>OY856409.1:443305860-444550860 GCA_963693085.1 Alisma plantago-aquatica
ATAGAGCAATTTGGAAGCCCTATGAGCCTTCTTCACCAAGTTAGGCTCCCTCTATTACCTTGGGACAGAAACTTCATGGCCAAATACAGAAGGAACTATTATCTAATCTAGAGGAAAGAAAAGGAGAGCAAGAGTTTTTGAATTGTGAGTTGGGAAGGGGTGGGTATACATGGCTATATAAAGAAAGAGGTGAAGCATGAGGTGTCTTAAGGGACTTTCCATGTGTCTTTAGCCTAGGGATTGATGGTCATGCAAGAGGACAGCTCATGGACTCTTCTTGGATATCAAAATTCGGTCCTAAGAGCCCACAGATCCTTCTAGACCATCCCCACCATTTTTCAAGAAAGAAATAACTGCATTGGTTGATAGCTTTTAAAGATAAGCACCTTTATAAAGAGGGTAATCCCTATAATGCCCTTGGAAAGAAATATCATCAAACCAAGCTGAAACTAGGTTATCCAATGGTTTAAAATCTCTTTCATGGTAAGGAAAATATCTAAGGATTAAAATTCATTTGATAATTTGCAAAGAAAACCTCCCAATTTGATAAATTGCATAAAAGTCCAGAATGTACCTAAAATTTCATAACTTGCACAAACAACATCCAAATCGAACCAAATTTGAAACTTAGGATCATTTTATGTTTTAAAATCATATCAAAAAGTTATATTAAGGTTTAGAGCACTTAATTATGGTAATTAAGCCTTCACTGAGGTATTTGTGCATAAACCCTTATATTGGTACAATTAGTGAATGAATTTCCACTTAACATCTATAAATTCCACTAATTAAACATAAATGATATAAAGGATAGAAATGAAAGGGAAAGATGGGAAAGAGGGTCAAAATACAAAATTCTAGAATTCGGTATGTTACAACCAAGGAATTAAATGTCGATACCGACGCCTTATCGACGACGTGGAAATAGATATTTATAGGTATACCGATGGAAATATCGACAGATGCAATCCTGGACTTATCAACGCCTAAATGAAATAATTAAATCATGAAATTTTATAGGTGTGGTCTCAACACCTAGATGCAACGTTTTATGCAATAAAATTCTATATTGTCTATGTTGGGGGGGGAGGTCAATCATGTGGGAGGTAAGGAATCAATCCTATTTTTTTGAGATTTTGATGAAGGATTTCGATGACAAAATATAAGAATTAAGATCTGAAATTTTAGTAGAACAATCCATAAATGCATGTTTACACACTTATGTAATAATATTCAACTTACAATAAACATACAACAACATAGTAAATTACTAAGTACTAACTCACATCAGTTGTATGTTGAGTGGCACGCGAGCTGCTGATAAGGATATTTTTGTTCTACATATTGCTCCCATGTCATCAAAGCTCTATACGATTTGTTGTATGTGACAACATGCTCCTCATATACTTCAGTATTCACATACTGCATCATCCCAATCTTTGGAAAATGTTCTTGTAAATCTTTGAGATATTGAGCCTTGTTTGCTGAATTCCTGGGAGGCTGAGAAGAAGCGGGAGGAGGTGCGGGTGTCCTTGCTTGAGGAGTTGGAGGTTGAGGAAAAGGAGGTTGTAATGGAACTCCGGAAATAGGATAAATTGTAGTATACCCACCACTCCATGTTTGCCCTAAATCACCAGAGTATGCTTCAGTGTTAACCCGAAAGCATCCATAAGGGCTACAGACATAGTATGCTTCATGATATCCCATACCAGGTCCAAGTTCTAATTGTAACCTTGGTTGTAGACATTGTGGTTCAACTTTATATCCAGAATACCCATGTTGAGAAGTCTGAGATGGGTATGGAAGTGTCTGCCCAAATAACATATCTCCAAATGAATGTTCTTGAGATTGAGATTGAGAGTCAGATATACTCACTGCATCCATTGATTCAACAACATTAGAATGATAATCACTTGGACTCCAGTATTGTGGTTGTGGTTGTGGATTAGATGGGTAGGAGTAGGGGTAGGGGCTTGGAGTTGTGGGCATTGCGGCATTTGGTGGAGGTGCACCACTGTAATCTTTCCCAGTTCGAGTTTTTCTTCTTTGAATTTTTTTTCAGGCATGGGATATTCATGTTGTTGTGGAGGTGCACCCCTAGTAACATAAGGTTGATCATCATGTTGAGGATCCACAGTTTGAGGATATTCTGGAGAGCGTTGACTTTGATTACCACCATCATTATCATTGTCACTATCATCAGACTTAGATTTAGAATCAGCTGAAGAAGAAGAATTTGAGCTACCTAACTGCTCTTGTACTCTTCTATCTATTTCCATATCAACATTTACATGTGCAGCTTCAGGCTCAAGTCTTTCAGGAGGATTATCAAGAATAATATCATCACGTTTTTTGGCTCAAATTGATCTTCTATGTATGGATCTAGACACCCATTTAAATTATCAAGAACAGGACGACCTATCTCATTCATCCATTCTTCTAAAGGATTTTCTGAATCTTCCTCCATCCCTCTACGTCTGTCAGTGCTGAAAGTGTATGAGGTGTCAATGGGATCATGGACAATAACAAAATCCACTTCCCTATAGTTGGCATCTCATATTGCTCTATCCCTCAACCGCATGTTGTAGTGAACGTAGACAAGGTCCCTCAACCTATTTACCCCAAGCTTGTTCCTTCTCTTTGAGTGTATCAGATTGAATGTGCTCTAATTTCTTTCACAACCCCCTACAGATTTTGTTTGAGCAAGGAGACGAACAACCACTTTTCTTAAATGGGGGGCACCTGTTCCATTCCAAACCCACCACTCACAAGGATCACATGCCTCACGATCAGAAACCGCATTTGGATGTCCAAAACATCCAATGCCTTCACGGAAATGGCGCAACTACAAAAAAAATATCATTTACGATATTTAGATGATGAAATCAAAGTGATGACTAATGAGTAATGACTAATGAGACATTAAGAATGTAAGTAATATAGTTATCTTATACCTCTTCCAGTACTAGCAATCGCTCTTCTGGAGAGGTAACAAACTTGTTGGTGACATCTCTCACTACAGTCATTAGAGTCAGATTCAATCCAAGCATTCATGAGTATTGGAACCTCAGATTCAAATAGTAAGTTGTCACAAATATAAATAAGGAAATTAGAATGACATTTTAATAGGTAGATGATAACACCCAAATTAGCGCATATTTTCTATGCATTTTATCTATAGTTTTGTGCCACTTTAGTCTTAATATGCACTCTTTTGTTCATCTTTTATGTTTTATGTCTCTCTATTAGATAATGTAGTGAAAATAGCCAATAATGTAGCTAATTAGCCTATTTTAGACTTGCAGGTACCGAAACTATCCAATTTTGGGACTCTCAAGTACCGAACCTGAAAAGATAAGAATTCCAGCAGCTGACCGATAGGGCCTGGCTGATACGGCCGCGCCGACCGATACGGCGCGCCGACCGATACGGCGCGCCGACCGACACGGCCGCGCCGACCGATACGGCTGCTGCCCGATACAGTCGTCGCCCGGTACGGCCGCACCGACCGATATGGCCGCTGCCCGATACGGCCGTCGCCCGATACGGCCGCACCGACCGATATGGCCGCGCCGACCGACACGGCCGCACCGACCAATACGGCCGGTGCCCGGTACGGCTGCACCGACCGATACGGCCGCTGTCTGATACGGCCATCGCCCGGTACGGCCGCGCCGACCGATACGGCCGCTACCCGACACGGTCGCGCCGACCAATACGGCCGCGCTGCCCGATACGGCCGCCTCATGCCTCAAGATCAAAGCCACGGATGAAGGACACGTGGACCAATAAAAGCTACAACTCTCATCAACTCATTGCCTATAAATAGCAGCTGCCAACCTACAAAAGGGGAGAGCCGGAGGGAGGACCCTGCAAGAGCTAGTGCCTAGACCAAGGAGCTAGTGTGTCGAGTTCCCCAAGAGTCTACTGCCTGATCCGGCCCGCCGGCCGATACGCCCTCCGGCTGATACGGGAGCCGACCGATACGGGCGCCGACTGATACGGGTGCGCCGACCGATACGGCCGCCGAACGATACGGTCTAGAGAGAGAGTGAGCCGAGGAGTCCAGAGGGACGAAGAGAAGACCCAAGGGCCGAGATCCGACCTGCACAGGGGCTGAGGAGCGAGAGCCACCTCTACTCTACGGGCTATATCTCTTCCCTCTTCTCTTTCATTCTACTGCATTCCTTTGTTTCTTGTACAAACGATGTTTATCCATCTTTGTTCGGTGCCAGCTATGCTTGTCTATGGCTAGCTAGCTCCTTCTTGTCTATGTGGCCCGATCTGGGCATGTTTATATACTTTTGTCTTAAGCAAGTAGATTCATATCAGATCTAGTATGTTGCATGTTCTATTTTCTCTTTCCAAGTTATGATTTCTAGTTTGGTTGATCTCTTACTCGCTTGAACTGCTATTTCTGCCTGTATCGAGAGATCCGTTGTAGGAATAGCTAAGAGAAGATAGTTTGGATCTGAATAGTTTGGATCTGAACCCGAGAGGAGGACGATCTGAGGTATTTTGTTCCTAACACCCCAGAATATCCTAAGACCCGAGAGGGAACTTAGTATATTCCGAGGTGTTGATATGTCATTCCTTGAGAGAGGGTCGATGACATATTGTTGATGGTTTTAGTCATGCATCGAGAGAGCGAGTGGGACGACCCCACAGGACAGATGCCATTGTGCGTGCTAGATGCTTGCTTAGGTGTTCGAGGTTGTCTACGCCCGAGAATGAGTGCATAGATGCCCCATTTGTGGTTACATAGCCAGGCACTCTCTTTCTCTATTTAGTAGACTCACGAGCTCTGTTTTGTTTTGTTTTCTTTTCTTTGTTTTGATTTAAATTGTGACAACCCGTTAGACTAGTTCTAGCATTTACTTTTATCGACTATCGTCTTGGCTTATCTGACTAAAGAACGAGATCTGTGGCGTCCTAAACGTCACCATATCCCTGTGTTCGACCCCGTATATCTACTTTGACCCCGTAATAAAAGTTGCGGGGGCCTAGAAGGTTTCGGGTTATAAATTTAAAGCTTGATTCCTTCCTTCATCCCGCGTTCATTTCTGGACGCATGAAAAAGGCCAGTCAACTTTTGGCGCCGTTGCCGGGGACGTGGGTTTTCCACGTTTACACGCCTAGTAGATTTTTGTTCTGTCACTATAAGCCTGTATATACATGCATAGTTTTCCTCTTGCTTTACACATACTTGTTCATATATACTAAATCACTTTTCTTTTTCTCATACCTTTTTCAGCCATGGACCTTGCTTCCGCAAGACAAGTCATCTTGTCCACCTGTCCTCCCAAGTTTTTCCGCAGTTCTGACTGCTGGCAAATAATTGAAGGTCGTGCTCTGCAACTAGTCAAGTTATACTCACCTCCACCATCGTAATATGTTGAAATTCCAATAAAGGAGACTACCAGTCAACCATCGACTCTTGTGCTATCATGGGATCAAGAACTGATCAAGGCAGTGGAGTTAGCTGGAGAAAGTGTCAAGGCACTCACCTCCCTAGTTCCTCATCTCCAAGAAAACGTCGATCCGCTCCAGCAACTATTAGACAAGCAGGAGCATCATCTCAAAGAAGCCACCGGGGCTCCAGACCGCAGTAGTAGTATAATTCAAACCGTTGAACAAGGATTCATCCTAAAGCATCAGTTTGATACAGTGGGTCCCCCTTATATGTGCATGGCAGAATCGACAGATCTCGAAAGCATTGCTGCTCAAGTACAACAACTTAATGATAAAGATGTTGAACAAGGCAGGCATCGATTTGGTTACAATTCGGTTACAACTGCCATCACAAGACAATGAAGATGTTAGTCATCAATACCATTCCATTGGGTCTGAAGTAGAATATACACCATCATCCTATTCAGACCATCAACTGGATTCACCAGGATTTTTTTGTGAAGACCAACCCACTTGGGGAATCCCTTCATTCTATCCATATGACCCAGCTGATGAACCAATGGAAGAAATGAGTCATAGACATGAATGGGTCCATGATGACGATGATGAAGACTCAAAAAGACAATCGACCTCACAACCAGAAGGTTGGTTTGAGGAACCAGAGTCAGATATTGAACCAGATCAGAGTGACATTTCTCATATTGAGACTTGTCATTTTGCTTTGAGCAGTACGTCAACCATGGTTTGGAACAATTTGTTCGACGACGACGACGACGATGACAGTTGCTCGACATGGAGCAGTGAGTATAGTAACGAAGACGAGTTGGAGCAGCACGAGCCATCATTCACCACCATCCCTTTACAAGGCTTGGTGGACGTCAAGGGGGTAGGATGGACAGTTCACTACAACATGGCTGCTAAGCATGAAGACACCCCTGACTCCACGCCAGGTGATAAGCTTGGGGTGGTAGAACCACAAACAGATTCTTCAGGAGGTACTTTTTGCTCAGAAGATGATTGGATGACTCAGACTGTACATGAAGATCTATCTGAACATCCAACCTCAAGTATAGAGATGGAGAGAGAAGATATGAGTCATCAAGATGAAATCCAACCTCTCTCATCCATCTCATCCTGTGTAGATATCCCAGGACCTTCATTTTCAGAATCATATGATGAAAGGTACCCTGAGGATGATATGCCAAAGAATTCATCCCAGTGCAGCTCAAATCAATTCCAGCACATAGATGACTTCACCGAGTCACCAGATTTTACTTTTGTTCTTCAGACTCGGCAGGGCCAACACATCCGCCTATTCTACTCATATTATGTGGCGGAACCCGTCGGCAAGACACAGGTGACACTGGTCCCAAAACTCAGAATTTGGGATCCCAGTGTCGGTATCGTGGGACAGCCACCCCCTTTTCTATTACCCACCCTCCCGCCATTTTATTACAATAAATTTTGCTTTTCATGTTCTTTCTAGTTTCTTTCCTCTAACTGTTTTATATCCTTTCATCCATGCATCATCTTTAGAACTTCAATAAGTGCCATTAACAATCATGCATTCCTACCTCGCTATTTCAAGTTTAAGTCTTGCTCGAGGACGAGCAAACTCTTAAGCTTGGGGTGGTAGGCTTCACCCTTCTTTCTCTTCACCCTTCTTGCATGCATGTTTATTTCTTGCATATAGCATAAGCTTGTAGCTTCGTAATTATGGCTATGTGGTGCGACTCTAATAGATAAATGCTTGACTTTATGCCTAATTGCACAGTTTTCATCTTAAAAATTGCTTGACCTTTTGCTTGACTTGCTCTTTTACTCTTTCCTTGAGTTTGGTAATAAATCTAAGGTTATGTCCCTTTTTCATAGCTTAAAGCTAAATTCCCTTGATCTATGTTGTGAATGGAAAATCCATGGTAAAGGACCGTTGGAATGGGCTAAATCATGATTAAAGTCTCCTAGCTTCGAATTTCACAAGCTTGCCTCTATTCTAAGGATTCTTGAATCATAATTGCTACTTCTCACACAGGTATCAAGCAGATTATGATGAGCTTTGAGCTGTGATCAAGATGAAATGTTCCTCCTTGATGGACTACGTGCCTTCTCACATTAGATTGAGTCAAAAAGATGAAAATATAAAAATGTGCAAAAGAGGCTGGGCCGCCCACAAAATCCCAAAAATATCTATATAAGTTCTCACCCAAGCCCAAAAATAGAATGCAGATGATAAAAGCCTGAGTGTGAACAATAAATGAGCGATGTTTTCTCTTTTAGGAGATTTGAGGATGGTGTCCAGCCAGTGTATGACTGCGCTCATGAACGCGGATATGTCGTGCCTGGTAGTACCACTCCAAATGCTCATTAGAGAGTCACTAGGAACCCCTAGGAGACCTATGAGATCATCTCAGTAGCAGGGTTGGTTCGGGCGCAGTACGAGGAGTTCATCTCACTGCTTTGGGCCAATTGGCTTAGACTGCAGGGACGGTTGCTCGTTACATGGACCAACCTGACACAGATCGGGATTCTCAGAAGTCAGTAGAGTCTTTTTACTTTGTTTCTTAGGACATGAATAAGTGAGAGGCAAGTTGATTCCCGATTGGTATGCATGGATTCATGGTGATGGTTCATTTCTCATCACCTGCTTGATCACCTAAATGACAATTGTTTCATGTTTAAATAATTATGATTCAAACCCTCATGAGTATCGATAGGTTGTAGTGAATTTGCTTAATCTTGCCTGGAAATTCTTTGATCTTACTTTGGCAGGATTGTGCTTGTTTGGTGGGAGTTTGTTCTGAGATGACATGGATCAAGAGTATTGATGCTTTAAACTATTTTTCTTAACCTTAGAATGTATTGCCAAGCTTAATTTGGATGTTATCTTTTGTTCTTTGAGCACAGTCTTGCTTGAGGACAAGCAAGTTTTAAGCTTGGGGTAGTTGATAACACCCAAATTAGCACATATTTTCTATGCATTTTATCTATATTTTTGTGCCACTTTAGTCTTAATATGCACTCTTTTGTTCATGTTTTATGTTTTCTGTCTCTCTATTACATAATGTAGTGAACATAGCCAATAATGTAGCTAATTAGCCTATTTTAGACTTGTAGGTACCGAAACAAGCCAATTTTGGGACTCTCAAGTACCGAACCTGAAAAGACAAGAATTCCAGTAGCTGACCGATACGGCCGCGCCGACCGACACGGCTGCGCCGACCGATACGGCCGCTGCGCGATACGGCCGTCGCCCGATACGGACGCGCCGACCGATACGGCCGCACCGACCGATACGGCCGCACCGACCGATACGACCGCTGCCCGATACGGCCGTTGCCCGGTACGGCCGCACCGACCGATACGGCCGTCGCCCGATATGGCCGTCGCCCGATACGGCCGCGCGGACCGATACGGCCGCTGCCCGATACGGCCGTCACCTGGTACGGCCGCGCCGACCGACACAGCTGCGCCGACCGATACGGCCGCTGCCCGATACGGCCGTCGCCCGATACGGCCGCCTGATGCCTCAAGATCAAAGCCACGGATGAAGGACATGTGGACCAATAAAAGCTACAACTCTCATCAACTCGTTGCCTATAAATTGCAGCTGCCAACCTACAAAAGGGGGGAGCCGGAGGGAGGACCCTGCAAGAGCTAGTGCCTAGACCAAGGAGCTAGTGTGTCGAGTTCCCCAAGAGTCTACTGCCCGATACGGCCCGCCGGCCGATACGCCCGCCGACCAATACGGGTGCCGACCGATACGGACGCCGACCGATACGGGTGCGCCGACCGATACGGGTTCCGACCAATACGGCCTCCGACCGATATGGTCTAGAGAGAGAGTGAGCCGAGGAGTCCAGAGGGACGAAGAGAAGACCCAAGGGCCGAGATTCGACCTACACAGGGGCCGAGGAGCGAGAGCCGCCTCTCATCTACGGGCTATATCTCTTCCATCTTGTCTTTCATTCTACTGCATTCCTTTGTTTCTTGTACAAACGATGTTTATCCATCTTTTTTCGGTGCCATCTATGCTTGTCTATGGCTAGCTAGCTCCTTCTTGGCTATGTGGCCCGATCTGGGAATGTTTATATACTTTTGCCTTAAGCAAGTAGATTCATATCAGATCTAGTATGTTGCATGTTCTATTTTCTCTTTCCAAGTTATGATTGCTAGTTTGGTTGATCTCTTACTCGCTTGAACTGCTATTTCTGCCTGTATCGAGAGATCCGTTGTAGGAATAGCTAAGAGAAGATAGTTTGGATCTGAACCCGAGAGGAGGACGATCTGAGGTATTTTGTTCCTAACACCCCAGAATATCCTAAGACCCGAGAGGGAACTTAGTATATTCTGAGGTGTTGATATGTCATTCCTTGAGAGAGGGTCGATGACATATCGTTGATGGTTTTAGTCACGCATCGCGAGAGCGAGTGGGACGACCCCACAGGACAGATGCCACTATGCGTGCTAGATGCTTACTTAGGTGTTCGAGGTTGTCTACACCCGAGAACGAGTGCATAGACTGCCCCGTTTGTGGTTATATATCCAGGCACTCTCTTTCTCTATTTAGTAGACTCACGAGCTCTGTTTTGTTTTCTTTTCTTTTCTTTGTTTTGATTTAAATTGTGACAACCCACTAGACTAGTTCTAGCATTTACTTTTATCGACTATCGTCTTGGCTTATCTGACTAAAGAATGAGATCTGTGGCGTCCTAAATGTCACCATGTCCCTGTGTTTGACCCCGTATATCTACTTCGACCCTGTAATAAAAGTTGCGGGGGCCTAGAAGGTTTCGGGTTATAAATTTAAAGCCTGATTCCTTCCTTCGTCCCACGTTCATTTCTAGACGCGTGAAAAAGGCCGGTCAGTAGACTATGAGTTAGACAAATAACGCAGAAGTTAGAAACTTAGAACATAATTGATTGAGATATATACCTCCTTTATGCAATGGATGCAAAAGCATATTTGTCCAACGATTCTCATAAATTCTGATGTATTGCTCATTGGACTTAGGAGCTACTTCTTTGATGTGGTCCACCATTGAGGTCATTGCATCATATAAAAAAGGCATTGTTGTAGTTTTGTCACCATCTACCAGCCTCAATACCTTGACAGTGGGTTCCATTATTCGCAGCACCCTAGTAACCTTATCCCAAAAAGGTCTGCTGGCAATCAACTGCTCAATTCTATTACCAACTGGGGTATTGTGCTCCTTCATGGAGGTCCACTCCACTCCATTGAAGAGCCTCCTAAGTCCATCCTTTTTGGACTTTAATGATTGTAAGGCAAGAAAGTTTGTTGCAAATCTAGTTGCACCTGTTCTAATCAGATCACCTCCATATAACTCACATCGCCTCATTGCATTCAATAGAAAAGAATGGTTGTAGATGAATCCTGTGATCAACCTACCATCAATGATAACAGATTTAATGAATTCAATTGAGCCAATGTCCTTGAGAATGAGATCTATGCAGTGGGCAGCACATGGTGTCCAGTATATGGGATATTTCTTCATTAAACTGTCCTCATCATTCTTGAAGGCAGAACCATTATCAGTAACTATCTGTACCACATTTTCCACACCAACCTGCTTCATGTATGTCTTCATTAGTTTCTTTATGAACATGTGGTTCCTGACCTCACCTGAAGCATCAACAGAGTCCAGAAAAAATTGTGGATCCACGACAATGTGCAAGAAAGTTGATAATTTGTCTTCTGTTGCCACTAGTCCACCCGTCACACATAAGTGTGACACCATATTCAGCCCACATATTTTTTAGCCTGAAATCTAGACTTTCCTTCTTCTCTAGGGGAAGATACTTGTTCATTAATTTATATGAAGTGGGGGCCTTGACGTCCCTCCCAGAATCCCCTATCACATCTACCATATGTTGTAGATACGATTCAGTTGCAACATGTGCAGGTATACAATGAGCAAAGAAGAACTTACCCACTGCCTTGCCGACCTTATCTTTTACACCAATGAACATTGCTTTAATGCCTTTTTGCCTAGCTTCATGCCTCCTAATCCCTGGCTTATCAACATGCCTCAATCTCGTACTAGCAGAACGGAAAAGTGTATCAATGCCGCCTTTCTTCCGTTTTCCATGACCAGCTCTGTCTTCATCATCATCTACGTCAACAACAGGAATACGTGCAGTACCACTGCCTCCACCTGCACCAGATGGCCCATACCTCCTTGTAATTCGAGCTGCCTCCTCTCTTTCCCACTCATCTCTGCGGGAATCTCTAAGGGCACGCCTATACACACAACGTGAATAAGTTGTGTCACAATCAGGAGGATATGCAATGTCATCATCTGATTCTGCAGAAGAACATGTGCCCCTAACATTGAATAATGTATCTGTGTAACCCCTGTCATCCTCCTTCATCTTTTGTTGTTTGTGTTTCTTTGCACCCATAATATTTCTAAAATCATCCCTAACACTTTGGGTACACCTTGTGCACATTGCCACATTTTTGTCACCACTAGTAATGTGACGTTTGAATCTAGTAATCCCCCTCCACTAATTGTCTTATTGTAGTAATTGCAAACTATCTTTGCCCTATTTCCTTCAAAAGGCGTGCAGTGATTCCATGCAAAATCCATCACATTCTTAGCTCCACCAACATTACCGGCCCCAGAACCCTCACCATCGCTTGAAAACATCTTCTCAAAAGTCAAAAGTGACACTGTCACACTGCAAGAAGACAAAGACAAATAAAAATTAGGTGTATGAAATCTATAACCCATTAAGTTGTAAGAAATTAATCTATTTTATGTATTATAGAATCAAACACAACACTTTTAGGTGTATAAATGTTAAATGTATTTATAGAATCAAACACAATATTTTTTAATATTTTTATTAACAAGAAAAAAGGCTTAAATAAAAAAGCAAAGTCTGAAATTAATTTCAAATTATAAAATCTGATAATTATCTAGTATTAAGTCAAGTGATGTATTACAACTTTACTCATTCCATCTTACATAACACTAACGCATACATTTCTATAGAGAGAAAAAACAAAACAAAAAATGATTTTTTTTATTTTCAGCATTTTAAATAAATAAAAAAACGAAAAATATAAATATTTTTACTATATTTTTGTTTGTATTTGTTCACATTGCTATTTGGTACAACTTCTTCTACTAAACCTAAGTTAGATACCTACTATTTCTAGTACTTATTGTATTATTACGAATTTAATATTAATTAGTGAAATTATATGATAATACTAATTAAAAGTAGTAGATCTAGTTATACATTAGTAGATCTACATATAATATTCATAGATCTAATGTTGAATAGCATTAATCCTAAGTTTTTTGAAGTAGATCTAAGATTTGGGTGTATTTTTAGAAATTTTAGGAGAGATTTTATGGTGAAAATAGATGGAAATAGATAGGAGATGGGTTGGAAATGATGAAGAATGCAAGAAATCAAGAAAACATACCTTGATTACAGCTGATTTGAGCTCCAACGAAGAAAATCACCCCAAATGTGTTTGTTCTTTCACTCCAACAGCAGCAGCAGCAACACGCTCACAAATGTCGGCATACCGGGGTGGTATACCGCCCATATCACCCATAAGTGGAGCATTTTACACTGAACCCCCCTACCGTCGAAAACCAGTCAATTTTACCGGTAAACCCACCGGTTTACCGAAATTTGCTGGAGAAGCGATAGAAATGCTTAAACCGATGCCAGGTTGGCTCGGTATCGGTATACCGACGATGTCGTCGGTATCTTCTTCCTTGGTTATAACACTCGACCCCTTAAAGTGGATTTCATCCCCGAAATCACAAGTAAGAAGGGAAGGGTGAGTGTGCAACGTCTCATCACAAAACTTCAGGTTATTTCTCCAACCTTAACTTCTACCAAACAACTCATCAACATATACTCCACAAGCATCTCGACATAGGTCACGTTCTCAAGGATCACCTAGGTTTTATTATTTCGATATTATTTGAGGAGATTTAACATTATTTACATTTTTGGCTCATTAACATTATATTCTTTATGATATCACATTATCACCATTATTTTAATTATGTCATATAATAATCACTTCATTACCAAGGAAGTTATATTTCACTGTCATACATGAAACATTATATGTATATATATATATATATATATATTTCTCATTTATCTTACTAAGAATTTTAGGAAAATTATGGGTTACTTAATTTGCTCAATATACTTGCTCATTATCCTTAATATTTTGAGCTTCGACTTCATTATCCTTATACTATGACCACATTAAGTTATAACATATTATTTTGTATGAAATATTCAATTTGTCATTAAGTCTTAATTCAATCTAAATTATGTCACATCAATTACATATATTTATATTAAACGTTATCTCATTGCCACATTATCTTTATTTCTCACATTAATGTCATCATTAATCATTTTCTCATATTTATTTTTATATTATTTATTTGCACATTTATGTGAATCAAATCACTTCATATTCATATTGAGCCACTCCATGTATTTTAATGATCAAGGTGAGGCATATTACAAATTGATTCCCATTAAGTGACTAATCGTGTGTGTATTAGATAACACGGTAACATATCATGCATTTCATATTGATGACTTGATTAATATGTGATTAGATGATTATATTTATCATTTATGTGTATCAAAGTATGTTAACTGATTATGACACCTAATGTCATTAATGTATCATGAAAGGCATTAAGGATGTATATGTTAAGGTTAGATGATTACAACTTAGGGTTTAGGTTAACATGATCATTATTCTTCATCTATACAATCTTAGTATGCATTAAATACAATATTAGGTTACAATTATCTTGCTAGTCATTTCATTAGGGTTTATTGGTTTATGACATGGTCAAAATCATGCCTATCCATTATTAGTATTAAAATGTGAGTTACTCTTATTATGTGCACTAGATATTCATTAGGGTTCAAATATATGAACTATTCATTAGATGATCGTTATATGTTCTTTTGGATATATAGAAACATGTGGTTACAACTATAACTTGTTTGGTCAAAACTAAGGATTCAAGCACACTAACTTCCTAATTAGGGAGTCAAGGTTTCTAAAGTCATAGTAGCTAGATTTCAATATGTTACATGACTCCATTCCCTTGGAAAGGATTTCATCCTCAAAATATAACTACCCAAATATCATCAAACCAACTACTCTCCACCCCTTAAAAGGTTTGACCTAACAAGCCAAACGAATCTAGAGGTAAAAGGGTGAGTCTAACTAGACCATATATAAGATACATCATGCTTCACTGCACACTCTGATTGCTTACTAAACACCAAACTTCAAAGTCTAGGTTCTAGGGATAAACTATCCAAACATGTGACCCCAAGGGACATAAGAATCCATCCTCAAACAAGTCATCATACATCTAAAACTTATGGTTCACAAAGATATACAACATAGATGTCTAAGGTCACTATTGCCTAAAAGAAAACTATTTCTGACAATCCATTTCAGCTTAGGCCAGGCCGGTATCATATGGATCTGGGAGTCCTCGTAAAACAAGCAAGTGGCATAGAGGAAAATGTTGCCAGCCCCCAGAACCTGATCCTTTCTAGACACCTTTGCTTCAACTTCATGCCCTAATAGTTTCCTAAAGGCAAACCTAAACAACATTAAGTTATGCATATTTTAGTTATGAGTATTTTAGGGTGTTATTCATCATTATACTAATGTGGAACTATAGGGTCCTAAATAAACCTTTCATCATTTATAGATCAACTCTAGAGAAACCATGTCACCTAATGGAACTATGTAAGGTAGGGATTCTAATTAGGGAGACAAAACTTAAACAGTCAGATTCCGACTACCATGGGCTCTGATACCATGATGTAAGGAGAGTGAAATCACCCCTTTACTAAAAATTTGAAGAATCGACATCCATTCCAAACACTCTAAGAGGTATAATGGAATGAGCATAAATTTTCCAAATTTATTAAACATTGGTATACAAAAGACCATTAGAAAGCAGCGGAATAAAAAAAACTGACTATATTCAATTTCATAAAAGGTTTACAAAAATACATCAAATTCTCCCATTAGGGTTTACATCAAGACACACAATCATGATCTAGATAGAGGGAAGTCTAGACTACTACAATATTATCTCCAAGCAACATCTCCATCAACTGAGTCCAAGCCAAAAGCTATGATCTTCCTTGTCTTGTCCATCACCTTGTTCAACACCTGGGTGGTTGGGAAGGCACCCAGCAAAAAGGGAAAGGGAAGAAAAGTATGTGTCACAAAACTAGTCTAGGATATCAAGATAAGTAAAGTAAATAAAAACAGGCTAGGGTTCATCATATGATGAAGATAACAAGAGTATGCGTCTATATTCAAAGAAGCTTGCCATTAACAAATATAATAAATAGGATTTGCATGTAAGATAATTATATCTACCTAACTAAGTAGGGTTGAGGCACCTACCGGACCTCTAACCTTAGGTGAGGGGAGAATAAGACATTCCCAATCACCTACAATATTATGGGGAGAATAAGACATTCTCCAGGACGATTATTTACATGCCCTCTGTGGGTGGTTGTACATAAGTACCACTAATTTATTTTAAATAGAACATAAATCCACATGCTAGAAAAGGTAGTCATGGCAAGAATAATTATATGAATCAATAAGCATGGCAGTGGGGTACCAAGACCCAAGAATAATGTTCCAAAACTGATTTATGAGGCAAGTACAACAAAAGATTCAAGAGTATATGACATAGGGTTTAATAAAGCCCCATTATAGAAAAATAGGTTAAGGCACAATTATTCCCAACTTAAGGTGTAAATTCACATACCTCTCTTACCGATATCAATTACTAACTTTCACCACTTTAATTGAGTCCAAGTTCCACTTTGCCTATTTTCAATATATTAACATGTATTAGAGTACATAGTGCACATTAACATATAGAAACCCTAATTTTTTAGATTTTTAGAAAAATTCAGATTTAGTTTTTAAAATATCACCAATGAACTTATTAGGTTCTCCTGATCAAGAAAACAAATTTTTATGTTAATTTTGGAGTTATGATGATTAAGATGTAATATTTATGGATTTTATGCATTAAATTCGTTCTACAAAAATCACCCTTCATCAAACCATGAAATTAGACCTTTAAAATATTTTTACTAGATAAATATTAATTTTCCAATTCCAAAACATATTTTTTTATCAAATTTGGATAAGCGGTTTAGAAGATATGAATTTTTCAATATTGACCAATAGGAAATTGCCACATCATCAAACCGATCGAGATAATTAAAGAGAGAGGGAGAGGGAGAAAACACCATTTGACCCAATATCAGGTTTTAAGTTGCATAGGTAACCAAACTAGATCTTCTAAAGAAGATAAAATACCAAGAAACCAAAACCTTAGAAGAACATGGTAAAAAGAGATGGAAATCATCGATTTTCAACATAGAAGCATGAGTTTTAAGCATGAACTAAGCAATATATGAGAAGGGGGTTAACAAAACTTGCCTCTAGGAAGGTAATAAGATTCAAAAAGAAATGATTCTGAGATTAGAAGGTCGAGATGCTGGCCAAGATCCTTTCTTGAGCAAAGATGACCTTCTCCACTTTGGAGGTGTGAACCCTAGAAAAAGTGCATGGAGATGAGATGTTTTAGGGTTCTAGGTGGATTTTTACCATGTATGGTCATGGTTCCAACCTAGAATAAGGTGTAAGGAATACTAAAAATATGAAAATAGGGAAGGGAGGGAGGAAACTTGCTAGTTTTGGTCGAAATTACCAAGGATGAGCTTTAGAAATCCTAATAGAGCAATTTGGAAGCCCTATGAGCCTTCATCACCAAGGTAGGCTCCCTCTATTACCTTGGGACAGCAACATCGTGGCCAAATACAGAAGGAACTATTATATAATCTAGAGGAAAGAAAAGGAGAGCAGGAGTTTTCGTATTGTGAGTTGGGAAGGGGTATACATGGCTATATAAAGAAAGAGGTGAAGCATGAGGTGTCTTAAGGGACTTTCCATGTGTCTTTAGCCTAGGGATTGATGGCCATACAAAAGGACAGCTCATGGAACCTTATTGGATATCAAAATTCGGTCCTAAGAGCCCACCGATCCTTCTAGGCCATCCCCACCGTTTTTCATGAAAGAAATAACCTCATTGGTTGATAGCTTTTAAAGATAAGCACATTTATAATGAGGGTAATCCCTATAATGCCATTGGAAAGAAATACCATCAAACCAAGGCTCCAATGGTTTAAAATCTCTTTGATGGTAAGGGAATTTATAAGTATTAAAATTCAGTTGATAATTTGCAAAGAAAACCTCCCAATTAGTTAAATTGCATAAAAGTCTAGAATATACCTAAAATTGCATAACTTGCACAAACAACATCCAAATCGAACCAAATTTGAAACTGAGGATCAATTTATGTTTTCAAATCATATCAAAAAGTTATATTAAGGTTTAGAGCACTTAGTTATGGTAATTAATCCTTCACTGAGGTATTTGTGCATAAACCCTTATATTGGTACAATTAGTGAATGAATTTCCACTTAACCGCTATAAATTCCACTAATTAAACATAAATGATATAAAGGATAGAAATGAAAGGGAAAGATGGGAAAGAGGGTCAAAAGACAAAATTCTAGAATTCGGTATGTTACAATGGAACTCCTGATCGTCAATATGATAGGGAAAAGTCACACCGGCCTGGTGCGGTGACGCTCACGCACGAAGAACATGGTTCTTGTGCAGCGTAGCTGTGATGCAGAGAATGCGGGAGGTGGGAATAGAGAGCTAAACTGGACCATTCTTCAATTGTTGGTAGATCTGTGGTGATGTGGAGGCATCTAGAATGCCTAGCTCAGGATGATTGAATGGCCATAGTTAATCCAATTGAGGTATATACTCAGATCTTGCATAATTCACAGAAATTAATATTTTTTTTCTAAATACAAACAAGGTACGAAAATATTCAGAAGAATGAGTGGAATAGAAAAGAAGAAGAATACTAGTCTTTTGATCCTTAAATCTTAGTGGTATCATTTAATATGTCTTACACTTATTTCATGAGTAATAAATATGAAATTAATGTCGTAAAAATAGCTCCAATGTCTAAACATTTCCCAAAAATATCCCTGGACTCAGAAAAATACCTAGTTTATTATAAGCCAACTAGATCATACCTTTGAATCAACAATGTTCACAGTTTTTAAATTATTAGAAGATGCTTCTTTTAGGGTAGATTCAATATAATATATGGTATCCAGTAGAAATAAATTCTCAAAAAATTCTTCTAGAAGTCTAATGATGATTAAAACTGATTTATAGATCTTGATTGATTATTATCACAAAATACTAGGTCATTTTCTATTAAAGACCAATTAGCTGCTTTAAACCTCAGATTAATTCTAAAAAATAGACCAATCATCAGAAAAATATGGCATTCAGACCAGAGCCTAAAAATGACATCCTAATCAATATAAAAATACTAGAGACATATTTCAGACTAGTAACACCTAGATTTGACCTAAACCCAAATTTGGACCTAAAATACCTATAATATGATGAACAATTATTAATGATGATTATTATTAATGAGGTGATGACCAGATACCTGATGATCAATGATAGGATAAGAATCTCTAAACTTAGGTATGTGGGTTTATTTAATTGTATGACTATGGTTTTCTTGGTTGAATCATGATATCTATGTATGCTCTTTTATTTGCAAATATTGGATGTAATATTACTGCAAGTACTCGATATTTTGTCACTTGAAACATAAATGATGAGTAGATGTTTTATAATTATTAAGGTGTTCATTATCCCCTTTACGAGGGATGGATCAATGTTGGCAGTACACCTCCCTAGAGCACAAGGTGTACGGGGAGTTCCCTAGAGTGCTCGGTACATAGGGATAGACCCAATATATATATTTTGGTACTAGTCCACATTTGTAATGCAATTTATCTAGAAAAATTATTAAAATTGGTGTATTTTGCTTATTAAAGAAATGTTTTCTATGATTCTTTCTTTCTGGAAGTCTTTATAAAATAATGAAAACAAGAAATATATGTATTTTTCTACCCATGTCAACAACACATTGTGTTGATTCGTTGTTTCACGTATGTTTTAGGTTCATAGCTAGCATGGGAGAAAAGACAAAACGTGAGCAGTGTTTAGGTTGTATATATTGTGTAGATCCTAGTTAGCATGCATGTTCATCGACATGTAAAATTCTCTATTCAATGTGTAAATGTAAGTTGTAATAATTTCTTTTGTAATATACAATGTTGAATGTTAAGATTGATATGGTGTATGCATTTAGAGTTATATGTTCATGTATGCGTATTATGCTTCCACATCGCTCTCTAAAAAAAATTCTAACATTTTTGTATTTTTCCTCTCGAGCCTTCTAAGTCTTGAGACGGCAGAATCTGGGGACTTTATAGTTGGTATCAGAGCATGAACAATAGCTACACCTGACAGTTGCTCACCATGAAACATAAAAACTAAATTCATCTTTCACTTTAAATCCTAGAAACTTAGTAAGTTGTTCTATAGGAATAAGGTTTGACTTAGCCTATAAGTTAGAACCTAGATGTTTGAGAACTAGGTCTGGACTAGTGTGTGAAACCCTTTTCATATAGAGCTCATACGCATTGGGTAGCTACACTAGTATACACCTTGTTCTCGAACAAGTGAGATGATATATGAAACCTTGGTTCATAGAGTAAAATGCCTTGTTCATAAGAGGCTCAACAATGCATGTCAATCATTCTCCTTCCCTTTCTCTTTCTCTATATATATGATGTTAGAAACCTCACTTGAGCTATTTGGATGATCATGTATGAAGAGTCACTCATAAAAACTTGACCTATTATATATTCCCTTACTATACCCTACATGTGATATCCAAGTTTGAATCATGATAAGCTTGATCTAGTATATCCTCTTTCCCTTGACATTGTACATGAAACATATAAGTCTAAAATCATGAGCTTGAAATAAAGATATCTTTGGATCATAGAGTACATGTGTGACAGAGTGAGTTTTTACACATTTATTATTTAGCTCATCCCCCTTACAATTTTAATTGTTCCAATTATGCCCTTAATCATCCCTCTCACTAATTTGAATGAACGGATCATTAATTTCACCTAAGATCATCAATAATGATATATATAAAGTCAATAATATAAGTATTATGACTTTAGTAAATTGACCTAGTCAATAATCGAATTGGGACTCTAAATTTGCACCATAACTAAATCATAACATTATAAAACTATGCCAAAAATCTCATTTCAATTGGAGCTACCAATTTAGAGTTATTTACTTTCGAAATTTTGTGTATTATATCACCTAAACTAGCCTAGGACTAAGGTTTACAATTATTTTGGACATTTAATTGTCACGCGGCCCATCTTTCTCTTTGCTTGGGCGCGGCCCTTCGCTGGGTTTGATCTCAGCCGTTCGATCTGAAGGCCACGGCTCCGTCTTGATCCTAGGGCCCATACCCCGTCGTCTACCTCCCGCAAAGGACGGGGAAGAGACGCTGAACCTGAGCCCCAACCAAGGGCCAGCTCACCCCATTTCTCGAACTTCCACCTGAAGGAATGCCTTCGGCTCGCCAAAACGAGGTCAATCACCCTTATCCTGACCTCCCTCGCTCTCGGGATAGGGAGAACGAACTCCCTCTTATCTGCCTCTCTCACTCCGGCGGCGGCCTAAGAAGCCCAACCTCACCAAACCCTAAACCTACACCAATAACCTATAAAAATCACCCCTCTGCCTCGCCACCTACCTCCTTTACCTTAACCACCCGGCTCCTGAACCCTATCCTCCACCGAGACCTCCAATTTCCCCTGAGTCTACCTCGGCACTTCTGCTTTGCCAGGTCGAGCACCTCCTTTTCTCGCTTCAAGTCTCTGTGTCTCCTGACTTCGCGAGACCGTGGAGAGCTCGGGCGGCCTTTTCCTGCCCGTTGCTGGAGCTTCCTGCTCCCTTTCCAACTCAGCGCCGGCGAGCTCCTCCGCCGTGACTCAGGACACAAGCCGAACTATGAATCCACGACGCCAGGGGCGCTTCCTCATCAAATCGGGCCCCCTCTCGCTAGCCGGTTGCATCTGAGCCGCTGATCCGGTCAGATCCGGCCCTTGATTAAGGTCATAAATTCCTTCTTTTCCTTTTATTCTTTTTAGTACTCAAGAAAATGGATTACATTAGAAAAATCATACAAGATGCTAGGAATATCGATTTGTAGCGAACCTATATACTTTTTTTATCAGAAAATTCTCCTCTATCCGAATAAAATGTCTTCAAGACCTAGATCTGTTTACTATTTCAAAATAGTTACCCAAGATCCTAAATGACCCTCTTAGTTATAATTAATTATTAATAATGGCTTCCCCTGTTAATAAATGACTTCCTAACACATAGAGAATCTTGGATGAAACCCCTATTCTCTAATCACTCGAAATACTGATCCAAGTTGATGAATGATGAAAGGATTGGAAGAAACCCTAAAATTAGTTTTCTCTCTCTTTACATGTAATAAAAGGTATATCTTTATAACAAAAATCTAATATCATTAGATGATATTTAATGGTCAGAATTGGTCCTAAACCCAGGAATGAACTTTGAATAATGGAATCTTGAACATCCTTAAGGTTTTTGCCCCTTTCTTTCAACCATCTTAGAAACCCTAGTAATGACAATCTTCTTTTGATTAGTTTTTATATTGTCTTTTACTCAAATTATTTTATTAGGGATTAGGGATCAGATCTGATACAAGCTCAAAAAACCAAATTAAAAGATGGATAAACCTGATCCAAATTAGATAACATAAGAAGGACTAATAACTAATCTTAATCATGGTCATATGGATCAATAGTAACAAGTATACCCTTGATTACATTTCAGGGTGATCTACTCTCTCTTCATAATCTAAGACTTGTGGAATTCAGATCTAAAAGTTAAAGGTACGTGGATATAATTATATGAATAGTTTTGCTGGATGTTAAGTATATGTAATTGTTTGTATGAAATTGATGTACATGGATGGATGTGAATATATGATTAGTTGAAGATTTATCGCCTTGCACATAAAAGAACATAACTGAATATAAGTGATTTGTAGTTACTAGTGGTGTTCATTAAACTCCCTAGTAGAGAGGGAAAGCTTTAATGTCGACTAGCACCTCCCTAGAGTACATGGTATACGGGGAGATCCCTAGAGTACAAGGTACACGGGGAAGGGCCCACTATTTATGCAATTATGTGCTAAGTCCACCATAGTAATGCATGTTCACTATAAATGAGGTTAATAACTTGGGATTACCTGATTTTCTGCCTTTAAGTAACGTTTTCTTTCTCTTTCTTCAATTCGAGTAATTTATATGCCAGCATAGTATAGCTTTTACTCCACGTACCAACTTTGTTGATGTATTTGTTTCTCGTATTTTCTAGGTGCAAGGAACAACTGATGATCAAAGTACAATGCATATTCAAAGTACCTGAAGGCACAAATAATAAGAATGGAGGATTTAGTAGATAGATCTAGTCCTCTTATCTCTTTCTTTCTAGATGTTAGTTTATTTATTTTCCTAGATTATGTTGAGGATGATTGAGATCCAATGTAATAATCATAGACTTATTCTTCTCCAGTATCAATATGTATGACTTTATCTTACATTGTTGAATGAAATGTTGTGTGGCTATTTGCTATGATGTGAACTTGATCTTGGCTTATCTCTGTTTTTAGTTGTCTATCTTGATTTCTATTATTTTCCCTTTTGACATTTATAGATATGAGTGCACGCATATCTGTATATGTCACTAAGGAAAGTATATAGAAATTGGGGTCGTCACAATTGGTATCAGAGCCAATGTTCACACATCATAGTCACATGACTTTCATTCACCCTATTATGAGTCTAGGGTAGTCCTTGAGTTAGGGATGTGAAGGGTTGAGGTGTCTAGGATAGCATCTGCCATGGGTCTGACTAAAGTCTCCGAGCCACTTAGCTTGGCAATCACGAGGCTACCTTTATGGCAGTATAAGTCTACCTGGCCGATATCCTAAGTGTCCCCTATTCTTGGGCATACCTTAATTTAGGAATTTTCTCATCTATAGATTTTTCCCTCTCACCTCTGCTATAGGAAAAATTCCTCCCTCTCATCTATGCTTTGAAATAAATTAAATTTTCCCTCTTACCTCTGTAATAAGGTTAGGAAGGAGTCTCTCTATTTAGAAAGTCCTAAGGATCGACTGATAAGGATTTTAGGATATCCTCCCTAAATCATAACATTCAGAATATTAATCATTAAATGATGAGAATAATAAAATATCATGTGAAAATAATAATGATAATGACGAGAATAATTGTTGGAGTAATAATCTAATACGTTCAAATTAATTTCAGGATGCCTCCTAAGACTCGCAGCTCAGGGGAATCGTCCTCTAAGAAAAGAAAAGAACGTGAACCCTATGAACTACCTGATCTCGATGCTGAGGCCAAGGAAAGGTGGGAAGAATAGAAGAAAATCCTTTTAGATTTTATGGAAACCCTCGCCACAAAAGGAACCCCAGAACCCAGCTCATCTAGGAAGAAAGAGGTGACAGTGATAGATTTTATTAAACTAAACCTTGATTCTTTTTGGGGTGAGGATCAGCCTGAGGTTATGGATAAGGCTGAAGCCTAGATTTTGACCATAGAAAATGGTTTTCATACCCTAGAAGTACCCAATGAGAAGAAGGTTAGGTTCGCCACCCATATGCTTAAGGGAGGGGCAAAAATCTGGTGGGAGAACTATGGCAGGAATAGGGGTGAGGAAATAGACAACATGGAGTGGGAAGCCTTTAAAAACCTCTTCACGGATCGTTTTATGCCCATAGCTGAGAGGAAGAGGAAGGAAAAGATGTACATGGAGTTAAGGCAGGGTAGTTTTTCAGTAGCTGATTACACCCGGAAGTTTAGGCTTCTGGAACATTATGCACCCATCAAGAATGAAGACCGCCTTACTGAACACTATTTTGACTGCCTTTCCGCCCACCTAAAAACCCTAGTCATAGCCTCTCATCCCAGAAGCATAGATGAAGCCCTAGATATGGCCCTCAAGCAGGAGAGAGAGCAGGGCATGCAAAAAACTTCTAGCATGGGATACTTAGGGTTAACCACAACTGAAGAGGATAAGTTTAAGAAGTTCAATCCAGGCCATAACAACAAGGGATCAGGGAAAGGAGGATGTTCAGGAAAAGGAGGACAGAAGAACAATCAAAATCAACAAAAGATTGTCCACCCGAAGTGCAAGACTTGTGGACGACACCATGGTGGAGTATGCCGCCACACCAAGCCAGTCTGCTATAACTGCAAAAAGGAGGGTCATTTTGTCGCCAAGTGCCCCACTCCCTCCATCTTTGGCAATCCTGCGGGTGGTGCTCCGCAACCTCAGGGACACCGCAATGGCAGGGTATTTGCAGTAAATGCAGAAGAGGCCAAGGCAAACCCAAACCAGCTCTGTGAAGGTAACCTAATTTCTTTATAATTCAATATCTTATTCAAGCCTGCAATTATTCATAATTTGATTACCTTATGTAGGCACTGTATTATTAAATGGTCATCCTGTTAAGGCTTTATTTGACTCCGGATCTACAAATACTTTTATTTCTCGAACTCTGGCATCCATATTAAATCTTCACATAAGGGATTTGGGATATACTCTGGACGTGTCTACTCCAAGTGGCAAAATACTCACAACTCTGCAGAAAACTAATGAAATTTCTCTTAAGTATGAAAATCATGATATGCCCTTTGAATTCATTCTCTTAACTATGGAAGACTTTGATGTCATACTTGGTATGGACTGGCTTTACACATACCATGCTCACATTTATTGTAGAAACAAGACGGTCGTTCTCTCTCAACCTCATTCTTATCCTGTGAAAATCCCTAGGGGAAGTGGATTCTATAATAATATTATAATATCCTCTCTTAAAGCTAAGAAGCTCATTTCTAAGGGATGTAAAGTCTTCCTCACATTAGTCTCAGAGACCAGTCCTAGTAGTGGGCCTGTAGAAAGTCTGGAGGTGGTACGTGACTTCCCTGATGTTTTTTCGGAGGAGCTTCCTGGTCTGCCTCCAAATAGAGACATTGAGTTCTCCATAGATCTTCTTCCTGGAACCACTCCGATTTCTAGGGCACCGTATAGGATGGCTCCTGCTGAGCTGATGGAGTTGAAGAAACAGTTGCAAGAACTTCTCGACAAAGGTTTCATTCGTCCTAGTGTTTCCCCCTGGGGAGCTCCTGTTCTTTTTGTTAAAAAGAAGGATGGTTCTATGCGTATGTGTATTGACTACCGCATGTTGAACCAAGCTACTATTAAAAACAAGTATCCCCTTCCTCGTATTGATGACCTTTTTGATCAACTTTGTACTGCTAAAGTATTATCAAAGATTGACCTCCGTTCTAGATATCATCAACTTAAAATCAAGGATTCTGATATTTCTAAAACTGCTTTTCGAACTCGTTATGGGCATTATGAATTTCTGGTGATGCCATTCGGGTTAACCAACGCACCATGTGTATTTATGAATCTGATGAACAAAGTCTTCCAACCTTATCTTGATGAGTTCGTGGTCGTCTTCATTGATGATATCTTGATCTATTCTGATTCTATGGAAAAACATCGGGAACACTTGCGAGCAGTCCTTGACGTTCTTCGAACCCAGAAGTTTTATGGCAAACTTTTAAAATGTGAGTTCTGGATTGATAAGGTCATGTTTCTTGGACATGTTATTTCTGGAGGAAGTATATCAGTTAATCCCGCCAAAGTCTCTGCTGTACTTGATTGGCAACCTCCTCGTAACCCTTCTGAAATTCGGAGTTTCCTGGGTCTGGCCGGATACTACCGTCGTTTTATTCCAAACTTCTCCAAAGTTGCACTCCCTCTAACCAAGCTTACTCGGAAGGACGAGCACTTCCTCAGGTCAACCACTTGTGAGTCCAGTTTCCAGCAGTTAAAGCAGAAGTTGACGTCGGCTTCTGTTCTTGTTCTACCCTCTGGCAATGAAGGGTTTGTAATTTTCACTGATGCTTCGAGGAATGGGTTAGGGTGTGTCCTGCAGCAGAATGGTAAAGTAGTGGCCTTCGCTTCTAGACAGCTAAAACCCAATGAACTTAATTATCCCACCCATGATTTGGAATTAGCTGCAATCATTCATGCCCTCAAGATCTGGAGGCACTATCTGTACGGGGCAACGTTCGACATCTTCACCGATCACAAAAGCCTGAAGTACATCCTGACTCAGAAGGACTTGAATCTGCATCAACGCCGATGGATCGAATACCTAAAGGACTACGATTTCACTATTGCCTACCATCCGGGTAAGGCAAATGTAGTCGCAGATGCCCTTAGCAGAAAAAGGGCAGTATGTGCATCTCTTTCTGTCCCCGAATGGAGGAACATGGAGGATCTAGTAGGCTGGAAGCCGCAATTTATGTCCGATCGTGTGCATGTCAATAACATTTCCATCACATCCAACTTGCATTTTGAACTCCTTGAGGCACAAAAGGCTAGCCCCGATCTTGCAGAGCTCTCTTCTCTCATGTCAAAGCCACAAACACATCTGTCCGTGGGTCTTGATGGAGGTCTCTGTTAAAAGAATCGTATGTGGGTTTCTGAGCAGTCAACTGTAAAGACAACAATTCTAAATGAGGCACATGGGTCCAAGTACACAGTTCATCCAGGCACGACAAAGATGTACAAAGACCTACAACGTCAGTTTTGGTGGAGAGGCATGAAGCGCGATATTTCCGACTTCGTGTCCAAGTGTCTGACATGTCAAAGGATTAAGGCCGAACATCAGAGACCATGCGGTCTATTACGACCCCTTGAGATTCCGGAATGGAAATGGGAACACATCACCATGGATTTCGTGGTGGGATTACCCATGACCAGGAAGGGATACGACGCCGCATGGGTCATAGTGGATCATCTTACCAAATCATCTCATTTTCTTCCTGTGAAGACTACTGCAAAGGTTTCTGAGTTGGCAGATCTCTACATACGGGAGATTGTACGCCTACATGGAGTTCCAGCATCTATTGTCTCAGACAGGGACCCAAAGTTCACTTCAAGGCTGTGGAAGTAGGTCCAAGAGGAATTGGGCACCAAGTTGAACTTCAGTACAGCCTACCATCCGCAAACATACGGGCAGTCATAGCGTACAGTACAGATTCTAGAGGATCTTCTGCGAGCTTGTGTTCTCGATTGGGAAGGCTCATGGGACTATTACTTACCTTTAGCTGAGTTTGCCTTTAATAATAGCTATCAGGCAAGCATTGGGATGCCTCCCTATGAAGCTCTTTATGGTCGACCATGCAGATCACCTTTACACTGGGATGATGTCGGAGAGCGTACCCTGATGAAATCTGAGGAGATGCAGTTGTATACTGATAAGGTTGCTCTGATTAGGCAGAGAATGAAGCGAGCACAGGATAGACAGAAGTCTTATGCAGATGCTCACCGTCGAGAACGTCAGTTCAAGGAAGGTGACCACGTATTTCTGAAGATCCGACCTATTCGAGCTTTGGCCAAGAACAAAGGAAAGCTCAGTCCTCGTTATGTTGGACCCTTTGAGATCCTAGAAAAGGTTGGTGAATGCGCCTATCGTCTTGCTTTGCCTCCTCAGTATAGTGCCATGCATAATGTGTTCCATGTATCTAATCTGAAGCCCTATGTCAAAGACTCCAGTCATATCCTGAATCATGAGCCTCTCGAGTTGAAGGATGATCTGTCATATGCTGAGTCCCCAGTCAGAATTCTTGACTTCAAGTCAAACGAGCTTCGCAGTAATCATCATATCGAAATGGTAAAAGTTCTCTAGAGCCACCATGATGAAACGGATGCCACCTGGGAGCTAAAGACCGAGGTCGAGAAGAAGTATCCATATCTTTTTCAGACTGCTTAAATTTTGGGGACAAAATTCTTAAAAAGGAGGGGAGAATGTGACAGAGTGAGTTTTTACACATTTATAATTTAGCTCCTCCCCCTTACAATTTTAATTGTTCCAATTATGCCCTTAATCATCCCTCTCACTAATTTGAATGAACGGATCATTAATTTCACCTAAGATCATCAATAATGATATATATAAAGTCAATAATATAAGTATTATGACTTTAGTAAATTGACCTAGTCAATAATCGAATTGGGACTCTAAATTTGCACCATAACTAAATCATAACATTATAAAATTATGCCAAAAATATCATTTCAATTGGAGCTACCAATTTAGAGTTATTTACTTTTGAAATTTTGTGTATTATATCACCTAAACTAGCCTAGGACTAAGGTTTACGATTATTTTGGACATTTAATTGTCACGCGGCCCATCTTTCTCTTTGCTTGGGCGCGGCCCTTCGCTGGGTTTGATCTCAGCCGTTCGATCTGAAGGCCACGGCTCCGTCTTGATCCTAGGGCCCAGACCCCGTCGTCTACCTCCCGCAAAGGACGGGGAAGAGACGCTGAACCTGAGCCCCAACCAAGGGCCAGCTCACCCCATTTCTCGAACTTCCACCTGAAGGAATGCCTTCGGCTCGCCAAAACGAGGTCAATCACCCTTATCCTGACCTCCCTCGCTCTCGGGATAGGGAGAACGAACTCCCTCTTATCTGCCTCTCTCACTCCGGCGGCGGCCTAAGAAGCCCAACCTCACCAAACCCTAAACCTACACCAATAACCTATAAAAATCACCCCTCTGCCTCGCCACCTACCTCCTTTACCTTAACCACCCGACTCCTGAACCCTATCCTCCACCGAGACCTCCAATTTCCCCTGAGTCTACCTCGGCACTTCTGCTTTGTCAGGTCGAGCACCTCCTTTTCTCGCTTCAAGTCTCTGTGTCTCCCGACTTCGCGAGACCGTGGAGAGCTCGGGCGGCCTTTTCCTGCCCGTTGCTGGAGCTTCCTGCTCCCTTTCCAACTCGGTGCCGGCGAGCTCCTCCGCCGTGACTCAGGACACAAGACGAACCGTGAATCCATGATGCCAGGGGCGCTTCCTCAGCAAACCGGGCCCCCTCTCGCTAGCCGGTTGCATCTGAGCCGCTGATCCGGTCAGATCCAGCCCTTGATTAAGGTCATAAATTCCTTCTTTTCCTTTTATTCTTTTTAGTACTCAAGAAAATGGATTACATTAGAAAAATCATACAAGATGCTAGGAATATCGATTTGTAGCGAACCTATATACTTTTTTGATCAGAAAATTCTCCTCTATCCGAATAAAATGTCATCAAGACCTAGATCTATTTACTATTTCAAAATAGTTACCCAAGATCCTAAATGAACCTCTTAGTTATAATTAATTATTAATAATGGCTTCCCCTGTTAATAAATGACTTCCTAACACATAGATAATCTTGGATGAAACCCTATTCTCTAATCACTCGAAATACTGATCCAAGTTGATGAATGATGAAAGGATTGGAAGAAACCCTAAAATTAGTTTTCTCTCTCTTTACATGTAATAAAAGGTATATCTTTATAACAAAAATCTAATATCATTAGATGATATTTAATGGTCAGAATTGGTCCTAAACCCAGGAATGAACTTTGAATAATGGAATCTTGAACATCCTTAAGGTTTTTGCCCCTTTCTTTCGACCATCTTAGAAACCCTAGTAATGACAATCTTCTTTTGATTAATTTTTATATTGTCTTTTACTCAAATTATTTTATTAGGGATTAGGGATCAGATCTGATACAAGCTCAAAAAACCAAATTAAAAGATGGATAAACCTGATCCAAATTAGATAACATAAGAAGGACTAATAACTAATCTTAATCATGGTCATATGGATCAATAGTAACAAGTATACCCTTGATTACATTTCAGGGTGATCTACTCTCTCTTCATAATCTAAGACTTGTGGAATTCAGATCTAAAAGTTAAAGGTACGTGGATATAATTATATGAATAGTTTTGCTGGATGTTAAGTATATGTAATTGTTTGTATGAAATTGATGTACATGGATGGATGTGAATATATGATTAGTTGAAGATTTATCGCCTTGCACATAAAAGAACAAAACTGAATATAAGTGATTTGTAGTTACTAGTGGTGTTCATTAAACTCCCTATTAGAGAGGGAAAGCTTTAATGTCGACTAGCACCTCCCTAGAGTACATGGTATACGGGGAGATCCCTAGAGTACAAGGTACACGGGGAAGGGCCCACTATTTATGCAATTATGTGCTAAGTCCACCATAGTAATGCATGTTCACTATAAATGAGGCTAATAACTTGGGATTACCTGATTTTCTGCCTTTAAGTAACGTTTTCTTTCTCTTTCTTCAATTCGAGTAATTTATATGCCATCATAGTATAGCTTTAACTCCACGTACCAACTTTGTTGATGTATTTGTTTCTCGTATTTTCTAGGTGCAAGGAACAATTGATGATCAAAGTACAATGCATATTCAAAGTACCTGAAGGCACAAATAATAAGCATGGAGGATTTATTAGATAGATCTAGTCCTCTTATCCCTTTCTTTCTAGATGTTAGTTTATTTCTTTTCCTAGATTATGTTGAGGATGATTGAGATCCAATGTAATAATCATAGACTTATTCTTCTCCAGTATCAATATGTATGACTTTATCTTACATTGTTTAATGAAATGGTGTGTGGCTATTTTCTATGATGTGAACTTGATCTTGGCTTATCTCTGTTTTTAGTTGTCTATCTTGATTTCTATTATTTTCCCTTTTGACATTTATAGATATGAGTGCACGCATATCTGTATATGTCACTAAGGAAAGTATATAGAAATTGGGGTCGTCACAACATGATATAAAAAAAATATAGTTCTTAGACTCAATCCTTCTGAATAGATTCTTCTAAGTTTGAGGATAACTCTCACAAAATAGAATGAAAACCCTAATATGTAACTATGAAGATCAATCCCTTCTAATGTTGAAATCCTCGTATGATGTTGATCATAAACCACATTGGTTATGTTAGACTGATAATTCCAATTAATTAAGACATGAAACATTGACATCACTACATGATTTATAGAGTGAAATATGAAATCTTGAGTGGTACCTTCTTAACTTGATATCTATGAATGAAACCTTTACCCTTAAGGGCCTATGACGATGTAAATACTAAAATATTAGAATGCCACATTATGACTAAGACACTAAATAGTGTTTCAATCTATTTAAGGTGGGGTGGGCATACCCCTAAATGCTCTAATCCTAAGATGATAAATTAGGGCGCATTAATAGCTATGTAGTCTTGGAACCTAGTAGTAGGTCTATAAGTAGTACAAACTTTTTGATTTTTACATGAGCATGTGACACTACTTGAATTTTATGGACAAAATTCATGTTAAGGTGGGGTGAATGTAATATCCTGACCTTTTAGGATATCTTAGATAATATGACCTTATTTTGGTAACTAATGAAGTATTGAAAATAATTTGCATGGTGTTGATACTTAGAGTAGATATTTAGAAAATAATGATCATTGAGAACCTTCAAACACTAAATGATGATCTAGAAATTATCTAGAAGTATGGCAGAATTAAGAGGATGATGTGACCCCAATTTATCTTATGACGGTTTTAGGTATGGGTGATGGTTTTGATGTGTATATACATAACCGAGGTTTGAATTCTTTATTTAATAACTAAGGTTCCAAATCAGTAGAAGTTAGTAGATATTCTTTCATCTACACTAGCCCCATGTCATACAACCTTGATATGGTGGTGACTCCTATAGCCAACAAACCTGCTTATAGGCAATCTAATTGCAATCTAATATTTAGGCTCAATCTTCAATCTCCGCATCCTACAGAGTTGTTGGCAATCTGTGTAGTTGGGGCCTTGATGCTTCCAATATGTTATCTTGAGAGGGAGGCTAGATCTGCCGAACCAAGAGTCATCCAACGAATTCTCACTTGAAGGGAGAGGTGATGAATCGAGGGACTTGGAACCCTTTCCACTCTTGTTGTCCTCTCCAACTAGAGAAGTTTGAAGGACTGGAGGTGGAGGGATGAAGATACACCTCCAGGGAAAGTGGGAAACATATAGAGAGTTTTGGTTCTTGACTTCGCCGGCGCGTCCACCCAAATTTGCAGAGGAAGCCGAGTGAGGGGCGTAGGGCATCGCCACGGCAATAAGTGCCTTTCACCAGTCACTAACAACCCATTGTGGCCACCTTAAGCTCCATGGAGGGAGGATTTTAGGTCCTAAACTTGCCAGGACCTCTCTCGTTTTTGGGATGAGGATGCAGACCTTCTTGAGTTATCACGAGATTGAGTCAAGAATAGAGAAGAAACCCCCAAATCTCCCATCTGCTCACTGCCAAAACCTTAACAACTGATTTCTTTGGGTCTAGCTTCACATATCCATTCTCTAGAGGTCTCAGAAGGGTGAACCAGATGCCTATGTTGGTCAATGAAGAAGGTCACTTGTCAAAGAAGATATAGTTCTCCCACGGATATGCTTTGCCGACCATCTTCAAAAAGGGTCCAATCAAGGGCAGCGAGACTCATCTTGCCATAGGATGTAACTTCCTGACATCCATTAATAACTGTGAAAGTGATGGAACTTCTGATCGGTGACATGATAGGGAAAAGTCATGCTGGCTAGGTGCAGCGACGTTCACACACATAGAATAAGGTTCTCGTGTGGTGTAGTTGCGATGCGGAGAACCCAAGAGATGGGAATAGAGAGTTGAATCGGGTCATTCTTCAACCACTGGTAGAGTTGTGCCCCCTTGCTAAGTGATGTGGAGGCATCTAGAATGCCTAGAATAGGATGATCAAATGGCCATGGTTAATCCAAATGAGGTATATACTTAGATCTTGCATAATTCACATAAATTAGTTTTTTTTTTAATACAAACATGGTACCAAAATGTTAAGAAAAATGAGACGAACATCAAAGAAGAAGAATATTAGTCTTTTGATCCTTAAATCTTAGTGTTATCATATAATATATCTTACACTTGTTTCATGAGTAATAAATATCAAATATTGTCCTAAAAATAGCTCTAATGTCCAAACAATTCCCCAAAAATATCCTTGGACTAAAAAAAATCCCTAGTTTATTATAAGCCAACTAGATCAGACCTTTGAATCAATAATATTAATGGTTTTTAAATTACTAGATGATGATTATTTTAGGGTTCATTAAATATAATAAATGGTATCCAGTCGAAATAAATTCTCAGAAAATTCTTCTAGAAGCCTAATGATGATTAAAACTAATTTATGGATTCTAGTCGATTATTATTACAAAATACTAGGTCATTTTCTACTAAAGACTAATTAGCTACTTTAAACCTCAGATTAATTCTAGAAAATAGACCAATCATCAGAAAAATATGACATTTAGACCAGACCCTAAAAATGGAATCTTGATCAATATTAAAATACTAAAGACATATTTCATACCAATAACACCTAGATTTGACCAAACCCTAATTTGGACCTAAAATACCTATAATACAATGAAAAATTATTAATGATGATTAATTATTATTAATCAGGTGATGAGAAGATATCTAATGATCAATGATAGGATAAAAATATCTGAACTCAGGTATGTGGGTTTATTTAATTATATGACTGTGGTTTTCTTGGTTGAATCATGATATCTATGTATGCTCTTTTATTTGCAAATATTGGATGTAGTATTACTATAAGTACTCAGTGTTTTGTCACTTGAAACAAAAATGATGAGTAGATGTTTTGTAGTTATTAAGGTGTTCATTATCCCCCTTACGAGTGAAGGAACAATGTTGACTAGTACAACTCCCTAGAGAACATGGTGTACTGGGAGTTCCCTAGAGTACTCGGTACACGGGAATGGGCCCAATACATATGTTTTCATACTAGTCCACCTTTTTAATGCAATTCATATAGAAAAATGATTAAAATTGGCGTATTTCACTTATTAAAGAAATGTTTACTATGATTTTCTTTCTTTCTGCAAGTCTTTTCAAAATTATGAAAACCATAAATATATGTATTTTTCTACCCATGTACACAACACATTGTGTTGGTTTGTTGTTTGACGTATGTTCTATGTTCAGAGCTAGCACGGGAGGAAAGAAAAAAGTGAGCAGTGTTCAGGTTGTACCTATTGTGTAGATCCTAGTTACCATACACGTTCGTCGACTTGTAAAATTCTCTATACAATGTGTAAATGTAAGTTGTAATAATTTCTTTTGTAATATACATGTTGAATGTTGAGATTGTTATGGTGTATGCATATTATGCTTCCTCATCGCTATTTGAAACAATTTGCTAACATTTTCATATTTGTCCTCTCGGGCCTTCTAAGTCTCGAGAGGGCAGAATCCATGGACGTTACATAGTGTCCATTTGATCATGTATAGTTTCATCCCATGATGCTCTCGTAGGAACTTGTAGTGTATCTTGTCGATTACATGGAGGATAGTAGCCAGTAATGGTATGCAGGACAAGTAGTATATGATGATATGTGTGAGGGAAGAGTCGAGTAATGTAAGTCTTCCTATGATGGAGAGGAAATTGTTCTGCCAGGAGCAAACATGTTGTTTGTATTTGTTGATGACAGTGTCCCAAGAAGAGATTGGAATACAGGATGGTGAAAGTGGAAATCCTAGATACACAATGAGGAAGGTTTATTGTTTGTAACCCAATAGATCTTTGAATCTATCCATGTTCAATGCACTAACCATGGATCTGATAATGGTAGATTCGGTGTAGTTGATTTTTTAGGCCAGAGAGATGTCAGAATATGGTCATGATTCTAACTATCTTGATAATTTTAGTGTCTTTGAGTTTGATGAAGATGAGTGTGTCATTCACATATTAAACAATATTGTTCTTGCATCCCCTGGGCTTGTTGAGTGTGTGATTAGATGTGTCTATGTCAACAAATGAGTTTAGAATGGAGGTGATGATGATGAAAAGATACAGGGGTAGTGGATCATCTTGCCTCCATTTGTTTGTGCTCTTAGAGTAACTGAAGGGAGAGCCATTGATGATGGTGAAGAAGGAACATGTACTAATACAGGAGTGTATCCATGCAATCAATTGGTCGGGGAAGGTAAGACCACACATACATTTTATGAGGAAGTCTCAATTGACGTTGTCAAAATATTTTTTGAAATCAAGCTTGAGGGGGAGCATAGGTTCGTTGAGTGATCTGCATGTGTGTAGAGTCTCCTATATTGTGATGTAAGCATCTTGAATGTTCCTATCAGGTAGAAAGGCACATTGGCATTGACTATGACTATCTATAGAAGAGGTTTCATCTGGATGTTAAGGATTTTTTCTACAATTTTATAAAAGGAGTTGATGAGGCTAATGGAGTGGTAGTCTCTAATGGATGTTAGGTTATCAATTTTGCAGATGAGAGTAATGTGAGTGTGGTTGATATATTTAATTAAGAAATCAATATTGATTTTTTGATGTATCTATGAGAAGAGTTCATAGAAATTGAATTTGATGACGTCCCAAGCCATGCAGTAGAAGGACATGTCAAAGCCATCAAGATCGGGTGACTTGTCTATACCAAGGCTCCTCATAGCATCAAGAATCTCTGTTTGCATGAAGGGTTCAAGGAGGATATTTACAAGTGGGATTTTTCTAGGGAAAATATGATCCCATAGAATATCCACTAAGTTAGTTAGTGAATGATCATTGTTGTAAAGAGCTGTGTAAAAGTCAACTATCTGCGAGGTTATAGCCTGTCTGGAGTGGGTGATGGAATCCAATCCGTCAATACTAGTGATAATCTGCCGGTTGTATTTGTTGTTGCAGCAGGCATGAAAAAAATGTGTATTTTAATCACCCTCTCGAATCCATCAGATTTTAGCACATTATTTCCATAGGGTTTCCTCAAAGGATTTCATATGGTGGATATCATCTGTAAGAGATTATGGGTAAACCTCTTATGTAGGATGATTGAGGATGGTCATTAGTTGTTGTTCCTTCCTGATGATGCTGACTGAGATGGATCCAAAGTTCTATTTGTTCCATCTCTTCAGGGCAGGTCTAACAAGTTTGAGTATGTGATGAATGGCAAAACTCATGTTTCTTATGAGGGGTATGAGTTCCATAAGCTTGTGATCAAGGGGATGAAGTTATGGTGTTGTGTTCAAAATGGTTTAAAATGAAAAGGTGTTGAATCCCAAGATAGATGTTGCGTGTCTAAGAGAATGGGGAGCTAGTAGGATAGGCTAGATGCAACAATGTATGTGTAAGTTAGTGGATGTCTCTCATCCCATGGGTTGTTATAAAGGAATCGGTCCAATCTAGCTCTGTGCCACCCCTGGTGCCATGTCCAAGAGCCATTGCAAGTGTGTAAGTCTCTGAGGTTGTGCAAAGAGATGAAGTCTAGAAAGAGCGTGGAGTGACGGGGAAGAGGGGGTAAGTCTAAGACATTATTGTGGAATCATTCATGATGGTTGGTGATAAGGTTGAAATCAATGCCAATAATCCATGGGGTTGGCATAAGAAGTTTGGAAGTTCTTCCAGCTCAGATAGGAAGGGTTCTTTGTAAGAACCAAGAGGTCCATAAACACCCGTGAAGTGCCATGGTGAGCTAGTGTTGGTATCATGGATTTGTAAGGTTTTGTTGTGTGTTCACAGGATGGAGTTGGTGACTTGGAAGAGTCTATCATTCCATCCTGTCAGGATGCCACGACTAAAACATATCGTTGGTACCTGGATTTATTTGTTGACATGTCATCTGCCTAGATTCCTTAGTTGGAATTTTGCCAAGATGGTTTCATTTCCTGGATGGTTATGAGATCTATATGTTGCTGGTAAATGATGTTTTGATGGTGCAACATCTATTTGTGGAAGTTTCACCACAAACATTCCATGAGGAGATGATCATTTCAAATGGTAAGGGATGTCCCCAAGAAATACTAAATCAAGGTGGCATATATAAGGTATATCTAGTGTGCATATCCTATCATGACATTTGTTAAGTGTAAGAAGTTCCTAGAGGAAGGTACTGGTTGTGGAGAAGTTCCAGAAGGATAAGCCTATAATACCACTAAATTTAGTGAAATCCTTCATATGCTCGCATGAAGCAATGAATGCTATGTTGTTTCTATCTGGCTGATCTAGAGTATAAGGTCTGGATGGTGTGGGGCTGTCATAGATAGCTAACAAAGACAATGGAGAAATAAGGTTTGAGTGGGGGTCAGGAGAAGACTTACCCAGATCATCCAAAGTAAAGAAGTTCTTATGTTTAAGGAACTCAGGGGTATAGAGGATGGCAGTGTAGGATTGAACAAATTCATGCTCCTTCAATGCTTGAGTGGAGTTCAACATAAGCAGACTAGTAGTAGCTCTGAGGTCTTCTATGATGGCATTCTTCAGTTTGTGGAAGGCATCTTGATCCATGTCAGGTTGTTTATCAACTGTGGAGGTGGGTAAAGTGTTGAGGTTAGTTTTACCACAAGTATGTGGGCATTGGTGTTGGTGAATGATGTGGTGTTGAGGCCTCTTGAATCGTGGTTTATGGCATTGAGTTATAGAGGTTGGTATCTAGGTAGGTGGGTTTAGCATGATGTTATCAGATCTCATTTGTGTATTGATTGGGGTAGGAGGATTAAGGGTGTTAGGATGATGATTAGGTTCAAACCAAGTATCATGATGATTCACGTAGTCTTTAAAGAGGGGTGTGTAGTTGGATGGGTGTTTAGCCCTAAGTTTCACATTGAAGATCAATCCCCCAAATATGATGTTGATATTTCCAAGGATGGTAGTGTCATTCATGACAACAAAAACATAGTAGGCTTTAGATAAGTCAATGGGGTAGAGAGACTCAGGGTTGATGTACTAGAGTGTAGCACCCACTACATGAGGAATGGCTTTGAAGACTTCTTCGCTCCATAGGTGAGACGGGAGGTCTAATATCAATATCCATCCTGAAGCTCTAGAGGTTTTTGGTGATGCATATTGATCTACTACCCAACGAGATATGCACGCTTGAGTGAAAACATTCCCAAATGCAAAGGTGAATGTTATGACCCGTATCAAAGTTTATCGGTAAGCATCATTATTTGAGCCTAATTAAAGTTATTTGATCTAACTTAGGTGCTCATGTGATGGTTAGTGAATCATTAACTTGATTTAGTTGAATCAAGCACATAAGTTCAGTTAGTGAATAATTAAGGTGATTAATTTGAGTAAAGTAATAATTGGATGCAATTGGAATTTTGAACCAATAAAACAGTATAATTGGCATGTTTTCATGCCTTGGGTTTTTAGTGGACATTTTTCTTGAAAGTATGCAAAAGAAATCACCTGATTTGGACTTTCGAGTCAAAATTTATGAACTTTTCTGATTTCAGGGTTGAAATTGTAAAATGTCCAAAATTTTCCTTTATAACCTTTTGTTATTTGTCCCTGTTAGTTATCCGTTTATTTGATCAATCTGTGGAGGCGGCGCACAGGAGCAGCCCGCAAGGACGATCGCAAGGGGCGATCAGGTTGGCGATTCCTTATAGCGGCTCGTTCTGCTCCCTTCTTCTTCTCTTCTTCTTCACTTCTTCCTTCCTCCTTTCTTCCTCCCCCACCACCCACTCTTCCTACCTTTCTTTGCTAGCTTCCGCAAGGTAGCTTGGCTGCGGCAAGCAGCAGCTTGCACAGCGGCCGTACGTGGCCTGGAGGAGGAGATCGTGGGGCGGCCAAAGCTTCTAACCACCACCTTGGACCTCGGCTAGGAGGTCTAGTTCAGAAATTGCAATCAATTTGGCCCAAAATAGCTCCTAGCAATGGATTTCAGTTGGACGTGAAGCAACTGGCCGTGAGTAGGAACAGTAAGCTAATTTATTCAAAGCTTGAGGACGATCCGAAATCGCCCAGAATCAGGTCCTGGACGCATCTCCGGACGAATCCGGACAGTCCAAATCGCTGTGAGTGGGGTTTCATTTATTTATCATTAATAAACTCAGGCGTTTGAATATTTCCAGTTATGTGCGCGAATTTCGCTGATAACAAACGTTATCAGGCGTCGGGCAGCGTTTGGCGTCGCCCGACTTTTTATTTCATAAATTGCTTCTAGACGCTGTTATATGATTAAATTTAGCAATTGATCAGTGTGGATTGAGTCGGTAGATTTATATGGTTCATTGGAACCTAAATTGCTCATTTGAATGTTGAAATTAGAAACTCATGTCTGAAAATGGTATAATTTGGGTATGAACCCAAACAATGAAGATTTCTGATAAATTATCAGATGTACGATTTTAAAGTAGATATGAATAAATAAAATATGCATGAAAACCCTAATTGCATATATCTTTTGACGTTAATATGTGTAAATTGATATTTACATGAAATGGCACATTTCTCTGAAATATTACCAGAAATTCTCAAGTATTGTTATTAAATTATATTGTGAAATGTAATTAACTCTTAATTGAGTTAAGTGATGCACAAACCAAGATTTGGGTTAATGTGCACGTTTTTCGAGAATTTTAGAGAATTGACAAATGTTGAGTATGATTCTCGTATGTGAAGTAAATTTCTTTAATTTGTGCAATAAGATGTTCAATTGCGTAAATTCGCTATGTATGTGCCAAATTGAAATAAGTTGGGTTATTTATGCATTTCTAATTTGTCTGAATGCATGGTATGAGAATTTCTCAGAAATTACAATGATTTGAAATATATTGCTCTGTCAGTTTAGAATGACAGTGTATTGTGATCTGATATGAAATCAGTAAATGTGATATTCCTGTTTAAATGATTATATATTAATCAGTTAATAGACTTAGGTGCCCTAACACCGTAGAACCCCTTTGACAGATCTGCTTCTTAGGGGTGAAACTCGTGTTGCAACATTATCCGTGCGATGTCATGGAGACACGAGGATAGAGAGGCAGTGTCCAACAATAACGCGTGCGATGTCACGGTGGCACTGGAGAAAATTGGGGGTTATTGCAACAAGATCCGTGCGATGTCATGGAGGTAACCCCGTGAGACTCTCCACTTGTGTACTCAGGTTAGAGGAGGAGTCTAGAGCACTCGATGTAGTGCAGTGAGGCCGATGAGCCTGAAGGCCGATGAGCCTGGGGTCCTGTGGCAGAGCAGGGCTGGCGTCAGACTTAGCATTTCCCGGGTGTGTCGCTAAGTCTTGTACGGTGGGATCGTAGTTCGCTACGGATCTTCATATACAGGGTACACTGTATATGATTAGGGCTTAATAATAATATAAATTGGTACTCATATAGGATCACAGTAAATTAAAGTATTCGAACTTTTGTGCTATTTCTTTATATCTGTTTATCTGTTCAAATTATCTGTTAATGCATGGAAATGTGATTATATTCTGCAAATCTGTTATGTTATTAGAACTGCCCTGCTTAGTACTGTATTTATGTTTTATTTAAATCTATAAACCTGATGAGTTGTTTAGTGATAGCTAAATGAAATGCTATTCACTGAGCGAGTAGGCTCATACCTCTACTCAAAACATTTTCAGGTCAGCATCAGCATCAGGAATCGGAAGGGTCGTTTCATCCTAACGCCTAGTTATAAAAGGTTTATAGTTAGTCTAGTTAGAGGTCTCTTAGTCCTTTCCCCTCGGTCCTTGAGACATGGCGTGGGTGAGAGAGAGTGTGTATGTGGAATGTGTATAATGATGTAAATTAACTGTTATGTTTACTTTCTGTTAAACAATGTTACATGTTGTAAACTCTGTTTACTTTCTCTAGCCAGTTTAATTGAAATGCTTCCGCAATAGTTTATTATGTTTTAGTTTACAACAATAATCTGGATATCATTATGAGGTTTTAAAAAGAAAAAGTTCGCAGTGATTTGTTTATGTGTTAATCCCTCCGTCGCGCCCTAATCTCGTGATTAGTGGTTAGTGTGAGATCGGGGTGTGACAACTTGGTATCAGAGCATAGGTTGAGTATGTGAATATTCTAAGTCCAGGTCAGGGGATGATAAGAGACCAATAGGATTAAGGTTTAGGTGTCTTTCTTCTATCTGTAGTTTTCTAACAGGAAATATTCTGTTATATCATTGCAGATGGAAGGAAGAGGCTTTGATCGTGATGATCAGGCCGAGAGTCATGTTGGCCCTGATCCTCTGTACTTGGGTCCAGGTGGTGGCGACCACGTGGATGAAGCATCTCGGATGTATAGGATGTTTCTGGAGACCAAAGAGAGGTACAAGGCTGATAGGCGAGCTTCTACTTCTACCAGCAGTAAGGATCTGATGCGATCATATGAGCTTGTAAAGAAGCTTGGCGGCATAGAGTTTAGTGGCACTACAGATCCAGCAGAGGCTGATGAGTGGTTGAGACAAATAGAGAAGGTCTTTCGCCTGATGGAGCTTTCAGAAGAGAAAAAGATTAATCACGCAGTTTATCTTTTGACAGGTAATGCAGAGCTGTGGTGGCATAGTGTGGAGGAAAAGAGGAGAGGTACAGAGCTTTCTTGGCAGGATTTTTCTGAAGAGTTTCATCTTAAGTTTTATCCACCTACCTTCATTAATGAGAAAATCAGGCAGTTACAGAACATTAAGCAGGGGAACATGTCAGTTACTGAGTATGAAGCACTTTTCACACGATTAGCAAACTTCTGTCCGCAGCTTGTTCCTGACAACTTAGAAAGATGCAGAAGGTTTCAGGAAGGGCTAAGGCCAGAAATTCGGCATACAGTTTCTGCTATTAGTAAAAGGAACAGGGAGAACTTTGGTGAGTTTGTTGAGGCTGCTAGACAGGTTGAGGAATCTGTGAACGCCGACAAGGTGCCTGAGTCTAAGAAAAGATCTACAGATTTCAGTAGAGGACAATCCAGTAGTGGATATAGAGGTGGAGGTAGAGGTTTCTTTTCTAAACTCGGGCGTGGCTTTAGCTGTTTCGGCAGACAGAGATCTGAGGATGTTGCTCCTTCTAGAGGCAGAGGGGGATACAACCCAGGGAGATGGGGCAGTGTGTCTAGTGGACGGTCTTCTGGGTCGTCAACGTCAGTGACAGGTCCCCAGGGACAAGGGATACCGCCATGTGACAAATGTGGAAAACCACATACTGGTCCGTGTTGGGGTGCAAGTTGTTTTTTCTGTGGACAAGTAGGACATTTCAGAAAGGAATGTCCTCAGCTTCGTCAAGCAGCATCACAAGCTTTCCAGCCTCAGTACCATGATGTTTCGAGTTCTTCTGTGGCTTCTGGTTCCAGAGGTGGTGGAGTGCCCAGTGGCAGAAGTGGTCAGAGAAGACAGCGTGTCAGAGGGAGAGCTTCAGCACGTTTCTTCTCTTTGACACCTCAGGAAGGTATAATCTCTTCACAAGTTGTTACAGGAGAAATGCTTTTGTTTAATAGTATACCAGTTTCAGTTTTGATAGATCCGGGTGCTACTCACTCTTTCATACGACGCTCTTTAGTTGGTGAACTTAATATGTTAACTCAAGAGTTGATAGATGAGTTAGTGTTGAGGGTTCCACTAGGTGGACCAACAGTTTTATCTGAGTTCTGTCCCGGATGCTTGTTATCTTTTGGAGGTTACACCTTTGCTGCTAATCTCATACCCTTGGATGTCAATACTTTTCAAGTCATCTTGGGTATGGATTGTCTTGAAACATATCGAGTGCAACTCGATTGTTGGAAAAAGGAAGCTACCTTTCAACTAGGTGAATTTTCTTGTGTCTTTACTGGAGACAAGAAAGTTCTACCTACGTGCATAATATCAGCTGTTGTAGTTGATAAGATGCTACAGAAAGGATGTGAAGCGTTCCTTGCTCATGTGGTTGACACTAGAGCAGAAAAGAGCACCGCCAGTGTTTATGATGTGCCGGTAGTTAGTGAGTTTTCTGATGTTTTTCCAGAAGAGTTGCCAGGCTTACCTCCTGTCAGAGACATTGATTTTGAGATTCAGGTATATCCAGGTAGTCATCCAGTGGCACTTCCAGCTTATAGAATGGCACCTGCAGAGTTGAAGGAACTCAAGGTGCAGCTGCAGGAGTTGCTGGATAAGGGTTTCATCAGACCCAGTTCTTCGCCGTGGGGTGCTCCAGTCCTGTTTGTTAAGAAAAAGGATGGTACCATGCGTCTCTGTATAGATTACAGGCAACTGAACAAGATCACTATTAAGAACAAGTACCCTTTGCCGAGAATAGACGATCTATTTGATCAGTTGCGTGGAGCGACAATCTTCTCTAAGATAGATTTGAGATCTGGATATCATCAGCTCAGAATAAAGGCTTCTGATATTCCCAAGACAGCTTTCAGAACCAGGTATGGGCATTATGAGTTTTTGGTCATGTCGTTTGGGCTGACCAATGCCCCAGCAGCCTTTATGGATATGATGAATCAGATTTTCAAACCGTTCCTAGATCAGTTTATTGTAGTCTTTATAGATGATATCCTGATCTACTCCACAGATGATGTACAACATGAGCAACACCTGAGAGTAGTGTTGCAGTTGTTGAGGCAACACCAACTGTATGCTAAGTTTAGCAAATGTGAGTTCTGGTTGGCTGAGGTAGCATTTCTTGGACATGTTATCTCGAGAGATGGAGTTAGCGTTGATCCTAAGAAAGTTGATTCTGTGCTTCAGTGGGAACAACCTAAGACTCCTACTGAGATCAGAAGTTTCTTGGGTTTAGTAGGCTATTACAGAAGGTTTATACAGAACTTCAGTGTGCTAGCATCACCCTTGACACGTTTGACGAGGAAGAATGCACCGTTTGTTTGGTCTGATAACTGTGAGAAAAGTTTTCAGATCTTGAAGAAAAAGTTGACCACAGCGCCAGTGTTGGTTTTGCCCGAGGCAGATAAAGGTTATACAGTGTTCTGCGATGCTTCCAGGAGGGGTTTAGGCTGTGTGTTGATGCAAGAAGGCAAGGTTGTGGCCTATGCATCTAGACAGCTTAAGAAGAACGAAGAGAACTACCCTACTCATGATCTAGAATTAGCTGCTATAGTTCATGCTCTTAAGACATGGCGTCACTACCTGTATGGTGAGACATGTCAGGTGTTTACAGACCATAAGAGTTTGAAGTATATCTTCACTCAGAAGGATTTGAATTTGAGACAACGCAGATGGCTTGAGCTGATCAAAGACTATGATGTGACAATCGATTGCCATCCTGGTAAAGCGAATGTTGTGGCAGATGCCTTGAGTAGAAAGTCAAGTTCAACAGCAGATGCATTTTCTATGGCATGTTTCAAGAGAGACTTGCTTGTAGATATGCGAAAGTTGAACTTAGACTTGGATGTGACTGGACAAAGTGGGTTGATTGCTCAAATGCAGGTCAAACCTACTTTCTTTGATCAGATTAAGGAATTGCAACAGAGTGATAACGAATTGTGGCAGGTTATGCAGGATATGTCGGAAGGTAAAAGGTCAGAATTCAGGTTTTCTGACGATGGTGTGTTGTATCTTCATGACAGGTTGTGTGTACCTGGGAACAGTGAGCTGAAAGAGCAAATTCTTGAAGAAGCGCATGCTTCTATGTATGCTATGCATCCAGGTAACACAAAGATGTACAGGAACCTCAAAGAGATGTACTGGTGGTCCGGTATGAAAAGAGATGTGGCTGAGTACGTGGCTAGATGTGGAGTGTGTCAGCAGGTTAAAGCTGAGCATCAGAAACCTGCTGGTACCTTGCAGTCGCTTCCTATACCTGAATGGAAATGGGAACACATCACGATGGACTTTGTGGTAGGGTTACCCAGGACGCCTAGGGGTTCAGACTCAATATGGGTGATTGTGGATAGACTAACTAAGTCTGCTCACTTTCTTCCTGTCAATTCAACCTTTGATGTTCCAAAGCTGGCCAAGATATATGTGGACGAAGTAATCAGATTGCACGGTATTCCAGTTTCCATTATTTCTGACAGAGACCCTAAGTTCACATCCAGGTTTTGGGATCAGTTACATCGTGCGTTGGGCACAAGGTTGAGGTTCAGTACAGCGTTTCACCCGCAGACGGATGGTCAGTCTGAGAGGACCATTCAGACTCTTGAAGACATGCTGAGAGCATGCGTTCTGCAGTTCAGAGGTAACTGGGAAGAACACTTAAGTCTGATGGAGTTTGCATATAACAACAGCTACCATTCTAGTCTTGGAATGGCCCCATATGAAGCTCTATATGGCAGAAAGTGTAGATCACCAGTTTGTTGGTACGAGGTTGGCGAGAAAGAAATTCTTGGACCTGAGATAGTCGATATGACTACAGAGAAGATATCTGTGATCAGGGAGCAGTTGAAAGCTGCTCAGGACAGACAGAAAAGTTATGCAGAGAGACGACGTCGACCTCTTGAGTTTGAGGTTGGTGACGAGGTTTATCTGAAGGTTTCACCGTGGAAGGGAGTGTTAAGGTTTGGCAAGAGGGGTAAGTTGACCCCTAGGTACATGGGCCCATATCCTATTGTTGAGAGGATTGGACCTGTAGCTTACAAGTTGGATTTGCCGTCTGAGTTGGCAAATCTTCATGATGTGTTTCATGTGTCTATGCTTAAGAAATGTAACCCTGGTACAGAAAAGATAGTTGACCCAGAACCTGCACAGCTCAGATCAGATGTGTCCTATGTTGAAGGACCAGTTCAGATAGTTGATCAGAGGATCAAGAAACTTAAGAATCGCGAGATACCTTTAGTAAAAGTTTTGTGGAGGAATCATAACCTAGAGGAAGCTACGTGGGAGCCTGAATCTGAGATGCGTAACAAGTTTCCTTTTCTCTTTTAGGAATTTCGGGACGAAATTCTTATAAGGGAGGGAGATTGTTATGACCCGTATCAAAGTTTATCGGTAAGCATCATTATTTGAGCCTAATTAAAGTTATTTGATCTAACTTAGGTGCTCATGTGATGGTTAGTGAATCATTAACTTGATTTAGTTGAATCAAGCACATAAGTTCAGTTAGTGAATAATTAAGGTGATTAATTTGAGTAAAGTAATAATTGGATGCAATTGGAATTTTGAACCAATAAAACAGTATAATTTGCATGTTTTCATGCCTTGGGTTTTTAGTGGGCATTTTTCTTGAAAGTATGCAAAAGAAATCACCTGATTTGGACTTTCGAGTCAAAATTTATGAACTTTTCTGATTTTAGGGTTGAAATTGTAAAATGTCCAAAATTTTCCTTTATAACCTTTTGTTATTTGTCCCTGTTAGTTATCCGTTTATTTGATCAATCTGTGGAGGCGGCACACAGGAGCAGCCCGCAAGGACGATCACAAGGGGCGATCAGGTTGGTGATTCCTTATAGCGGCTCGTTCTGCTCCCTTCTTCTTCACTTCTTCCTTCCTCCTTTCTTCCTCCCCCACCACCCACTCTTCCTACCTTTCTTTGCTAGCTTCCGCAAGGTAGCTTGGCTGCGGCAAGCAGCAGCTTGCACAGCGGTCGTACGTGGCCTGGAGGAGGAGATCGTGGGGCGGCCAAAGCTTCTAACCACCACCTTGGACCTCGGCTAGGAGGTCTAGTTCAGAAATTGCAATCAATTTGGCCCAAAATAGCTCCTAGCAATGGATTTCAGTTGGACGTGAAGCAACTGGCCGTGAGTAGGAACAGTAAGCTAATTTATTCAAAGCTTGAAGACGATCCGAAATCGCCCAGAATCAGGTCCTGGACGCATCTCCGGACGAATCCGGACAGTCCAAATCGCTGTGAGTGGGGTTTCATTTATTTATCATTAATAAACTCAGGCGTTTGAATATTTCCAGTTATGTGCGCGAATTTCGCTGATAACAGACGTTATCAGGCGTCGGGCAGCGTTTGGCGTCGCCCGACTTTTTATTTCATAAATTGCTTCTAGACGCTGTTATATGATTAAATTTAGCAATTGATCAGTGTGGATTGAGTCGGTAGATTTATATGGTTCATTGGAACCTAAATTGCTCATTTGAATGTTGAAATTAGAAACTCATGTCTGAAAATGGTATAATTTGGGTATGAACCCAAATAATGAAGATTTCTGATAAATTATCAGATGTACGATTTTAAAGTAGATATGAATAAATAAAATATGCATGAAAACCCTAATTGCATATATCTTTTGACGTTAATATGTGTAAATTGATATTTACATGAAATGGCACATTTCTCTGAAATATTACCAGAAATTCTCAAGTATTGTTATTAAATTATATTGTGAAATGTAATTAACTCTTAATTGAGTTAAGTGATGCACAAACCAAGATTTGGGTTAATGTGCACGTTTTTCGAGAATTTTAGAGAATTGACAAATGTTGAGTATGATTCTCGTATGTGAAGTAAATTTCTTTAATTTGTGCAATAAGATGTTCAATTGCGTAAATTCGCTATGTATGTGCCAAATTGAAATAAGTTGGGTTATTTATGCATTTCTAATTTGTCTGAATGCATGGTATGAGAATTTCTCAGAAATTACAATGATTTGAAATATATTGCTCTGTCAGTTTAGAATGACAGTGTATTGTGATCTGATATGAAATCAGTAAATGTGATATTCCTGTTTAAATGATTATATATTAATCAGTTAATAGACTTAGGTGCCCTAACACCGTAGAACCCCTTTGACAGATCTGCTTCTTAGGGGTGAAACTCGTGTTGCAACATTATCCGTGCGATGTCATGGAGACACGAGGATAGAGAGGCAGTGTCCAACAATAACGCGTGCAATGTCACGGTGGCACTGGAGAAAATTGGGGGTTATTGAAACAAGATCCGTGCGATGTCATGGAGGTAACCCCGTGAGACTCTCCGCTTGTGTACTCAGGTTAGAGGAGGAGTCTAGAGCACTCGATGTAGTGCAGTGAGGCCGATGAGCCTGGGGTCCTGTGGCAGAGCAGGGCTGGCGTCAGACTTAGCATTTCCCGGGTGTGTCGCTAAGTCTTGTACGGTGGGATCGTAGTTCGCTACGGATCTTCATATACAGGGTACACTGTATATGATTAGGGCTTAATAATAATATAAATTGGTACTCATATAGGATCACAGTAAATTAAAGTATTCGAACTTTTGTGCTATTTCTTTATATCTGTTTATCTGTTCAAATTATCTGTTAATGCATGGAAATGTGATTATATTCTGCAAATCTGTTATGTTATTAGAACTGCCCTGCTTAGTACTGTATTTATGTTTTATTTAAATCTATAAACCTGATGAGTTGTTTAGTGATAGCTAAATGAAATGCTATTCACTGAGCGAGTAGGCTCATACCTCTACTCAAAACATTTTCAGGTCAGCATCAGCATCAGGAATCGGAAGGGTCATTTCATCCTAACGCCTAGTTATAAAAGGTTTATAGTTAGTCTAGTTAGAGGTCTCTTAGTCCTTTCCCCTCGGTCCTTGAGACATGGCGTGGGTGAGAGAGAGTGTGTATGTGGAATGTGTATAATGATGTAAATTAACTGTTATGTTTACTTTCTGTTAAACAATGTTACATGTTGTAAACTCTGTTTACTTTCTCTAGCCAGTTTAATTGAAATGCTTCCGCAATAGTTTATTATGTTTTAGTTTACAACAATAATCTGGATATCATTACGAGGTTTTAAAAAGAAAAAGTTCGCAGTGATTTGTTTATGTGTTAATCCCTCCGTCGCGCCCTAATCTCGTGATTAGTGGTTAGTGTGAGATCGGGGTGTGACAGTGAAGGTCTGACCTAGGATCTGTTCAAAGATGGATTTCTCAAACAGGGTGAATGGGAGCTAGTTGAGGAGAAAATCTGAGGTTTGAGGATGGTGCATTCTAGGAGTAGCAATGCCTGAGATTTTATGATCTTGAGGCATTTAATGTCAGTAAGGTTGGGGCAGCTAAGAATATCCACCATGATAGTGTGGGAGATCAGTGCCTCAAGTAGGCACATACTATGTACAGGGAGGCCAATGGAGCATTCAATGGGGTTGTTGTCCATTGCATAGGAAAGGAGTGGGAAGGAATAGTAGTGGTATAGGAGGTTTGCTGGTGGTGTAGAGGTAAACCAGAGAGTTGGTGTGGAGTCCACATTAATGGTGGGTTGGTTATTTGTAGTGGTGGAGGTGGGTGTGGAGTGAGTGTACGGAGTGAAGGTGCAAGACGAAGGGTCACGTGTGAGGTTGTTTATGTGTGGAGTGTAACAACCCTGGCCTGGGTTATGAGGTAACCCTATTTATTTTGCCTAATAAAGTTGCTTAGAACTTTAATATAATCCTCTAAGGTGTTTTGTTATCATATGACACACTCATGTTTCAAGTTTGGTCCCGATTGAATGTTGTTTGAGCAATTTTCCTTTGTTTTGGACAAAAGTGCAATTTACCCAAATTGAGGGGCTATAATGCAAAATGTCACAGGTTGAACATGCCTCATGTGTTTAAGCATTATTATAGAGAGAATGATGCAAGGTGGTGGCTTGTGGAAAGCCTAAATTTCAAGTTTGAACTTGTTTGAACAATGCTGGAGCATTGTGTGCCAATTTTGGTACAAATTGTAATTTACCCAAAATGCGGGGTTTTTATGAAAATTATCACCTATAGAGTGTTCCTACTTCCTCTATGTATCATTTATAGGAGATATAATCAATGATACACCATGTTTGGATCAATTATGAATGATGATACTCTTGGTGATGAAATGACCAAGAAAAAGGGTTGAATTTGGAAGCTTAACTTGAGTTGTATCAAGTTGAAAAGCTTATATATGAGTTGCTATCGGCCATGGAGCCAAAGGAGGTGTCCCATATCGTTTTGTGAACTCATGTAAATGTCCATATCATGCAAATCACCTCAAGGAGGTGAGGTATGACGGCCAACAAGTTTCCTTAGAAAAAGTGTATCGGCTTGACATAAAATAGTGATTAAACCTAGATGACTTCTCCAAATGGATAAGCAATGGTCGAATTTGCATATTTAGAGGATCCTCAACCTTTTTTCATGTCAAGATAAATATTTATGCATGCATGGACACGTTTCACTCATGCATGACACGTGGCACGTACTAGCTCAAAATGTTGACACCTCATTTTTGCCTTTCTTCATGATCAGCAAGTATATATACCCCTAGTTTCACCCCTTGGTGCAATTTTTCGACCCTTAACACCCTCCTACCTTGTGGTATCGTGCATGGGGATCTTGTATCGTGCAGGAAAGCAAGCATATCGTGCATAGGCCCTTGGATATTGCCCATAGCAAAAGCATATCGGCCAAGTAGGTGAAATTGGCCATATGAGGTGATATCGGCCAATAGGGTGAAGAGTTGAGTGCCATATCGTGCAAGTGAGTGCCATATCGTGCAAGAGGGTTGGCATATCGTGCAAGGGCACAAGGGTATCGTGCATAGGCCTTGGGTATCGGCCATAGCAAGTGTATCGGCCATACCATGTTGATATTGCCCATAACAAGTTGATATCGGCCAATTGGAGTGATTTTGGCCACAAGTGAGGGGGTATCGACCATAAGCAAAGTTGTATCGGCCAAGGAGCTAAGGAACTCAAAACGTAACCCTAAGGTAAGCTATAGTTGTCTTCAAGATTGAATTGAAGCATGGAATTAGGGTTATGATCTACCTTTCTTTTCGTCTTCACCAATTGCTTATCCATGGTGATTCCTTGTATATGAAGGAGTTGTGAACGAGCCTTGGACCTTTGATAAAGTCATCTTCAACCTTAGGAACATGGAGCTTTGGACCTTGAAGCTTTGAAGTGTTTCTTAAGGCGGGTTATATAACTTGAACTCAACCATGTTATTATTCTTCGCCTAAATTGCTATAATTAGTGAAATACTTTTAATTCTGAAATTTCCTGAAATAGTTGATGAAATTATGATTTAAATTAGTTTCTTAGACCTGTTTCCATGAATTATATCAGTTAGAACAAAGTTCTAGAGCTTGAATATGATGGTATCACTTTATAAAAGTGATATCGGGTGCAAGCACATATGCAAGCACCTCTAACCCGATATGATGATGCAGCTACTTCACTAAAAAGATATGATTAGGTTTGTAAACCTTATTGAACGATATAGGGGTGTAGTATACACCTATTTCACGATAGGAAGTCTATTATAGACTCCATGCACGATACAAGGTCAATTGTATACTTGTAAGTTGACAAGAAACCCTAAATTGGGTAACCTGATATAAGTGAAGAGTAATAAGTGCTATTGCATGATATGATCATATGATACAGCATTGATACTTCGTATCATGAGGCCTAAATGACCTTGTATGACATGGTTGCATGACAGGGTTGCACGATACACAACCCTAGACGATATGGTAACCCTAGCTCGTCATGGCTAACCCTAGATGGTGACTAGCCCGATAGGGTGATTGAATGTACTTCTAGCTCGACATGGTGATGGGTTGATACCTCATAAGTATCATGGGCGATACATACATATATCTTGTGCCCGATATGAGGACAAAAAGGTACCTCATGCCCGATATGGAGACAAGTACAAATCCTAGCCCGATATGGTGAGTGTCTATACACCTACAACCCGATATGGTGAACATATGCACATGATTTAACCCTATACACCTTGTAAAGGTAAGGGAAAGACACTCTTAGGAGTGATGAGTGTAACACCAAGTAATGGTGTGGATAATACCTTGATAGGTGAAACACCTAGAGTGTTTGATAATGGTTAATCCTATATCAATAATGCCTTAACCCGAGATGAGTTCATATCATTAATGATAGTTGAATAATTCAATTGTGTGACTTATGACCAATACATTACATGATAAATGTGATGAGCTAGTGCATAAAGTATTAGGATGGGACATACCCTAATACAAGATAAGTTGATGAACTTAAGTATGTTAAAAGTGATGAGGGAAGTGATACATCAAGACATGATAGATATCACATCCAGCATTTCAAGGTTGATGTACCTTGATGAACCTTAAATCCAATATACTTGGATGAGTAACACATGAAGTGTGTTATGTCAATTGTTACATTGAGATGTAATAATTTTAATGCACTTTGATAAGTATGTGCTAACATACTTTGAGAAAGGGTTAAGCCAAGTTAATAAAGTTTGATGTAATCATACCCTGGTAAAGATGAGAGATGAACTCATACCTTGTGTTGATGATTCATTTAATGATAAATGATGAGAATAAATAAGTATGATTGAATACTTATGATATCAATGTTTGCTCCTAGATGTGTGGAGCAATGAATTAGGGTTTGATCATTGATAATATGACCCAAAAAACCTAAATGGTTAATTATGGAAAACCGTAATGAAGGGTAATGATATGTAAGAGAAACCCTAATCAATAAGAAAGGAAAACCCTAACCCTAATGATGGGAAGATTGTATCTCTTTTATTTCATAAGCCTAGTAAGGCATGTTAAATACTTGTATAACAAGTATAATGATCAATGGCCTTGTGAGCCATGTGAATAAGTTGTTGCCTAGTGAGAGGTGACAAGATGTGCAATGGCCTTGTGAGCCATGTGAATAAGTTGTTGCCTAGTGAGAGGTGATAAGATGTGAATGGCCTTGTGAGCCATGTGAATAATTTGTTGCCTAGTGAGAGGTGACCAGATGTGTAATGGCCTAGTGAGCCATGTGAATACTTTCACAACAAGTGAAATGAATACCTTGGTCTGAGGACCTAGCGGTAATGGTTACCTGTTATAGAGGTAACAATGTTATATGAAGATCTAAGGGTTTGAATACCCATATCCAACAATCATGATAATGATTATGTGAAGGGATGAGAATTCCCAGTAATGTGATAAGGGACTGAGATCCCAAGTATCATGTGTTTTAAAGATTCGAAAAGTACGTGATAGATGTATTATACCTTTCTTTGTAGCATTTGTCATAATAATTCATGTGTGAAAACTTGACTGATGCTAAAAGAATATGGTAATGCACTTAATTAATCAAGTGGAATTTTATCGTGTAGTGCCCTGGCCATAGATCCATCATCGTCAGCAGCTGGTGATGGTGAAACGGGTTCTCCTACGGGTTAATCTGGAGCGCGTATTGTTGAATATGTGGGGTTTCTCCTAGCCACAAGTAGGAAGGTTAGAGTACAACTTCGGTTGTAGACTCCAGAGCACGGTTTTAGGCCTGTGGCTCAGTGTGATAAGAGCATGGTGAATAGGCCCATGGCTCAGTGTGATAGAGCATGAATGCGCTCATGGCTCAGGGAGCACGGTGAACTGGCCCGTGGTTCGATTCACTAGCACTGACACCTGTACCAAGGTGGGCTAGGCAGAGGGTAGTCTGACCCTGTGTGACTAAGGTCACTTAAGCAAGAGACTGCGGTCCTTCTTGTGGTCTCGCACTGACCGAGACGTGGGAGGTCATGGAGTCCGGCTCTTCCATAGACCTTGTATGGTACCGATTTCAACTTCACAATGGTCGGTTGGATTTGAGCAGTACGGCTCACTTCCTCAGGGCTTAAGTGTGATTGTAAAATGTAACCATCCGTGTAGCATATCTGCTTAAGGATCGAATATGGAAAACATTGCTTGATGCGCAATATAGTTATACATTATAGTTGATAGATGTTATTTATGTTTCTTTACATTGCTTGCAAAGCAGATAGATGAATTATAATCTACATTGGGTAGATGCAATGTTCTCCTTATGAAAGGAGATTACTTCATTCTGTTCATATAGTGAATTATCCTACTTGTTAATATAAAAAGAACCTCTGCTCAGTTTATAAATGCTTAATCTGTGATAATAATATGGTCGGCGGAGAGTTATATCTCTCGCTGGGACAATTACAATTGTCTCACCCCCGTGGGACCCAAATTTTTAGGTGTACGTGCAAGAGGAGGTGAAGACCTTTTTGCAGAGGAAGAACAACAGCTGAGGCAGCAGTGACAGCTCCGGTTGAGTGTACTGTCTTTCATGTCTTGTAGATATGAGTCCTATGTGTCGTCTCTGTACTCTCAGGTCCTTGGAATTGGTTCGTACTGGTTTTATGATCAATAAGAGATTTTGGCTTACGTGCCTTGAGGTTTTATGTTGCTCATGTATAGTTTGGTAAAGCAACTATTATATGTTATTCTTGAGATGAGATGTACTGGATATGTACAATGTGAATAATGGTGTATATAAGGTTTTGGACCTTTCAGTAAGAGTTTTCTTTGGAATGGATCTCTTTGAAAAAAATGGTTTAAATTTTTAGTGATTTTTGTTAATCTATTTTTTATGTTTAATTCCGCTTAATAAGTAACGATTTGATTGTCGGTCATTACATGGAGAGCCATGGATAAGAGGGTATAAGGGATTTGAACTTAAGATCCTCTACACATAGTTGCATGAGAGTTGATTGGTCAGGGGGATGGGAGGCAAAGGGTCATAGGGAGAGGGTGCCTGGTGATGGTCGGTAGGGTTGAGAGGGAGAGCCAATTGGTGGTGGGGGATCTAGTCAGGTCTCAGTTTAGGGCATGGTGTAAGAGTATGGCCCAATTTTGTGCATGCAAAGCATATAAAGGGGAATCTACAAGATAGCCTATGATGGCCAAATCTAAGGCATCATCTGCATATGATGTGATAAGTCCTTGTGGGTTTTTTTTATGAGTAACCCTAATCCATGGGTTCTTCAATTCATCGTGAACAAGGTTGGCATGGTAGGAGGTGTGATCTATCGTTGACATAGTTTTAGTTTTCTCTAAGTCTGTAAGCACAATGTGTTGTAGTGTGGTTTACAGAGGGTGAGGAACCTCTGAGAACGTAGGGTGTTGAGATTGAACATACATGAATCTGCGAGGTAATGGGTCCTCACCGCGTATGGGGTCTCTAAGTGGTGTAGTAGAAGAGGTACTAGTGTCCTCTAGTTGGTCCATTTGTTACTGGTTCTCTGAGTGGTTTGATTGTCCTCCATTTTGAGTTGTGAGCACCCATAAGCCTAGTTTTGAGTCCTCATTGACTTCCTCTAAGGAAGAGTAGCAGTTGTGTTCGATTTTGAGTAGTCTGCGGATGTTGTGGGGTCTGGTTGTTGATGTCGGTGAGCCAAATGTCCAACTTCATGTCTCCTTTAGGGTGGAGAATGAGGTGCCATCCCATGCAGAGGTTGAGGTAGATCAACATTTCTCTCCAACTGCGACTAGATTGGAGTTGTCCTCTATCTGTAATGTAGAATTTTATGGGAAAATAGGTTGATCCTACATAAAAGAGGATGATACCATCCAAGATGTCCCAATGTAGGTATTTCCATGATCTAGGAAGGATGAGGAATCTGGTGGTTTTGTTGTCTAGACAAACATCCAGATGGTTCATGGAGTCAGTGGTATGGCGGTGTGGGGGATGAGCATGAAGGGAGTTGGTGATCAACCAAGTGTAGTGATGTGCACTCCAAATCCTCTGGGATTTGGATAAATTGTGTATGAGCAAGCCACCCATTCCCATTTCATATATGAGTTGGTGATGGATGGTAAAAGGGCAAGGAGTAATGGCCCCTCTCAATCCAAGGTGTCACATGTATGTCGATTCTCAGATACTAAGTGTCATTCAGGTATGTACACAATCAGGATGTAACACTTCCGAGTAAATGTTTTAGCAATGGAACCCAAGAGAAGGGAGTGATGTGTATTAAGTGCCAATAAGTGATGAAGTCTTCAATAGAGAAGCACGGGAGGCCAACTGTGCCAAAACTCATGGTATAATCACATACCTACTAGGAAGTCAACAATGTATTAATTCGTTGGGCATTTTGTTGCAACAGTGGAGCCCTTGTAGCATAGGTGTCTCGATACGGGGATACCTGAACACAGGGACAAGGGGTAGTGTTGTCTCTCTTTGCCTATTCAGGGGGTTGTGCCATCCCTGTGTAGAGCAAGCAGTGTGGAAAATCTTAGAGCAGTTCAAAAATTCAGAGCCATTGTTCCTCTCCTAGTGGGTATCAACGCAATGGAGACCCCACTATACCTTAGCCGCTCACATAGTTCTTTATGATCGCAGGTATGTTGTGTTGGAGACAAAGTGGTACCATTATGAAATGTGGTTTCCATTGAGCTGATGTTGCACAACTATTGTGTAGTGACGAGTGAAAACCATGTTAATTGGCATGTATCATTTTTCAAACTTGGATCTTGTTCGGATTATAGTTGAAAGGTGATTTTTGTTCAAAAATGAGATTTCCTACGTGGAAATTTTTTGGAACCTGAAATAGAATCAAAATTATTCTTCACCACAAAACAAAGAGTACTTAATAAAATAACATGTTTTAGTTGTTGTATCTTTTGTTTTGCGGCGAAGAGTTTCTTGAGTTCCAATTTAGTTCTAAAATAATGTCTACTTAGGATTATTCTTCAAATATTACCTTGAGATCTTGATTATTATATTGTCTGACTTTGCTGGGGAGCTTTCCAAATTGGAGCATATCTTTACTGGGAAAAGACAAAAGTTGTTGGTGAGTACCCTGCCTTCTAAAAGTTACCACCCTCCAGAATGTTGAAGATTTTATTTGTTAGTTCATAGGATCACACACTAGTTATATGTACATCTATGCATGCTTATGCATTAATATCTACTTTTTATGATTCAATGAGTCCTTTCTTCGGTGCGAGAATTGTAGATCTATTTACATAACTATTCGACCATGTAATATTATCCCATAGGTAAGGTATGTCCCTATCATCAATGTTTCATGCAATAAACTAATGTCTACAATTGAACCCTCCAAGTCACATACATACATAAGAAAATGAATTTCATGTCAAAGTTTACCAATATTATAAGTAGAGTTATGATTGGGTGGAAATGAACCAGTTCATATTTTATGCATACCATATAAGGTAAAGATGAGTGTACGAGATTTTCTTATCCTTATACTTTATCTGATATATCGGTTTTTTATTAAGTAAGAATAAAAGATGGACCTTACCCATAACAAAAACCCATTAACCCCAAAAAAACTAAACCTGATTAATTACACATCTAAGTTGTAGAAGCATAATACTAAGGATATCTCACCCACCTATAATATCTCACACATCACAAGCAAGTAATTATGTGATTATGCCTTCATCTCAAGTTTTTTTTTCCTTGTTTTAGTATTTTAGTTCCCCTCATCCATGGATATCTACAACAACAAATTTATTTGGATCCATTTTCTCATTTCTGGTCACTGTTTCACATTCTGAATCTTTTAAGAGTAATCTGGATCAACTGATGTCCTGTTGTAACAATGATTTTGCTGCAACACATGAATGAGTTGATCGACATGTTGATCTCATCTAAATTTGTCACTTTACTCGATAAGAAAACATTATTATCTATAAAATGGATAACATGCTATATATGTATGTATATATATAGCCATAGTAGAGTACACTCAGAGTGTACAAATGATACCATACACCTCAATGATGTTTGTCTATCTAGATCATATATTTACAAAATCTAACCCATTGATCTTCATTGTTATAATAGTAATAAGCCCTACATAAAATTTGAGCCCATTTGGATGAGTGTAAGTCACTCATCCAAGTAAAAAAAATTCAACACACAACACTTTTGAAATGCATGTTTTTTTTCTCCTTTAGATGCATGACCTATAATGTGTCTGAATGCACTCAAATTTATTATGAAGTATGTTCTTAAGATATTTAAGAAGATCAATTATTTAAATTTTCAAAATATTTGTTTCATAATGGAAAATGACTAAGGTATATAGTGTCTCTGATACACTCAAGTGTATTCCAACTTCACTCTCTCTCTATATTATATATGATGGTATTTAGAAATAGAAGCTAGATATATGAAGTATATTTGTATAGATTGACCTATTTTGAACAAATTGATGTTTTAGAGTAAGAATCTATATGATAAAGTTGGCCTATAAATATGATTAGAGATTTATTCTATATGCTAAAGCTTCAGACTAGAGATGAATTTACTATGTTTTTATCCATACATATTATAAACACTCATAGTTAGTTGCATTTTCAAACCAACATTTGGACAATATATATTTTTACTTGGGAAAATGGATATCTATAAATATCAAAGTCCACTCTCTCTAACTAGTCACCCTTCCTAGTACTACTCTAAGCCAAGCAAACTTAATTTTATAGTTCTTAGTGACGGGCTCCCTGAAATGGAGATGCACCTTGATGAATGGGTAGTCCAATCATTTCTTTTGATATCATTTTAGTTCAGATCTTGAATCCAGGGATGTTGCGATAACTTTAGATACTTAAACTTATATTTATAACAAATATAAATAGAACATGAAAGTGTGAGTACAATCATTGGAGAGAGAATGTAAGTTAAAAAAACATTAATTGTCAGTTTTTACAAAGAAATAACTTCAAAGAGATATAAAACTTTATATGGTAACTTGATTTGCAAAAAATATGCATATAACATCTATTCCACCATTGTATTAGTCCTTAACTAAATAGTGATATTTGTGTCCACAGACGAAAATACATGAAAAGAATTGACATGCTACCTTAGTATGAATATAAATATAAATATGTGTTAACTACAACATGAACATTAATTAGGCACATAATGGTTGAGGTCAACTTGAAAATACTAGAAACCTAGAGTGAAAATTTTATAATATTTTGGTATCATGAAATGGTAAGTCAAACATTTAATTTAAGGACTATATATATGATAAGATTATACTATGATTACATTTGTGAAATTGTTAGTAAATATAACACCAGCAGAAATATAGAATGGAGTATAATGGGAAACTTATGAAATATAATCTTAGATGGTAACTTTTATCCAAAATATCCCCAATCCAACAACACTTGATTCTAAACCAATGGTAATAATGCCACTCTACTTCATAGATCTCTCTCTTCATTAATACTTGGAGCCATTCATTGTGGTTTGTGCAAACCCTAGAGTCTTCTTTGATGAAGGTACTAGATTCTCTATTCAATCACTACATTAATATGGCCCTATATTAGTGCTTAATAAGTGTTGGTATAGATCTACAAATGTCGGTGTAGACTATACCAGTGGCCAACAAATGATGGCTATACTAATTACGCCATAGGACTTTATCAACATTTTCTAACACTATATCAATACTTGTGATAGCTGGTACAAGTGTTTCATATGAGCCCTCATCAACCATTATTCTTCTAGACCGTCACTTATGAGTTGCCAACATAAATTCAATGGTTGTTGATATATGTATAATTGGTGCCAAAAATAACCAACTTGTGACCAACATATCATCATTAAAAGATGTCGGTATAGATGCAACTAAGTTAGCAAACATATTTTAGAAATTTAAGGTTATGAGAATAGATAAGCTATAAAAAATTGTCACAACATCAGTTGTTGTCTGGTAGAGAAACACATATATCACTTCATACATAACAAACATGTTTACTATATATAGAAATTATTTTTTATTTGAGTTTGACAAAGATTGTGAAATAAGTGATAATATAATATTTAATAGTGGAAATGAATTACATGAGGAGGATATTAACCTTATAGATATAAACAATAATAAGTGTCACATGAATTATGTGTACATATGATGCCTATAATTCATCAATTTCTAGTATTTAATACATATAGTTCACCCCACTAAATAATACATTACTTCAAGTCCCTCAAAATATACATGTAGCTCTTATTGCAATGTGAAATTCATCCACTTGTCCACATCCAAAATTTACACATGACATTATATAGTCATCAGTAAAGCAAATATAATGTATTAAATATAAGCATTGGATGCTTATTATATGTGAAATGTCCAAGATATTAGATTCAAAATTGAAATTGTGTATATTTCATGTTATAGCTATGTTTATTAATATAAACTAAATTGATTATTTTTGTTACTAAGATTTTTCCATCAACTTACCTTAGATATGTTGTTTCAACTAAGATCCCTATCATGCTTAAGTTGTAATAACATAAATGCAAACATGCTGGTAGCAAGTCACATATATGTTGCTAGCTGAGAGAAAATCAGTATGTTGTAGATGAAAACACATGTAGGTTAACTGGATTCCTAGCGGCATGATATAAATATGGTGGTATTGACCTTTTTAAAACCCAAAACAATTCCTTCTTTACAAGGGTAAGGGAGAACATAGTCAACTATATATATATATATATATATATATATATATATATATATATATATATATATATATATATATATATATAAACATAATGTACAATGCATTAGGTATTGCAAAAATTAAAAATGGCATACTAAAAGATTTTTTTCATTATATTTAAATAGGAACCATGATATACAAGCTGAAATACAACCCAATCATCACTAGCTTCCTAGTCCTAAAAAACAATCAACTTAAATACAAAGACAAAGACTAGCATAATGACTAGTTTGATTGGGTGTATTCAGGTGTAGTTATGTGAGTTTGCAATGTAAAAATGTATATCAAACTCACACTTTGTCATTGGAATACACCCTATCAAATTGGCTCTAGTAGTATAACTTAGAAATTCTTTTGTTTAAGTAGATACAATTAATTGTCTTAGAAATCTTGAAATTTTTCATTATAAGACATGTCACTATTTTTAAATTGGAGTGTTGATTTAGAGAGAAAGTATTACCTACATGATTACAATGGACTACATTGCTTGATTCATGCATGCACAACTTATCTATCAAATAATTCCTTCATTAGAAATATGATGATGTTGACAATCAATACATGCAACTCTAGAATCCCAGTAAAGAATAATTTTTATTCCATATAAACATTCACGTCGATAATTTGTGTGTTTGTACAATTTTTTGCATGTAATTTTTACTAATTTTTCAATGTTGGATTAGATAAAGTCGAATAAAGAATAGATTTTATTTCAATAGTCTTGAATACGTACCAATGCAAGGACGTAGGAATTCCAATCTCATCAATTTCACAGCTGGGATGCCACCATCGACATGTGTCTCCTACAAAAATGAAGAGAAAATGTGTAGATTGTGGTAAGATGTGTATCAGAATTAGCTTAGATTATAGTACACATTTTTCTAAATTTAGAGACAAGACATAGAGAGTGAATATTAGGAATGAGTTATTGAAACACTAAAGTAGATATTCTTGACCAAATAATTGAAAAACTGAAAACATAACAGAGAACAACTGTAACACCCATATTTTTATATCACATGAGTGGAATTTTTTTCTTTTCTTCTGGGAGTGTCACAAACATGATAACTATTGCAATAAAAGTAAATGAAATACTTTGCAAAACTATAAAACTGATTCATACATAGCTTTTTGTCAACATAAAACTAAATCATGTTTATGGATAAGTTCATAATAAAAAGATGTCAATACTCAGGATCATCTAGGTAGACGGCACCCCACTAGGCAAGCTTGAAAGTCTCTTAGGCCTTTGTTGGTCCCTTTATTCTTCAATCGCTCCAAAAACCTGCGGACATCGCGTCCCCAGCCATGCATTGGGAAAAACAGACGTTAGAGTAAGTGACATGAGTATTCTAAAATATACATTGCTAACAAACTCAAATTTGACATCATAAACATGAAACTAGCATCAAGCTCTAAATAAAATCTGAAACATAAAATCTCTTATTTCTTAATCTAAATTCTTATCTTTCTACCTCATCTTATTCTTGAGTCATGTACTCTGGTACATGGATCTCATGACCTACACCAAAGTTCTTGGGTCATACTTATCTTATTTAGTTCCCTCTCATCATACTCATGGATGAGATTATGGGCATCTCTAATCTAAGGTATATTTTCCTTATGATTTTTATCTGACCGTGGCCACCATTATACAATAAGTCATCCTCTGTGACACCAAAGTGTCTGCTATGGTGAAACACCCCCTCTGTTGGCACAACGTGCCCTCTGTTGACACAGAGGTGTCCTTTATGGTGCAGCACACCCTCTATTGACACCGAAGTGTCTGCTATGGTGTAATGCACCCTCTGTTGACACTGAAGTGTCCTCTATGGTACAATGCACCCTTTGTTGGCATAACATGCCCTCTGTGACACCCGCAGTGTCTGGCACAACGCGCCCTCTAAATTGTCTTGTGACTCTCTGGTGAGGACTTATTATATAATGTATTATGTGAAGGTTTTGAATTAATTATCTTAAGTCTATCTTTACTAAACTATGAATCTGAACTTATCTAAAATTGAGTACATAACATGTACTTAGTTTTGAATCTAAAATCTAAATCTGAATCTTTACTCTTTCAAATCTGAACTGAATCTATTATGGAATTTGGATATGTATTTCAAATTACAACATAATTGAGATTGGGTCTATACCCCATATCATGTATCTTTATTCAAAATCTGGCTACTCGTTGTAGTCTAAGTCTTAATCTAAATCTCTTATTCTTAAGTTCTAAACTGAATTCATTGCTGGATTTGAACATGTATCTCATTATCTAGGTAAACCTTATTCTAAAACTCTTATTTGGTAAGATTACTTCATTATACCAATTATATCATAAATGAGTCTAATGTCTTATGAGAAAGGATCTGACATGAATATAGAAATACTAAGTATACAAAGTATCTTAAGTCAAGCTTATGAAATTATCATAAGTACAACATATCTAAAAATATCAATTCTGACAAGATGGTTCAATCCTTCTTATAAAATATGATGTTACCCTAAAACTTTGCATATGAACTTACATATTAAACCTTAAATACCAAAATAGAAATCTTATAAAATATTGTATTCCAACCTAATCATAACTTAATGTGTCGTTATCTTATAATGCCATCATGAACTCATTTTTACAATGCATTGTGATCCCAAAAGTACATTTATCTTGAAAATTGGATCATGTCTTCATATGTTCAAAACTTGTATTCTCTCATTGTACTTCACTTCTAGATATTACTCATTCTATAGAATTTGATTAACTATTTATTTCTTGAATCTCTCTCTATATATAAGAAAATATGATTCTAACTGAAATACTAATACAAGGTTATACCTATATATATATATATGAGAAATTATCAATATACCTATACTAAAATCTAAATACAAAGTTATTCCCAAAAGTACCTTTATTTCTATAAGTAGCCCATGTCTTAATATTCTAAAATTCATATTTTTATATTGTAATTAAATTCTAGATATTATTCATTCTAAGGAATCTAGTTGTTATATCTATACATATACATGAAATCGTAATGGCATGTTTCTACTTGAAATCGTAATACATAATTATGCCAATAAATATGAGAAATCCTGACAACCTATGTGTACTTAAATTCTCAATACAAAACTATCCCAAATCACCAACTAAGTATGGCTACATTACTTGCATATCTTATCTTTCAATCTTATTCATTAATTTCTAACATTTCTAAGAAATCTTGTAGGAACATGATTCTTTAACTTTCTCATGGACTTGATCCATGGGTCACAACTATTTTGAGCGACATGTCTCTATTTGAGATTTTTGATATCTAAACTTACATAATGATAGAGAAATGATAATATTCTTGTTCGCATTAAAACCTTAGAACATTAAACCATATAAATTATAAAAGTCTTATCAGGAGACATGTAAACATACTAAACTTAAAACATGAGTACTCATGGGCATGGACCACTTACCTCTTGTACAGATGGCATCGATAAGGAAGTCTTGATTCTAAGTTCCATAACTTTAATAACCTGGATATCATCATAGTTTTATCAGTCCAAGCCTATATTCCCTCTTTCTATTTCTAAATCTCAAAACCCCATCTTCCTGACTAGATATACCAACTTAGGGTTCTTATTAAGACTAAACATAACTTTAATCTAAAATCACCATAAAATCTTAGTGTTGAAATAAAATAAAACTTATACTATATAATTAGTATTATCTTTATACTCAAATAAGACATAAATAATCTTATGCACTAATATGAACATATACTTCATATAATAAGAATAATTCTCAAAAGTAGTTACATATTGTTAACTTATTGATTCAATCAGGTAATCAAAGTAGAATACCATCACATTACTAATATCAGGCCTAATTGGCCATACATATATCACTTATAGTGTCAGGATAATCATTTATTATTCTTTCATAATGGCTACTCATCTAAAACTAATGACTAATATAATAACACAAGAAACTTCATCAAATCACCATAAAAGTATTCATATAATGTAGGAATAATCATGTATTAAAATATCAGGTCATTTAAAAATCAGACCATGGGTGAAATACCCAAAATACCCTTATTAGGGTTTATATCAAAAACCTCAATAAAACTTCTAGAGATCAGGCTTTGAAATCATGTTAAGAATATCATAATACAGATTCAATAAAATTTACATGAATTTCTAAGTTTGTTTGCTATTTTTAATTGACAAAACATCAAAATCATATAGTTTTGGCTACCCAAGACATAATAAATAATATACATCCAAATCATATTCTAGACATATTTTTTGAATATATTACATTCGAATAGCTTTCTATGGATATCTTATTTGATAAAATCCGAGTTCCCAATCCCAAGATATGTATTTTAGAAGTTACCTTTATTTGGAATGATCACATCCATTGATTTAAGATGCAAGGGTGATGATCAATAGCGCTTCACCTCTGCAGCCCCTCTATTGGTCATGGATCCACTCCAAAGATCTACCTCCTTCCTTGACCATTAGCCCGAAGTGGCTCCTCCTTCTTCCAATCACGCGACTGCTTTTCCTGGCCGCTGCCAGTCCAGATTCTGACGAGCTAGGATCACTCCTCAACCCACACGTACCACGATCCAAGGCTTTCTCTATGTGTGGATCATCCTCCTATACATGGATGATACCTTCTTCATGCTCTAGGGCATCGCGGTTGCTAAAAATGAACTATCGACCCTCCTAATCGCCGCTAGTGGCACTGCCCTCTTGTTCTTCGTCTTTGGTTCTCTCTCCCTCGCAACTTCGAGTCAAAACTCTAGATATAAACTCGTCTAACCCTATATTCTTAAAAACTAAGACTCTTCCCTTCTTCGGATCTTGGGCATAGCTCCCCCCTTGAGGGGACTCTGTTTGTGCCCTGTCAAACATGGGTTGCGGCTCTTAGTCCGCCCGACTGGAGCGCCCCCCTTTTTATTTATTTTTTCTTCTTCTTTTTGATAAGAGTCCAAATATAAGAAACATTTATACAACCCACTCTACAACTCAGTTTGACTTCAGATTTTGGGGTAAATACTATATTATTATCAACTTCATATGAGCAATATTTTAAGTAAAAACTAACTGTACAAACACTCCAAATATGTATTTTAAATAAAAACATTATAATTACTAATTTAATTACCTAGGGCACTATATACATCAAAATCATGTGAAATTTCTTCCACCATCTTATATTCTAATTATTATCCTACTAAAAATATTTTGAGCATTCATTATGACCACGAAATACTTAATTCTTAATTTGTACTCCAATGACCTATTTGTAGAACCTAATTGGTCCAATAGGGCTGGAATTGGGCTCTACGGCACATGGCCCATCCCTTAGTATTTCAAAGGGTCCATGAGCTTGATTGTATTCCAAATCATGAAAATAAGTCTTCAACCAATATAATTTATCCATTTAAGCTCATGTATGACATATGTGATCAATATTTCTTTAGTTACATAACATGAAGACCTAAGCTAGGTCTAAGGCTCAAGCCATGAACTGGACTCATCATATTATGTATTTGTCACATTATTGTTCATAGGAATAATTCATTTATATTCATATGCAACCGACTACAATCATACACATTTTGTGAACTTAATTACATACCTATCCATGTTAGGTTTATTAGGTCACTTGGCATACACTTACTAGAAAACCCCACATTAAAGGCTTACATTAGCTATAAAATTGAGGATGTTACAATTCTACCCACCTTGAAATAAATATCATCCTCGAAATTTCTCTAGGCTACTACCCACCTTAGGGTTCTTCTTACCTCTTAATTTATTGTAAGGCACACTTATGTTCAAACTTTTGCATGAAAATAGATATGTAATGTATTTCAATAAATGATTATGTGAGCATTATTTGTTACCTTGGTTTACTACTCAACTCATACTTAAGGTCTATGAAGTTAAACTGGTCTCTACACTTAGGGCATCTGACTCAACCTTGTCATGAATTTCAAACATTAGGAGTAATTGATCGTCTAATCTTAGGTCTTCTAAGTACCTCCTACATTTCTAGATATGTGGTGATCAAGCACATACCCAGAGATGTGAGATCCTGACATGCTATCTATCATTAACCTACTAATACATGTGTCCCATACCACACATACCAGTAAGAAATGAAAGGTTTTTCAAAGTTTAGTGCTTATGACATTCCTCTTCAATTCTCAATTGGCTGGCCATAACCATTGAGAATGGAGAAGCAACATCATTAGCAAGGGTTAGGTTAAAACTTGAGACCTAGAATAGATAAACATCTATCTATGACATCTCTATTTCTTATAAGGTGAAAACTCTTAGTCATTCTAGGTCATTGTATCTTTCTTTGGGAATCTATCCCTAAACCCTAATCTCTTATCCTCATCTAGGGTGACTATGAGAATCATACTTGCCTAGTGGCCATTTACCAAATTGCTCTGATACCATATTGTAATACCTAGATTTTTATATCACAAGAGTGGAATTTTTTTTCTTCTAGGAGTGTCACAAACATGATAACCATTTCAATAAAAGTAAATGAAACACTTTGCAAAACTGTAAAACTGATTCGTACATAGCTTTTTGTCAACATAAAACTACATCATGTTTATGCATAAGTTCATAATAAAAATATGACAATACTCATGATCATCTAGGTAAATGGCACCCCACTAGGCAAGCTTGAAAGTCTCTTAGGCCTTTACTGGTCCATTTGTTCTTCAATCGCTCCAAAAACCTACGGACATCGCGTCCCCAGCCATGCATTGGGAAAAATAGATGTTAGAGTAAGTGGCATGAGTATTCTAAAATATGCATTGCTAACGAACTGAAATTTGACATCATAAACATGAAATTAGCATCAAGCTCTAAATAAAATCTGAAACATAAAATCTCTTATTTCTTAATCTAAATTCTTATCTTTCTACCTCATCTTATTTTGGAGTCATGTACTCTGGTACATGGATCTCATGACCTACCCCAAAACGCCTGGGTCATACTTATCTTATTTAGTTCCCTCTCATCATACTCATGGATGAGATTATGGACACCTCTAATCTAAGGTATCTTTTACTTACGATTTTTATCTGACTGTGGCCACCATTATATAATAAGACCTCCTCTGTGACACTGAAGTGTCCTCTATGGTGCAACACACCCTCTATTGGGACAGCGTGCCCTCTATTGACACCAAGGTGTCCTTTATGGTGCAACGCTCCCTCTATTGACACTGAAGTGTCCTCTATGGTGCAATGCACCTTCTGTTGATACCGAAGTGTCCTCTATGGTGCAATGCACCCTCTGTTGGCATAACATGCCCTCTGTGACACCCGCAGTATCTAGCGCAACGCACCCTTTGAATCGTCCTGGGACTCTCTGGTGAGAACTTATTATATAATGTATTATGTGAATGTTTTGAATTAATTATCTTAAGTCTATCTTTACTAAACTCTGAATCTGAACTTATATGAAATTGAGTACTAAACATGTACTTAGTTTTGAATCTAAAATCTGAATTTGAATCTTTACTCTTTCAAATCTGAACTGAATCTAATATGGAATTTGGATATGTATTTCAAATTACAACATAATTGAGATTGGGTCTATAACCCATATCATGTATCTTTATTCAATATCTGGCTACTCACACAGTGAGTAGTGTAAGTCTGAATCTAAATCTCTTATTCTTAATTTCTAAACTAAATTCATTGCTGGATTTGAAAATGTATCTCATTATCTGGGTAAACCTTATTCTAAAACTCTTATTTGGTAAGATTACTTCATTATACCAATTATATCATAAATGAGTCTAATGTCTTATAAGAAAGGATCTAACATGAATATAGAAATACTAAGTATACAAAATATCTTAAGTCAAGCTTATGAAAGTATCATAAGTACAACATATCTAAAAAAATATTAATTATGACAAGATGGTTCAATCCTTCTTGTAAAATATGATGCCCTGAAACTTTGCATATGAACTTACATATTAAACCTTAAATACCAAAATAAAAATCTTATAAAATATTGTATTCCAACCTAATCATAATTTAATGTGTCATTATCTTATAATGCCATCATGAACTCATTTTTACAATACATTGTGATCCCAAAAGTACATTTATCTTGAAAACTGGATCATGTCTTCGTATGTTCAAAACTTGTATTCTCTCATTGTACTTCACTTCTAGATATTACTCATTCTATAGAATTTGATTAACTATTTAGTTATTGAATCTATCTATATATAAGAAAACATGATTCTAACTGAAATCCTAATACATGGTTATACATTATATATATATATATATATATATATATATATATATATATATATATATATATATATATATATATATATATATATATATGAGAAATTATCAATATACCTATACTAAAATCTAAATACAAAGTTATTCCCAAAAATACTTTTATTTCTAAAAGTAGACCATGTCTTAATATTCTGAAATTAATATTCTAATATTGTAATTAAATTCTAGATATTATTTATTCTAAGGAATCTAGTTGTTATATATATACATATGCATGAAATCTTAATGGCATGTTTCTACTTGAAATCGTAATACATAATTATGCCTATAAATATGAGAAATCCGGACAACCTTTGTGTACTTAAATTCTCAATACAAAACTATCCCAAATCACTAACTAAGTATGGCTACATTACTTGCATATCTTATCTTACAATCTTATTCATTAATTTTGAACATTTCTAAGAAATATTATAGGAACATGATTCTTTAACTTTCTCATGGACTTGGTCCATGGGTCACAACTATTTTGAGCGACATGTCTCTATTTGAGATTTTGGATATCTGAACTTACATAATGATAGAGATATGAGAATATTCTTGTTTGCATTAAAATATTAGAACATTGAACCATATAAATTATAAAAGTCTTATCAGGAGACATGTAAACATACTGAACTTAAAACATGAGTACTCATGGGCATGGACCACTTACCTCTTGTATAGATGGCATCGATAAGAAAGTCTCGATTTTAAGTTCCATAACTTTAATAACATGGATATCATCATAGTTTTATCAGTCCAAGCCTATATTCTCTCTTTCTATTTCTAAATCTCAAAACCCCATCTTCCTAACTACATATAACAACTTAGGGTTCTTATTTAGAATAAACATAACTTTAATCTAAAATCACCATAAAATCGTAGCATTGAAATAAAATAAAACTCATACTATATAATTAGTATTATCTTTATACTCAAATAAGACATAAATCGTCTTATGCACTAATATGAACAAATACTTCATATAATGAGAATAATTCTAAAAAAATAGTCACATATTGTAAACTTACACACTCAATCAGGTAATCAATGTCGAATACCATCACATTACTAATATCATGCCTAATTGGCCATACATATATCACTTATAGTGTCAGGATAATCATTTATTATTCTTTCATAATGGCTACTCATCTAAAACTAATAACTAATATAATAGCACAAGAAACTTTATGAAATCACCATAAAGTATTTGTATAATGTAGGAATAATCATGTATTAAAATATCAGGTCATTTAAAAATCAGATCATGGGTGAAATACCAAAAATACCCTTATTAGGGTCTATATCAAAAACCTTAATAAAACTTCATATAATATAGATCAGGCTTTTAAATCATGTTAAGAATATCATAATACACATTCGGTAAAATTTAAATGAATTTCTAAGTTCGTTTGCTATTTTTAATTGACAAAACATCAAAATCATATAGTTTTGGCTACCCAACACATAATAAACAATAGACATCCAAATCACATTCTGATGATATTTTTAGAATATAGTACATTCGAAGAGCTTTCCATGGATATCTTATTTGATAAAATCTGAGTTCCCAATCCCAAGATATGAATTTTTGAAGTTACCTTTATTTGGAATGATCACAGCCGTTGATTTAAGAAGCAAGAGTGATGATCAACAACGCATCACCTCTGCAGCCCCTCTATGGGTCGCAGATCCACTCCAAAGATCCGCCTCCTTCCTTGCCTGTTAGCCCATAGTGGCTCCTCCTTCCAATTGCGTGACTGTGCTTCCTGGCCGCTGCCAGTCTAGATTAAGGCGAGCTAGGCTTGCTCTACGTGCGGATCCAAGACTTACTGTACATGCGGATCATCCTCCTATACATGGATGATACCTTCTTCATTCTCCAGGGTGTCACAGTTGCTAAAAATGAACTGTCAACCCTCCTAATCGCCGCCAGCAGCGCTGCCCTCTTCTTCTTCGTCTCTGGTTCTCTCTCCCTCGCAACTTTGAGTCAAAACTCTAGATATGAACTCGTCTAACCCTACATTCTTAAAAACTAAGACTCTTATAGCATCCCCTTCTTCGGATCTTGGGCATATCTCCCCCCTTAAGGGGACTCTATTTATGCCCTGTCAAACAGGGGTTGCGGCTCTCAGTCCGCCCGACTGGAGCGCCCCTCTTTTTTATTTTGTTTTTCTTCTTCTTTTTGATAAAAGTCCAAATATAAGAAATATTTATACAGCCCACTGTACAGCTCAGTTTGACTTCAGATTTTGGGTTAAATACTATATTATAATCTACTTCATATGAGCAAGATTTTAAGTAAAAACAAACTTTACAAACACTCCAAACATGTATTTTAAATAAAAATATTATAATTACTAATTTAATTACCTAGGCCACTGTATACATCAAAATCATCTGAAAATTCTCCCACCATGTTATATTCTAATTATTATTCTACTAAAAATATTTTGAACATTCATTATGACCACAAAATACTTAATTCTCAATTTGTACTCCAAGGACCTATTTATAGAACTTAATTGTCCAATAGGACTGGAATTGGGCTCTAGGGCACATGGCCCATCCCTTAGTATTTCAAAGGGTCCATGAGCTTGATTGTATTCCAAATCATAAAAATAAGTCTTCAACCAATATAATTTCTCAATTGAAGCTCATGTATGACATATGTGATCAATATTTCTTTAGTTACATAACATGAAGACCTAAGCTAGGTCTAAGGCTCAAGCCATGAACTGGACTCATCATATTAAATATTCATCACATTATTGTTCATAGGAATAATTCATTTATATTCATATACAACTGACTACAATCATACACATTTTGTGAACTTAATTACATACCTAGCCATGTTAGGTTCATTAGGTCCCTTGGCATACACTTACTAGAAAACCCCACATTAAAGGCTTACATTAGCTACGAAATTGAGGATGTTACAACAACAAATGAAAAATTAAGTATCAATCACTAGGTTGTTGTGTAGACAATGCCTACTTCCAACAATGATGGGAATCAAGGCACATGAAACTCAATGTTTTAGATCTTAGGGTTTTTCATTCTTCTTCAACTTGTGTTTGTTAGAGCCTGTGCAATAGAGAAAAAGAGCAAGTGCCTGATGTGTACACCACAAGAGCTCCCTACGTGATACTATAGTTAAGCAATTAGACAACACAATGATGAAGTCAATGAAGTGAAATTGTCCTTGCAAACATTATTAATATTATCTTTGTTTCTCCGGATGGGGTTACCACCCTGAATGGAGGTGTGTCTATTAAACATACGAATTATCCTAAAATATTCGCCATTGGGACCTCATTTAATCACCCCAATCTATTATGTGCCTTTTGTAAGGTTTCTAATCTATATAATGGTGAATATTGATTTTATGAATCTTGATCTTGATGAGGAGAATGACATAGCATTGGGATTTCTTTTGAGGCACAATGGTGACCCGTGAGCCATAGCAGGTGCCTCGGGTGGGTGAAAATTTTTTGGTGTATCACCACCACCAAAAAATTGAGACTTCATGGCGGGATACTAGGGGTCATGAAGATGCAACCTCTAGTTTTGGAAATGGGACTCGGGGCTGCCCATGCTGGAATTTAGCCATAATGATGCTTGTTCTCAATTTGGAAATTTGAGACAAGGTGGCTTTGTAAATCTCCTACATAAAAATCCAACAAAAATGGATGCTTTGCTAGTTTTTATATTGACTAAAGCCAGTCTCAAGAGTTTTACTAAATATATAACATCATCAATTTGTATTTGTCAGTTAAAATTACATATACCAACACAAAACATAGGTTGTTGGAATAGGGTGATGGTACAAACGAGTTTTCTTGTTGTGAATTATAGTAGTATTTGTTTTCCCTCCTAAAAACATGGATATACTCTTGAAGGTGGTGAATCTTAAATTGTTTTAGGGTATATCTTTCCTATTTGAAGGTGACCACTAATATTATAAATATTGACTTTTTTTTAATTTGAATGGGCATTAAATTTTTTGTTTTTGGTGTTCTGGCTCCCTCACGGGCCTTGGCCCCTTGTTTGGGATGTTGGCTCCTTGTGTAAATTAATACTCACAACCTTGCATAATGGATGAGGAATTAGTTGTCCCTCAATTAACTACTAGTAGCCGACTAGGCACTGGATTTGTTACCTCATAGAGTATGAAAACAAAAGATAATTAATCCCAGAAAAGATATGATGTGAAGTTGCCAGACTAGATAATATGGATATTTTGACATTTGAAAAATCTTTATAATTGATATCATGGTATTTGTAAACATATTGAACATAACAACCACGATAGTCTTGGATAGTTGATATCTTGTGAATAATCTTTTTGGTTGCTATCTTAAAACTTGATATGATTGTAAATTTTGAAATGTTACTTCATCTTTAAATCTTGAAGTTGAACTCCTTGACATATTGAAAAAATCAACCAATTAATTTTTTCCTATTAATGAAATGCATTCAATCTTATCCTATTACATATTTTGTGACAAATTCATAGCAATGATTTAGAACTAGCAATTGACATAGTTTCCTCTTATGATTCATGGATGGATATATTTTCCTAGGGAAGCACATGAATAAGACATGTGATTCAAGATGACCTAGAAGAGATAATGAATTAGGTGTCCTTAGTTGATCCAAAATTAGATAGGAGTTGATATTTGAATTTATAGTTTCCTTGTGTAGATAGTTGACCTTCCATGTACTTTGATGGAATGTATGATCGCTCAATTATTGTTCATATGTATGAAATAAAGTTATATGAATGTTACTTGCAAAGATCAAGTTTCTACAATTGGGAATTCCTAAAATAGAACAAGGAGTGTGAAATTAAAACATATGATATAGCATTTTAGGAATTTTCATTTGCATGTACATCATCATGTTAATATAAAAGAATGAAATCTTTAAATTTAAAAACGTAATAAATATGTAATATTTAGTTTTGAAAGTGTGATATTGGATTTTTGAAAATGATTTTCTATTTTTCTATTAAAAAACAGTGCAATAAATGCATATACCAAAATTGATATAAGATTATTTTAGTTGAAACCTGAAAGTATATGGTTAAGCTAAGAAAACTATACCTATCTAGAACTAGGGGATACAATATGCAAAGTTGATTGGTCAAGTAAATGAGCAACTTCATATTTCTCAACATATGACCCACACAATCACTCATGTAAGACATGATGCATGTTTAGTAGACCTCACTATACTGATGAGTACATTCCAAATCAGCCATGCAAATGGGTGAAACACTGTCCTTCTTATGGATTCATCTTACCAACAAGCATTGTGAAATTAGATTATATGATCCATGCACATGAGAATAATACATTGACAAGTACATAATCATCATATTATGAGTATGCCATGCTTGTATTTTAAACCTAATAAATGTTCTATGTTTGTTTATAAAATATGACACATGATACAAATTGCGGCCATTAAAGCCAATTTCTCAATACAAAATGGCAGGGTAATAAATGGATATAACTAAATTCATGTAGCATTTCTCCATTAGAAACCTGACTGATATAACTAATCTAAGAAACAGATGGTTGTATGCCCTGAGCCAATCATATGGTGATTGTAATGGCACATCTTATAATTGATTTGATTATTTATAAAGACAGTTCCAATTATTATGTTTGATTCAATATGAGATGATAAATAAATATAATGACGTCATAAGGATGTACTCAATGACATGTCATTTCAGATTTTGGACTTGAATATGAGATCATGTGTATGGTAAAAGTATTCATTCTAGTATGTGTCCCTAGTCAGATAGGACAACAATAATATATTAAGACCAATATGTGTGTTGATTGATGACTACGTCTCATTAGTCATGATATTGGATATCAAATCAAACACATAGGAACTTGTTATGAATAAGAGTATTGGACAAACTCACTTTAAGTATGATACATGTAAGCATATGATAGTAGTAAGAATCATACCTCAATGTAATAGTGGTGATTGTGGTCTTAAGAACTGAAGTCACTGAAATGATCAAATATTGTTGAATGTGCTTTAAACATACTTAATGTGACCTTGTATAAGGGTTTCTATATGAGTAGTTAGTAGGTGATCACACATGTGGATTAATATGAGTGACATAGATGGAATTTTTCCTCCCATTGGAGTGACATCTGAACCACTTTATAAGTGACACTATGAATGTATGGCAATGCTGATGTGAGTTAATATATGATATTCAGCTCATGTGTATCTCAAATAGTCAACTCTAGATCAAGGAACAATGATTGAACACTAAGAGGGTGACATTTCTCATACCTCTAGTTCAATTTGGATTTCAAATACAAAGGGATTATACAATCATTGTGACACTAGTCATCATAGGTCAAAGTTGTTCTCTAACTTCTCCAATTACTTGGGAGGAAATAAAGTCTTGATAGATACAAATCATTGCTTGTGAAGGCATAACTTGATAATGGACATAACTACCAATGTAATGTGAACCTATCGGGTCACACGCATAGGGTGTATAGGAGTATGAGTATAAATGTGGTCATGAGTGAAAATGTTATAAGTGAAATTGATTACTAAAATGTTAAGTAATAAACTAGAACAATATTGGATTGAAATCCTAGACAGTTGGCTAAAAGTTTTAAATCAACTACTTGGATTTAAAATTATCATCTCATATGATAAGTAGACTAGCTAACCTTGAGCGATCAGTTGGAGCTGCCACTCAGTGAATAAAAAACTAGTCAACCAATTTGTATGATTAATTGATCAATTAATTAGTAGTTTAATTCAAGAATGTTTTAACTTAGCCAACTGACTAATTCACTCTCCACAAGCAGGTTACTTTTAATGGAGCCATTGCCTTTTCATTTTCTAGGGTTTTGGAAACCATGCTTCTCCGCCTCTCCCATTGATATGGGCATGACGATAGGGTCATAGTTACAAGCTCTTGTACATGAGAAGTATAGCCGTCATTACCCTCATGAGAGAGAGATAGTGAAGGAGATCACAACACTAGCACGCTACTAACAAAGAGGTTGCTCCTTCTTGCCAATTCAAGCACCATGGTGAGGAGTTTATGTTCATTCACGTGGACTATGTAGGAACCCTGGCGCTACATTGCTATGTTGAGGACTGTCCATGCACTTTTGTGAGAAACACACACAACTACGTGAGGGTGGTGTTGGACTTTCTCTATGACATGGTATACCTCGTACACTCTCTTTCTAGATACATCATTGTTGACAAGATCTGCTTGTAAGAAACATGGAGGCAAATTTTTATTTTTCCTGCATGTGTCCCCAACACTATTCCTAACATCAGCGTATGCCTATTTAGAACTAGAGTGTATGATATGAAAAATTGTTTGGTTGGTTAAATGGGGAGTCTGGTTGTGTTGCAGATATGATTCACACAACCAATCATGTAAGACAATATGTTAATTTTGCATGCCTGAGTATATCACTAAATATATTCGAAATGAACCACACAAATTAATCAAATACTTCTTTGTTGTGCATTCATCAAACCAAACAAGTAATGTGAAAATGAAATACACAGTCCATTCATATGAAAATGGTACATTGCCATATATCATCAAATGAATAGGAAAACATGAAACACATGTATTTTAACACCCAATGAATATGTTATGCTTGGACATCAAGATTTTCTTCAAGTTATTAGGAAAATAGTAAAATATCTTTTTAAACCCAAGTTGATGAACCAAATAATATCAGGTAGACCAAAATTGAAAATAATATGCAAACCACCACATGTGTCATCTCACCCGCCCAGACTAGGAACACTTCCCATGGTGTTGATGAATAAGAGACACAAACTAGGGCCTGTCACATCAAACCCCTAATGTAGGAGGCAAATAGAAACTCATTTAGGAAAGTATGAAAACCATAATTTCTTTTGTTAAAAGTCTAAACACATTTAATCAATTTTACGTGCAGATGATGAACAAAAGACGTTCAATCAATGTGCATTGGTCTAATTTGTGAGGTTTATTATTGAGGGTGCATGTGCTACTATCTAAAGTTTAATTGATCATGTGTAGGAAGGAAGTAATGATCATTCAACTTGAGATTTGTACGAATCTAACCAATTGGTTGGAAAAGTTGAATATATTACAAGTCCTTGATATAGAATAAAAAAACTGAAGGAAACCAACAATGATAGATTAAAATCATTGTGACATCACTAGAGACCAAGGTAATGTAGTGAAGAAACATGTATCACAAATTACAAATATTGATCGAAGCTAACCTAGCATATATGATAATATGTTACATCGTTCATGTTTGTCTTTGGAAATTACAAATTGTGCTATCACACACATCAAGAGCTACATTTATAGAATATAGGCAAATGGGTTTTAAAACATGGTTGAGATGCCAAATGGACCATATCATGAATGTTTAATAGCAACCAATGCATGCATGAATATGAAATAAACAAACTAAAATTAGTAGCAATATAAACATGTACATGACATGAAATGAAACAAATGATACATGAAACAATTGCATAACCTTAAAAAAGAGTCATTCAGATCTTGGGGCTCTAGTTCTTGAAGATCTTCGCACACAACGATGGAGATTTGTTGTTGATTAAGAAGGAGACAAACATTGAGGTGGAGGATTAGGGGATGAAGGGACAAATCCTCCACTATATATTCAAGTTCTAGTATGGTTGGAAGGAAAGCCAAAGTTTGTGGCAAGATAGTGCTGGTTGTGCTATTAATTGCACCTGGCGGCGGTTTCACTGAAAAAATATAGAACAAAAGCAAATTAGTAGATGAGATACACAAGTTGAAAAGAAAGAAGGGCATGCTATGGCAAAAAGGGGAACTAGGGTTTAGAGAGGTAATCAGATAAGGATATGAGAGTCTAGGACTTGACTTTATAGAGAAAGGGAGAAAAGATAGGAGTAAATGCATCTACAATTCACTATTGTTTTTGTAGCCGCTTGACACACATGGTGTAGAATGATACCCTTGCATTGAAAAATGGAGAAGCAACAAAGGCGAAAATTGCAACCAACGGGCCCGCAAGGCAGCTCAATGACCACCATGTTGAAAAATGCGGTAAAGGTGAGCAATTGTGCACCTACAAAACTGTCAATGAAGTCACCCTAATTGTCACCTTTATCGTGAGAGGAAGCAAGTACTTGAGGGAATGATACTCTACTAATGATTGGGGTGTTCCCGCGACAAAATTGCCAACTCGTGCCACAGCCTTGGTTTTAAATGCCCGGAAACTAATAAAATCGGATTCAAGTTACGGTTAGTTTGATTAGGTATTCTGGTATAGTTGCATGAATTCAAAATGTACAAATATACAACAAATTTGCATTTTGTCACCAGACTATACCCTACCAAACAATTCCTTAGTCCAAAATCGAACTTCTGCTGAGACTAACAGAGCCCAAACATGAAGTGGACCGGAATAAGTCTAAAGCCGTCATAGTTGGCATAAAGGGACCACCAAATTGGGTTTAGTCACATGCCAGATATAGGTTTAGAGTCATGGAACAATATTCCTGTTTGCATCATGCTACAGATACACTTTATTTGTATCATTTCCGCCAACTGTCCTCTGCTGAAATCAGCGCCGACAAACAACACACCCTCTCTCTGTTCCCTCCAAACCATTTGTCCACATGAGGCGGTGGCACCAGTTTTTCTATTTCTTGCCCGCCAAGGCCGCGACTCGGTTGACGTTCATCTTCTACTTCTACTTCTTTGGACTGTGATCGCCATTCCTTGCCGGGCAAGTCTATGACACGTCAAAGATTCTTCTATGATCAGTCCCATTCGTAGATGTTCGGCATATGTTGTTATTATATGCAAAAGAATTTCTAGCGGTTTGCGAAAGACGCTCACCACGTCGATCTTGTCTTCCATTATAGTTGGTGGACCATCGAATTGATATTGCGTTATATGTATTTTTTATTTTATATACATATATAGGGCCAAACTTATCCCGCCGCCATGGAATACCAAGCAAATCTAGGGAGTTCGTATATGCCTTCTACTCAACAGTGTTTGTAACTATGGACGCTCACCAAGTGTAAAACACTATTTTTTCGTACTCAACTTCTACGGAAGGGGGTCCAGTTTTCCATAACACCACTTCGGCGGTGCATGACACATCTGTTGCTTTCATCCCCTCCCTACTATAACAAAAGATGTGTATCAGCCGATGGTGCCAAACTACTAATGAGCTTTGGCAGTATCGTAGAACTAGCATCAATACATGCCTTTGGATTCTATGCCGTGGCCATACACGTTGTTTAAAGGAACGTGATTACACTTACAAAACCTTCAACATCCAAAGCTCAGTCAACAACGATTACAAAACCTTCAACATCTGAAGCTCACCCAACAATATATAGAGGCTCGTTTTCATACCAATGACAAGATTTTAGGTGTCAAACACTCCGAACTACTAGATTAGTATATGTCTATTCAAGTATATGCTTACAAGGTATTAAACCATCCTTCATCTAACTAGGGGTGAGCAAATGATGGTCCAGACTGCAAAATCGGACCGGACTGGTCAGTTCGGTCTGATCTGGTCCTGGACTATTTTGAGTTTGATCCGGTTCACGGTCCAACAATTGTAAAAATTCGGTCTGTGATCCGGTCCGGTCCAAAATCGGCCAGACTGTGGTTCGGACAACGGACCATTTTACATGTAAATTGTCTTTAAATATGAAGTTTTATTATGTCAAAGTATAAATAAATCACATATTACTACACTAATAGTGTAAATGTTTGATAGCAATGCTACACAATAGTTAGAAGTAATTATCATTATCAAAGTTTTACTATTAAACAAGTTGTGGTATGCTAAACAATAATGATTGTAGTCCAAACGGCCCGGTCTCGGTCCGGTCTTACTTCAAAACGGTCTGGTGTACGGTCCATACTTTTACATAGATATGGTCCTCGTTCCGATCCAGTTTGGTTCTGGACCGATGTTCACTCCTACATCTAACTGAATGCTCCACGCACAATCTTGGAGGATATGCATGTTATATTTGGGTCAAAACCTGAGAAGAAAAATGCATCTTTACTTCTTATAGTAGATTTATCCGTGGTAGGTCCTATGGTTTTTCCCTCACAATAAGAAATAAATATACACATATACAACTTTTCTACTCAGATTTTGACCCAAGATTGAGATAATATACCAAGAAGGAAAAATAAGAAGATAACATATCGTCGGGAGAGATCTCTAGAAATCGCACAATCTAGAGTATTGATTTTCCTATTTCCGCTGTTGCAATGTACTTTGCCTCTGTTGTAGAAAGTGAATTACATTTTTGTAACCTGGACTACCAAGATATGGCTCCCCCTATAAAAATAAAAACATACCCAAAGGTAGACTTCCTGTGATGAATATCACCTACCATGTCAGTATCAACGAAGCATTTCAGAGCTAGTTTAGAACCACCAAACATCAAACACGTGTTGTCAGTGCCTCGTAAGTATATGAAGATCCACTTGACCACCTCCCAATAATCTTTTCTAGGGTTTGAGGGAAACCATCTCACAACTCGAACTGCATGAGCAATATCAGGATAAGTACACACCATTGTGTACATCAAACTCCCTACAACAAAAGAATAGGGAATCTCGACCATTTCCTCCTTCTCCTCCTCATTAGTAGATGTGCATGACTTCTTTTTTAGACTTAAATGACCTAGTAGTGGAGTACTCATGACTTTGGACTTGCTCATGTTGAACCACTCTAGAATCCATTCAACATAGCTCTCATGTGACAACCACAACCTGTGTTGCTCCCTATCATGTGTAATTTGCATCTCCATAATCTGCCTTGTTGGTCCCAAATCCTTCATCTCAAAGGTTTTAAAAAGCTCTATCTTTAGTTTTATGATCATACTGAGATCCTACCCTACTATCAACAACTCATCCACATAGAATAGTAGAATAATGAACTTGTCATTGGAAAACCTCCTACTGTAAACACATGGATATGCACTTGTGTTCTGGTACCCGTGACTTTGCATGAAAGAATCAAACTTCTTGTACCACTACGTACGAGCTTGTTTCAAACCATACAAATGCTTCTTCAATCTATGACTAAGTGATCTTTCCCCTTTATCTGAAAACCTTCTGACTTCTCTATGTAGATCTCCTCAGCTAGGTCACCATGAAGAAACACCATCTTCACATCCATCTTCTCAAGCTCCATATATAGTCTAGCAATCGATCCTAGAATTAATCTAATTGAAGTCATCTTCACAATAGGAGAAAATATGTCATCAAAATCCACCCTGGTCTTTGACCAAAGTGCTCGACAATTAGTCTGACTTTGTATCTAATATCCTTGTTGCTATCATCTCTCTTCATCCTATGCAACCATTCATTCTTTAGTGCTCTTTGGCACTTGGGAAACACCACAAGCTCATAGGTATCATTCTTCTGCAAAGAATACATCTCCTCCTACATTTCCTGGTGCCATTGTGCTCTATATCGATGAGTATGTGCCTCATGATAAGTCTCTAGATCATCCTGATAAGTAAGGAAAATATAGTGAGATAGCAAATATCTATATGAAGGATGACAAACTCTGTTAGACCTCCTCAACTGCTACTCTGAGGACTCTGCCTGGTGATGATCTTGATCCCCCTTCCCAGATGTCTCTGACTGTGAGTTTGAATCACTCCTCTATACATCTAGAAATTAGCTATCTGTAAAGCTTGGGCCCATTGGACAAATCTCTAGTAGAGTTTCATGAATGACTAATGGCCCCACAAACCACCACTATCCTTAAGTGTGTGCTTTGTCCTCACACTCAAGCTAGGGTAAAATTCCTGACTGGTCACTCATTCTAGTACTACTCTGGGCTGAGCATGCTTAACCATAGAGTTCTTTAGTGATGGGCTACTTGAAAAGGAGGTGCACCTTGATGATATGAGAAATCCAATAATTCCTTTTAAGATCATTTTATTTGAGGCCTCAAATCCTAGATGTTACAGTCTCCCCCACTTAAACTCTTGACATCCTCATCAAGGTTGAACTATATGTCATCATCATATTACCCCATTTCAGTGAACACCCAGAATGGCCCATGGACACCCATCTCCCGATCACGGAATACCAGGTCAAGGGTGGCTACATCACCATGGACAACCCTTTCCAACTTTCTTGGGCTGCACAGATAAAATTTGGCATGCCACATACCCATGTGGGCCCCAACTATTGGAGGTCTTTTGGCTTTGATTCCATTTGCAATGTCTGAGACCACTTCCCAAGGCTCAATTAGAGTTTGAGGAATGATGACGTACCCCACAGACTACCACTAGCCTTAACTACACACTTTGTCCTCACTCACACGCAAACTAGGATAAACTTCTTGACCGGTCATCCATCCTATTACTACTTTGTGTTGAGCACACTTAACCATAAAGTACTTTAGTGATGGGCTCCCTAAAAAGGAGGTGTACCTTGGTGATATGGGTAGTCCAATCATTCCTTTTAAGACTCATGCTATTTGAGGCCTCAAATCTTAGGACATTACACTATCACTCTACTACTCTAGGTGATCATGATGCTCTTCTTTGTCATCTAAATATTGCACATGTGAAGAAGATGAAACATCATACTACTCATAATCAGAAGAACTATCTCCTGATCCTACAATCTATGTATCATCACTCTTAGTATTTGTTACTATCTGAATCTCATAGAAAGTCACATCTTTGTTTCTTCTCATAGCCTTTTTAATAGGGTCCCATGACCTGTAGGCAAACTGTTGATCTCCATAACCAAGAAAGATACATGGAATTGCCTAATCATCTAGCTTTTGCCTCTTTTCCTTTGGAGCATGTGCATATGCCTTGCACCTAAATACTCCTGGATGAGCATAGGATGCATTCTTTCCTATCTATACCTTCTTCGGTATATCAAACCACAAAGGAACTGATGGAGATCGATTAATCAAATAGCATGTAGTATTCACTACCTTTCCCTAGAACGTATTTGGAAACTATGCATTCTGCAACATGCATCTTACTTTCTGACTTTCTCCACTACAGTATGATTCATCCTCCCAATTGTACAATTGTATTATGGTGTGATGGGCTCTGTCCTTTCATGCTTTATCCCATGTTGTGTGCAATAATCCTGGAACTCCTTGGAGGTGTACTCTCCTCCATTGTATATGAGAAGACACTTTGGCTTTTTCTCTATCTCCCACTCTACCATGAAATGAATTTTCTATAAACACTAAAAGACATGATCCTTGGTCTTCAACAAGTAGACCGACACCTTTCTAGATGCACCATCAATAAACGTGACAAAATACCTATTGCCACCCAATGAAGCCACCTCAAACGGACTACATACATCTGAACAAATCAACTATAGAACATTTGGCTTCACCTTTGATCTTTTCTTGAAAGAAACTTGTTGATGCTTTTCCGTCTGACATGTATCGCATGAGTTGAGACTGGTGCCCTTGCCAATATGAGTCAACCCCTACTTTGATAGAAGCCTCAAGCCTTTTGCACTCATGTGTCCTAGCCGTTTATGCCACAAATCTTCCTGGTGATCCTCAACTACATGTATATCACCCCCCTTTGAGCACTTTAAGATGGGTCTTGTACAATGTGTGATACAATTTGCCCCATACAATAACCAAATCCCCCTATGATTTTACATTTTCCACCACCAAAGTCTAGGTGGCAATATTCTCTATCAAAGAAAGAGCCAAATATCAATTTGAGCCACAAATTTGGTATGTGACGAACATCCTTGAGTGTGAGCGTGAAATCGACATTTGTATGAAAACAAATGTCTGCAATCTTGGTAATTCTAGAGAAGATAGAGTTTCTCATATTCACCCTCCCGAAGTCTCCCTTCCTGTATGAAGCAAAGAACTCCTTACTAGGTGAAGCATGATAAGACATATATGTAATCATGGTGGAATATAATACATACATATATTCCCCATTAAACAAACCTATAAGTGGGGAGCTCCCACGCAATGAACATGAAAAAAAAGTTATTATAATTGAACTGTTAATTATTTGGAGCAAGTATTTATTTTCATCAAGACTAAATTACTATAGTAAGACATCATGACACACAAGTATCTAGATAAGATAGGATATATTATAGAACAATCATAAATACCCAAGCTACATACCAACGAGTGTGATATGTTGCACAAATAAATGATACTTTGTACCCTTGTAATGGTTAAAAATAATGAAAACCACAATGTGATTTGTAGATTTCACCTTATTTGGATAAGGTCATGGTTCACCACAAACTATATGCATACAAGTAGGAACATATGCACAAAGATTGGTCAAACATCTAAGTTCATCGATTCTCAATCAATTAAGCTAGAAACTTAACAAGATAGTAATGATAAATTATTAATACTACAACACTGCTTAAGGGCTAGAGTATAACTACATGCATAAAGAAAACCCTTGGTAAGTGATCTTGAGTGAATGGTTGGTGAATACTGATGTTTTTAGTGATATTTTTTTAGCATGAATGTTTAGAACACCTAATCTCTCAATGCCAAATAAAAGTATAATACTAATCATGTTTATTAACTCCCACTTGAGGACAAGCCTTCAACACAAGAATGTTGTAGTGTACGACCAATCTAATACCTATATTTATGTTCTAACTAATATTCAAATGTACAATAATCTACACATTCAAATAGAAATATGCAAAATAAAGGAGTTCCATTCACACTTATATGACAAACATATACATATATCTCTTATTAACTTTTCATGTGTACATGAATTTATTATTACTCCTATATAAGATGGAAATCATTATCACATCCATCTTTTGTTACCATTATATTATATCAAATTCCATCTAGTTCTAAGCTTTAACAAAATAAAAATAGTGAAGATATTATCACTCTAACATTTACCACCATTTTACACTTTATGGAATCTTCTAGTGGAATACATATCCATTGCCACCATTTTTTCCACCTAGATAATTGTATATATTAGTGTTGAAAATTAAAGAACATAAATTAGTTTTTTTAGATTAGTTGAAAAAAACATTATAAATGTTGGATGAAGTAATTTTTTATGTTGCATACATGTGTTCGATATGGGACCCATTACCAAATGATTAGACAAGTAAATTATATCAGTTAAGACAATATGTGATGTACATTTTAATAACCCAAACATCATAAATCCCCTATATTGTTTGTGAAATTTCTTTTTTTTAGAAATGGGAAAATTAGTTTCTAGTATGAGTGTTTTTAGATGTTACCGTGGCACATTAAGTAGAAATGTAGAAATGAGAAGTAAAAAAACCACTATAGGAATATGCTAAGAATACTTCATAAAAAAGAGTAGGTTACATCCCTATCCATAAACAACTTTCATAAAATTCTAATTCCTTTTGATAAGTCAAATGAAAACCATACTTAATGTTCAATATTGCAAGAAGAAGTAAACTAGCCATATTCAACAACAATCTCAATGTTCAATGGTCCTTCTCAATGGTTTTTTTCATGAATATCTCTTAGCATACATTTAAGAGCCTGTTAGAGAAATACAATGCATACAAGTAATGGATCGGAGGAAGGATATACACTCCCATAATTATCAAGGTCAGACAATTGTGCTGTAATGATATGTTTGAAAAGAGAGTGTAAAATAATATAATAAATTCTTGGAAAATAAGTTTTCTTAGGGTGAATATAAACAACAAGAAAAATAAATATAAATCAATATATATCAATCATTATCCAAGAATAAAATTTACGATAAAAATAGAAGGTTGTTCTTAATTATCAATAAACTCTGAAATGTCATTTTCCCCCTTCATATCCCCCCAATGGTCAGACACATAAGGAAATTGAATGTGAAATTGTGAGATCCTACCTCCTATATGTAAAATTATGAACTTTTATGATAAAATAATGGGAGGCCATATCACATGCTTTGCTTTAAAAACACTTTGTTTCCCCGAGCTGCATGATTTATGCAATTCATCATAGATTGATTTGGAATTAATTTAAATACTAAAAATTATGCTTTGCAATAATTTTCTTATAGTTTAAGTATCATGGAGAATCTATGTTTGAATTTCAGTTAATTGAAAATTTTGAAAATTGTGGACTTAAAGAAATGTACCGTATAGGTTGCCTCAATCGACTGACTCGCGAGATGCAAGGTGGATTGTTGGTGGGATTTATTTGATGTTGGAGCAGGCCAATTTGACCTCTTTTTATAGGTACATTCAACCCCTCCATGTGGTCAATGCATTCCCACACTAGGGCTAGACCACTTTGGTTTCTTTAGGTAGTCAAAGTGTGTCGAGCATTGGTCGATGTAGGTGGTTATTTCCACTTTGACCATGTTTTTCTGGTCAATGCACGTTGAGGGAGTTTAAAGTGGGAAACTATAGAATGACTCAATCATGTTTTTGGGTTGAACCCACATGTAGAAAGTTCATGCAAGGGTCAAATTGGCCTATTTACATACTGAAATGTAATTTTTCTCACACAAGCCTATATATGTAAATTCCGTTCAACCCTAGACCCATGTTGATTATTTTTTAGCTACAAAATTATAATATATATGGAAGAGAGAAATCCCTACTAAAAATACATTACATATTGACGATCTAAAATCTTTTAGTGTATCGAATCTATAAATGACTTCTCCAAGATAGTTTGGCTCAAATCCATCTAAATTTCTTCCATTATTATGTTTTCTTTTTTTCTCCCTCACCCTTTACCCTCTTGTATATAGTTCTTGGTATATTTGAAGAATTTTGGGTCTGTCTAATAAACCTTCTCTTCTCTTCATCTTTGAGCTTGTTGGATCTAGTGCATGCTAGAGTGGATTTTTTTGGATTGTTTGGAGAATATTGGTTCTCAGTTTTGTGCATGCACTTACTGGAGCTTGTGATCTTCACCTAAATTGAGTGATTTAGCATCTATTTATTAATATTGGTGACAAAGATTAAACATATAATTACAAAATCTCACTAAATGCATGTTATATTGGATATAGGTAGAACTTTAAAAAGTTTTTGGTAATAATTATGGGAACTTAGGAAAAATTCAAAGAGGTCTTTTAACCCTCTTTGAGATATGATCTTTTTAAGGATGAAATGATGAATTTATGTCTATATATGAGCATTATGTGTATGCATTAATATTTTATTGCTTCAAATACTTTATTTGGATTACCGTTGTATGACATTTTGAATTCAACATTCTTTCTTAATGAAAGATGAGCAATTACACTACTTAACCAAGAGTAGCCCTAATTTATTTAATTTTGCTGGGACTGTCAATTTCCCAATGTTTGGAAGTTAGGAAGAAAATTAGTATCCTTGTATACATGGGTTACCAATTTCTTGAATGAGGCATGGTCCCTTCAGTGCCCTATAATCACCAATTTATGTTAGAAAAATTGACGATGTATATTCTATTTTATAAGGAAGTTCCACCAATGCGATTGAAAGATATGTGATATAATAATTAAAAGGAAGTATGTAATAGTTCTGACTTGAGTACCCATGATGTGCCTTATGTTTTATTTAGGTTGGAATGTGATGATTTTGATAATCACATCGATTGAGGTGTGGTAATATATTAAGGTGATTGGAAATACCAGATTGTCTATGATGGTCTATGGAACTTCAAAGTCAGTAACCAGTAGTGTTTGTGGTACATCCCAACTACTCAATGATTAATATTAAAATATCTAATTAAATAGTGGATTTTTACCTATCTAGTATGTTATTTTATCTACATTATCTTTCTTTTACAACTTTAAGGAGACTTCTTTATATTACTTGCCTTAACTTTACTCTATCTTTACAAGTCATACATGATTTATAAAAGTTGTTGTTTATCTTATAATTGCCACATTCGTCATATATAATACGGATTGTGTACTATGATTACTATATAAATGATTTGTCTCTCAATATGATTTCATTCTCACTCACGTTTTCCCACCCTTTCTAGATTCTTGGAATCTGACCTAGGGTGTTTCTAGTGAGGAGTTACCTTCCCTCAAGCATCAGGGAGTAGAAGATAGAAATGTCATTTGGAGGTGTCTAGAGTCATCTATATACACTTGAGATGGGTAGGGTATTTTATTTGATGATGTACCTATAACTTGGTTTGTGGTTGTGTCCCTTGGTATGATGTTTATGGTGTAAATAATAACATGCATATCTTTTTGTGTATAATAGATCAATCAGTTGTGTAACTATGTACAAATTCTTATCAATATATGAATATTATGGGTATTTTCTAAGGCTAGATATGTGGATCTTATTAGAATTCTTATTTGGACATTTATTTGCCTTATGGGTTGATTGATGTTGGTTATACTCAGATCAAATTTTATGCTTTGTTTATCTCATTATACCTATCTAGAGTTGGGCATGTTTGTGCATTGATCGAATGGTTGGATGACACATTTGGTGGTATCAAATCCTAATTTTCCCAAATCTATAGGGACATAGGATTTCATCTCTCTTCTTAGACTTTATCCATATATAGTCATCATTATGATGATGTAGATATGGTATAGAGACATGACAAACATGACAAGAGTAGATTCATGTTTTCTACAACTAAGAAGTGAGACTGACACCTGAGTGGAATGTGCCTGATTGGAACCTATATGGCCTCCACTACCTCCCATGAAAACTTCCATGCAAATTGACTCGAATTATGGCCTATGTTTTTTGCATATGACATACATGATGACAATTTCACCATGATATGCACTACTGTCATGTGTTGAGTGTTCTAGGGGTTCAAGGAAGATGATTCAGTGGTTGAGGAGAGTTGAGGAAATGAACTAAGCGTGGAAAATTATATCTAATAGATGTAGATCTTTGGTTATAGTTGAGGAAGGCTTCTCAAATCTTTGACGTACTAGAGGAGGTTAAGATCAAGCATAACATTTATTTTCTAAAGACAATGATGGAATTTCATGATCAATGGAGGAGGAGAAGAGTCCTAGAGAGGTAATAACCTAGGTGGAGTTCAATAAGGAGTTTCAAAATAGGTACTTCCCACACTCGTACTTATCCGACCCACTCATAGTGGTACCTCTACAGAGGGGGAAGTTTTGGTTATTGACACTATTGTTATATGAGAGAAAATTAGGTCACTTCTTATGGAAGCTCACTAAATACAACATGTTTAATAGTAAAGTAACAATTTTAGTTTGTTATTGTTGATATTTAGTGTACTTGATTGCAATGGGTACTTCTCACGGGTGTAGTTACTTGTGATAGAAATCAATTGCACTAAGTATGAATTTGGACGGTCCAAGTTTATACAACTTTAGGAGCGTAAGTGAACATACATAAGAGTTTATATATGTGTCTATCTAGATATGATCGATTTTGGTTTGTCGCCTTTATTTATTGCATATGATGTGAATAAAATTGGCTTTATGCATGTCCAATCCTAAATCCACAAATCCCAATTTACATATATGATATGTATTATGAATGCACTTGACACACGTCAGCCTTAAACGAGTTTTTTGGTGGATGTATAGCGTGGTTATGGCCAATAAACCCTATCTATGTATGGTTGTATGTGGTTGCTTGAATCTCAGTCTGTGCACTGATCTTCCTTCTCCTATTCCTGATGTAACTCAAAATAATTCGAGATTTCTTTCCTACCTTTGCTCCCCTCGAATGTAACTCGAGGTTTCTCTTTTTACAATGTAAAATAGGATAGAATTTTATTTCATGTTATGTCGAAGAACGGCGGACATCCTGACGACAACTGAGACGATCGGTTCAAGGAGTGAACCGATCGGTTGATGTTCCAGACAATCGGTTCAAGGAGTGAGCCGATCATTTGATGACCGGTTCGAGGAGCGAGACGAGCGGGTGGAAGCCATGATGAAGATGCACGACGACCAAGCGAATCGATCGGTTGGAGGAGCCAACCGATCGGCTGGTGGCACCCAGTCGACCGGCCTGATGGCGAGCCGATCAGTCATGTGATGAGTTGATCAAACCCAGAAAGGCAAAGCACAGAGTTCATCTTGTACAGGTTTCATGTGATGTAGACCTAGATGACTGTGATTCCTCTTGAATCGAGGAATCACATTAGGATGGCCATAATCATCACTTTTATCGTTTTGCATGTTTTCTGTGGGATATAGCATGTATATGATACGTACTATGTATTGTGGTGATTGGATATGTATATGTATATAAAAACCAAATCCCTCATTAAAATATTAAGTCTTATATGTCTTCCATTAGAGGCACACATGAAAAACTCGATCGACCAAGTGTAGGTTACGCAAAAGTGTGGTGCGCCGTCTATCTTATGGAAGTGTGAAGAGTAGACATGTAGGTTCTGCCAAAGCAGGGTGCATGTTTACCGTGTCGGCTTTTGGGTTAGACTTAACTGGTGATTCTTAGAGCGTCTAAGCCCAGAGGCAAGGAATGTTCATGGAAAAGTGTTGTGCATGTTCATTCATCAAGAGTTGCATATGATGCAATTGGCATGATGGCCTACCTAAATAGTCAAGATTGTGGGCGATCAGCCAAAGCTGACTCATGACTTGATGAAATATGGATCTTGCCCACTAGAAGGTTGTACGCTACAATCTTCCAAATTGATGGTGAGGGCTATCAATTTGAAGTAAAATAGTGGGAGTGATAATTAATTAAAGGCCTAATTATATCATCAACTTTTCAAATCAATCAAATAAGTCAAAAATGAGTTTTTGGACTAAAATTGCATATTTTCCTTTTGTAGTACAAATGGCAACAAACAACAATCATTTTTCTTTGTGATCGGTCCTTGACAAGGACAAGCTAAATGGGACAAACTTCCACGACTGGTATCGGACATTGAGAATTGTTCTCACTCAAGAGTGTAAGCTCTATGTCCTGGATACTCCAATTCCAGAGGAACCCTCTCCTAATGCACCAAAGACAGAAAGGGATGCTTACAAGAAGCATTCTAATGATGCCATTGATGCAAAGTGCTTGATGTTGTGTTCTATGAACCATGAGTTGCAGAGACAACATGAGAACATGGGTGTCATTGAGATGATTCAGCATCTCAGGAACATGTATGAAGATCAGGCACGACAAGAGAGATACAATGTCTCAAAGGCACTGTTCAAGTGTGTCATGACAGAAGGAGATCCAGTTGGTCCTCACACACTCAAGATGATTGGGTATGTGGAGAACCTGCAGAGACTGGGATTTCCACTGAGCCAAGAGTTAGCTACTGATGTGATACTGCAATCGTTGCCAGAATCCTACAGTTAGTTTGTGATGAACTACAACATGAACAACTTTGATAGGACACTATCAGAGTTGTTGGGCATGTTGAGGATAGCCGAGATATAGATGAAGAAGGACAAGCCTAAGTCTGTGATGGTGATCACGGGCAAGAAAGGCAAGTCCAAGCGTAAGGGCAAGGGCAAAGCTAAGAAAGGTTCTGATGCTAGCCAGGAGCCTAAGATGTCTTCATCTCTCAAGTCCAAGGGAGGCATGACCAACAAAGGAAATTGCCACCATTGTCAAAAGCCAGGACATTGGAAAAGGAATTGTCCTCTCTATCTGGAAGAACAAAAGAAGAAGGAGGCAACTGATGTCTCTACTTAAAGGTGTCATGAAAATAAACTTGTAACACTTTTTGAGGTATATGATACCAAGATGTAAAGTGTAAAGCACACATAATTGGGGCAATTTTTGCCGCCATAGATAGGAGTACTTTAGTTTATTTTCAGCCTACAAGGCATGTAATACAGTTATGAACTACTATTTCATATTTGCCAATAGATAGAAACACTTTATTTTTGCATATTGTATGACAATGATGGCAATTAATAAAGTTGAGTTTTCAATCTTAAAGATATGATCTTTGTGGCAATGCCTTGTTTATCTTGTGGTATTTGATATGCATAAGATAAAATGATACCTAAAAGTTATAGATAACTCAAATAATCAAATTATCATTAATCATGAGAAATTCACTTCTAGTTTCCATATGATGGATGAATCTAGACTCTTTTGGTTAGAGAACCAGTAAGAGACATGAATATCTTGGACATGATTAATCAATCTTCACTAATGGTAGTGGGAGAATGATTATCCTATTAGGTATAATACATGTGATGTATTTACATACCTATTGGAGCAAATGCTAATACTTCAGATGGTGTTTAGAGAAATACCAATATGAATATCTTGAAGTGTTAAAGGTTATCATAGATGAAGTGCAAATTTGGTAAAGTGTTAATTCTTGATGAGATAAATGAAATACTTGGACCAAATGTTTGAGATCCTTATGAGTGATTATGATAGTGTATCATAGTGAACTCATGATTAAGGCATGGTGATGTCTAAATCAAGAAGGAATCATACTCTAAGGAGTTAGAGAATGATTATCAAATAACTGAATTCTTCTTAATAAAAGAATACCCCACACTAATAAAGGACATTAAGAATCACAAGGAGTTGTAAGTTCTTATATCCTTGACAGATACACCTCAATTATCTATGTGATGAGTTGTTCATGTGATGAGTCAACTATCTAGATAAATATGAGGAACCGAATTTTGAGTCATGTTTTATCACCATCACATCCTAAATGACATCCATGTGAACCATAAGGTATGACCTTGATGGTAGCACTCATTGGATCAAATCCATAAGTGCAAATGAGTCTTAAGTGTTAAGACACATGGATAACATTTTGAGAAGGATGGTGCTTGTTGATTGCAACTTAATGACTAATACGTTTGGCATATGGATACAAAAACCGCATTCCTATGAGGAATAAAACAAGGATGTGTACGTGACACAACCTATAAGGTTTATGAATCCACTAATGCAAATGAAGTCTATAAGTTACAATGGACTAATCAATGTGATTTATTAAGTACAAGCAACTCAGAATTGGATCCTTACTTTGATGATATGGCCAAAGGGTTTGACTGATATGTCAAAGATAAAGAAGGGATCTGTGATTTAGTGGGAGCGTGTTCACATTCCACATGTTGATGTGAAATGGAAATGTTCTAGAATGGAAATCCAAAAGTGGAAATTATCTTTAAGGAAGATAGAGATGTTTCCTATGTGATAGGAATAGAGATCTATAGAGATAGTTCTCGAAAACCTCTTGACCTGTAAGGAGAAAGCATACATTGGCAATCTGTACTGAAGGGTTCAGTATGCATAGATTCAGTGGGAGAAAACTTGTCCATGTTACATGAAGTTAGTATCCCAAGGCCAAGTGTTCAATTCTTATGAAGAATGGAAACACTAAGAATAGATATGGATCTATCATGTATGTAATCATCCCATTATCTTGCATGTATCGACATGGCAAGAACAAAATGCATTCATCATCTTATATGTAGGACATGGCAATATGATGTGCTCATCTTGAAAGCTCGTATGTGAGACATGACGAGTGGATGTTTGTCTACTTCCAGTAAGGGATACTGGAATACCATGAGAACTTGATAAGTACTTGAGAAGTGTTGGTTCTATGGAGATAAGGAAGAGTTCAAGGTAAAGAGTTACATTGATGCGAACTTCTGAAAAGGATAGAAAATTAATCGCAAAATATATATAGGATATATAAAAGTGAAAGTTTGTTGATAATTGGAAGTGTTCCAATGAAACCATTTAAAAGGAAATGCCGAGTATCCATGTGTTAGAGAACAGCAGTGGATACTATATGGATTTGTAAGTTCATGAGATGAACTTATAGATATTCCACTCATTGATGACAAGTTTGGAATCCTTGATCATGCAATGTGGCTAAAGGTTAGCAAAGGAATACTAGATCACATATTATGACAACTCCATCTCATACGTGTGACTTACAATGAAGAGATGAGAGACATGCAATTTAGACTGACTTTGGCAAGGTGTTGCTATAACTCACTATGTTGGCACAAGAGCATAGTAACATGTGGGACATGTTTGAAGATCACTATGAATATGATTCAATGGTGATTGGCTCGCAGTGCAAGTGGGAGTCTGTTGGTATGTATGTCCTGAGAGCCAATCATGGGATGATTGGTGGGATACATTAAGATTGATTTGATAAACATCAAAGGCAAGCTTCCAATTCTTTCTGGTTCAGTCATATGAGATAGTGATAGAACAGATTGAATGTCTAGAGAATGACAGTACTCAATGACATATGCCTTCAGGTTCAGGACCTGGATGATGAGATCATACGGATGCTAAGAGTTTGTACATTCTTGTTATGTCCCTAGTCGGATGTCATTGTGGAAGGTAGATAGACAACAATGACACACAAGACTAGATTGTGGTGTTGGTTGATGATAGAATCTCATTAGTCATGATATAGAGATATCAAACCAAACACATAGGTACTTGTTAGAGAACAAGTGTACCGGACAGACCCACCGTGAGTTTGACACATGGAACCATGACATGGTAGTCACAATCAGTACTCACAGTGATGGTGGTGAGTGTGATTCTTTGACCTAAAATCACTACACTCAACACATGTCGTTGGGCACACTTTGACATCATCAAACGCAGTCCTGAAACATGGGTTGTTATAAAGGTGATGATTGGGTGGCTTTGACACATGGGGCTTTTGAGGGGTGAGTGATAGATATGGGATTTGTCCCTCCTGAGGGAGTTTGATATCCAAGGCCACTTGATGAGTAGGATTGAGATAGGCATGTGCACGCATGTGTGAATCAGTATGTGATATTGATGTCATACATATCTCGTTCAATCTACTCTGAGATCAAGAAAGTGAATGAACGTTGACAGGATGATTGTTCCATGCCTCGAGTTCATTCGGGATATCAATGATAAAGGAATTATACATTCACTGTAACACCATTCACGGATTGTAGGATTGAAAGTTTTTCTCCAACTTTCTACTTTAACTTGGGTAGAACTGATGTGTGACTAGGCACCGCTCTTTTTTGTGAAGTCATAAGTGTTATGGACTTTCACTGCCAACGTGAAATGGACATGTAGGGTCACACACATAGGATTTAACCTGGAAGAGGAGTTTTGTCCACAAACAATGTCCAGATTGATTACTAAAGGAGTTTAGTAGTTCAATTAAACACTCAATTGATTGATAGCTCAAAATCATAGTGTTCAATGTGTTGGATAGATTGATTAGAGTATCGAATTGATTGAAACTGCAATTGACTGATTCTGCACAATCTGCACTCCCAACCGATCGGCTCATGAGATGAACCGATCGGCTCAGCTTGGTGAACCGGTCGGCTCAAGTTGTGAGTCGATCAGCTGATGGACAGGGTGAACGATTGCTTCAAGTGTTGAAACAATCGGTTCAACTATTGCAACTGAGCAAGTTGGGAAAGTCGGATTGGTGAGAATTTTCCTTGCGTTTCACTTGCCCAATTTGATTGGTACAAGGATTGGTATTTGAAACCAATTAGAAACAAAAGAGGGAAAGTCGATCGGGAACTGATCAGGACCACGAACCGATCGGTTCAGAATGTAAACCGACCGGCTCATGGGTCCCAATTGATCGGTTGAGTGTCAACCGACCGGCTCAGATCCCCAACCGACCGTTTTAGAAATGAAACGATCGGTTCAGCTTGCGAGTTGGTTGTTTTTGTGGAAAATCTCGAACACTTCTACTCCTGCTTTTAGTCCCGCATTGCCCGGGATGGAGAACCCTATCCCATGACCCTACTATATATATAGGGGCATTGGGGGCTTCTCAAAGTACAACTCAGTGCAACCAGCTGCTCTGGAAAGTTGTCGTTCTCTCTGGTTTTGGTAACCGAGAGAGAGCCCGAGCAAGTGCTACCCGCAAAGGGAGGCGCAACAAGGGAAAGACAACTGCAGTTGCAACTGGCAGTAGGAGAGTGTGTTGGTGACTAGTACGTCAACAGGAGGGTGTGAGTCCTTCCAACTCCTTGTGGGACAAGGAGTGTGGAGTTTCAGGTGGTCCGTGTGGACTACTTCAGAGGCGGGAGGTTTCTGCCGCTCAGGAGGACAACTATCAACCCGACAGTCTGGTGTGACTAGCAGTCGTCAGTCCCGGTGCGACCAGGAGCTTCACAGACACCGTCCAAGACCGGAATTGAAGACCGCGCAAGGCACGAGGTATTATCGTCGAGCAAGCCTCGGGACAAGGTATGATTCCACAAACCATCCTTTCCTATTATATAGACGCTGACGTGTTTCCTTGTTCCGAGTTTGGGGGAGAAAATTTTTGTTTTCGCTGCCTTCTCTGCCTCCCCTAAAACCCAACACATTATTCATGGTCAGACGTAATTTTCCTCAGGACATTCTACAAATCCACTTAACCTTTGTCTAAAGACTACGTCTGGCTTTAAAGGTACCACAAACAAAAGTTTTAAAATAAGTACATATTGATTGAGGACAATCAAAATGCTAAGTTTGGGGGGGAGTTGATAACACCCATTTTTTGGCTGCTAGAGCTTACATATTATTATCAACATAGCCTCCAAACCTAACTTCCTCTTTGTTTTATCTCATTTATTGTGAAGAAATTATGCTCACTATGCCCCTGATAATATTTCCCATCTTTTGCATGATTGTTCTTAATTCTTCTACAAAAAGAGCACCAATGGGCCCCTTAGGCCCAGTAGCAATGAAGTACCCATCCTGGCCCAGTAGCCCGTGAGGTTAAGCGCCCTCCTAACCATCATGGTCACTGCCCGATATGCCAGCAACCCGATGCGGGTGTGTCACGTGGGATCCCTAGCCGTTGTATCTCTTTACCCGATATGGTGCCTTACTCATCACGGTTCACCACCCGATGAGGTCGATTACACGATATAGCTACCCCTCAGTGCAACATCCCACCAAGCTTCCAACCCGCCATGGCTGGGCACGACAGACTCGCTGCCCGGCACAGTGGTGGCCCGACACACGTGTCGGGTGATATCCGTGTTGACCCCTTCTGAAAGCCATGAGAAAAGAGCCACGGATGAAGGATACATGGCCCAATAAAAGCCACAACTCCCGTCAACTTGCTACTTATAAATAATAGCTATAAGCCTATGATGGGACGGTCCAAACCCTATGATAGCTAACTCCCAGAGTAAAGGAGCTGGTGCGTCGAGTTTTAAGAATCCTGTCAGGCGATACTAGGTGAGCACACCCCCATCCTGAGAGGGATGGGAGGAGTTCACTTAGAAACCATTTCGGTAGCAGCCTACAGCACGATACAATCCTCAAGGCTACTTCCAACATGTCGGGTTCCTATTTGGGCTTCAACCCGAGACGGCCTGCCCACGTATACCCAATACAAAGAACCTAAGAACCCTAAGATAATGTTTGCCTGATATGTATCCTATCTGACACGATACCCAACCCGATACGGTTCAAACATGTCATGGTTGTAGCCCGACATGGCCAGCAACCCGACATGGCCATATCGGGTAGAGGTCCTATACCGATATGCCCCTTACCCATCACAGTTCATGACCCGACACAGTCAAGAACCCAACACGGTCGTATCCCGATAGGGACCTTACTCGGTATCAAGTTAGCATTATATTAGGTGTCTGCTGCTATGTACTTCGGTTTCCTAAATCAAGGAGACATATATGTGTCTTCCCTTTACAACATTTACTTTCCTTTAATTACAACATTGTAACTAAACATTTATATCCCTTTATGATTATTGGAATCTATGGAGTTTATTTCATATCGTTCTATGTATCGATTTATTTCATTGGATGATTTCTTTCTGGCATTTGAGTTCTAGTCTCTTCTTTTTGATTCATGCTTTTGACTAGCTATCAAATCATGTTTCTTGTTTTGACTCCTTTGAGAGAAGGACGTCACAAACTTCTAGAGCTTGGTCTCATTCAGTAGTACAAGAGCACCCAAGACCAGAGTTGCGCTCGATTTATTCTACCGCGTGAGGCTGCACCTAGTACCTTTGAGAGAAGGAACCTAGTGCATGGCTCATTGGCGTCTTCTTTGAGAGAAGAAGGCATTGGATGTAGGCCGCCGCTGCTTGTCACAATTAAGTTATCTTCCTTTGTGCTATGCCCCGAAGATAGTTTTATCTCCTTGGTTTCCTATATACGAAAACCTCCAAAAAAATTGCTAAACCCAAAACTTTAATCTTTCTGGTAACTCCCCTTGGAGATAGATTTTTCATTTAATTCTTCATGATTCTTTTGTTTCAACACCTTATCCTTCGACCTTTAGACGTGCTTAGACAAGTAAAACTTGGGTTCTGAAGCGCTATTCTTCCAAGTCCCTGTGTTTGACCCCAAACTACTTCGACCATGTCCTAGTTGCAAGAGTCTTAAACATTCGAGCATTATAAATTACTAAAGTATGATGATCTAGACATGTCTTCATTTTTGGACCCACATTTAAGGCTTGTCAGCTGTGGTGTGGAGCGTCACAAACGTGATCATCTAGAAACACCATTAGAAAAGAGAAAATGAAACTTTAATACATGAGGAAAACAGCCAAAACTTCAAGGTAATCATAAGGACGAATATTAAGTCATGGTGATAAAACCAAAGCATAGGTTTCATGTATCAAGATCTTCCTAATCAACACATACAAATCGAATACATGAATTTAGGGTTTAAGAAAAAGAGTAATCTTCATGAGAATACTTCAAAGTCTTGAACCCTAAATTCATGATTACATCATCTAACTCGTTAACATCATATATGGAGACTAAAATGGAAGGTTACACCATAAGAAACCCATTGTTACCAAGGGGGAAACTTCATATGAAAACATTCATCAAAAACCCTAAAACATGTGGCATGAAATCCTCATGAAAGATCCTTAAGCAAGAGAGATAAACTACATTTGACAACACCAAACTAGGACATAAACCTCATACAACATCAACACACTCATCCATCATGCATGTGATCAAAACCAAGATCATGACCTAAGAGATAAACCACCATAACATATCTCTCTCTAAAATTGGGTTCCTTATATTAGGATTTTAGATTTTAAGCATATAAAGCATGACAACTCCTATCATTGAAACTCTAGGTCATGATATAATCTACTAACACATTAACGGTGCGTTCTAGGGAGAGAAATAGAAACATGAAAATCAGATTGATAGTACTAATAATAGAGGAGGGTAGAAAGTTATAAAACCCACCTTAAGAAGCTCAATCATTAAGGTTTCAAGATCCAAGATCAAGGGCTCCAAACACACTATCCATAGGTTGAAGAAGCTCCACCAAAGGCTCCTCTTTTGGCCAAAAAATCACCTCAAAAAGGAGAATATGCCATGGTCAAAGTTTGCTCAAGAAAAGGGCATGAAAGAACCCTAGGTTGAACCCAAAGAAAGAAGGAAAGTGAAGGGAGAAGAAACTTCCTCTCACTTAGGTCTACCTTGTCAAAACATGGCCTATGACCCTTGTGATGAGGGGCTCACTTCTCAAGAATGACCACCATGGAGAATCCATGGTCTAAGGCTGAGAAAAGAGGAGAATATGGGGTAGGGGATTCAAAGAAAATCCATCATATAAGAGAAAACACTTACCAAGGTTGAAGATGACCAAAAGTCACCACATGCAAGGGAAGTTCGGCCAGTAAGAGCTTCCAAGATCAGTCTTTCTTGCTCCTCAAGGCTCCCAAGACGAACAAGTGAGGGTCAGGAAGAAAGAGGGCTGAAAGATTCACTTGCAAGAAGAAGAAAGGGTTTATATACTAAAGGAGGAGGGAGGTAGGGTGGAGATGAGGTGTCAACACCCTAAAACATGAAAGGGGCACTTTTCCACTCAAGAAACTAACATGCAACCACATGCATCTGCCTTATCCATACATTCTCAAGAGGATGATACACTCTAGGTTGGGTCTTGACATACTTAGGTCACCAAACACACATGGTCGTAGTCGCAACCATCACATGGTTGAGACAAAGCACCAAAGCACACAATGGTCGAGATAAAAGAAACACCAACAGACTTAGGTCGAGACACTTCATGAGAAGACAACTATCTTGATCCAAGACAACCCACAACCATAATGGTCAAGAAAAAATCAAGCAATGGAGGTGTCTCAATCATGAAACTCCCTCAAGATCGAGACAAAGGTCACCACCCTCAACAAGGTGCACAAGGTCAAGGTACATCAAAACTCTAGAAACCCTGATCACCCCTAGTGATGTCATCACTCATCCAAAGTTCAACCAAGGGACCCCAAATAAACACTCTCTCTCATGAAGACAAGAGAGAGAAGGAACACTGTAGAGGTGACAAATTGCATATCACCCCCTACTTTGGGTAAATTGCAATTTGCACCAAAACTAGCACATAAAGCACAAACAACATCTATGCAAGTTCAAATTGGAAACTTAAGCTCATTACAAGGTCCAAAACCATCTCAAGGGATTAGATCAACATTCTAAGAACATTATTAAGCCAAAGCAAATAGGGTTTCCCCAAAACTCAAGTTAGGGGCCTTACACAACAATAAGCTTTGATAGTTGTTGTCTTCTCACAATTATGGTAATGTGAGAACCCAGGCAAGTTCTACCCGTCAAAGGGAGGAACAACAACAAACGAGAGTGCAAGTCAATTCTAAAAAGTTGATTGGGAGAGATAAATCCTTTTTATCTGTTCATCTAGAATGATAGGAGTTCCTAGTGGTCTGTGTGGACTACTATCGAGGTGAGGAGGCTATTATCGCCCACTAGGAGGACAAAGTCAACCGCCATCCATGGTGATCAACTAGGCAGCCTCCAGTGATAGCCGTCTAGGTGCAACTTGATAAAGAAGCATGCTACAACAAGGGATTGTCGTTGGACTTTCTCTAAGGCCAGGTATAAACCTTGCAACCCTCTTTTCCATTATATAGTATTTGACGTGTTCTACTGTTCAAAGGGAATATGACAAATAAATTTTTGTTTCCACCATCGTATCTAATGCCATATTTCCCTACATGAATAACAACAATCATAAAATAGGAAAGAGAGACAATATGGAAAGAAATGGAACAACAAATTGACATCGCAAAGATATTTAGTTTAGTTTATGAAAATCAATCTATGCAAAAACCTAACGAATTTAGTAGAGTAAGTATAATATTTGAAAATGCGACTAACATAATGACTAGACAATACCATGGTAAATGCAGGTTTGGGATGTATGACACCTTCAATAAACCTACCATGTTTCCTTAAAAGAATTTTTATTTCATTCTCTCCAGTGTTATTTGTTAAATTTGGGAATATTACATGCTTTTCTATGATACTCATGTTGACATAGTGGTGAGTCCTAGTTCCATGCCAATTGACTTCCTCAGTAATAGTCTTGGATTTGTAATTCTTACGCTTAACCATCACACTGAGTATTAACTTACATAATAGGATTAATTTCATATTTATCACTTAATAATGGTTTAGCATGTTTTGTAATGGCATGCTTCACTCAGTTAATTCTTGTAGAACTACTTTGTTTGGTTAAAATTCTTTTTGTACTTTCTGAACCCTTGCCCATTACCCTACATCTCATGGTCTGGGTTTTTATTTAGTTATAGATGGAAGTAGTTAGTTAAACTAGTCCTAATGTATGGGTTTCAACTCAACATTATATGTTGAGTTATTATGTAGGCAAGGTGGAATTCAGTTGAACAATGCATTTCAAGTGTGTATAGTTGTAGATAATAAACAACATGAAATGATTTAATTGATGAAGTAAAAATGTTCCTAAGAAACATAAAGTAAGTGCATCAAAAATTTTGTATTACATTTATTTTGTATAGGTTTAAACTTTTAGTTATATAATAAATGTCAATGTCTTTATATTTGTGTATATCTTTATATGGTATGTGTATACTTTAAATTTGGTATAATGAAGTAGTTCACTCATAGATCCACAGACTCATAGATCTACTAGTTTTCTTTTCAGTTTATGACAATGGGTGTATGGACAAGAAAAAACAAATTCACTAATGAAGGGCATTGGTACTAGAATAAACAAGAAAGGAAATGGGGAAATAAAAGTGGATTTGGTTCATATGTAAATCATGGGTTGGCTTCAGACATATATCATGCAACATGGCATTGACACTAGGATAAAGGGCAAAGGAACTAAGGAAATAAAAAATATAAAGGGGAAAGAAATAAAAATTGGTTGGATTTAGACATATATCATTGGTTGGGGTCAGACATAAACCATGCAATAGGGCATTGGTACTATGATAAGGGGAAATGAAATGGGGAAATCAAAGTCATTGGATCTAGATAACCAAGCATATTGGTCAAAGTAAATCAGAACATAGAAGTAGGTTTCAAACAATGTGAGATTTATTTGCTTGTAAAAAATTTGATCGACCCCTAAATTACAAGAACAATCATTTTAATGCCAAAGTAAACTAAATTAGTTTATTCAAGTTGAAGCATATTGATCAAGTTGTATATGGTTACTGAATTCATGTATGGAGACCAAAAAAATAATGTTTATGGGTAATGGAGATCATACCACTCCATACGTCATTGAACGACCAACTTCTACTAAACATCATGGACTCCTGGACACAACATTAGAAATTTTCACAAATTGCCAATTATTTTTCAGGCAAAGCACATTGTTCAATAAAAGGTATCATATTGGGTGGTTTTATACAAATGTCATTGTAAGCATACAAATTAGTAGAGAAACTATTGAACATAAATCTATGTTATTTGACTCAAAAACTATGTGAATAACATGTAAGCCTTTATGTTCACAAACCACAATAAACTGGACTCAAAATTGAATCCAAGGGTAATAAGCTTTCACAGTGAGAGTAAATACGTGTACATGCCGTTTGACAAGTAGTAAAGAGAAGCCATATAATCTTCTATGATGACACAAGAATGAGTGAAGATAGTTACAAAAGAAGAAAAGAGACGTTGTTAGTAAACATAGGGGAAGACGACCAACAAAAAATCTAAAAGGAAATGATAATGGAGGTCATAATATGGTATTGGAGGTCATGATACCTATTTAGAATAGAGAGGAGCTCAGAAGATGCAGTGTCAGACTCTACGATGAATGAGAATGTGCAAATGTTGGTGGAGAACTGGAGGGTTATTAACTCAATGACCACAACCCTCAATATAAAGGCTATCACGAATCCCTTGTGCAAACTAGGGTTTCGAACCCTCATATTCCTTGATGAGAAGATTTTTACAATGGTTAAAAGATGGGAAAATCCAAGAAAGTAAGAAAGTTAGAGCGGGGCTAACTCACCTTTTCTCCAACAATAAACCCTTGTTCCTCATGTGATGGCATTAGCACATGACTCTATACTAGCAGACGTGTTCAAAGCTAGCTTGCAGGGAAACCCTAGCTCAAAATGTCATCATGTTTGCCGCTACAATATTGAAGGGAGGTGGCAAGGATCTGTCGACTATCTACCATCATCACGAGGAGAAATCCAAACTTCAATGTTGAAGTTGGACACTGCACAACAAGAATTGCAATGACGCATGACACAAGGTGGAGAGTAGGTGAGAATGTGAATGAGATTGTGGGAACCTCTCTTTTGACCAGCATAAATGCCAACCATTAACAACAAATCCCTAAACCCCGATTAAGCAACAAAACTCTCCATTGTTGACAAAGATGATAAACACACTACACGAGAAACACAGGTAAATTTTTCCTTGTTCTTTCTTCACAATTTTCTCAAACCAACATCACATCAAGGACCTCACAATAAGATAATACAAATCTCATTAAACTTCATCAAAACTAGTATCAAATCATATTGCTCATATGTAGTTTAGTTTATAATAGGTACATGTACATGAATCGATAAACTGTGTATACTACCCATCCTGGGAAAGAGAGTGTATAGGGACAATCTAATATATCTAGATTATTCTATTTATATCTTCTTTGTCATGAACTCTCTACTGGCTAGCATTATACCTAAAAACATTGGAAACAACCTAATGAGACTCATATAGAGCCCCAGTGAGTGGATACCTCCCACTCAATCTCGGTACATGCATCAACATTGAATTAGTTATAATGAACTCAAATGTAACTTGCAGATGCTGAAAAGTCTAGCAGATAGTTCTAGCATAGGTTAAATGATAGTTTACATGGTAATATAATCAAACATATAAGGTAATCACTTAAACCAAATATGACTTTTAAACATCTTTTGGAGCATGTCCATGAACTAATCAGCAAATACTTCTAAGTTCAAATTAACAACCCTTCTATATGAGTAATAAGTCAAGATCTAAGCATTTTGAATTAATACATAGCAATAACATTATCTTTGTGACACTCCACTAGGAGGACCAAGAATACATCCTGCAGTCCTGAAGCTGAATTACAAATAAGACATGTCTACCAGACACTATTATCAAATGGTAAGCAATTCAACTTGTATTCAGAATGGATATAATTCCCACCATTTATAACTTGTCAACATGACAGATCAGAATGTGAAATAGATCATCTCTATAGCAACATGACTACTTTCCACAACAAGAAGCGTAGTAAAAAAATGGCAAATAACCAACTAGCAGTACAGGGAATGTAAAAACCATTCAAATCATGTTCGACATGGCTTGTCATATTGTATTCATCTTCTCTGAAACCACTTGTCTTGTACCTCACCAAGTAGAAGTCTCCATGCCTGACTGTCATGTCAACGACTCACTATCACTATCTTTGGCCTTATCCGGTCACCCTAAGATATCAACAACAGACCCTGACCACCTCAAGATTGCCTAAAGAGGCTCACATCCTCATCTCAAATACATGAGATAGGAACCAACAAAATAGTATATCTCATATCACAATATTTCTCATATTTTCATATGTAAAGAAGTGAAATCAATCCACCTCTCTACTAATAACAATGGTAAACAAAATCCAATTTGGATAGCAGTGGAAGATAAAACTTTTCACTATATTCAATTTAAATAAAGAGGACATAAATATTTCCCCAATAACGGTGTACATTCTTTATACAAAAAGAGGATATAAGTAGAGGGAAACCAGACTACGAAAATATGCCTCCAATAAAAATAAATAACTTATAGTCCATGATGGAAGGATGAACTTCTTTCCTATCCTTAGGCTGGTTCACCATGCTCCTGTTATGCACTCTAATCCTAAACCTGGGTGGTTGGGATCACCCAGCAAGAGGAGAGAAAATATATGTGTCAAATAAAGAAATAAGGACAATTATAAACTAAAACATAAATTAAAGATTCACTATGCTAAGAGGCTCAAAAGTATGAGGCAAGTAAATAAATAAGAATTCTGCCAATTTAAACAATAATAAGTTGCATGCATGATTAAATGTGACTACATTAAACTAATATAGGGTTGAGGCACCTACTGGACCTCAATCTCTGGGTGAGGGAGAGTAACACATCCCCAAACACTAGAATATATATAAAGTGGGGAGAATTATCACATTCCCCTGGGGAGAGTGGTCATATTCCCCTGGGCTCATGCCCAAAACTATGTGTGGTTTGTACTCATGTATACTACATTAGTTAATTAGTCATTTTCATCATCATGCTAAAGTATTTCAATGGCATATATAAGGAATTTAAATAACTTTGAAATTGGGGTCCAATACCCTAGAATAATTTAATTAAAAGTGCCACAAGCAGGCAATAAAGAGAATAAAGGCTAAGCAATGCCTCATTGGAAATTAGGTTTGGGTAAAAATTGTCCAACTGAAGGATAGTGTTCAAACTCATAAATAAGTAGGGTTGCACATACATACCTCACTTGAGATTCTTAAAGAAGACTTTTCATCAATTAAATGTGACTAATCTCACTTTTGTCCTAGATACAAATTTATACACATGGATTAGGATTTGTAAATCATATTTGGTGAGAAACCCTAATATGGACCTTCTATGAAAACCATGGAACTGGGACTCAAAACTAGGACCAATCAATTACTTGGGTTCTCCTGATTAAGAATACATATTTATTTCTTAAATTTGGAGTTAAAATGAATTAGATATATATTTAAGTAATTTTATATAATTAAAATGGTTTTTAAAATAAACATTGATATAAAAATTCAAATAGATACATAAAACCCTTAAATTCGGATTCTATATGAAAAATTCTTTCCAACAAGTATTTATTTATATTTTTCTGATCATCTTGTGATTTATTGTGAATTATGTAAAATTGACCAATGGAAAATCACCAAAAATCCATGTCATACTCTCCTTCAGATACCCATTCACATCCCACTTATCCATCTGGCTCAATGAATGATTTTCCACATCAGTGTCATGGTCTCAAAATAGGAGGGTGGGTGGTGACCAGAGGAAAACTCAAAAATACCCTTGTACCAATGATTATTCGATTAAACAACTAAGGGCAAAAGAGTCATTCAGTCATACCAATGACTCGCGGATGATGAAAAAAGGCGTGTGTGTAATGATGAAAATGCCCATGTAATAAAAATAACCTAATTTGCATTATGGGGATCCCACAATCATTAACCAGCATGGATTCTCCCTCTTTGAGCCATGGCTCGAGAATGAGCTTGGAGCTTCAAGCTCCGACCAGAGCAGGTGATGGGCAGACTCACCCTTGGCGTTGGGGCCATTTGTGACTTCTTTGGACCGATACGGTGGTGATGAGACATAAGGAAGATCATTTGATTTCCTAAAGTTCGAGAAGCTCCACAAAGATGGGCGGAAATAGGGGAAAGAAAATCAGAGTTCGTATCATGGAACTAAAACGAGAGGGAAACATGTTATCATGCGAAAAATACTCGTGATTGCAAGGCAATGTTGATGGACCAATTTTTAGGGTCAGAGTATGTTTGCAAGACCAAAAACACAAAACCTATCAGAGGCTCTAGCAGTGACCTTTAGGGTATGGCATCTCGAGCAAGAAAGAGGGGAACAATTAATGTGGAAATAGAGAAGACGGGTCAAGGATGCTCACCAACTAATCAATTTCTTCTGAGGTGTCCCGGAGAGCCAGGGCGAGGTCAGTGTCACTGGAGAAGGATAAGGAGTAGGTCGGGGATTCTGGGAAGTTTGAGGAGAAATTGGAGGGGAGGAAGTATTGGTTGTGGTCTGAGGAGTCTCGTTGTGGCCTTATATAGGCAAGAGGAGTGCTAGAGCTCCCTCTACAGATCGAGGCGGAGAGGAGGTGGAAAGCCCTAATTGGGTGTTTCCTCATCTGATTGCTAGAGGTAAGTAAATGCTCATTGGATTCACAATGACAAGGCAAAGTTGAAGGTGAAGGAAATCTATGAAACAGATCGTTGACGAGAGAGAGCAGGATCGCTGAATCCACCCTATGAAACTATTGTTGACTCACAGGACAAACGGAGGAAGAGGACGACTCAGTGGCCATCAGATCGAGTGGAAATCTTGATGATTGAGCCATAATCATTGGATGGCTCATGAGAGAGTCCAGTAACATGTGACAAGAAATAAAACGAAAACATTGGTTTAATGTGATGCATTAATGAAATTAATTGAAAATCATAGTCACACTTTACTCAAATCTTATAAAATCAATTTGGAGGGTCAAACATGGATCAAATGACCTTAAATTTGAACCATAGGCTAATATTAATAATGCTATGTAATTATATTTTCGTTTTGAAAAATATTTGACCCTTAATCACCATATTGACCATTAATGTGTATATTAATGTATAAAATGAGTGAATTAATGTGAAAAGGCTCTTTAATGAAATCCTTGAGTGATTATTTGAGATATATAACACATATCAATATCAAGAGAAATATCTCACCATAATATTCTATTTTCATATATTATTTCCACATTGGAGGAGAGAGAAAGAAAAGAGGGTCATTCTCTCATTGATAAACTCAATTTCACTATTTCTCATTTCTTGTCCCAAAAAGCCATAACACCTTTAAATTGATACAATCTACTAATTATCTCTCCTAAATGGCCATTTTGCATTATTAGGCTCTAACTAACACCTATGTTGAGACATTTGTGCAAAAACCCATTCATTGACATGAATGTGGGTAAATATAAATCACATCATCAAATATTGCCCAATTTCCACATTGAGGCCAAAGAACTTAGAAAATATAGGAAAATTTAGGAAAAAGGCCCAAAAGGACATGAAGGAAAAGAAAAGCTTAGAAATGGGTAAATTGCAAATAAACCCAAGATTCAGTATGTTACAACACTCCAACCCAACCTTAAAGATGATTTTGTCCCTGAAATCTCAACAAGAGGGAAGGGTGAGTACGTAACAACCCAACCTTAAGCAACTAGGTGATAACCCCTAATATAGGGTACTTCACATGCTCTATACACAAGTCAGGTTTCTCATGATTCACTAAGGTTTCCATTATTCATATTACCTTTCATCAAATATAACATAACTAACATTTTCAACTTATTAGTACTATCTCCATTATGAAATTACATCATCCTTATTATGATATTACTTGTGTTGTGTTGTGTCAAAAGGATTATATCTCAACATTATGTACAATTCATATGTACTTATCATTTATGAATTAATAATTTTGAGCACAATTAGGGTCTACTAAATCCTCTCAATATTTATTAATATATTAGGTCATAATCCTTAATAACTTGATTTTATGCTCCATTATCCTCATGTTACTACCACATAGAATTTTCATAGATTATTTTGTAAGGAGTAGATAATGTTATCCAGCAAGTTGTTAAGTCTAAATAATGTCACATTAATTTCTTACACTTTTAATACACATAGTCACAACAGCTTTCATACTCACATTAATGTCATCACTAACCATATCCTCCTTTTTACACTTCATATTATACATTTAACATCACATTAGGCATTTAGAATTGTGGACTTAATAATCATGATTATGTAATTCCAATTACCTTTTATTGCATTTGAGTCATTACATGTATTTTAGGGAATAAGGTGGAACACATTCCATTTTAATGAATTGATCAATATATCCAATTATGATAAGGTGATTAATGAGATGTGTATTTAGAGAACAAGGTGATATGCCTTACATATATTGATAACTTGATTTAACTATGATGAGGTGATTGTATACCCCTTGTGTGTATCAAATATATTATTAGGTTACGATACCTAACGTCACTTATGTATTATGAAGGCATTAAGGTATATATATATATATATATATATATATATATATATATATATCTTTGTGTGTGTATGTAAAGGTTAGATGATTACATATTAGGACTTAGGTCAACATGACCATTACATGCTATGCATTGTTAGCATGCATTAAATCTAATTATCTTACTCACCATATCATTAGGGTGACATGGTCAACATTATGTGTGTACACAATTAGTGATGATTGACTCACTTTTATGTGCATCATGTATGTGTTTGGGTTCAAGCATATGAACTATTCCTTAGATGACTTATTATATATTCATTTATATATAAATAAACAAGATAAGTTATAGTTATAATTTGTTTGTATAACACTAATCATATAAGCTCACTACTCTCTTGTATAAGGAGTTAGGGTTTTCAGTTTTAGAGTATCTAGATTTTTCTATGTATAGGATTCCATCCCCCTAAAAAGGGATTTCATCTTCCAAATCAGCAATGCAAAATCTATCAAGGTACCACTACTCCACTTGAAAGGGTTGACTAAGTCAAACTAAGATAGAGTTAAAAGAGTGAGTCTAAACATGTATAAGACCCAACACTTAATTGTCTTACTAATCACTATTACCAAACTTCAAAGTCTAGTATAGGGTACACTAACCCTAAACATGGGAATCTAAGTCTCATATAAGGACTTCAGGATTACAAGATGATTTTGTTTGGGTAATCAAATCATCAGATTAGGTTTTCTAGGATACTCAACATTGAGGTTATTTGCCTAAAGGTATGCTATTTCGGGCATTCCGTATCAGATCAGGCCAGGCCAGTGTCATATGAACTCGGGAGTCCCCCCTAAACCAAGCTAGTGATGCGGAGGAAAATATTGCCATCCCCCAAATTCTAACCCTTTCTAGAGACCATCACTTTCAACTTCATGCCCTAATATCTACCTAATAGGCTAATCACCTAAAAGTTGATTAAAGATATTTCTAATAAGAAACTCTTATAGTCCTAATTCAACCTTACACCATAGGTCAATTCTAATGTGAACTAAAGGGATACTATATGAGGTAAGGTTTTCAAACTAAGGAGACAAATTGAAATAGTCAAGGATCCGACTACCATTGGCTCTGATACCATATTATAAAGAAAAGAAATCGATCCACCTCTCTACTAATAACAATAGTAACAAAATCCAATTTGGATAGCAGCGGAAGATATTTTTTTGACTATATTCAATTTAAATAAAAAGTACATAATTTTTTTCCCAATAAGGGTGTGCATGCTTTATACAAAAAGAGGATATAAGTAGAGGGAAACTAGACTACAACAATATGTCTCCAATAAAAATAAATAACTTATAATCCATGATGGAAGGATGAACTTCTTTCCTAGCCTTAGGCTGGTTCACCATGCTCCTGTTGCACACCTTGATCCTAAACCTGGGTGGTTGGGATCACCCAACAAGAGGAGAGAAAATATATGTTTCAAATAAAGAAATAAGGACAATTATAAACTAAGACAAAAATTAAAGATTCACTATGCTAAGAGGGTCAAAAGATGAGGCAAGTAAATAAATAAGAATTCTGCCAAGTTAAACAATAATAAGTTGCATGCATGATTAAATGTGATGACATTAAACTAATATAGGGATGAGGTACCTACCGGACCTCAACCTCTAGGTGAGGGAGAGTGACGCATCCTCGAACACCCGAATATATATAAAGTGGGGAGAATTATCACATTCCCCTGGGGAGAGTGGTCACATTCTCCTAGGCGCATGCCTAAAACTATGGGTGGTTTGCACTCATGTACACTACATTAGTTAATTAGTCATTTTCATGATCATGCTAAAGTATTTCAATGGTAGATATAAGGAATTTAAATAAATTTGCAAGTGGGGTCCAAGACCCTAGAATATTTGAATTCAAAGTGCCATAAGAAGGCTATAAAGAGAATAAAGGCTAAGAAATGCTTCATTGGAAATTAGGTTTGGTAAAAATTTCCCAACTGAAGGATAGTGTTCAAACTCATAAATAAATAGGGTTGCACATACATACCTCAATTGAGATTTTTAAAGAAGACTTTTCATCAATTAAATGTGTTCGGTCTCACTTTTGTCCTAGATACAAGTTTATACACATGGATTAGGATTTATAAATCATATTTGGTGAGAAACCCTAATTTGGACCTTCTATGAAAACCATCAAACTAGGACCCAAACTAGGACCAGTCGATTACTTGGGTTCTCCTGATTAAGAAAACATATTTATTTCTTAAATTTGGAATTAAAATGAATTAGATATATATATTTTAAGGCATTTTATATAATTAAAATGGTTCTTAAAATAAACATTGAGATAAAGATTCAAATCGATACTCAAAAACCTTAAATTCAGATTATACATGAAAAATGCTTTCGAACGAGTATTTGTTTGTATTTTTCTGATCATCTTGTGATTTATTGTGAATTATATAAAATCGAACAATAGAAAATCGCCAAAAAGCCATGTCATACTCTCCTTCAGATACCTGTTTGCGGCCAGCTTATCCATCTGGCCCAATGAACGATTGACACATCAGCATCACATTCTCAAAATATGAGGGCAAGTGGTGACTAGAGGAAAACTCAAAAATACCCTTGTACCAATGATTATTCGATTAAACAACCAATGGCAAAAGAGTCATTCAGTCATACCAATGACTCGCGGATGATGAACAAAGGCATTCGTGAAATGGCCAAAATGCCCATGTAATAAAAATAATCTGATTTACATTGTGGGGCTCCCAAGGTCGTTACCCAGCCTGGATTCTCCCGCTTTGAGGCATGGCTCGAGCAGCAGCCTGGAGCTTCAAGCTCCGACCAGAGCGGGCGATGGGCAGACTCGCCTTGGCGTTGGGGCCATTTGTGACTTCTTTGGACCGAGACGGTGGCGACGAGACACAAGGAAGATCATTCGATGTCTTGGAGTTTGAGAATCTCCATAGAGATGGGTGGAAATAGGGGACAGAAAATTGGAGTATGTATCATGGAACTAAAAGGAGAGGGAAACATGCTATCATGCGAAAAATACTCACAATGGCAAAGCGATGTTGATGGTTCAATTTCTGGGATTGGGGTACCTCTGGAAGACCAAAATGGCAACCCCCATCAGAGGCTCTAGCGGTGACCTATAGGGTCCAACGTCTCAAGCAAGAAAGAGGGGAACAGTTAATGTGGAAATGGAGAAGGAGGGTCAAGGATGCTCACTAACTAATCAATTTCTTCAGAGGTGTCCCAGAGAGCCAGGGCAAGGTCAGCATCACTAGAGAAGGAGAAGGAATAGGTCGGGGTTTTCAAGGAAGTTTGAGGAGAAATTGGATGGGAGGAAGTATTAGTTGTGGTCTAAGGAGTCTCGACGTGGCCTTATATAGGCAAGAGGAGCTCTAGAGCTCCCTCTACAGATCGAGGCCGAGAGGAGGTGGAAAGCCCTAATTGGGATTTTCCTCATCTGGTTGTGAGAGGAGGTAAGTAAATGCTCATTGGATTCATGATGATGAGGAAAATTTGAAGGTGAAGGAAATCTATGAAATGGATCGTTGACGAGAAAGAGCGGGATCACGGAATCAATCCGATTAAATTGTTGCTAACTCACAGGACAAACAGAGGAAGAGTACGACTCAGCGGTCATCGGATCGAGTGGTGATCTTGATGATCGAGCCACAACTATTGTATGGCTTGTGAGAGAGTCCAGTGATGCATGATAAGAAATAAAATTGAAACCTTGGTTTAATGTGATGCATTAATGAAATTAATTGAAAATCATAGTCACATTTTACTCAAATCTTATAAAATCGATTTGGAGGGTCAAACATGGGTCAAATGACCTCAAATTTAAACTACAGGCTAATATTAATGCCTAGATTGATTATATGTAATTATATTTTCTTTTTGCAAAAGCTTTTCCCCTTAATCACCATATTGACCATTAATGTGTATATTAATGTATAAAATGAGTGAATTAGTGTGAAAAGGCTCTTTTAATGAAATCCTTGAGTGATTATTTGAGATAGACAACACATACTAATATCAAGAGCAATATCTCACCATAATATTCTATTTTCATATATAATTTCCACATTGGAGGAGAGAGAAAGAAAAGAGGGCCATTCTCTCATTAATAAACTCAATTTCACATTTTTTCTCATTTTTTGTCCCAAAAAGCCATAACACCTTTAAATTGATACAATCTACTAATTATATCTGATAAATGTCCATTTTGCAATATTAGGCTCTAATTAACACATATGCTCAGACATTTGTGCAAAAACCCATTCATTGACATGAATGTGGGTAAATATAAATTACATCATCAAATATTGCCCAATTTCCACATTGAGGCCAAAGAACTTAGAAAAGATAGGAAAATTTAGGAAAAAGGCCCAAAAGGACATAAAGGAAAAGAAAAACTTAGAAATGGGTAAATTGCAAATAAACCCAAAATTTAGTATGTTACAACACTCCATTCCTTAAAGAGGATTTCATCCTCGAAATCTCAACAAGAGGGAAGAGTAAGTACGTAAAAACCCAACCTTAAGAAACTAGGTGATAACCCATAATCTACGGTACTTCATATGCTCTATACACAAGTCAGGTTTCTCATGATTCACTAAGGTTTCCATTATTCATATTACCTTTCATCAAATATAACACAATTAACATTTTCAGCTTATTCGCACTATCAACTTATTAGCACTATCTCCATTATGAAATTACATCATCCGTATTATGCTATTACTTGTGTCATGTTGGGTCACAAGGATTATATCTCAACATTGTGTACAATTCATATGTACTTATCATTTATGAATTAATAATTTTAAGCACAATTAGGGTTTACTAAATCCTCTCAATATTTATTAATATATTAGGTCATAATCATTAATAACTTGATTTTATGCTCCATTATCCTCGTGTTACTAACACGTAGAATTTTCATAGATTATTTTGTAAGGAGTAGATAATATTATCCAACAAGTTGTTAAGTCTAAATAATGTCACATTAATTCCTTACAGTTTTATTACACATAATCACAACACCTTTCATACTCACATTAATGTCATCACTAACCATATCCTCCTTTTTACACTTCATATTATACATTTAACATCACATTAGGGATTTGGAATTGTAGACTTAATAATCATGATTATGTAATTCCAATTACCTTTTATCGTGTTTGAGTCATTACATGTATTTTAGGGAATAAGGTGGAACACATTCCATTTTAATAAATTGAGAAATATATCCAATTATGATAAGGTGATTAATGAGATGTGTATTTAGAGAATAAGGTGATATGCCTTGCATATATTGATAACTTGATTTAACTATTATGAGGTGATTATATACCCCTTGTGTGTATCAAGTATGTTTTTAGGTTATGACACCTAATGTCACTTATGTATTATGAAGGCATTAAGGATATATATATATATATATATATATATATATATACATATATATATGTAAAGGTTAGATGATTACATCTTAGGGTTTAGGTCAATATGACCATTACATGCTATGCATTCATAGCATGCATTAGATCTAATTATCTTACTCACCATATCATTAGGGTGACATGGTCAACATTATGTGTGTACACAATTAGTGATGATTAACTCACTTTTATGTGCATCATGTATGTGTTAGGGTTCAAGCATATGAACTATTCCTTAGATGACTTATTATATATTCATTTATATATAAACAAACAAGATAAATTATAGTTATAATATGTTTGTTCAACACTAATCATATAAGCTCACTACTCTCTTATCTAAGGAGTTAGGGTTTCCAATTTCAGAGTAGCTAGATTTTGCTATGTATAGGATTCCATCCCCCTAAATAGGGATTTCGTCCTCGAAATTAGCAATGCAAAATCTATCAAGGTACCACTACTCCACTTAAAAGGGTCGACTAAGTCAAACTAAGCTATAGGGGAAAAAGTGAGTCTAAACATGTATAAGACCCAACACTTAATTGTCTTACTAATCACTATTACCAAATTTCAAAGTCTAGTATAGGGTACACTAATCCTAAACATGGAAATCTAAGTCTCATATAAGGACTTAAGGATTACAAGATGATTTTATTTGGGTAATCAAATCATCAGATTAGGTTTTCTATGATACTCAACATTAAGGTATGTTATTTTGGGCATTCCTTTTCAGATCAGGCTAGGCCGGTGTCATATGAACTCGGGAGTCCCCATAAACCAAGCTAGTGGTGCAGAGGAAAATATTGCCAGCCCCCAAGTTCTGACCCTTTCTAGACACCATCACTTTCAACTTTGTTCCCTAGTAGCTACATAATAGTCTAATCACCTAAAAGTTGATTAAAGATATTTCTAATAAGAAACTCTTATAGTCCTAATTCAACCTTTCATCATAGGTCAATTCTAAGGTGAACTAAAGGGATACTATATGAGGTACAATTTTCGAACTAAGGAGACAAATTGAAATAGTCAAGGATATGACCACCATTGGCTCTGATACCATGTTGTAAAGAAGTGAAATCAATCCACCTCTCTACTAATAACAATGGTAACAAAATCCAATTTGGATAGCAGTGGAAGATAATTTTTTTTTACTATTCAATTTAAACAAAGAGTACATAAAAATTTCCCCAATAAGGGTGTACATGCTTTATACAAAAAAAAAGATCTAAGTAGAAGGAAACTAGACTACAACAACAATGTCTCTAATACAAATAAATAACTTATAGTCCATGATGGAAGGATGAACTTCTTTCCTAGCCTTAGGTTGGTTCACCATGCTCTTGTTGTGCACTCTGATCCTAAACCTGGGTGGTTGGGATCACCCAGTAAGAGGAGAGAAAATATATGTGTCAAATAAACAAATAAGGACAATTATAAACTAAAATAGAAATTAAAGATTCACTATGCTAAGAGGGTCAAAAGTATGAGGCAAGTAAATAAATAAGAATTTTGCCAAGTTAAACAATAATAAGTTGCATGCATGATTAAATGTGACTACATTAAACTAATATAGGGTTGAGGCACCTACCAGACCTCAACCTCTGGGTGAGGGAGAATAACACATCCCCAAACACCCAAACATATATAAAGTGGGGAGAATTATCACATTCCCCTGGGAGAGTGGTCAAATTCCCCTGGGCTCATGCCCAAAACTATGGGTGGTTTGTACTCATGTACACTATATTAGTTAATTAGTCATTTTCATCATCATGCTAAAGTATTTCAATGGCAGATATATGGAATTTAAATAACTTTGCAAGTGGGGTCCAATACCCTAGAATAATTACACTCAAAGTGCCACAAGAAGGCAATAAAGAGAATAAAGGCTAAGCAATGCCTCATTAGAAATTAGGTTTGGGTAAAAATTGCCCAATTGAAGGATAGTGTTCAAACTCATAAATAAATAGGGTTACACATACATACCTCACTCGAGATTCTTAAAGAAGACTTTTCATCAATAAAAAATTTCTGATCTCACTTTTGTCCTAGATACAAGTTTATACACATGGATCAGGGTTTATAAATCATATTTGGTGAGCAACCCTAATTTGGACCTTCTATGAAAACCATCAAATTGGGACTCAAAACTAGGACCAATTGATTATTTGGGTTCTCCTGATTAAGAAAACATATTTATTTCTTAAATTTGGAGTAAAAATGAATTAGATATATACTTTAAGACATTTTATATAATGAAAATGGTTTTTCAAATAAACATTGAGATAAATATGCAAATCAATACTCAAAATCCTTAAATTTGGATTCTACATGAAAAATGCTTTCCAATAAGTATTTATTTGTATTTTTCAGATCATCTGGTGATTTATTGTGAATTATATAAAATTGACCAATGGAAAATCGCCAAAAAGCCATGTCATACTCTCCTTCAGATACCCATTTGCGGCCCACTTATCCATCTGGCCCAATGAACAATTTTCACATCAACATCGCGTTCTCAAAATAGGAGGGTGAGTGGTGACCAGAGGAAAACTCAAAAATACCCTTATACCAATGATTATTCGATTAAACAACCAAGGGCAAAAGAGTCATTCAGTCATACCAATAACTCACGAATGATGAACAAAGGCATGCATGAAATGACCAAAATGCCCATGTAATAAAAATAACCTGATTTGCATTGCGGGGCTCCCAGGGTCTTTACCCAGTTTGGATTCTTCCGCTTTGAGCTTTGGCTTGTGTAGGAGCCTAGAGCTTCAAGCTCCGGCCAGAGAGGGTGATGGGCAGACTCGCCCTTGGCGTTGGGGCTATTTGTGACTTCTCTGGATCGAGACAGTGGTGACGAGACACAAGGAAGATCATTCGATGTCATGGAGTTTGAGAAGCTCCATAGAGATAGGTAGAAACATGGGAAAGAAAATCGGAGTCTGTATCACGTAACTAAAATGAGAGGGAAACAAACTATCATGCAAAAAATACTCACGATGGCAAGGCGATGCCGATGGACCAATTTTTGGGGTTGGAGTACCTCTCGAATACCAAAATAGAAACCCATGTAGGAGGCTCTAGCGGTGACCTATAGGGTTCGGCGTCTCGAGTAAGAAAGAGGGGAACAGTTAATGTGGAAATGGAGAAGGATGGTCAAGGATGCTCACCAGCTAATCAATTTCTTTTCATGCATAAACATGCATAACACACCTAGTTCTCTTCTTCTTTTATTTCACATTCTTCAGTTAGGTTACTAATCAACACATGTTGGATATCATTTGAACTTCATCAAGTAGTCCATCCTCATCTTATAAGTATTCTATTAAACAATAACAATCTAAGAACACATTCTTGTAAATCAATTCAAATGCTTGAACCTTATCTTTTAATTTAACTCATCTATAGTTATGTGCATTCCTTAATACCTCATTTTAGATTGTCATTCATTAGCATCATCTAACTCATCATTTTAGGGTTAGAGTTAGGTTCTTATATTCATCTACTAATTCCCATCTTTTTCCTTCATTTAATATTTGTTAGTCTCAACTTCTTTCATTTGACGTTCATTATGTTATTGGAACCAATCATTGTTAGTTCACTTGATAAACAATGCTTCTCTCCTCATTAACATAAAAGATTAAAGACTTCGTCACAATAAACTCATCAAATTTTAATCCAATTTTAGTATATTCCATTCAATTTGGGTTAATCCACATGTCATTAAAATAAAAGATTAGAGACTTTGTCACAATAACTTCATTAGTTTCATCTTTAACTTGCCATCACCATTCAGTACATTTTTGTTCATAGAGTTTCTTATATTTAAATATGTGTACCATGTCATTGACTTCTAATGGAATTCCCATAATCAAAAATAATCATTCCTCATTATACTACTCACTTCAGGTAAAAAGAATGAATTAGGATTACATCTTCTTACACCATAATCTCTAATTATCCTTCATAATTCATTATTATTATGTGACTTGTATAAAAGGACCCACTTTCATGCGAGGTTTTACTCATCATTTCATAAGTCATAATAAAATAGATGCATTAGGCTTAGATCATATTAATAAGAATCATCATCTTCAATTGAAGTATTAATACCTATAGTTCAACATTTCATCACATTTACAACATTATATACAAGCTCTAACTTTATTACTCATACTCGTCTTAATGCTAAACTTCTAGGGTTTTCAAGAAATCATCCTTAGTTCAACACATCACAAGAATCATATCATTTAGTAATCTCATCCTGGTGTGTATGGGTTCATTACAGATATTCACACACATGGAAACCCTAGTTTCCATTTCCACATATTTCATTCATCAATCATAAGTATACATTGACTAATTGACTCATTTGATTCAATCCTTCAACACAAACTCTAAATAGTGAAAATCACCACCTCATTCCGATTTTTGTGTAAATATCATATTCAAATTCGATAAGATTCAACGATACACTTGTATAATTCATTCTAATACAATTCAAATGTGATTCTAGACATGTAAATTGAATTTCCAGGCATATCACACAATAGCCTATTTTTTAGGCAATATTTACATGAAATAGCATAGTCATCTATCCATATAATTTTCCATGGAACATCAATCAATATATCAGGAACTTATCAAGTTCCATTTGACAAGGAATAATTGAAATTGGCACAATTTGATTCCCTAGAATCATTCCAAATCAATACCCAACCACATACAAATACAAGCAAGGTTTCTGATTATTTTAGCCGGATAGAATTAGGCTTTTAACATGAATACAAAGTTAAGAGGGAGATAAACACTCACATAAGGTGGCAAGCACTTTAAAAACGTTGGCCAAACTTTGAATTTCTAGAAATCCAATCACACTCTAGCAATTGAATCAATTTCTTCCTCCTCTCAACTCGAAAACACTAGAAATAGCCATTAGGAGAGAAAGAGTCAGAAAAGGGGGCGATATGACGTGATTTCAAATTAGATCAAAGGATGTACAAAATCTTGACATGTGATAGAATAACCACCATGAAATTCTATGCAAAGAAGCTAAACTTGATTTCATCATATCTCAGATAAAAAAACCTAGGTCAACAGCTCCACCACTTTCTCCTCTCAAAACCCTAGCTCTCTTCTCTCTCTAGGATTTCATTTCTATGGAATAATCATGAAATACGAGAGCTCCTTGGGTGCTAGGTTATAGTTCAATTAAGGTTCTTGGGTTAATTGAAAATTGACCCAACTTACACTTTGTTTTTATTTCAGCAAATTTTTCTATCATGAAATGTGTTATTGAATATCATTTATTTTATAGGTCAAACCTCATCCAAAAATTATGAAACTTTAGCATGTAATGGAAGACATAATTTTAGAGCTCCAATTAAAATTTAAGATAATTGAGAATCGCCAATGTTGTCTAAATTGGACATTAATATACCCTCTGTTTTGATGATGACAAACATTTCATTCTTGTGGATCTAATATGCTACTTAAGTATTTCAGGGTTCAAAATAATAAGAAATCCTACTTAGTGGGAAGATGAAGATTATTGCAAATTGAAGATCAAATATGCTTAATTGTATAAATGTTCATTATTTTACTCAAATATAAACACTTGTACAAAAATAAAACGTACAAGTACTTAGACATCATGTAAATCAAGCATTATATCTTCCCTACCCACCTATAACCCTTAAGATAGTTTTCTCCCAAAGTTAGAGTCACCCACACACATTGTAACAAACACTTAGTAGGTGATTCAAAAGTTTAGAACACAAACATCCTCATTCAAAGGAATTTTCGACCGAGACACTCTTAGTCGAAGTTCTTGTCGACCGAGAACCACCTCGGTCAAAACTGTGAGCATTGTTCAATAACTTACACAATTGTGCTCTAAAATAGTCTTTGATCAAAAATAACGTCGACTGAGTAAGTAATGGTCTAAAGCTTATGACTGTTAGACTGAGTGGTTGGTAGTTGGTAGTTAGAAATAGACGTTGCAAAACTTTTGCTCCAAACCCCTTCTCAGTCAAAGAAAAGTTCGACCAAGACATATCTCGGTCTACAAGTTCCTCGACCGAGATAGTTTCTAGATTGTTCTTTTCAGCTCGAAACAATTAGCCATTACAAGTCAATTAATGGATACCTAATGGCTAGTTAAGCACTAAGAACACTCTAGAAACTATCTAGAATGCCCCTAAGTACTTGTAAACCATTCTTATAAATAGGAGAGGCCTTAGGACACCTAAAGCATAGAACTACACTTGAGAATACATTCTAGTGAGCAACTAAGCAAGAGTTACACTTGCCATCTTATTTTGCTTTCCTCAATTTCGTGTCCTATAGCTACAATCTCCTATCCACCCATATATCCTCATCCATCTTAAGTGGATAGGAGATCTAAAAACTTGATATAGGATCAAAGCGTTATACTTCATTTGATAAGTATTTTCCTTCTTCCAATCTATTTCCTCTATATTGTATTTTGTTCTCCTTGACTACTCCTAGGGTTGGAGGTTGTTGAAAGGAGGATGCTTGGTGCTACTTCAACAAAGTGAAGGTTGTTCCAAGGTGTGCTTGAGATTACTTCAAGAAGGCTGCTTAAAATGAGGTTAGAGCTACTTCTAGGTGAAGGCTATCTCAAGGTGGTGTAGGTTGCTCTAAGGTTTGCTCGTGGTTACTTCAAGAAGGTTGCTTCAAGGGGGTTGAGGCTACTTAAAGGTGAAGTATACTTTGAGTGGAAGGTGATTGTATTTTATGTAATATCCTTGTGAGGTAATAAAATAAATCGCTTTCAAAATCCCAATTGGAAACAATCGGGTAGTGGACTGACTACCTTTGATTTCAAAGGTAGGAACCACTCTACATCCAAGTGTCTTCCTTATTTCCCCCTCCTTCTCTGGTTGAGTGATTTGATTATTTTAATTAATTTTTGAAGTTCCAAAAATCTCTATTCACCCCCTCTAGATCTTTCAACCAATATATATAAAAAATGCTACACTTCTATATTGTAGTATGTAGCATGATCGGTCAAGTTTATCCTGAGGAAAACTTCACGGACACCCATCTCTATAAAAATCAAACATACAAAATTATGCAAATTTAAAAAGATATCTATAATAGAGTTTTACAACTATGGTTAAAATTTGAGATCTATGGGATGTACAAATAAAAAGATAAAATTCAAATACTAGAATGATATATTTCAATCTGAATAAATGGTCGGCTGAGTTTGTCCTGGGAAAACTCGGCCGTAAACATGTCTGAAAATTCTTTAAAAATTTTGATATTTTTCAAGAATTCTAAAATTTGAGTTATCAAAACCTTATCCAAATTTCAACTAATAACTAGTTGTATTTAAAATAATAAAAATCATTAGTGCACCATTATACTTATCATATTTTGTATTCATATGATGTAAAAAACCCTACTTTTGGCTGACAAGGGTTTTTAATTATCAAACCCTAATTATATGAAATAAAAGCATATTTAGAGTTTCTAATTAGGTTTATATAATCATGATTAGAATAATCAAGATTTAAACAATGATCGATCTGGTTAAGCATGCTATCATCTAAGTAAACTCTATTTAGATGATTACTCTAAAAATGAGTCATTACAGAGATGGGTTGGAAGATCGAATAAGACAAGTTTGAAAATGGATAGGGTTTTCCAATCCACAGAACTGAGTTGGTCATAATTTCAAGATTACAAAATTCTCAAACATGGTCTATTTTGCTTGTTACATCCAAATACCAAATAAATTCAACCTGGACTGGTTGGCAGAAAAGGACACGATCCAAAATAGGATCCCAACCCATCTCATAAAGGAATATACCTTGGTAGTTGTAAACTTTACACTGCAAAAAAAATTAATAACAAAAGTTAAAGATAAGACCAGCAAAAGGAGAAAGCAAGAAAAAGGCATCCCGCTATAGTTGATGTTGGGGGTCTGCGGCATTGTCTTTTTACCTCCGTGGCTCTGTTGCGCGGGAGAAGAGGCAATTTGGGATAACTGAAAAAGATTCAACTAGTTGCATAAGGCTCACAACTACGACATCCACCCCGATGCCCGCATGGGACCCGATGTGTTACCCTATCGTGCCCGGTGCGGATTCGGTCCTGATGACCTCTTTTCTCAGGACGTCCTGATGAGCGTTCTGGCCGCACGATTAGAATTTTAAGTTCCCACTCTCCTGGGTGGCAGTGTAGCCGTCCGATCTACACGGGGGAATCTTAGTCTTTGGCCACCCCCACTAACACTGGCACGCCCACGTCTCATGGTGCCCCTTCAACTGCCAATAGACTCGATTAGACGGTGAAATGATGATTGTCCTCGTTACCTTCTCCAAAAAGCCTTCTACGGCAAGCCTTCTCCAACAAGTGTTCCCCTCCGTTCTCCCTACCGAACAACAATAGCACCAACACAATCCCTTCTCCAGTAGGTGAAACAACAACAAAAAAAACATCACCGACAACGTTCAGCATGACAGAAGAAAAAATCCATCACTTGTTATTCCTCTCAAGCAAAGATGAGGAGCCTATCCAGATGGAAAGGAATTTCTCAACACCCCCACCAGAGTTCAAAGAGAACAAGGGGTTTCTGGTTGATGCTTGCACTGGTGACGCCGAGAATCGGCTTGAAACAACTACCGCCGAGGTCAAAAGAAAGAGAGAGTGTAAGCGCTCAGCCGCTGTCTCCAGCGGTGACAAGGGTAAGCATCCTGAAATCAGTTGCAGCCACCGTAGATGAATAGTTAGATTTTTTGCATCAAGTAAAGATGAGGAGGATGTTTGCAGTCCATCAAAGCCGAAGACGCATCAGTGCCTAATTGAACCTTGTCGCCAAAAATCTAAAGGGTTGTTATTGAAGTGGCGTTCAGCAGGGTGTTTGTTTGAACGCCTACACTCTGAAGGCTTACGCCATGAGTTACCTGCTATCCTTCCATTGCATATTGACATGCTGAACTGGATTTGGCTCAGCAACATTCCAAAGTATATAGCGCTCTACTTCGTTCTAAACTACCTTTCTTCTGAAAAATCAGAAAGTATACTCGTATATTTTGTTTTGCAGTTCATACGTCTGCTACCAGGAGGACGAAGCAATATTAACTCTAATGGTGGAAGATATGTCTTGCATGGAAGGCTGCTACATCACCGACAAGATGATCGACGCACACGTTCATGCAATGAACACAAAAAATCTGGAGCAGACAAATGGAAGGGTCAGCAAATTTAATGTTCTGATGCTTCTATGTGTACGTGACTTGTTCCCCTCCTGGTTCTCTTAGTCATCTTACTTGCACATTTTTTGCGCTCCATTATTCCTTTTGTCCCAATACTTGATCCATTTTTCATTGACCGCATTCCTTTGATACCGCTCTCTGTTACTTTTCTTCCTTCATTGCTCCTTTTGTTGGCTTCATTTTTTCCTTTTCTTGGCTTCATTGTTCCTTTTCTTGTATGGCGCAAATCATTTTCATGTACAACTTCTTCCTTTACTCGCACTTCATGTTCCCTTTCTGCTTGGCTGTTGTGACATTTCTCACTGTTCCTAGTGGCATGGTCTTTATTCCAGCTTTGTTTGTACTTATTGTGCAGTCGATTTGTGTTTTTGACAAATCCCTCTTGTTTGATGTATATATTTTCTTATTTTGCAGAAATATGCTATTCTCAATCTTAAGTCCGTCGAGCCAATCAACGAGGAGCGTCACCTCACCTTTATCCGCAATTTATTCGAGTTATACGAGCAACATTGTCCGCACTTAGATCATTCAACCTGTGATTATGTAAGTATTTTCTACATATATATATATATATATATATATATATATATATATATATCTTGGGAATTTGGTGGCTATTCTCACCTGTACTCTAATTGCGACTCTAATTACACCATTTTAAATATTGTACATGATTCCTATCTACCACCACGATCATTTCTTTGTCGTTTGTTTTGACTTCCCCATGGAGCAGTTCGTTTTGCTTAACACCTTGGACACTCGGGATCCAGCTAAAAGGAGTCTTTACAAAGAAATTTGAGAGGAGGTGGTGAAGTACATGAAGATCTTTCTCACTGTCACAAGAGGGGTGGAAGACTGGAGCAACTAGAAATGGAATATTCCAATTGTTCTTGAACAGAGGGACAAATATAGTTGTGGGGTCTATACGATGTTGTTCATGAAACATTGGAACGATGAAATCCAGTTGAATAAATTCATTCAATGGAATGATCTGTAGTATATTTCACAAATGCGTATGAAGATGGCTACAAAGATGTCTGTAGTCATCAAAATTTATTTTTAGATTTAATATTTAATCGTACATCGGAAGCAAAAGACAGTGGCTATTAATGTAATATGTTATTCCCCTTTTGTGATATATATTTGTTAAAAAAATTCTTATCAATGTGTTTCCATGTCAATGTGTATTTTGCGCAAGAGCCTACATTATTTGCATAATCACGTAATACACATAATTTTAAGTTGTAAAGGATACGTATTACGGGAGAAAAGGAACAACGATGAAGAATGAAAGGATATGTGCACAGGACAATAGGAACAACAATGGAAGGACAAGAGGATACAACAAGAACAACGATTGAAGGACGAGAGGATACGTGTTTACAAAAATGGGAACACGAAAGATGAGAACGATAGCAGGTAAGAGGAGAACGAGATTGAAGATTGTGAGATAGGGAAATTAGGAACAAGCCCGGAGAGAAGGAACAACATTTAATGACAAAAGGATACGTGCACGGGAGAAAAGGAAAAATGATGAAGGACTAAAGGATACGCGCACAGGACAACATGAACAACGATGAAGGACGATAGGATACAAAAGGAACAACAATGGAAGGACGAGAGGATACATGTTTATGAAAATGAGAACACGGAAGATGAGAATGGTAGCACGTAAGAGGAGAACAGGATTGAAGATTGTGAGATAGGAAAATTAGGAACAAGCCCAGAGAGAAGGAACATTGTTCAATGACAAAAGGATACATGCACGGGAGAAAAGGAACAACGATGAAGGAAGAAAGGATACACGTACATGAAAACATGAACAACGATGAAGGACGAGAGGATACAACAGGAAAAATGATGGAAGGACGAGAGGATACATGTTTACAAAAATGGGAACATGGAAGATGAGAATGGTAGCAGGTAAGAGGAGAACGTGATTGAATATTATGAGATAGGGAAATTAGGAACAAGCCCGGAGAGAAGGAACACCGTTTAATGACAAAAGGATACGTACACGGGAGAAAAGGAACAACGATGAAGGACTAAAGGATACACGCACAGGACAACAGGAACAACGATGGAAGGACGAGATGATACATCAGGAACAATGATGGAAGGACGAGAGGATATGTGTTTACGAAAATGGGAACACAAAAGATGAGAACGGTAGCACATAAGAGGAGAATGGGATTGAAAATTATGAGATAGGAAAATTAGGAACAAGCCCAGAGAGAAGGAACACCGTTTAATGACAAAGGGATATGTGTATGGGAGAAAAGGAACAGTGATGAAGGAATAAAGGATATGCACACAGGACAACAAGAATGACACACGAAAACCATGTGTTAAACGCAAGTGTACGTATCAATGTGATATAGGCCTTATGAGGCCCGAGTTGAACTCAGGGAAATGTGAATTTCAGAGGACTACTACTAACTAGTTGTGATCAGATAGACCGAATGAAAGAGTTGATTGATTTTTGAAAAAGAAAATAAAATAAAGAGAAAACAAAAGAGTGATGATTAAATGTTGGTTTAATCAAATAAGAATGGGAATCCTTAGGATTACAATTTTACCACAAGGTCTCACTGCATACAGATTCACATAATTAGCATACATCATCCCTTATCCCAGATAGAGGCATGTAGACAGAATTGCTTACTTCCACGATGCAATCCACTACCTAGTTCTAGGTCAGTTCCACGCCAGTAGTAACTTATAACCATTAACCGTGCATTAATTAATCCTCTGGGTATCCACCATTAACCGTACATTACCTCGTCTAAGGAATTTATAGGTTAATGTGTTAATTGTGCCTTTTCAACCACTAATCCTCTGTCAAGAACAATTAAAGGTATTAGAAATTAATTATGGTGATCAAGTATAGTAATTACGATAGAGCGCACGATAACATATCTAGGAGAAATGAGAAGAATTATACTAATCCATGCAAAAATGTCATACGACGATTCCTCGGGCTACTCCCGGGTCCTAAGGATCTAAGGGGATTAGCCCCTCATGTTCATCTTAATAGAATACATGGACAAGGAAGAAGAAAACATGGAAAACATATAGAAATATCATGTAACCCCTGGAATGGGTGAGAGCCAGATAATCCTTGGTGTGAGATGCCTGTTCTGCAGCCTTCCAGCGGTAGAATTGTCTATTTGCGGCTTTTGAATCCTCCGAAATGTTGCTTTTGACTCCGTTCTTTGCTCTCCTCTCCTTCGAGACTCATGTCGTGGAATAGAATGACCCTTCCTCTTTGGGCCGTCCTCCCTTAGGTCTAGGTATGACTTACGGCCGCCAAAAGATCCCAGCCATTAGATCTTGATGATCTGTACACAATTCTGATCTGACGGCGTCGATACCATCGACGGGCTGTCGATAGTATCGACACCTTAGGGCACACGTACTTGCTTCAAAATGGGATCCGTTTGTTGTCTTCTCGATACTATCGACAAAGGTGTCAATAGTATCGATGGGGTATTGTTTCTCCTTCTGGGTTGATTTTGATACCATCGACGTTGTGGGTTGAGGGTATCGACAAAATGCTTTTCTACAGCTTGACCACCTAATGCAGTGTCGATAGTATCGATGACTTGTCGATAGTATCGAAAGGTTCTGGAACAAAAGGTGGCTGAAAAAGAGAGAAAAACACAAGTCAATTCGGGAAATTTCATAAATCATGCAAAATAGGATAGAATAAGATCAATTTGATGCATAAAGTGTTTATAAGCTAAATAAAGTGAATCATGCTATTATAGTCACAAAAGATGACAAATAACCACATAAAACAAGTATGAAATTAGCCTATAAATATGACCCAAAATCCCTGCATCAAACTCCCCTAAGCTTGAATCTTGCTCATCCTCGACCAACAAAACTATAAAATATGATTGAGAGGGTCAACTAAAGAACATAATCACATTGAATGATATCTCAAAATGATTCCCGCCTGCAAGCCACATACCGGCCCTTACCAACCACGGAACGATAACTACCCTTCAGGTGACAAGAATCATTCATGAAAGATGTCCACCCCAAGATCAATGAACACTATCAAATAAAGTAGTTAATATAATAAATCATCCGGTTCATGCTTGGTGCATCTTGTGATCTCCTATCTACGTTGCTCATTTTCTCTAACTACCATCTAAATGGAAGTAGCTCTCCTGATGTACATGAATGAGGAGAAAATCATGGGTGGCCTACCACTTAGAGCAACAGGTGAATGGAATAGGCGGTTGTGGAAGAAATGGAAGCACATTACAATCAATCATGCAATACAAAAATGATTAACCTAGGATGATGCAGATGCAGATGATAATGATCCTAATGCTAACATTTTTTTGGTGAAATGATGCATGCACTATCATTCTATCTTAGAGTGAGATGGAATATCTAAGAAGACTGCATCATGTGTCCATTCTTCTTAATGTTTAGGTAAAAACATGTTCCTTTCTCCCTCTTCTTCTTGATTACTTCTTAACCCTTTTTATTATTTTTTTTTCTTTCTTTCTTTTTCAAGCCCTCTTTTCATAAATGATATGGATTTTTTTTCGGGCTTCCTTCTTTTTACATAACTCATACACTTGATGCATTCTCTTCTACACTTTTTTTAGGGTATGGAACAAATTCACCACCTTTAATGTTTTTAGAAGAACATATAGACACATGATGTAATACATGCTTACAAGATGCAACTGCAACTAAATGATGACAGTTATGCAACTAACTGACATGCACCTAAAGATAATGTGCATGTATAACTACTCTATATATTTTTTTCATTTTCATTCAATTAAATGCAAAAGAACTATAATGCAGGATCTATCTATATGGAATGCAATCAAAGAGAGAAAGATAGTTATGTGCTCCCAATTCTTATGGTGGAGTGTGAATGACATTGTGGTGGAATAGATCACAAGATTAATTGACAGAACCTTCCAAAAGAATTATACTTCCCTACTTACTGACTTGTGTACAAGTTAATCAAGGGATTTCTCTCTCTCGCTTCAAATTAAAGTCACATTAATGTTTGGTCAGTTTAGGCTCAAACATCCATGTCAACCTCTTCCCATGAACCATAAGGATAAATATTCATGTTCACATGTTTTAGAGTTGACCTACCCAATAAGTTTCACAAGTTCATTCCTCAAGTTCTCACAAGACATGCTTACAAATTTTTAAATTTTCATTTATATTTTGTTTGCTCACAAGACCCCGAGGTGAAAACATAAGACGACATGCATTGCATTACAACTCCACTGATTACACTAGATAGATAGTGGATCCTAGAAAATAGTAAAGTTAGAAATAAAGACAACTAAATTTTTAAAAGAAAAAACAAATGCTGAAATAAAAACTAAATAAAAGCTAGATAAATGTTGTTCCATCACCCCCTAAGCTTGAATTAGACTATGGCCTCATAGTCAAAATCCCGACTTAAGAAGTGGAACAGTGATACCCTCTACTGCGGCGGTGGTGGTGGGAACTGGCTAGGATCCCAAGTGGGATACTACCCCTGGAACGTCAGATCGGTGGGCGGCATCGACGGTGGCTGCGGGTATCCTCCAAAATAGTTCTAGCTCCAATAATGATCATAGAACGGCTGCTGCTGCATCTCCATCCTTTGCAACTAGTTATGTATGTTCTCCTGATTCGCAAAGAGGAGGCGCTCGTTTTCATAGATCGCTTGTTGGTTGTCATACAATCGGTTCTAGATGTCCTAGATACCTACAAAAGATGTGGTATGATGTTGTTGGGTCTATTGAATGTCTTGGAGCATAGAATACATGCCCTACATGGAATAGACATCCTCTCCACCTTGAGAAGGTTGTGGTGCAGATGGATGGGAAGAAGATGAGGCTCCAAAATGTCGGGGTCGCTTCTGTGGAGCAACTCGTCATCGGAGGGGAATGGAGGCTTCCTCCTCCTCTTCATCATCATCATCGCCTTCTTGCTCGTCGTCTCCTCCTTCTTCCTCATCTTGATCAACGTCAATGATTGGCCACTTATAATCTTGGCCAGGCCTGAGGTCGAAGGCAGGGTCAGGCAGTTGCCTCTCCTGAAATATTTTTTGTACATTGCAGTTGGCAAAGATGGTGTTGTGGCGGACGTTGACTAGGCTGGCATTTATGAAATGATTTAGATTAAGCGTATTCTTACATTTTATGAAATGATTTAGACCAAGGTGGATGGCAATAGGAGTTATGAGACCCCCAAAATAGATTAGGGCCTTGCGAGATGTGTTCCTCTTTACTGACATGACTCGAGTGAGGAAGAAGGCTCCAAAATTTAAATTCTCCTGCTGTAGAAGATTATAGAGGAATAAGAGATCCATCTCTTGAAACTTACTCTAAGACAGTCGGGATCTTACAAAGAGTATATTAGATAGCATATGGTGCAGGATCCTGATGAACAGATGCTCAAAGTCAGCTATGGATGTGTGGTACCAGCTGATCGTATAGCCGTTAGGTACCGTGACCAACGCCAAATACATGTTGTCATAGTTTGGCCTATGCGGCGGCTGGCGCAGCTCCCCATGAGACCACCCATAGATCCCATTGAACACACAGAGGGACATGGTGTAATCTCTGTTGTAGAGACGAAAAGAAACTCTCCCCTCTTTCCATTCAGTCCTTGCTGGTTGAAGCTCGTTGGGGACGACGCAGATCTCAAGAGATGTCATAAACTTAATGACAATCTCCTTGTATGTTGGCCACCCGCTGAAGAATGGATGACCCTCGGCGTGGTCGGTGCAGAGCATTGGAGCTTCTCTTAGTTTCCCCTAGAGCATGTATGCCATGTTTGCCTCGAATCCCAGGTCTTTGATTCATTTTTGGTCGCCATACCAGGTGGGCTTGATTGTGCACTTTCATAGCTCGTCGTAGACCTTCTTTATTTCCTGCGATGGGTGGACTATCCTCAGGCAAGGGATGAGTCCTCCAGGTGGGGCAGGTGGTGCAGGTAGGGCATGCCTTGATGAGGAAGCATCAGATCTCACCATGTTGTGAGAAGCAACGAGTGAGAGAAAGGATATTGAGAAGGGAAGCTCAGAGATGCTCGGAGGTGACTGTCGTGTAGCTTTCTATAGACGTCACATGCTCAGATATGCTTGCTCATGCTTTTGCTCGGAAGTGGAAGGAAGGATGCTTGGAGGTGTGTTTAGATTGAAAGAATACATCTCCTTTTATAAGTTTTGACCGACGCTACTGTCGCCCCATCGATACTATCGACGGAAGTGTCAATGGTATCGAAAGGACAATAGAATCTGTGTGTCGCAGATATCGACAGTTTTCGATAGGTGCTCCTGGAGATGTGGATTGAAGATGCATCAATAGTATCGACCATCGTCAATAGTATCAATGTAATGCATGGATCGATACTATCAACTGTTTGATGGAGGCATGCTCGTCTGTTGATGATGAAAGTTATAGATCGGTGACGTCATGTGTCGATACTATCGACATGTGTCGATGGTATCGATAGTCTGTGTTTTCCTTGTTGTTGGCACGGTGCGGTCACTGTTGATTTTAACATGTGGTCGATACTATCGACATGGGTGTCGATGGTATCGACATACCTAATAAGAAACCTTCTGAAATCTTCAGTAAACTCAATGGTATCGACTATGAGTCGATAGCATCGAGTTTTTTTTGTCTGTAGCCACCTGACCCAGTGTCGATACTATCAGCAGGACCGTCGATGGTATCGACCGGTTGAAGATTTTGTAGCTGTCACACTGCCTCTGATTCGATACTATCAACAAAGATGCTGATACTATCGACCAAGCTCCAGTCTTGCACACTGAACACACGTATCAATGTATCATTTTTACAAAAACTAAGTAGAAATTTCATGAAGACTAATTATGAAAATGAAAAAGAAAGCAACTAAACATGAACTACACCAAGATTGGGTTGCCTCCCAACAAGCGCCCTTATTTAACGTCTTAGGCTAGACCAAGTCCTGCTCACTCATCAGTTGAGTGCAATGAGTTTTACCTCATGCACATTCTTCGTAAAATCTTCTCCATAATAATGCTTTAGCCTCTGTCCATTCACCAAAAATGTCCTACCACCATCTCTTACCGTCACGTCTCCATGTGGATGCACCTCCTCAATGATGAAAGGTCCACTCCACCTGGACATCAACTTTCCGGGATGCAGCCTCAACCTAGAATTGAACAGCAAAATGCTTTCACCTTTATGGAAGACTCTCTTTTTAATATGTCGATCATGTATATGCTTCATCCTCTCCTTGTAGATCCGAGAATTCTCATAGGCGTTCATTCTCAATTCATCTAACTCATTCAGCTCCAACAATCTTTTCTTCCCTGCCTCATCAATGCTCAGGTTCAGCTTCCTAAGCGCCCAATGTGTCTTGTACTCCAGCTCCACAGGCAAGTGGCACGCACATACATAAGCCAACCTAAAAGTTGTAGTTCCTATAGGAGTCTTAAAGGCGGTTCTGTATGCCCAAAGTGCATCCGGTAGAAGAATGCTCCAGTTCTTTCTAGATGAGGTGACAATACGCTCCAAGATCTTCTTTATCTCCCTGTTAGATATTTCCACTTGGCCCTATGTTTGCGGATGATATGGGGTGCCCACATTGTGTTTCACCCCATACTTTCTCAATAATGCAACAAATTTCCTATTTGTGAAATGAGTGCCTCCATCGCTGATGATCATGTGCGACACTCCAAACCTACAGAAAATATATTCTTTCACAAACCTGCACACTACCGCAGTGTCATTAGTCCTTGTGGGTATTGCTTCTAGCCACTTCAATACATAATCAACTGCAAGTAAAATGTATAAGTTCGAATTCGAGTACATAAAGGGTCCCATGAAATCAATACCCCATAGATCAAAAACTTCAACCTCTTGGAAAACATTGATGGGCATTTCCTTCCTTTTGGAAATGTTACATGTCGGCTGACAGGCATCACATATCCTCACAAACTCATATGCATCTCTAAAAAGTGTGGGCCAATATAGGCCGCTCTCTAACACCTTCGTAGCTGTCCTGGAGCTTGCATGATGGTCGTCGGTGGGTAGTGTATGGCAATGGCTTAACACACTATCATACTTGAATTTGGGCACACACCTATGTAAGATTCCATCCCTGCATTGCCTCAGAAGAATAGGATCATCCCAAAAATAAAATTTTAAAGAATGGAAGAATCGCTTCTTCTCTTGGTAACCCCAGTCCTCAGGTAATTCTTTATATGCAAGATGGTTAATAATGTTTGAAAACCATGGATCTTTTGATTTCATAGAAAGGATTTTCTCATCCAAAAAGGTCTCGGTAATAGGTATATTGGTGTTCTTTTCATCTACCCTCTCAAATCGAGACAAATGGTCCGCAACCACATTTTCCATTCCTGCTTTATCTCTGACCTCAATGTCAAATTCTTGTAAAAGAAGTATCCACCTAATGAGTCTAGGTTTTGCTTCTTTATTTTCCATTGATTATATTATTGCAGTGTGGTCCATCCATACCACCACTTTAGTTCCCACTAAATATTGCCTAAATTTTTCAAAAGCAAAAACCACAACTAGAAGTTCTTTTTCAGTAGTGGTATAGTTTAACTGTGCATCATTTAAGGTTTTCGATGCATAATAAATAACTGTGGGCTGTTTCTCAAGGCGCTGCCCAAGAACTTCCCCCACAGCATAGTCGGATGTGTCGCACATCAGCTCAAAAGGTTGACTCCAATCAGGCATCTGCACAATTGGCGCTGAAATCAATCTTTGTTTAAGGACCTCAAAAGCGTTTAGACATTTGTCATTAAAATAAAAAATAGCGTCCTTCTCAAGTAACTCAAATAATGGTTTAGCGATCTTTGAAAAATCTTTTATAAACTGACGGTAAAATCCAACGTGACCAAGAAAACTCCTAACTCCCTTCACTGAGTTTGGTGGAGGTAATTTAAAAATAACCTCAATTTTTACCAGATCAACCTCTAGTCCCTTGCAGGACACCTTGTGTCTAAGCACAATGCCCTCACTTACCATCATATGACATTTTTCCCAATTGAAGACCAAATGAGTGTCCTCACATATCTGTAAAACCTTATCAAGGTTATAGAGACATTCGTCAAATGAAGCACCGTAAACTGAAAAATCATCCATGAAAACCTCTATACAATGTTCAACCATATCAGAAAAAATGGTGAGCATACATCGTTGAAAAGTGGCTGGTGCGTTACACAATCCAAATGGCATACGGAGATATGCAAAAGTACCATAAGGGCAAGTGAAAGTGGATTTCTCTTGATCCTTAGGTTCAATCAATATTTGATTATATCTAGAGTATCCATCTAGGAAACAAAAATGGGACCAACCAGCCAGTCGCTCCAAAATCTGGTCAATAAAAGGTAAAGGAAAATGATCCTTTAGCATCGCAGTGTTCAACCTATGGTAATCTATGCAAAATATCCACCCAGTGACCAAACGGGTAGTGACTGGCTCATTTAATAAATTTTTAGTTACCGTAATTTCCCTCTTTTTTGGGACTACCTGTGTCAGGCTTACCCACGTTGTGTCTGAAATTGCGTAGATAATTCCTACTGAGAACAACTTTATCACCTCCTTCTTGCTGACTTCCGTCATAATAGGATTTAGGTGGCGTTGAGGCTGGATCACAGGATTTGCTCCCTCCACAAGTCTGATCTTGTGTTGGCATAGAGTAGGAGAAATCCCCTTTATGCCTGCAACTGACCACCCGAAAGCACCACAGTGGTGCTTGAACACAACCATGAGTTGTTCTTCCTCAGAGGCACTCAAATGTGCCGAGATGATGACTGGTAACTTCTCCTCCACTACTAAGAACACATATTTCAAATGTGGGGGAAGCGGCTTCAACTCCAATTCTGGCAGATTCACCAAAGATGGAAGCAGTGGTGGCGACAGTGGACTCAAATCTTCAAAGTGTCTAGCATAGTAACAAGATAGGACTCATATCATCTTTACACAATCTTGTAGAGATGTGCTCCTCATCCAGTCATACACAATATTAAATAGACATGCTTCTAAAGGCAATTGAGGATATGACTCCAACATTGAGATCTCCACAACATCTTCCACAGTAGAAAGGCACGCTTCTTCATCTTTGTCATTAGGATATCCCACAGCCTTAGCAAGAGAGACCACTTTAGTTTGCTCCATGATATCGACGACAAGAGTTCCTCTGTCTACTTTGGTCATGACATGAGCCATGTCGATAAAAGGTTTCCCGAGACAAATGGAAATGTTATGATTAAAGTGTTTAACTTTGTTGCACTGTCCTTATTCCTTTGATGGCTTTGAGCTTGTTGGCATTATTATTTCAAACCTGTCATCAGCTATGCCCATAGTCAAATGACCTCTTCCCATTTCCTGGATCATGTCAGCTGTAGCCTGAAAAGGTCTACCTAGTAGAAGCTCATTTCCTTGGTCATCTTGCATTTCCATCACTACGAAATCTGCAGGAAAAACAAACTTGTCCACCTTGACTAGAACATCTTTGCAAATCCCATAGGGCCTTATTACCAAATTATTTGCTAGCTGGATAGTCATATTTCTCCTCCTATATTCCTTGAGACCAAGCTTTCTAAAGGTTGAGAGAGGCATCAAGTTGATTCTCGCTCCTGAGTCATAGAGGGCTTCTCCAAACTTTGTCTTTCCCATGTAGCAAGAGATGTTGAAACACTCGGGATCCTGTCTCTTAGGTGGAAAAGTACCCAGAATAAATGCACTCACCTGTTCTTTGAGCATCACCACTTCAGTGTCAGGAATTTTCCGCTTCTTGTTTATGATGTCCTTCAAAAACTTACTGTATGAGGGTATCTGCTCAATCACGTCAATCAATGGGGTGTTGACGGATAATTTCCTAAAGCCATCCAGAAACTTCTTAAATTGCTTATCTACCTTCTTTGCTTTTAGGCTGTTCGGATATGGAACAGGGACTGATTGTGCCCTTTGATGTGGCGGCACATATGGTGTTCTCTTATTTGTGTTTTTATCAGAATTTGTCTCTTCCACTGCAATTTCTGCACTGTCCTCAGTGGTTTTTGTGACTTCTGCTTCCTCTGCGACCTCACCTGTAATTGCTGGTTGTGATGTGTTTAATTCATCAACTTTAGGGTTTAAAATCTTCTTGCCACTCATCAGCAAGATATCTTTCACTTGATAGCTTCCTCCTGGAGTATCGGTGTTCCCTGGGAAACCCTACTGTGCCAGCTTCTTCAAGTTTGCAAGTTCAGCTGCAATTTATGAAATGGACATCTCAAGCGTCCTCATCTGCACCCCATGGTTCTGTAGAGTCTGTTGGATCCTAGATGGGTGATTAGATTCTCTATAGGGGGGTGAATAGAGCTATCCAATACAAAGAGTCTTCAACCTTACCAAGGACTTACCCACTTTGCAAGAGTCTTCCGCCTTCTTCCAAGGACTTACCTACTCTTGCACAAGTCTTCAGCCTTGCAAGAATTACCCACTCTTCTTGGATCTTCCGCCTTTGACTTCACCTTCACTCGGAGAAGCTTCCACCAATGACTTACCCACTTGAGAAAGGAGTCTTCTTCCTTCACCAAGGGCTTACCTACTCTGGCTCCAAGTCTTCATCCTTGATCTTCACCAAGGGACACCTTCCCTTGTTCTTCTTCACCTCTCTTAGCTAAGAGAGAGAACCTTCATCTTCATGGTTGAAATGAGAGATAGGGAGGTGGTGGAAGTGAGAGCCTCACAAGATATACATATAGGACAAGCTCTCTTACAAATCTCCTACTCACTCTAATGGATATAGCAAGTGATTAAGCTTAGAGAGAGAGAGGAGGTTGTAGGAAGCACTCAACTATAGAATAGGAACCTGACATAGAGTTTGCATTGAATGTTCCACCTTGGAATGAAGCCCAAGGGGTCCTATTTATAGTTGGGGATGCCTCTTAGCCTTTGGGAACACTTGAGAATGAAAACTAGTCATTTTGTGGCTTGAAACAGATATATTTTTACTTGTTGCAACTCCACAACGGCTAGAAGCACTTTTCTACACTTTTCTGTACAGTGTAATCGATCGAGTTTCGATAAGGGTAACTCGGCCGATAGAGTAAAAGACAAAGCCGATATTCAGACCATCGATCGAGTTTGTCCTGGGGAAACTCGATCGACCAATGAAAATTGAATTGGTCAGTTACTCCATCGGTCGAGTTCTGTGTAGTGTAAACTCGACCGATCAAAAGTCATTTTCAAGATCCAATCAGGATCGGTCGAGTTTGCAACTCACAGATTTCAACCGATGAACAACCTGATGTGAATTTTGGAAAATGTCTTTTGAGTGCTTAAACATTCGATCTAAGTGCTCCTGATTTTTTTTCTAAGCTTAATTACAACTCATACAATCATTACAAGTGATTTACAACATGATTCTAATGGATTTACATCATATTACAAAAACATGCACTTGTATTGACTTTGACTTTTCTTTTCTCTAATTTGATATGCACAAGTTAGGGCATTTGGAGTGTGTCTATACCTAATCTGAAATCACTCAAGTAGAGACATTAGATACCAATATGTGGAATGGTTAGTCATCATCAAAACACGGGTTTAGTCAATTTAGACGTGAGTCAACATTGACCTAATTGACCTTGAGTCAACATTCTCCCCCTTTCTGAAGATGACAAACCATTCCATAAATGTATTGAAAGCTTTTAAGTAAAATCATACCTTCGTAGAAACCTAGGGGTTTCAATAGGATTGAGCTCATATTCTCCCCCTCAATTGATGCACATGGAGTTCTCATACTCCCCCTCAATTGATGCTATTTCTCTTGCATGGTTAGCTTTCATAACATTTATAGAATATTATGTCTTCTACTCATATATGTTCTACACATATATGTCTTCTCCCATTTACCTTCTCCCCTTTACATGGACATACTTCTCTTCTTCATGTAAGACATACCTTCTTCCTCTTTTAAAAGAAGACATACCTTTCTCCCCCTTTGTCATTTCAAAAAGTGGGGGTATGAAGAAATAAGAAACACCACTTGTTAAGAGAAAGGAGATAACAAAAATTTATATAAGGAGAGTAGAAGAGCACAGATAGGGACTTTTCCAAGCATAGAAAGAAAAGAAAGTTAAAGCATATACTTGAACAACCCAAAATGCAAGATAAAGTATTGTAGAAAAATAATAAATCGCAATTTTGACCCTCAAGATGATAGAATTTGCCCAAAAAGTACCAGGGCTCATGGAATAGCAATGAGCCTTTCTCAGAAGGTCATTTTTGCATAAAAAACATTACTCTTGCAGCAAAAATTGAAACTGGAGCAAAGGTTGCATGAAATCCAAAAATTCTCCAATTTCAACATATAATGTAGATCTATGTGTCCTGCATCACAATGTTATGCAAGCAACTCAAGATAATAGATATCCAATTCAAGGAACAAGCTTGACCATGCATGAGAAAAGATACAAGCATATCATATAGATGAGCAAAGATGCCAATTATAATCAAGGTTAGAACTACATGTATATGAACTACTAGTAGATGTAGAGATATATCCAAACAAAGAGATATGCAATTTTAGAAGCATGAAAGGATATAACTCACTAACAAATATGCACCATTACCAAAGGATGATTACCACTAAGAACCTCAAGGTTGTATCAAAACAAGATATACACCTAGATAGATGTAGCAGGTTAGAGTACAATGGAAGCAATTTTAGACACAACTAAGAGATCCAAAGAGATCATCATCAAAACCTGCAAAAAAACTCAAAGCAAGTGATTGCAAGATATAGATATACCAATTTAGAGCAATTAGAGATATAGAGTTGTAAGCAATATAGGAAATTTAGAACATGGTAATATGCATATATAAAGGTACCAAATGAGAGTGCCAAAGAATAAGGCTATTGGTTGATAAAATCTAGTTGAGAGGAAAATTCTCATTCGATAAGCCATATATATATATATTCTATGCACAGTGTTATCGGTCGAGTTCTATGCATTTACAACTCGAATGGTGACAACTGCTGGAAACACCCATTAGTGCCTATCGGTCGAGTTTCAAACAAGACAAACTCGACTGATAGAGCAGTTGTCAAAAAGCACATATATTTCATAAAAACATATTTAGAGGCAAGCTAAAAATACAAACCATATCCAAACATGTCTAAGCAAGTTAGTAATGCACTATAGAAGCATTAGAAATAGTTTTTGAGCAAGAGTGTGAAGATAATCACAAAATACCACTTTTGACTCAAAAACCACATGAATAGTGCACACTAACTTGACAAAAACAAGTTAGAAAAGGTTATAAGCAAGAAAATTTTACCTTTGTTCTTACCATTCCTTTTTCCACTTGTTGTCACTTCATACACATCTCACCTTTCTTCTTTCATGTGGATTGAGAAGTCAATTTGCAATTCAATGGCTCAAGTCAATCCATTTGCAAGTACCTACAAGAAGAAAGATGAAATGGTCCCCAATCATGTTTTTGGGTCTGGAGGGGTTAGTTTAGCAACCCAAGTCCTATTTTTCTTGGGTGCTTTCCTAAAAGTACAACAAGTAGAATAATGACCAATTTCATTGCAATAGTTGCATGTGCCCATAATCTTGGAACTAGAGGATTCTCCATGGAATATTGGAGGTCCTTTACCTTTATTGTTCCTTTGACTACCATCATACCCCAAACCATGTCTACCAATTTGTTTGGTAGTATGGTGTAGGATATCATTAAGGCTCTTCTTACCAATTAAGAATCTTTGCAAAGAAGATCTCAAACTATCATTATCATGCATAAGAGAAGTAATAGTAGAAGACAAATGATTGATATTATCTCTAGCATGCAAAAGATCATTTTCTAAGCAAAGAGCTTTAGTTAAATAAGAATCTCTATAAATATGAAGAGCACCTACATCATCCTCTCTACTAGTAGAACTAGAACAAGATTCATGCACATTGATTTTAGTAAGCAAGGAGGCATTTTCAATTTCTAATTCTTGCAAAACAAAATCTTTATCCTTGTTTTCAGATTTAAGAACATCAATATCATGTATGAGAGAATCAACAATTAAAGTATGCTCTTCATTTGAACTAGGCATAAGAGGTTGAGCTTCTAGAAATCTAATATTATCAAGCAAAATAGCATTTTCAAGTTTAAGAGAATCTACTTGACTAAGACAATCATTTTTATCATCAAGCAAGCAAGAATTAGCATGTTTAAGATCATCTAGTTCTACATGCAAATTATCAACAATTCTAGCAAGCTTTTTCCTTTTCCTTTTAGAAGACTTAAGAGAGGCACAAGTATCATGAATAATAGCAATCAAAGATTCTTTATCTAAATAGTTTAGATTTACCTCACTTGATTCCTTACTTTTTGATGCCATAAGAGCAAAATGACATTCTCCTTCATCACTAGAGTGTGAGCTACCACTTGACTCTTCACTTGATTCTTCACTTGAGCTTGAGTTGGAGGAGTCACTTGAGCTTGAGTGGCACTTATCTTCTCTTTTCTTGTGATGATGGGTCTTCATAACTTGCGGGCAATCTATCTTTAAGTGACCCTTCTTTCCAAACTTGAGGCACCAGATAGAGGAGGACTTGCCTTTGTAGAGTTTACTCTTGGAGTACATGGCATCTTCTTTAGCTTGAGAGGATGGAGAGACTTGTTCCATGATAGCTTCAATTTGAGCCTTCATTTCAGCCTTCTTCATTCTCTTTAACTCTTTCTTCTCTTGTCTTTCAACTTCCTCCCTCTTGTCAAGTGTGGCTTCATGTGCTTGTAGATTTCCAATGAGCTCTTCAATAGGAATATCCTTAAGAGACCTCGCTTCTTCAATGGAAGTCACCTTGGGTTCCCACCTCTTGGGAAGAGTTCTAAGGATATTTTAATTGATCTCTCCACTAGACATAGGATGACCTAGAACCACAAGACCATTCACAATAGTGTTGAGCCTTGTGTACATGTTGGTTATCCTCTCCTCCTTTCCCATCTTGAAGTTCTCAAGCAGCCCTTTGAGCATGTAGAATTTGCTTTCCTTCACTTGATATGTCCCTTCATAAGTGATGCATAGCTTTATCCATACCTCATAGGCTGTTTCACATGAAGAAATCTGGTTGAACTCGGTGGGGGTCATGAAGGCATAGAGGATGTGCATGGCTCTAGCATTCAAGGTTGCTTTCTTCAAGGTAGCTTCATCCCATTCTTCAATCTTTGTCTTTGGTGGAATGTATGGGCTGTTAACCATTTGCCACATCTCAAGACTTGATCCTTGGATGTAGAATTGAAACCATCTTCTCCAATAGAGGAAATTGTTCCCATCAAAGATTGGTAGGCTGATCAAGTATCTCCCTCCTTGTTAGTCACCCATCTTCTCCTACTTGTTGAAGTATGCTTGGAGAAGCCCCACTCCGATACCAATTGTTGGATCCTAGATGGGTGATTAGATTCTCTAGAGGGGGGTGTGAATAGAGCTATCCAATACAAAGAGTCTTCAACCTTACCAAGGACTTACCCACTTTGCAAGAGTCTTCCGCCTTCTTCTAAGGACTTACCTACTCTTGCTCCAAGTCTTCAGCCTTGATTTTCACCAAGGGACGCCTTCCTTTGTTCTTCTTCACCTCTCTTAGCTAAGAGAGAGAACATTCATCTTCATGGTTGAAATGAGAGATAGGGAGGTGGTGGAAGTGAGAGCCTCACAAGATATACATGGAGGACAAGCTCTCTTACAAATCTCCTACTCACTCTAATGGATGTAGCAAGTGATTAAGCTTAGAGAGAGAGGAGACTGTAGGAAGCACTCAACTATAGAATAGGAACCTCACATAGAGTTTGCATTGAATTCTCCACCTTGGAATGAAGCCCAAGGGGTCCTATTTATAGTTGGGGATGCCTCTTACCCTTTGGAAACACTTGAGAATGAAAACTAGCCATTTTGTGGCTTGCAACAGATATATTTTCACTTGTTGCAACTCCACAATGGCGAGAAGCACTTTTATACACTTTTCTATACAGTACAATCGGTCGAGTTTCGATAAGGGTAACTCGACCGATAGAGTAAAAGACAAAGCTGATATTCAGACCATCGATTGAGTTTGTCCTGGGGAAACTCGATCGACCAATGAAAATCAAACTAGTCAGTTACTCCATCAGTCGAGTTCTGTGTAGTGTAATCTCGACTGATCAAAAGTCATTTTCAAGATCCAATCAGGATCTGTCGAGTTTGCAACTCACAGAACTCAACCGATGAACAACCTGATGTGAATTTTGGAAAATGGCTTTTGAGTGCTTAAACATTCGATCTAAGTGCTCCTGATTTTTTTCTAAGCTTAATTACAAGTCATACAATCATTACAAGTGATTTACAACATGATTCTAATGGATTTACATCATATTACAAAAATGTGCACTTGTATTGACTTTGACTTGTCTTTTCTCCAATTTGATATGCGCAAGTTAGGGTATTCGGGAGTGTGTCTATACCTAATCTGAAATCACTCAAGTAGAGACATTAGACACCAATATGTGGAATGGTTTGAAAAGACCCTGACCTTCGTTTAGGGTTTACCATGTTTGTTTTGCTTAACCTTGATGCTTTGGTGCTTGCTAATCACCTTTAGTGGTGATTAGGGTTGGTTGTGCTTTGTTGAGAGTTGGAGGGGCTACTTGCAATAACCCAAGTTTAGGGTTTTGTGGGTAAGTTTGCCACCTTGTGAGGTGTTCCTCTCTCTCTTTGCTTCCTCTAGGGTTGAGAGGAAGGCTTGGGCTCGTTGTTTGAGTTTTTTTGGGCCTGGTTGAGCTTGTTTGGGCCTTGAGGTGCCTTATTTTGGCCTGGTTGAGCCTTGTGTCGCCCAAGAGAAGTGTGTGTCACCCAGGAGGTGAGTGTGTCGGCCTAGATGAGTGTATGTTGCCCATGGTGCCTCGTTGTGTCGCCCATGGTGCAAGTGGTTGTGTCGCCCATGGTGTTTGACCTAGCTTTGACCTCGTTTGTGTCACCACTAGTGGACACTTGGTGCACGATGCATGCATGTGTCAATGACCTTGGACATGTGTTTAGGGCTTGCTAGAGTGGTGGCATGTGCTCTAAGACAAGTGTTCTTAAGTGGATGACACCTTGCCTTGCTCTACCTTGTTTTCTCCTCCCTTTCCTCCTATATAAGTGGTTCCTTTCCTTGCTTTGGGTCCCTTTTTGGTCCCTTAGTCTCTTCTCCACCTTGGTGTGCACGACACACTCCCTTCCTAGCTGCTTGGTGGCTGACACCTCTTCTCCTTGGCAGCTTGGTGGACGATACCCCCTTGAAGGAGCAAGTGGTGGCCGATATCCCTTGGAGTGTCTTCCTCTTCCTTGGAGCTTGCTTAAGGCGGGTTGCATAACTCCTAACCCTAGCTACTCTATCTCCTTTTCGTTGATCTCGTTTGTATGTTGTTGTTATATTTTTACCTTGCTTAGGTATCCTTGTTGGCCGATCCTCTTTGTGGTTTAGGATTTCTTGGTGAGCTTGTGTTCTTGACCCTCTAGGGTTTTGGGTGCCTTGTGCTTGAGGTAGAAGACGACCATGTGTGAGTGTGTGTTGGCCGACAGGCCTGTGACGGACGATATGGTTGCCCTTGTGTTGGGCGATATGTTGTAGTGTCGGGCGACACCCTTTGTTCCTGTGACGGGCGATACAACCCTTTCTTTGCTTTGTGTCGGCCGTTAGGCCTTGACCAGGTGGTTGCACGATATGTGGGTTAAGTTCTCTCTCTTGGATGTTATTCTTGGTGGGATGACCTGGCCGATAACCCCCCTGCTGTGACGAGCGTCGCGCTGCCCTTGTATCGGCCGATACCCTGAGTAGTGACAGGTGTTGGCCGATAGTGCTATGTTCCCGATACATACCCTTGACGCGCGATAATACACTGCTGTAACGCCACGTCGCGCGCTTGGTTGCCAAAGTGGCAACGCAACGTCGCGGGCTGTGATGCGTTGATCCTTGGGTGAGGGCAGGTTGCCCAATACACCCCTTTTAGTGAGGGTTCTTGACATCTTTTTATGAGGGTTCCTTGTATCATGAAAACAACCTTGTGGTCATGTCCTTGCTTTAAAACGTTGGTATCTCCTTGTATAGATGATAATGCTCGTTATCATAAGATGGTTCATTTATCTTAGCCTGGCTACACATATGAAAGTGATTATCTGTTAATGATAAGAAGAATAATGGTAAGTTTATAAGTGGTTTACTTAATGATGTGGTAATGATAACGCTTGTTCCTGATATTTAGCATGACTATATGCATGAAGTGATCATCTTTATTATCTATATAATGATGAGATAAGGATAAGTACATAAATAGTTGCTTAATGATGTGTCTTATGCACATGATCACCAGATGATGTATAACTGATAAGTATAGCATCTTGAATGTCATCTCATGATAGTAAGCATAGTCTTTCTGTTGAGCCTATGATTATTGTGTACACTAACCATGCAGGTGATGACTAGCCATAAAAAGGCTATAAGAAATATGCGGTGAGTAACACTGCTTTGATAGTTGCTCTGGTTAATGAGATAGTATGTATGATGCGTTTGTCCCATGATGATGATGTAAGCCTAGGAAGGCAATGGTAGTACAGGATGAGGGATTGAGATCCCATGGTATGTGATGATCCTTGAGATGGATCTGGATGATTGGCAAGAGGCCTAGTGATAACATGTGATGATTGGATCCTTGAGATGGATCAGGTTGATGTGATTACAAGAAAAGCATAATGTTGAGTTTCATATTGTTTAAACTCTTGTTATAGTTTGCATGTTATACAACTTGGTTGAATCTTGCAATCCATATAAAAGACACTAATTAATCATAGTGGAATATATCATGTAGTTGCCCTGGCCATAGATCCATCATCGTCAGGAGCTGGTGATGGTGAAACTGGTTCTCCTGTGGGTTAACTCGGAGCACATATTTTTGAATATGCGAGGTTTCTCCTAGCCTAAAGTGAGGAGGTAAGAGTGCAACTTCGATTGTAGACCCGAATATGTGATGAGCATGGTGAACAAGCCCATGGCTCCAAATATGTGATAAAAAGGGCATGAATGCGTTCATGGCTCAGAGTACGGTGATCAGGCCGTGGCTCAGATATACTAGCAATGTGACCTATACTGAGGCGGGCTAGAGGAAGGTTAGCCTGAGGAGCTGACCCTGTGGCTGAGGCCACTTAAGCATGAGACTGCGGTCCTGCTTGTGTTGTTCTCGTACACTGACTACGAGGGGGAAGGTTGTGGAGTCTGACTCTTCCATTAACCTTGTATGGCACCGGCTATGGGCTTCGCAGCCGAAGGTTGGATTTGAATGGTATGGTTCACTTCCTCGGGGCATAATAAAATAAGTAATTCAGCCGTATAGAAATTATTAAGGTCAAACACGAAACATTGGTTGAGGCCTTATTTGTGTAGTTAATCTTGTTATATCTTGCAGTTACTCATATGTTCCTCATGTTACATAGCAATGTATCTTATCTTGTTAATCATGTTGCATAGAGAAATATTGGTTATATGCCTTATGTACAACTGGTAAGCCTGTCAGTAAGAATAGTTTTACTTTACATAAAACTACTCTTGTTATATCTGTTTTCAGTTATTTACTGTTATAGCTTTATCTATCTGAGCTTCTGTAGTTGTGGCGGGGAGTTATGCTTCTCGCTGGGACAATGTTCGATTGTCTCACTCCGCTGGTTTTCAGGTGGTCAAGCTAGACGTAGTGGTGGTCGCGGCGTTGCGACCGAGCAGCAAGAAGAGCAGTAGAAGGCAAGAGATGGATATATTGTTGTTTTGGTGTTTTGTAGTAGAAGTCTAGAGTCATCCCTGTACTCTCAGGTCCTTGGCGGTGTTTTGACGTTATTTCATAATGTATGATCGTTGAAGTTTTGTATATCTTGTTGTTGGTCGGTTGTGGGCCTTATGTGTATAACAGGTGATGAACTCATGTGATAACAAGACAACTGTTCCTCTAAGCTGTGGACACGTATCAGATCTTGTATATGTTTACATAACATGTTTCCTTGCAGGATGAGGACCTATATGCAATAAGTTTCACAGTTTATCTATTTTCCACAATCGGTTTTAATTAACCCGTATTTTGGTAATATGTGGTTATGGTGATTTCCGTACGTTTTCGTGTAACACCTCGCTGTCTGTGTGATAGTGGGATGTGTTGCCACAAGTCTTGGTATCAGAGCTCTAGGTTTGCTGAGTCTACAGGGATTTAGGACTAGGTTGTGTCTGTTCTTATGAGTTTTCCAAATTTTCTCACAATCATCTTCTGCTCTCAGCGGAAGAAAAGCTAAGATGTGTGGAAACCATGAAGAACATGCTGATGAGCACAGTGATGTTGCATCAGTCGATGGAGCTTTTGAGCAAGCACATGGAGATCAGGTGCCTGAGGTCCCCCAACCTAACCCAGCCATTCTTGAACACCCTGCCTATCAACAGCTTATGGGGCAGCTGATGGATACAATGAATCTCATGGTTGAGCGATTGCCAGTGCCTCCTCCGCGATCACAGGCTCCCCATGGAGAAGCATCGGGTATTGGGAAGACCTTTGAGCGGCTTCGCCGAGTCGAAGCTTCGGATTATGCTGGAATGGTTGATCCAGCGGATGCAGATCTGTGGCTGACAAGTCTTGAGAAGGCTTTCTGGATCCTCGACATCCCCAAAGCAAGCAAAGTAAAGCATGTTGTCTACCTTCTGAAGGGTAGTGCTGGTCACTGGTGGACCATCGAGGAAGAGAAGCGGTCTGGTGAGGTGATCTGTTGGGAAGTGTTCCGGCGCGAGTTCGTCAGCAGATACTTTCCGAAGACGTATCTGGATGAGAAGATCAGTCAGTTCGAGCGTTTGCGACAAGGAACGATGAACATCACCGAGTATGAGGCCAAGTTCATGGATTTGTTGAGGTTTTGTCCTCATATGGCAACGACAGATGAGGAGCGGATCAGACGTTTTGAGTTTTGAGCTGACAACACCTGTGTCTGCATTGGAGAATCGAGAACGGTTTGCTATGTTTGTGGAATCCGTCTGGAGGATCGAACGATCAGTAAGGGAGAAGAGAGAGTCTATGGCTATGAAAAGACCTGCTCAGTTTCAGGGACAGAGGTTTGGTGGCTTCAAGAAGCCCAGGTTTTCACCACCTTCAGTGATGAAAGGTTCTGGGGTACCTTCACAGTGGTCTCCGAGTAAGGGAAGAAGTTATGTTTCTTCACCATCTAAGGCACATAGTACAACTTCGGTGGAAGTGACAGGGTCATCGAGGCCATGGTTTGAAGATAGGGCATGCTATCTTTGTGGACAGACCGGGCATCTCAAGTCACATTTCCCGAATAGAGATGTTGAAGTGACACAACAGCCGATGCAGAATCAACAAGGATCAGAGAGGCTGCAGCCCAGTGGTAGCAGAGGGTGAGGACGCGGTCAAGAGTCTCAAGTTGGATCGTCTTCTCAAGGAAGCAAAGGACGTGGACAGCAAACAACGGCTCGATTCTACGCTATGAATCAGCTGGAGGCGATAGTCAACCCACGAGTGGTGACATGTTAGATGGAGTTATTTCATTCTGATATGCCTTCTTCTTGCTTTATATCTGTTCTGGTTGACCCGGGTGCTACACACTCTTTTATCGCCTATAGTATGCTTGAAAACTATCGGTTACCTGTTAGCTGTAAGAAAGATAGTTTGTTGTTAGAAACCCCTCTTAATGGTTCCTCACTGCTTCGAGAAGAGTGTCCATCTTGTGTCTTGTCTTTCTCGGGACACCGCATTCAAGTGGATCTTATACCACTTGATATGCATGGCTTTGATGTTATCCTTGGGATGGATACCTTAGAAAGGTATAAGGTGGTTTTGGACTGTGGTTCCAAGCATGCAATGTTTGATGATGCGGGAGAGAAGTGGATCTTCCAAGGAGATAGGAAGATTATTCCGACGTGTCTGGTATCAGCTATGGTGGCGGATAGGTTGTTACGACAAGGATGTGAGGCATTCTTAGCTCATGTAGTAGATACCGTTGTGGATACCAAGGCGAAAGGTCCTAGTCTCGAAGAGGTGACCGTTGTTCGGGAGTTTGCAGATGTGTTTCCTGAGGAGTTTCCTGGTGTTCCTCTGCCCCGAGAGATTGATTTTGAGATCAATCTGGTTCCAGGTATGCAACCAGTTGCACAGACACCGTATAGGATGGCTCTAGTGGAGATGACAGAGCTGAAGAAGTAGTTACAAGAGTTGCTGGACAAAGGTTTCATCCGACCAAGCACGTCGCCTTGGGGTGCTCCTCTGTTGTTCGTCAAGAAGAAGGATGGTTCGATGCGGTTGTGTATAGACTACCGACAGTTGAACAAAGTCACGATCAAGAACAAGTACCCGTTGCCAAGGATAGATGATTTGTTTGATCAGTTGTGTGGTGCTACAGTTTTTCAAAGATCGATCTACGGTCTGGGTATCATCAGTTGAGGATAAAGGCGGATGACATACCAAAGTCATCTTTTCGGATGAGGTATGGTCATTTCGAGTTCGTGGTTATGCCGTTTGGGCTAACCAATGCACCTGCTGCTTTCATGGACCTGATGAATAGAGTGTTCCGTCCATTCTTAGATCAGTTTGTTGTAGTCTTTATAGATGACATCTTGATCTACAGTCGGGACAGGTAAGAGCATGAGCAACATCTTCGTCAAGCGTTGACTCTTCTTCGCCAACATCAGTTGTATGCCAAGTTCAGTAAGTGTGAGTTCTGGTTGGAGGAAGTGACTTTCTTAGGTCATGTGATATCTGCTCAAGGAGTCAAAGTAGATCTGAAGAAGGTGGAATCCATTGCGCATTGGGAACAACCGAAGACTCCGACAGAAGTTCGTAGTTTCCTTGGTTTAGCAGGATACTACCGGAGGTTTATCAAGGACTTCAGTGCGATCGCGTTACCGATGACGAAGTTGACTAGAAAGGATGTACCTTTTGTTTGGGATGATCGATGTCAGCAAGCTCTCCAGAGTTTGAAGGAGAAGCTGACCAATGCTCCAGTGTTAATTCTGCCAGAGTCTGGAAAAGGCTATGTTGTTTTCTGTGATGCTTCCAAGAAAGGTTTAGGTTGTGTGCTAATGCAGGAAGATCATGTGGTTTCTTTTGCCTCACGACAGCTCAAGAAACATGAGGAGAACTATCCGACTCATGACTTGGAGTTGGCAGCAGTGGTTCATGCGTTAAATATTTGGAGACATTATCTGTATGGGGAAGTGTGTCAAATCTTTACGGATCATAAGAATCTGAAGTATATCTTTTCACAGCATGAGTTGAACATGCGACAACGTCGATGGATGGAGCTGATCAATGACTACGACTGCACTATCGAGTATCATCCTGGTAAAGTGAATGTGGTAGCTGATGCGCTTAGCAGAAAGTCTTCTTCTCTTTCTTCAAAGAAGGTACAGTTGAGTTTTCTGGTATGCCATAGGCGAGATATGTTTGTTTCTCTACGGCAGATGAATGTACAGATGGAAGTTTCGTTGCTGTCTGGTCTTTTAGCACAGATGCAAGTCAAGCCTACGCTAAGACAACAGATCAAGGATGCACAATAGACAGATGATGTGGTACATTTGATCAGATCAGAATTCGGTAGTGAGAAGTGTGATGGGTTCTATGAGTCCGAGGATGGACTAGTTTGCTATCGTGATAGGATGGTGGTTCCAGATGCTGATGATTTGAGGAAGTTGGTGCTTGAGGAAGCACACATGTCGATGTATGTTATGCATCCAGGTGTCACTAAGATGTATCATAGTCTGAAGGACTTGTATTAGTGGCCCGACTTGAAGAAAGATGTAGCTGAGTTTGTGGCGAGATATGCGGTTTGTCAGCAAGTGAAGGCTGAGCATCAGAAACCGGCAGGTACATTGCAATCTTTGCCGATACCGCAGTGGAAATGGGATCATATAACCATGGATTTCATAGTTGGTCTACCCTGGACAACTAGGAATCATGATTCCATTTGGGTGGTAGTGGATAGATTGACAAAGTCTGCCCATTTCCTTCCAGTGAAGACGACGTATACATCTGAGAAACTCACTCGAGTATATGTTTATGAGATAGTACATTTGCATGGTGTGCCAGTAACGATAGTTTCTGACAGAGGTCCTCAATTCACGAGTCGCTTTTGGGAACAATTGAACAAAGCGTTGGGAACACAGTTGAGGTTCAGTACAGCTTTTCACCCGCAGACAGATGGACAATCTGAAAGGACTATTCAGACTCTAGAAGATCTCCTTCGAGCTTGTGTTCTGCAATTTCTAGGCAACTGGGATGTACATCTGAGTTTGATAGAGTTTGCCTACAAAAACAGTTATCCGCGGAGCATTGACATGGCTCCTTATGAGGCTTTGTATGGAAGGAAGTGCAGATCTCCTTTGTGTTGGTATGGGTCTGGTGAGTATCAGCTTTTGGGTCCTGAGTTAGTACAACAGACAACATAAAAGATCAAAGTGATACAACAACAGTTGAAAGTGGCACAGGACAGGAAGAAGTCTTATGCAGACAATCACCGACGACCTTTAGAGTTCCAGGTAGGAGACAAAGTGTATCTTAAATTCTCGCCGTGGAAAGGTGTGCTAAGGTTTGGTCGGAAGGGTAAGTTAGCACCTAGGTATATGGGGCCTTACTCAGTCATAGCACGTGTTGGCAAGGTAGCTTACGAGTTAGAGTTGCCTCTAGAGTTACACAGGTTACATCTAGTGTTCCATGTCAGTATGCTGAAGAAAACTCATCCAGATTCAGGAACAGTGATACAGCCAGTTGAGGTTGAGCTTGATGAAGATGTGACCTACGAGGAAGGTCCTGTGGCGATCCTTGACAGAAGGGTTAAGAAGCTGAAGAGGAAGGACCTGGTTCTTGTGAAGGTTCTTTGGCATCATCGTGGCGTTGAGGAAGCCACGCGGGAGCTTGAGGAAGAGATGAGGAGGAAGTATCCCTTGCTTTTCTTTTCGGATTTTGGGGACGAAATCCCTTGAAGGGGGTTAGATTGTAAGGACCCTGACCTTCATTTAGGGTTTACCCTGTTTGTTTTGCTTAACCTTGATGCTTTGGTTCTTGCTAATCACCTTTAGTGGTGATTAAGGTTGGTTGTGCTTTGTTGAGAGTTGGAGGGGCTACTTGCAATAACCTAAGTTTAGGGTTTTGTGGGCAAGTTTTCCACCTTGTGAGGTGTTCCTCTCTCTCTTTGCTTCCTCTAGGGTTGAGAGGAAGGCTTGGGCTCGTTGTTTGAGTTCTTTTGGGCCTGGTTGAGCTTGTTTGGGCCTTGAGGTGCCTTATTTTGGCCTGGTTGAGCCTTGTGTCGCCCAAGAGAAGTGTGTGTCACCCAGGAGGTGAGTGTGTCGGCCTAGATGAGTGTATGTCGCCCATGGTGCCTTGTTGTGTCGCCCATGGTGAAAGTGGTTGTGTCGCCCATGGTGTTTGACCTAGCCTTGACCTCGTTTGTGTCACCACTAGTGGACACTTGGTGCATGATGCATGCATGTGGCAATGCCCTTGGACATGTGTTTAGGGCTTGCTAGAGTGGTGGCATGTGCTCTAGGACAAGTGTCCTTAGGTGGACGACACCTTGCCTTGCTCTACCTTGTTTTCTCCTCCCTTTCCTCCTATATAAGTGGTTCCTTTCCTTGCTTTGGGTCCCTTTTTGGTCCCTTAGTCTCTTCTCCACCTTGGTATGCACAACACACTCCCTTCCTAGCTGCTTGGTGGCTGACACCTCTTCTCCTTGGCATCTTGGTGGACGATACCCCCTTGAAGGAGCAAGTGGTGGCCGATATCCCTTGGAGTGTCTTCCTCTTCCTTGGAGCTTGCTTAAGGCGAGTTGCATAACTCCTAACCCTAGCTACTTTATCTCCTTTTCTTTGATCTCGTTTGTATGTTGTTGTTAGATTTGTACCTTGCTTAGGTATCCTTGTTGGCCGATCCTCTTTGTGGTTTAGGATTTCTTGGTGAGCTTGTGTTCTTGACCCTCTAGGGTTTTGGGTGCCTTGTGCTTGAGGTAGAAGACGACCATGTGTGAGTGTGTGTTGGCCGACATGCCTGTGACGGACGATATGGTTGCCCTTGTGTTGGGCGATATGTTGTGGTGTCGGGCGACACCCTTTGTTCCTGTGACGGGCGATACAACCCTTTCTTTGCTTTATGTCGGCCGTTAGGCCTTGACCAGGTGGTTGCACGATATGTGGGTTAAGTTCTCTCTCTTGGACGTTATGCTTGGTGGGATGACCTGGCCGATAACCCCCCTGTTGTGACGGGCGTCATGCTGCCATTGTATCGGCTGATACCCTGAGTAGTGACGGGCGTTGCTCGATAGTGCTATGTTCCCGATACATACCCTTGACGCGCGATAATACCCTGTTGTAACGCCGCGTCGCGCGCTTGGTTGCCTTAGTGGCAACACAGCGTCGCGGGCTTTGATGCGTTGATCCTTGGGTGAGGGCAGGTTGCCCAATTCACCCCTTTTAGTGAGGGTTCTTGACATCTTTTTATGAGGGTTCCTTGTATCATGAAAACAACCTTGTGGTCATGTCCTTGCTTTAAAACGTTGGTATCTCCTTGTATAGATGATAATGCTCGTTATCATAAGATGGTTCATTTATCTTAGCCTGGCTACACATATGAAAGTGATTGTCTGTTAATGATAAGAAGAATAATGGTAAGTTTATAAGTGGTTTACTTAATGATGTGGTAATGATAACGCTTGTTCCTGATATTTAGCATGACTATATGCATGAAGTGATCATCTTGATTATCTATATAATGATGAGATAAGGATAAGTACATAAATAGTTGCTTAATGATGTGTCTTATGCACATGATCACCAGATGATGTATAACTAATAAGTATAGCATCTTGAATGTCATCTCATGATAGTAAGCATAGTCTTTCTGTTGAGCCTATGATTACTGTGTACACTAACCATGCAGGTGATGACTAGCCATAAAAAGGCTATAAGAAATATGTGGTGAGTAACACTGCTTTGATAGTTTCTCTGGTTAATGAGATAGTATGTATGATGTGTTTGTCCCATGATGATGATGTAAGCCTTGGAAGGCAGTGGTAGTACAGGATGAGGGATTGAGATCCCATGGTATGTGATGATCCTTGAGATGGATCTGGATGATTGGCAAGAGGCCAAGTGATAACATGTGATGATTGGATCCTTGAGATGGATCAGGTTGATGTGATTACAAGAAAAGCATAATGTTGAGTTTCATATTGTTTAAACTCTTGTTATAGTTTGCATGTTATACAACTTGGTTGAATCTTGCAATCCATATAAAAGACACTAATTAATCATAGTGGAATATATCATGTAGTTGCCCTGGCCATAGATCCATCATCGTCAGGAGCTGGTGATGGTGAAACGGGTTCTCCTGCGGGTTAACCCGGAGTGCATATTTTTGAATATGCGAGGTTTATCTTAGCCTAAAGTGAGGAGGTAAGAGTGCAACTTCGGTTGTAGACCCGGATATATGATGAGCATGGTGAACAGGCCCATGGCTCCAAATATGTGATAAAAAGGGCATGAATGCGTTCATGGCTCAGAGTACGGTGATCAGGCCGTGGCTCAGATATACTAGCAACGTGACCTGTACTGAGGCGGGCTAGAGGAAGGGTAGCCTGAGGAGCTTACCCTGTGGCTGAGGCCACTTAAGCATGAGACTGCGGTCCTGCTTGTGTTGTTCTCGTATACTGACTACGAGGGGGAAGGTTGTGGAGTCTGACTCTTCCATTAACCTTGTATGGCACCGGCTATGGGCTTCGCAGCCGATGGTTAGATTTTAACGGTATGGTTCACTTCCTCGGGGCATAATAAAATAAGTAATTCAGCCGTATAGAAATTACTAAGGTCAAACACGAAACATTGGTTGAGGCCTTGTTTGTGTAGTTAATCTTGTTATATCTTGCAGTTACTCATATGTTCCTCATGTTACATAGCAATGTATCTTATCTTGTTAATCATGTTGCATAGAGAAATATTGGTTATATGCCTTATGTACAGCTGGTAAGCCTGTCGGTAAGAATAGCTTTACTTTACACAAAACTGCTCTTGTTATATCTGTTATCAGTTATCTACTGTTATAGCTTTATCTTTCTGAGGTTCTGTAGTTGCGGCGGGGAGTTATGCTTCTCGCTGGGACAATGTTCGATTGACTCACTCCGCTGGTTTTCAGGTGGTCAAGCTAGACGTGGTGGTGGTCGCGGCGTTGCGGCCGAGCAGCAAGAAGAGCAGTAGAAGGCAAGAGATGGATATACTACTGTTTTGGTGTTTTGTAGTAGAAGTCTAGAGTCATCCCTGTACTCTCAGGTCCTTGGCGGTGTTTTGACGTTGTTTTACGATGTATGATCGTTGAAGTTTTGTATATCTTGCTGTTGGCCGGTTGTGGGCCTTATGTGTATAACAGGTGATGAACTCATGTGATAACAAAACAACTATTCCTCTAAGATGTGGACACATATCAGATCTTGTATATGTTTACATAACATGTTTCTTTGCAGGATGAGGACCTATATACAATAAGTTTCACAGTTTATCTGTTTTCCGCAATCGGTTTTAATTAACCCATATTTTGGTAATCTGTGGTTATGGTGATTTCCGTACGTTTTCGCGTAACACCTCATTGTCTGTGTGATAGTGGGATGTGTTGCCACATGGTTAGTCATCATCAAAACACGGGTTTAGTCAATTTAGACGTGAGTCAACATTGACCTAATTAACCTTGAGTCAACAGAGTCTGCCCGAACTGATTCATAAACTCACCTTGTGACTGAATTTGCTTGCCAAATGTGTTCATTAATTCTTGATTTTGCTTAATCACTTGGTTGAGAAATTCATTGCTCTTACCTCTGCACTAGGTTGTGGCTTTTGATCCAGATCCTGCAAAAAGTTGTTTGGATCATTCCAAAAAAATTTCTCATCCTTCCTCCATGAATAATCATTATTCCTGCAACCTTATTGGCGCATGAACTTTGCTTGTGCTTCATCATCAGACCCATTGTCGTCTTTATCTAGGAGCTTCTTAGTTAGTAAGTCCATCTTCTCATTTAATGCTTGATTGACCTTTGCATCACCTGTAGCTCTAACCTATTCTGATCCGTCTCTTTCACCCCAAGATTGTTTTTTAGCCATGTTCTTTAAAATCTCCCAACACTTTGAGCCTTTGTTGCTTAGGAAGAAACCCGTACCTGCTGAATCCAGAGTACCCCGATCATGTTGGTTTAGGCCAAAGTAGAATATCTTCGCTTGGTTTTCTAAGTCTATCCCATGATGTGGGACTTTCTGCAGCATGATTTGGAATCACTCCCATACCTCCGAGTATGTCTCAACTGCTTGCTGTTTGAAGTTGTGGATCTTCCTCACAAGGTCATTTGTCTTCTCGGGTGGGAAGTACCTTTCAAAGAATACCTCGATCATCTGATCCCAAGTCTCGATGCCTTCCTCTGACATATTATAGAGCCACTCCCTTGCATTGCTTGCTAATTATGATGGGAATAGCTTCAGATAAATTGTTGTCTGTGGGAACCTATCTACCTTCACCATATCGCAGTTTTCCACAAAGCTGCTAATATGGGCTACTGAGTCTTCATGTTTAAGTCCATTAAATGCCTGCGTCTTGACCAATTGAATGAGCCCTGGATCAATCTTGTAATTTGGGATATTGATGGCTTGCTTCTTGATTGGCCCCTTTTGTGCAGTGGAAAAAGAAGCTTTGATCTTCTCCCAAATGGTCTGCTCCACTAGTTCTCCATTTGCGTCACCCATTGCAGAAGCTTCCGGTATTGATTCAACGTTCTTGGGTGGCGTATTAGTCAATTCGTCTTCGTCACTGTCACCCGGTTGCGAAATGTCAGATGTTGATTTGTCGTAGTTCGTACTCCGCGTACTCACCATGCACTAGTACTGAAATATGAAAAATAAAGTAAGCACAGTGCTTGAATGAATAAAAAAATCTGAAAGATAAGCAATTGAGTTCAAAAATTACAGTAAAAAAATAGCATAGAGTGGCCGCTCGCAGTACTCGTAGTGCTGCCCGACAACGGTGCCAAAAATTTGACACGTGAGAACTGTGCGTTAAACGCAAGTGTACGTATCAATGTAATATAGGCCTTGTGAGGCTCGAGTCGAACTCAGGGAAACGTGAAGGTCGTTTAACTCCATGTTGAAGGTCGTTTAACTCCATGTCAATCTGGTCCATCCATTCGTTGGCCATGATATACTAATCTATAGAAAATGACAGAATGATATGAAAAAGCGATGTAACTAGCTATGATATTATAGTACTCATTGTTTCCTTTACAATATTAATAAAAGAACCTTCTTTCAACGAAAGAAAACAACTTTTTAAGAAATAAAAGAGTTTCCTTTCAGAGAAATAAAAGAAAATGTTTCATTTTTTTGAGAAAAAAGTTGGGGAGAAGCGAACAACGCTTACGAGAATAAAAGAGTTTCTTTTCATCCAAAAAAGTCCATCACTTAGAGAAATATAGATAATGTAGATGCAAAATATATGATTTGGCGATCTCACTTATATGCAGATTCACGTAACAACAAAATCATCAACAAGTCTGGTTGAAGCGTCGAACTCTGTTTGAGCGTTAAAATAACCAACAACAACCACGATCGATAAAGATTTTTCTCGCCACCGCCGTATCGCCGCTGCCGTCGAGAGCCAACAACAATCTTAGTCCGGTGCAGGCGACGAAAGCCGTTTGAGCTTTAAGACAACCAACAACAACTACTATCGTTCAAGATTTTTCTCACCGTCGCCGTATCGCTCCTTTGGACGAAGAAGGATCAACAATCTAGATTTTGGAAGGAAAGAAAAAACGAGAGGAATGAGAGTGAAGAAGAGCGGGAGGTGAGCGAGAGTGGCACAAAAAATAAACTTCCATCAGTCAAAAAGTGGCCTTTTCGTCGTGCGGCTAAGATGGACTTCAGGACCTCCCGAGAAATGACCCATCGGGACTGAATCTTTTCGCTGCCGTGCCGGCGTAGGGTTGGGCGTGTGCGCGCGCTGGTTTCGTGGAACTGAGCCGGGCCGTCAAAGTCAGGGGTGTGGAATCTTGCCGCGCAAGGAAAATCCCCTGGATGTTGGGCGAGGACGACGAAGGCAATTGATTTGTTGGTTCTTGCTGCTGGGGTCGGTTATAATCACATATTTCATCTCAAGTACAAACGCTTCCTATAAATAGGCCAACGAAGGCCAACAATTTAGCAACGGTACTCCTTCCATGTTGGCGGCGGCGGCGGATGGATTTTTGTGGCTTGTAGCCGCACTTTGTTCTGGCAACACCGCTGCCACCACTCACTCACGGGCCTCACTCTCTCTGCCCTCTTTTTTTGATTCTCGCATCGGACATTCCAAGTGATTTGAAGTTGATAACAAAGCGTGTATTGCTTGTCGATTGCTGCAGCTAGCAATCGATGACGAAGATGTCTATCCCCCCGCCCACTACTCCTTCCGACTTCGTCGTCACCCTCCGCGCTTCATCCGCCGCGTCCAACCTCGCGCTACTCCTCTTTCTACCCCTCCACTGGTGGTACCGCCGCCGATGTCGAAGAGGGACCACCCCTTCCGCCAAAACCGGAAGTGATCCTTTCAGCTTCTACTTCCCGGTCCTCCTTGGTTGCCTTCTCCAGGGCGCCTTTCACCTCTTCTTCTTCCTCTTCTCCATCTCCCGCCTAGAGTCATCATCCCCCCATGAGCGATGGCCAGGCGACCTTGAAGCGCTTGCTGTCCCAATCGACTTCGCCGCAAGGGCGCTGGTTTCAGGACTTACGGCCGCTTATTTACATCTCCATCTATACCCTTCTCATGGAACCAAGGTGTTTCCCGGCCCTCTCAGGGCCTGGTGGGGCCTCGGAGCTGTTTTGTCCACGGCGGTACTCGTCCTCGACCTCCTCGTCCAATACGCTGATGGCGACCGTGCTGCTGCTTCGGTTGTTGTCACCGAGCCTCTGCTGGTGTCGGATGTTGGGTCCTTCCTGCTTGCTGTTTTCCTTGCCGTCTGCGGCTTTGCGGGGAAGAGGAAAGGGGACGATGATGATGACGACGTAAACCAAAGTGACGCTGATGATGAGGCCAGCCGACTTCTCCGCGAGCCTCTTCTCAACGGCAATGGAGACGCTGCCGGCGGTGTTTCTCCTAAGAAGACCAACGGTAGCAAGTCACTCTTCTCCGGCGCCGGCTTCCTCAGTGTGCTCACCTTCTACTGGTTGGGCCCGCTCCTGTCCGTCGGGTACAGGAAAACGCTTGACCTCGAGGACGTCCCCGACCTCGACGAAGCGGACAGCATATACGGCACCTACCCGACGTTCAAGTCCAAGCTAGATGACTTCTCTTTCAGCCATGGTGTACCCGGCAGTCATGCGTCCGGTTCACGAAATGATGACAGTGACGGCGCCGCCACCAACAAGAACACCAGCAGCACCACCACCACTGTCACCACGCTCGCCCTCGTCAAAGCTCTCGTCTTCATGACATGGGGCCTGATCCTCCTCACAGGCCTCTACGCCCTCGTTTACACGGTCGCCTCCTACGTCGGCCCCTACCTCATCGACTACTTCGTGCAATACCTCAACGGCAACGAGACCTACACCAGCGAAGGCTACGTCCTCGTCTCGGCCTTCGTGATCGCCAAGCTCGTCGAGTGCCTGTCCCAGCGACACTGGTTCTTCCGCCTCCAGCAGGTCGGCGTCCGAGCCCGTGCCGTCCTCGTCGCATCCATATACCAGAAAGGGCTCACACTCTCCGGCCACGCAAGGCAAGGCCGAACAACAGGGGAGATCATCAACCTCATGAGCGTCGACGCGGAGCGTATCGGGCTGTTCAGCTGGTACTTGCACGACCTATGGATGGTGCCCGTGCAGGTCGGGCTTGCTCTGGTCATACTCTACACAAACCTCGGTCTCGCCTCAGTAGCTGCTTTGATCGCCACTGTGGTAGTCATGATGGCAAATTACCCTCTCGGGAAGTTGCAGGAGAGGTACCAGGAGAAACTGATGGAGGCCAAGGATACTCGGATGAAGTCCACCTCGGAGGTGTTGAGGAATATGAGGATACTCAAACTTCAGGCATGGGAGATGAAGTTCTTGTCCAGGATTATGGAGCTTAGAGACAAAGAGACCAACTGGCTCAAGAGATACGTCTACACCTCTGCCGTCGTCACATTCGTCTTCTGGGGCGCGCCTACGCTGGTCTCTGTGGTGACATTCGGGGCGTGTATTGTGATGGGGATACCGCTGCAGTCAGGGAAGGTGCTGTCTGCCCTCGCCACGTTCAGGGTACTTCAGGAACCCATCTACAACTTGCCCGACACAATCGCAATGGTCATACAAACAAAAGTCTCACTCGACAGGATAGCCACTTTCTTACGCCTCGATGACCTGCAGACGGACGTCGTGGAAAAGCTCCCCGCCGGCACCTCAGAGATCGCCGTTCAGATACAAGATGCGTCCTTCTCCTGGGACCCTTCTTCTGCAGCAAATCCTACTCTGAAAGATTTAAACTTGCAAATCAGGCATGGCATGAGAGTGGCTGTTTGTGGGACCGTGGGTTCGGGCAAGTCAAGCTTACTGTCCTGTATCTTAGGTGAGCTCCACAAGCCGTCGGGCACTGTCAGGATTTGTGGGACAACAGCTTATGTTGCTCAGTCACCATGGATTCAGAGCGGGAAGATTGAGGACAACATCTTGTTTGGGAAGGAGATGGATAGGGAGAGGTATGATAGGGTCTTGGAGGCTTGTTCGTTGAAGAAAGATTTGGAGATTCTGCCCTTTGGTGATCAGACGGTGATTGGGGAGAGGGGTATCAACCTCAGTGGTGGCCAGAAGCAGAGGGTTCAGATTGCACGAGCTCTATACCAAGATGCTGACATATTCTTGTTTGATGACCCCTTCAGTGCTGTCGATGCTCATACTGGGACGCATCTCTTCAAGGTAAATGCATGCTCGTTCTGATTCTAATTTCGTTACTCTTGTTTGTTTCACAATTATGATTTCTGCTGTCAAAACCTTAAACGTCTGACAGTATTATTTTGTCTTAATCATTATTTGGTGACAGTTTTATCAATGCTCTTGCTAACTAAAATTTTGCATGAGACAGGAATGCCTGCTTGGTCTTTTGGCATCGAAGACGGTGATCTTTGTCACGCATCAGGTTGAATTCTTGCCTTGCGCGGATCTGATCCTGGTGAGGACATAATAATGATGTAGCTTACAAAAACATCAAATGCAAATTGCACGTCTGAACAACGATTCTGACTTCTTAAAATGCAGGTAATGAAGCACGGAAGGATTGCCCAAGCAGGGAAGTACAATGACATCCTCAGTTCAGGTACCCACTTTGAGGAATTGGTTGGTGCTCATGAGGAAGCTTTATCGGCACTAGATTCTACAAAAGATGGCATCCTAAATGTGAACATAACGGTGGGAGATGATGTTTCTGACATAAACACTTCCAGTTTGACTGTTCCACAGAGCGAAGAAGAGACGAATCATAACCAGAAGAAAGACAATGCTGGTGAAGCAACTGGACAGAATGGGCAGCTTGTTCAAGAAGAAGAGAGGGAGAAAGGGAAAGTTGGTTTTGAGGTCTATTGGAAATACATCACTACGTCTTACAATGGAGCACTTGTCCTGCCCATATTGTTAGCACAGATACTCTTCCAGGGGCTTCAGATTGGAAGTAATTACTGGATGGCATGGGCGGCTCCGGTGTCCGAAGACGTGACTCCTCCAGTTGACTCACTAGTTCTGATCTATGTTTATGTTGCTTTGGCCATTGGGAGCTCCCTCTGTGTGCTTGTCCGAGCTCTGCTTCTAGTAACAGCTGGGTATAAGACCGCCACATTGCTGTTCAACAAGATGCACATATCCATCTTCCGAGCTCCCATGTCGTTCTTTGATTCCACCCCTACGGGGCGCATCCTGAATAGAGTAAGTTTAGATGTGATTATTTGTTTGTTGTTCAGAATCTTTTGGTATTTAAATGACGTCTGTTTTTTATTCAGGCATCGACTGATCAAAATGAAGTGGATACTTCAATGGCTAATCAAATCGGGTCATTTGCTTTCAGTATTATCCAACTATTTGGGATTGTGGCAGTAATGTCGCAGGTTGCATGGCAGGTCTTTGCTATCTTCATTCCTGTCATTGCTGCTAGCATTTGGTACCAGGTAATTTGAGCAAATATCCCTTTCGGCTTCAGGGCTTATAATTCATTTATTTTTTTTCCTGGGCAACGTGCACTTTTACTGTTGTTTAATCTATCCATGTTTTAAGTTCTGTTCCCTGTTCAGCCTTGTTTGTAAAGTATGATCAATTTTATTTCATCCCATGTAAATCTTGATCTTAGCATTTAACATGGAATAATTACAGATTCCATAGTGTCTAACAAATGGGAAAAAAGAAATATATATTGATGCTCATTTTCCTTGTATAAATGTTTGATAAACTTCATCCTGACAATTCCTACAAGATAATGTACTATAACTCACATGAAGGTCGTTGCCACAATGTTGTGTGCACCAAAGAATTCAGGCTATTACTGAACAATTACAATAAAGAATAGGAACATGTACATGCATATCTATTCCATTCTGTCAATTACAGAATTTTATGGGACAGAGTGATTCTGATGAAACTCAAGACTTGATTAAGGGAATTTAGAGCTGTCTTGTTCTGGACCTGATTCTGCTGATTCTTTTGTCCACCATCTCACAAAAAAATTTAACTGCCTGTTATCTCTTTTGATACAGCTCCCACCCTATGGCTACGTGAGCTAGTAATTCAACACCAACTAGATACATGGAACCTTCCTCTATATTGTGCTCTGTCTCCTATAGAAAATCTAATTCATCTTGCATTTTCAAATGAAGAAAACACAGCACCAACACAACTAAAATCGTGAAAAAGAAATTCTGACAAATGTTAATTTCTGATGACTTCAATACATATTCTTACTTATCTGGCAGTAACGTAAAATGTTTTACACATTTTGTTTGTTCATTCTGCAGAACTACTATATAGCTACAGCACGAGAGTTAGCACGACTCAGTGGTGTATGCAAAGCCCCCATCATACAACACTTTTCTGAATCTTTATCTGGATCTTCAACCATCAGGAGTTTTAATCAGGGAAGTAGATTTGTCAAGGCAAATTTCCATCTCAGTGATGCATATTCAAGTCCCAAATTCCATAACGCTACTGCCAGGGAATGGCTATGTTTTCGTTTGGATATGTTGTCATCCATGACATTTGCATTTTCGTTGATATTCTTAACTGTGATACCCAGGGGAACCATAGATCCTGGTATGTTTCAAATACGCAGTCTTCTAATCAATTTCCTGATACTTGAAGACTGAATTTACTTTTTTCATACTCTCCTTATAGGTATTGCTGGCCTAGCGGTAACTTATGGACTCAATCTGAATATGATACAGTCGTGGGTCATATGGAATCTCTGTAATCTTGAGAACAAAATAATATCAGTTGAAAGGATCTTGCAATACATGAGTGTTCCTACTGAACCACCTCTTACTATAGAAGCAAACAAGCCTGATGCTAACTGGCCGGTGCAAGGAGAAGTTGATATATGTGATTTGCAGGTAATCTTATGAAGTTAGTAACATGCTAGAAAGTTTTTTTTTTTTAAAACTAAAACAAGTATTACTTTACTTCCCCCAAAATTTACAACGGTAAATGGGCAGAGCATCTGTTGAGCTAAAGCTTTGATTAAAAGGCATAGCCCCTTTAATTTCTCACTTTTTGAGTTTTTATATTAATTGGTTACAAAGATTTCTCTCCATTAATAAATTACGCTAAGTTCCTCAGTCCTGCACATTACGCATTAAGTTTAATTGGTTTCTTGGATATGCTGAAAAGCTATATTTTAATAAGGAACTTTATCATTAATTCCAATTCTGAAATCACTTGATTTTCTCTGTGTACTTATATGATCTGTTTATATAGTGTTTCTTGTGTTTCTCATGTAAATACTTTTATTCAACTAGCTTTGACTTACATGTGATGTTGTGTATCAGGTTCGCTATGCCCCACATATGCCTTATGTTCTGAAAGGTATTACATGCACATTTAATGCTGGAGCAAAAACTGGGATTGTCGGAAGAACTGGCAGTGGGAAATCTACCTTGATCCAGACATTATTTCGCATAGTGGAACCTACTGTTGGACAGATAACCATCGACGGAATTAACATTTTGACCATAGGACTGCATGATTTAAGATCCAGACTTAGCATTATCCCCCAGGATCCAACTATGTTTGAGGGTTCCATTCGAAGCAATCTTGATCCACTTGAAGAGTATAGTGATGAGCAGATATGGGAGGTACTCTATCTTTTCCTTGCTAAATTAGCTCAATCACAACAAATGGCGCGTTTTCTCTTTATATGATTTTTTTAATCATTTAGGCCTTAGACAAGTGCCAACTAGGAGATGAGGTCCGAAGAAAAGAAGGAAAGCTCGACTCAGCAGGTTATTTATTTATTTCAATAGTTTTTGTCAAAAAAAAAAAACTACTATGTTTATGTTTAAGTTATTGCCACATGAATGTTTTTGCCTTTCCCAATCATTTTTGTAAAATTGTTCTTTGGAGAATGTTAATTTTGTTTATCCAACTCGAGTGGATAGAAGATGGTAACCAGTCATATCTGGCTTGCTTATTAGGCATCATGCTCTCCCTAAGTAATTGAGAACTTTCAGGAGACATTAAATTGTAAATTGTATATCTTAAGAAAAAATAACATGCAAAATTATAAATAAATTAAGATGTCTGATAAGGAACCATAAATAACCACTATGAGTTCAAATTTCTGGCTTATGCTTAATTTATTCCTGTAAGAGGTTTAGTAAATTATGAACACTGCATTTTTTAATTGTAAATGTTCAAACCAAACAATTTATACTCCACATGATGACTAGTAACCGCCAGGTTAGGTATCGGCTTATACTCTATTTCTTCTACAGAAGATAAATCAATATTCATTTGATATTTGATCCTTTGTGGATGGAAAGGGCTACTATATCTGCACATGTTTTTATTGATATATATTATGTATGTTGAGGTGCATGATAGACATGGGTAGTTTTGTTTATTCCTGATCAATAATAAGTATGTTTGTAGACTATTTCTTCAAACTTCAACCAAGATGTTTCATATGGATATACCCCATATGAAATTGGCAAACACTTGTTCCAATTCTACATATTGATTCTGTCAAACGAAAATCATTTTTGGTGGAATATCCATCTCATGTCAAATATCCTGATTTTAATAGTTATCCAGGTTGATACTGTATAGAAAAGTGGGATGACCATGATTCATGGTAGTCCTCCACACACATGCACCCCCCCCCCCCCCCCCCCAACACACACACACCAACACAAACACACACACAGATGGTAGCACAATCTTTTTAGTGTACAACAATATCTCAATAGCCTTGTTGTGTGGTATTTAAAATTCGATGTTCACATAGCAATATTTACAACTTATTTATGGGACGCATAACATGAAAAATGGTATTAAGTCATAGTTATTTTCTTATCAGAGATGAATAAATTTGAGAATGGTCCCTTTTGTATAAATCCATACCAGAATACCACCATCACCACCATCATCATCATGCCTTCATCCCATCACCATCACACATCCATCTCGGCATCATATTTCAGCCACATTCATCTTGTTGGGACCTTATTTTTTCACCGGCCAACATTCATCCTATATTGTATGGTTGTCCGTATGCCATTCTATAAAATTTACTTTTCAATCTGAGAGGAATCTTCCGGTTACATAATACTCCAGTTGCACTCATCCATTTCAACCATCCTACAATGATCCTGTGACAAACATCATCTTGAACATTCCCATCTAGTTGAATAATAGAACTCAAGTAATGGAATTTTTCACATTTTGATATATCCACTCCATCCAACGTGGCCTCAACATTCATAGTTCTATATTGACTAAAATTACAATTCATATACTCAAATTTTCTCCTTCTAATCATCAATCATTTGATTGGAAAGCATTTCTCTAAAATTCAACTATATATCATTCAATCCATTTTTAGTTTCCCCCCGTTCTCTCTAATTAAGAAAACAAGGAAAAATGGGTAATCTTAGATTTCCAAGCCCGAGAGATTCGATTTGAGACAACTGAGTTAGTCGGCCCTTACAGTGATGTGGGGTAGTTTCTTCTGTAATCCAATAAGCTTCCATGAACTTGTGAAAAAGAAGGCATAACTATTCTACACGATTTGAAGTTACAATTGTATTGCAATTGCTCATGGACATGGATTTCTAGAGCTAACTAGTTTTCCCATTCTCCAACTCATGTTTTATGTAAACAAGCAGTAGTAGGGCACTTTCTTTATGGTTCATTCTACTTTTGACTTCCATTGATCTTGTGTCTTTGGTTTGGCCAGATAAGGAGAATGGGTCAAAGCAAGACGTAAGACTGCATCTCCTGTGCTAGGCCCAAATATTTCTACGTGAAATCCTATAACTAAATCAAGATCTAGGCCTGTATGAAAAATCTATCCCACTCCACTTTCTTCCCATGTTCGAAGCCTTCTTTTTTGGATAGGTTATAGACTGAACAGTTAACCTTAAAAAGATAGGTCAGCTCATGAATCCATGGCCTCTTTTCCTTAACTTGTAGGAAGAACACCTTTATTGGAAGAGTTCAGTTTCTATTTTACTAAACAAGCCGATTGATTACCTTATCATAAATGAAGATTTTATTCAAATTAGAACTTTTGTGGCATTGTACTCGGCATGTTGGGGTCTTTGTTTGGGTAGTCAATTCAAGATGATGATAATTAAAATATTGTATATTTGTAAATGCAGTTTCCTTTTAAACGCATTGCTTCATTATTCCCACCCTGTTAAGCATCAATTACCATAGACACATACATGGTTAACAAATGTTTCGAGGATAACTTATTTACCAACGTTTTAGTTGTTAAGAATGATTTAAGCTCAATCCAATAAGAGCCGTGGTATTATATTTGGTAACTTCATACATATCTTATTTTTAAAGCTGTAAATATGAGCCTCTTAGTTTTCAAATTCATAGCATCCTCGTGTTCCTCGATCATGGTTCTAGGCTAACGTACATCGACTTGAATTAGTTAAGAACGTATCTGTGCTTGGCTTTCGCCACAAGCAATCATTCTATCAAGTCTCTTCGTTAGCCCCTAATGTGCATTAGTAAGTTTGGAGACACAAACAAATCTTATAATTTTTGGGACACAACATGAATTGAATAGATTTGTCAAATGCTTCGTGTGTCACCAACCAATCAAAATTGCAAAAAAATCAACTAATCCAAGAAGAAAATAAAAATGAGGAAACTATTACCACAAGAAACAGACATGTTTGTGTGATTCAGCCACACCCAAGTTCGCCCCTCATGTTCACAAACGGAGTGGAGAGCAAATCCACTGATTCAGACATGGACAGTGCAAAGCACCTAAATGGAAATACAAAAACCTTCCCAAGAAGAGAAGTGATATAAGAGATAGGTAGAGTTCGGTCTTGCTTGAACATGATTTGATGGACCAATATATGGCCTGTGTAACGGTGACCGAGGCCACTTAAAATGGCAGCCCAAAACAGGCCGAACAAGTAGCCTTTGATGAAATGAAACAGAAGGTAGAACAGCTTCGAAACTGATTCCAATAGCTTCTTGTGTTTGCTGATAGAAAACACAGCTAGTCAGTTTGACCCAGCCTAACCCGATGTTGGGTGACTTGCACTGAAGAAAGCTGTTGCTGTTCCAGGGCCCTGCTGATATGGTGAAAGCTACTGTACTGATGGTCTTCCTCTTCAACATTGATGTACATTGCAGCTGGCAAGTGGCAACTATACCCTCATAGATAACTTGTAGAGATTGAGAATGACCTGATTACCTATCATAATCTCCCCACTTCTACAAAACCATAAATTCTCATCAAGAAACTGACCCGGAAAAGAAGCATATGCCTTTTACCCATGAAGTTTAGATGTCTTTAAACACCAGTGGCGAACAACCTCCTTGATACTACCTCTTGTGCTGTGCTCTGTATGTTCCATGGCATCACAGGCTACAAGCAATGCAGCGAAGCATTATGCCTCATATTACCCCCCCCCCCCCCCCCCCCCAAAAAAAAAATGCATGGATTTAGTGATTTCATTCTACGTAGCTAACATCCCTTTGTAAATGCTAAAAACATTGCATCTTTGAAGCCATTGGAGGATACAAAAGAAAACCTTCTACAGTCGCACCAATTGAACACCACAAGTTTCCACTCCTGGGCATGTATGCCGCCATATATTATTTCACTATATACAACCCTGCGACAAAATATAACAATCAACAATCTTCCCATCTGAAGCTACTCGAGGTGTTGTTTTACCTTTTCACTTGGATTGTTAGATTTTTGAAGACAGATGTTTTAAACTAAAGGAACAAACAAGCTTATATGAAGTTTCGATTAATAAATCGGTTGGCAGATGACTATATTTTTTCTTAAATATATGCATGATTGGGCACTAAAGTAACACACTATTTGCTAGAGTAGAAAACTAGACTTAGATGCTGCATGTTATTTTTTAATGCTAAGCTCATACGTGAATAAAATTTTGATGGCTGAGAAACGTGTGTTTATAATTGACATTTCCTGCTTAGATCTTATACTACATATTTTATCCACAGTGACTGAAAATGGTGAGAATTGGAGTATGGGTCAGCGGCAACTGGTATGTTTAGGAAGGGTATTACTGAAGAAGAGCAAGGTCTTAGTGTTAGATGAAGCCACAGCTTCGGTAGATACAGCAACAGACAATTTAATTCAGAAGACTCTGAGAGAGCAATTTTCAGAGACCACAGTTATTACAATAGCTCATAGAATAACTTCCGTCCTTGATAGTGATATGGTTTTGCTTCTTGATGGTGGTAAGTGATAAGTTTCTTTCCCCTTAGTATTTTTATTTCACGTACTGAATCTCATAAAATGTTGTATGTTGTCAGGTAGGATTGCTGAATATGACTCTCCATCAAAATTGCTTGAAGAACAGTCTTCATTTGCCAAGCTCGTCTCGGAGTATACTCTTCGGCTTGATTCAAATTTAAGGAACTCTTAGGAAACACAAAGCCTTCTGCATGTTAACTCAGGAGAGCTCATCATTCATGCTCGGAACCTGAGCAATTTTGAAACGTTTTACATGTACATCACATTTTTGGTAATGCTGTTATGCAGATGACTTCTCCCATTTAGTTGTAAAATTATTTATTCTGGGGGAAGTTTAATTAAGTTGAAGAAAAAATAAAGCCATGATACAATGAGTCTAATGGAGAAATATTTAGTCTACATTTGAAGAAGCTATGATTATCCTCTCTTCTGCATTCACAATTTTACCTCACATGTTACGCACATGTTACTGTTTTCTTTTTCCTGAACACATTTCACAATTTACAACTCTTTATGCAATAACATTTTTTTGTTTTAATCTTACTTCAATTACTAATATGATCGATTGCTTAACATGTTGAACAGTAATAAACTAATGCCTAAGCACATGGTATACATTTCAAATCTATTCAAGTGACGACATAATTTGTTAGAGTACTACATAGAGTGCACGGAATCACTGTATGCTGCAATTGACGTTTCTAAACCATCAACGTCAAGCTAGCAAATCATAGGAGAAAACAGTAATTGTAAGGCACTCAAATATTTAGTGCAATACTTACAAAATCCATGGATTATTAGAATAAAGTTTAACTGGAGCAGACAGATTCTAATTTGATAAAAAAATCTATAATCTTATGATGGCATCAAGTAAACACAGCGATTGATATTAAATTAAGCAGATAATCTCAGAGTGTAGGCGTGTAATCACAGGAGCAATGCACACACAGTTTACTCATTATGCTAAGATGGATAAACATTTAATATGCACAATGTAATTGATTTACAAAAAAAAGAAACCGTGTAATAGCTTTCATAATGATCCAAGGCATTATTGACAATGAACTCAAAACACATGGAAGGTTTCCTGTGTGATATGAGGTGACGACCTTTTTTATAGGATGCCTCTTATAAAACTTGATAGGATGCAATCAGAATTCATTGATACATATCTTTGATGAAGAAATTAACTTGGTGATCATGTCAGAAAATAATAAAAAAATATTCGATCGGAGTCACCATCACATTTTATTTATAAAATGAGGAAAAATAAGATAAATATTTTGAATCCACGATACAAAGTCGATTGACAGTAGCATCCAAACGTCAATAAGATAAGAAAGATGAAAAGTGTAACTAGAAATCAGATTCAGTGTGGAGTGATATGCTTATCGTGTGGAGTGATATGCTAATCACCCAACATCCAACCTAAATTTAGACATTTTCTCATCCCTGAGAGAATGCCAAATCCTAAATGGGGGAGGAGATCCACAAAGCTCATCCAGGTGTTCCATGCAACTCAAGTAAAGTATAGATGAAAGGAATGTTGACAATGGTTAGGACACCAAACAAAAGAATTCCATGGTGCACTTAGTGATTGGGTGGTCGTGGAAACTTGAAGGTGCTTTGTGGATGATTAACATAAAATTGTTTCACCCTACAATCCAACCAGTAAGATCCAAAAAGACTCCTCCACTAGTAGAGGTAGTATTACAATTGTGTGTGGATCTCCAAGAGAAAGCATAGAGTAGGAATGACATGTTTGGTGTCTTTATGGATTGGCTCATCTATCTAACCTGGCGATGGACTAACTTTTTCTGTGACATAAATAATATGTGATGAATTCACCATGTATAATGTTGGTTGTGGTTGACCAAGTAGAGGATCTAGCGTGGATATTTCCTCATCATTTGGATCTACATGCAGGATGTAATGTCTCAAACCAAAGATCAATTTGGTAAATGTTTTTAAGCATATGTGAATATCTTGGAAAATCATAAAAATAAACATATGGGTAATTAGGGGAAGTGGGGTTCCTTGTTGACTCAAGAATGTTCTCTAGTTCCCAATGTATTATGTACCCAAGTCGTCACTGGGCTCAGATGGAGCTAGATCAAGAAAATTAGTATCATGGTCAAATGATGGAGCCACATTGACTTCTTGTAGAGGCATTGATTCTTCTTATGGAATAGACAGATATGCAATAAAATATGTTATGGTAGAGTGCAAAGCTCTTGTTAATGTGGTCTCTCTTCATTTGGAACAACCAAATGGTAGTGGAAATTGGTTGTTCATTCCTTAGATTAGAATCAGCCTAGGTTGGATGATCATTGTAAGCATCTGGGTCAGGCCTTGCAAAAGATAAGGTTAGTGGAACCTTAGTTTCTTCCATCATGCCATGGTCACTCTCTTACTGACTCATTTTATATTGACGTTTCAAGGGCCCTAATACAAAGAAGGACATCATACAAGTATACTTGTCAACCACTAGCTTCAATACTTCATCACGTGCCCACTATTAAGATATCATGTATTGTTGTTTTTAGGATGACATTCGTATCATCTTTATCTATGATTATGATATTCTATTATTCTAGAAACTCTCAAGTTGAGCCTTCGAAGCCTCAGATTTTTGGGAAAAAAGTACTTTCAAATGGGTCATATGTGTCGTTAGTTTCTTGCCTTCGACTATTTGTTTAGTTTGTGATTAGCATTAACTATTCATAAATGCATATTTTCTTGTCTGACTGAATCATACTACCATCATGTAATATGTTTATATAGATTGGTTTGGCTACACAAATAAAGTTCAAAATTTTCTTCTATTGTATTCCTTCTAATCATCCTCTACTTTTTCCTACGCATCGGTCCTAACAGCCCAGGAAGGATCACTGTCGTGGGAGATCTTGCGGCGATTAGGACCCCAATACCTAAGAATTAGGACCTTCCAGGCAATGATGGAAAATATGTGAACATCTCCAACCCCACATGTTCACAAACATAAAAAATGCTCTTTTTATCATTTTCACCATTTTTTGGGTTTTAATCAATCTGAAACATTTGTATCTCGAGAATATAAGAAATGGGTTCAATACTGATTAAACTTGTGGGATAGGGTGATAATTCTTCCTTTCTCATAACAAGATCACACCCCTATATATTTTCTTTTCAATTTTAGGATCTTATTATTGCATATAACCATGGAATTTAGTGTCTTTACCAAAATTCACTATTTTAGAGTAATCAGGCCATCATCTAAATGACTTCAATACATTTATTTTCTATCTACATCTATGCATGCATTCATCATTCAACTCCCATGATTCAAGAAATGCCTCAAAATGAGCAATTTTTAAAACTACTAATGGCTAGAAATTACTCTATGTAGACTAACAACCTGAATGTAATATTTTCTTGGAAAAGATGGAAGGTGTTGGAGGAACTAAAAGGGATCAAACACATCATTCTTTCTATTGAATACTAAAAAAATTGCATGGAATCACAACATGTTCCCTTTTTTTTCCATTACTTGAGTATATTATTATAAGGAGAACAACTTAGAGCACTGAATTGTGAAGCAAGTAGCATGTTAATCTGAACCCATGTCTACACTTCTTTTTCCATCTTATTAACCCCATACACCAAAAAGAAATTAAAGTCAAAAAAGCGCCAAATCTAACTTTGGAGTGATACACCCCCTTCCCTCTCTATTTGCTTCTTCCATACCAATCCCTATATAATAGGGGCGTACCATCAAAAGCAAAAGAATAGAGACCAATGTACATAAAAATCAAAGATTGTACATCATTTAAGGATATAAATAACATGTAGTCTCTAGTACAACAGAGAAGAGATTCACATCTTCCCTCCAACACATCCATTCACTCCTTTTTCACCTAGGGACATAACACATGCCTCAATTTTGCACTGCTTTGGCTCACCCAAGTGTCATATAATCTAGATACTTGTTTCTTTGTAGGTATCTAAGCTCTCACAAAAATATTATACATGATTGTTATTGAGAATGTTGCTGAGGAAATGTCTTAGGAAAAACAAATCAGGAATGAAGACATGGATAGATGTGTTATGTGATTGTAGGCATTTAGCAGCTTGGCCATGCTCGATCTTAAGGAAAATAGCATGATATGAAAGTGAGGAAATCACATGGGATGAATGAATAAATTTGGAAACTATTTCATATTCTGTGTAACTTGAGAATAAGAAAATTTAATTTTGGGATTGTTTAATAAATGCATATTCATTTTATACTTGCATTCTTAGACTTGTGTTTGCATTTTAAATTAGCACCTTATATTTTGTGTTTGGTTCAAATCATATTCTATGGCCTTCGCTGTTTTATTAATGCCTAATTGAAATTTTTTTTGCCTTACTATGAAGAAATTAACAAAAGCATTGGACTAGATTTAGAGGCTCATTACATGTCGCTTACGATGACCTTCAACCACAACAACAAGAACACTTAATTTCCTCAAGATCAAATCTATCAAGAGACCCATACATGCCAGCCTATCAAGGCTGTTGCTTGGAGTCGATTGAGAAATAACCTAGATTACTCTTCAAACCACAAAATAACTTGAGGCTTCACTTCCTTCATATCCTGAGTATTAAAAAACAATTGGAAACTTAATGGTCAATTAGGGCCTAGCACCATCAATCACGTGCTAAGACTCTTGCTTCCCAACACCATGGCATCCATATGACAAGCGTTTAACACTCCTCAATTTACCACCAAAGAAATCCATGCCCAACCACCATGTACTCTATCAATCCAACCATTGAGAAACGACGATCAACCTCTATCATTCTGTATTGATAGCCAGACTACCAATGATTGCCTAGATGGACTATCCTCATCCCATGCAAACTGTACCTTGACAATGATGGACAATGATATTGCTCGATTGCTTGTACTCGATAGTAGGAAACAAGGTCCACAACTCAATAGGTAACCGCTCCTGGACATCCACCAAGTAGTTGTTCACTTGAAAACACCTATGATGAATCACCATTGATTGACTAAGAAGCACTCCCTGATTTCACATGTAGGTGATTGGACCATGATGATCAACCTCAGAAACCTAGAGTAGTTAGATCAAAGGCATAGCTTGATCAACCACAAGTAAGAAACATTGGGCCTCCTCTCGTCTATCGACCTCATCAATGTTGAGAAGTGATCGATCAACAACAAAGGTTGATAGTCTCCCTTATGTTATGGTCTCACAAGGTCCAACCCTAATGCTTCCAACCACAAATATAAATACAAGGCCTCCACTAATGTACCAAGCGTTGGATTCCTGACAATTCAACCAAAATTCTACATCCAAATCGTAGTTTACTCCATTATTTTCAATGTCCAAGCAAGGATCATGGCTCTTAACTGCAATATGTTGCTATCAGGGCCTCCCTTCTCATCAAATGAACATCATTAACCATAGTCCATTGTCATCCATAACAATCGACTACTAACCCAAGTAGGTCTCTTGACCAACTACTGCTCCCCAAGGTGATTGTACATTACTGACATCCACCAACTGTTGCACTCACGTACTTGTTTCCTCATATCCAAGGTCAATACTTGATTTGAACCTAATGTTTCCCATCATTAACTTACATATCAATTTAATTTGAATTTAACTTTTATTGCAAGTAGATTAATTGATACGTAAAGCTTTCATGACTCCCTAGTACATCTTATAGCTAGTTTGTAAGGTTTCAAAATACTAGTGTTGTTTCTTTCCTGGGTAGGAGAGGTGAGATGGTTCTACTATGAAAGTTGTGATACTCTTTCAAATCACATAGGTGTCCACGTGGATGTCGTGACTTAAGAGGTAACTTGACAATATTCCTCATTAACTTATTTGGACATGTGTTATTTTAACATACTGGGGAGTTTGTCTCCATGAGTGTGCTTTCATACATGAAGGCCATCATGGCCAATGCATCCTTCCCTTCATCTTTTCTGAATTATTCTAGTGTCAAACTATTGGGAAACACCATGGGTTCATAGGAACTGGAGTGGTCCACCCATTTAATATTCGATTAGTCATGCATCTTGGTTTCTCCAAGGTTCATGCTACCCTTATCAAGAGATTCTAACATAGTGAACTTGTATCATAAACATTGGAAAATAAGTGATGATGGGATGCCCAAATCTTGAGATCAATTGGAACACTTGTAGGAAGCTTGGATTAGCCATGTTGTTTGCTAGTGCTGGATGGCAGTAGGTGGAAGCATGAAGTCACATTATTTATATATGGAAGGGTACCACAACCTTATTTTACTCAGGGACGACTTAGACTTTTAAGACCGATTATCTAGTGATGTTTCTTTGTCGATTCAGGAGGTGTTGGGTGGACTCAGGTTCATTGCAAGATTTCCTAGTGAGGTAGCTAGAATATTTCCCCACCAATAAATTATTTGTCTTTCAAAATGTTTAGTATTGTTGGAGTTGTCATGTGATGTTAAAAATTAAAGATTGTTTTCGAGGCTACAAAGTTTCTACATAGTATTATGTCATCATAGGTGGCCTCACATGGTGGTTACTTTTACTAATGAGGGAGACATATAGGAAGGAGATGATCCTTAGTTTTATTTATGTTTTGAGTTTGTATTTGTTTTTATTTTGATGTTTTATATTTTTTCATGGATTAGTCTCCAGGAAGCTTTCAGTGAGATAGTTTTCTATCATCTATATCACATGCATCTTTTGCATGTAGAATGTTTGACTTTGTGATCTATAGCTTAACTCCATGTATGGGCTCAAAACTCCTCAAGGTAATAGTAGCCTTTTTGTTGAGCAAGGTAAATAATTAGGACATGGATGGTGATAAGTTTGGGGTTATTAAATTAGGTTGTATGGGTTTTTTTTGTCCATTAGTTCTACAACTAACATCTTGAACATGCAGTGTGGGTATCGAGAGGGTTCATCCATCCTTTCATCATAAAATTTTATCCATGAATGTTTTCTTCTAAGAGAGATTAAGAATTGATGCTCCACTAACTACAAACAATTGGTTTCCCTGTAGGATAGGACCTTTTAAGGGTCTCTTTGTAGACAACAATTATTCACAAGTACTTCCCGTGATGTTCTATTCATCTTATGTCAAGAAATTCTAACTTTGGTACTTACTAACTTAGGATGGTGGTTGGCTCATCACTAGTTGTTAAAATTGTGTGGAGTTCTTTTCTTTACTCTTGATGTTTTCAGGGGTGTGCTCGAGAATATATCTCATAGATTGTGGTTCTCAAAGTCTTATAAAGGGGGAAATGTTGTGAATGTATAGAATTCATGGGGATTGCATAGATTTGAATTTGCTATTGTTTAAGAAAGATAAGTTTATGATGGCATCTTCTCTCTCAACACTAGAGTGAAGGACATTGTTTGTAGGATCCCTTTGTTCTTTGAACCCATTAGGTGGTGGATGTGGTGGTAGGTGAATTTTTCTCGGATGTAGGCCAAATATACCCATAAAGAGATTCTAGTAGAAGTATATTTGGCAAAGTAGAATCATCATTTCCATATGAAGGGTAGTAAATGAATCACATTCGTCTCTCACCAACTAAGAATCATCTTTGTCAGCATAAGTAGTTGTCTAATCCTCTTAAGTTACATGGATTAAGGTATAATTGATTAAGTGGATGCTTTTAAATCAATTTATGTTATGAATCAAAGAGTAGGACCTATCTTGCTGATCATATCCTAATTTATCATTGAGATAAATAAAAAAACAAATTAATCCTAGAAAATACCAAAAACCAATTCAAATAATTCTGAATGACACAATCCACATACAATCTGATTACAAAAATCATTAGAAAACCTCACATAATATCATATAAAAGTGTACTACTACACACCCTAACAATTTCATTGGGTGGATAAGATAGAGAAAGATGAAATCCCTTTTGTTCATCTCATCAAAAGGATTATTGGATTTTCCCATGATTATGAAACTATACTGACATAAGATGACCAATTCAGTATAAAAATTATAACTACAATAAAACCACCTGGTAAAGCAACCTATCAAGTTTATCATACACTATCCATCATTACTTAGGAAAGAGAGATTACATGGACACCCTATAGTTAACTATGTGATCTCTTGTTAAACCTTGATCATCAAGTCCTTTCTAATGCGCCAACATACCTAAAAGATGTAGATAACCATAAGGTGAAACCCCAACTCTTGGTGATATGATATAACCATTAGTTACATCTTATACTTACAGGTAGAAGTATGTTATATAATAATATTTTATAGTGTTTTTAATTCAATAAGAAGTAAATACTATACAAAGTATATGTGAAAGAAGGTACATATGTAAGAACAAATTATGAATAACATATAATAATTGTAGTAAATTATATCATAACAAATGTATGTCCATGTGATTCACCAATTATACCTAAATAGATATACTACACAACCAACTATGTGTTTTATTATTCCCTTGGCAGTTTCAAGCATACCACTCAAGCTACTAGCTAGTGGTTACAAAACCTTAACTAGCCCCCTATAAGATCTAAGAATTACTAGAATCCATTGAATCTCTTCAAATCCCAAATCTAGAGTAAGATTAACAAAATGTGAGCGCACATAGGCTGATTTATCATAGAATTCTCAAAGGTATGTCCATAAATATCACTAGTTTTCCATGGGTACACATGTCATGACACATGAAAACAAGGTATAAAACCCAAAAACTGAGTTACAACCTAAGACACTCTCGATCATTGGTTGCAACCAAGTTCAAAAAGGATTTAGATATGTCAGGGTGTACCAACCTCAAGCATCCATACATATTCAATAACATATGGCTCTAAGAAGTTTCTCAAACTTCTCATATTGCTACAAGATTAATCGATTCACTATATTGTCCCACAACTTAGGTAGATCTACAAACTCAAGGAAGTACATTATTAAGACACACTTGATTAATTAAGCTAATTACTCATTTCTTAGTGAACCAATCAAGTTAAAAAAGGCATATGAATGAAAATGTTGATATTAATCAAGTCTAACAACCAAAGAAATATAAAACTTATTCAACTATAAATACCACCCTACAATAGGGCCCTTGTAGCATCCTTGGCCATACCAAAGCCCAATTCCTTATTTTAGATAATAACCAATCCCGAGTTACCAATATCAGGCATAACAAGGTCTACAACATCAACTCAGGGTGCATCAACCATAAACAAGGCATCAACATGAAATATTTCTGCTTTCACTATTTCATTTCTGATATACATATAGAGACACAAAATATAGACCATGACCACATAAGTAAAACTTCCCATAGTTATTATGTAGAGAAAAGTAGGATTATGCAACAAGATTAACCATCACTCTTTTAGTGTAATGGATTGTCATGAAAACTACCATATTGTATTGTTTTCTAGAACTTTTAATTCAGTCCAATACATCATCACTTCATGTCTCTTAGTTCCTACTTGGTTATAATAATTTTTACATCATCATTAAGGGCCTATGTCATCTTAGGAATACTTGATCATAGTAATGCATAACTCATCACTTGAAGGGCACGCATATCAAACACATATGACCCCATAAGTATCCATATAAAGCGTACCAACATCATTTCCACAATCTTCTAGTTAATTTATGTCCAAATATAAATCTAAATTGCAACCATTGGAACCTACATCATCCTAATGATTTTACCCTTATCATTGCCATCAAGTCAAAAGCTGCATCATACCTACTTGTACATCCCATATCCAAAGTTTTGCATGTGATGTCAAATTGTATGTCACACAAAGTCAATTCCATAACATTATAGGAACAAAAGATAAGAGAGGAATATATATTAATCGGAGGACATGATATATCCCATTATCTTTTAATCAAGGTTGCCCTAAATAGATAAAGATCACGTTTAATTTTTTAATCCCCATACCACATCATACATACATTATCCATTGTCTCCATTACATATGTCATGCACACTCATATATTTCTACCCATGGATTCATAATCACTTTTAGGTTCATTAAAAACTCACCATGGTATAACTAACCATTATTGGCCTTAAAATGATCAAACACCAATTTAGGGCATTTATAGGCCCAAATAACCTTTAATGACAAAATAGGGATAAGTCCCTTTAGGAGTATCACATTCACTTTATGGTGTTCTCATATCTTCATGATATAGTAAATAATTAGCAGCCAAAATTTTAGGTCAAGAACCTAACAGATGTGAAAGTTATGCTAGTTTCAAAACTAGAGAACATGTAGTCCTATCACATTATTAAGGAAAAAATAGAGATAATTCTTTGTAGAAAAATCATAAACACCTGAAATTTTTCACTCACCATCATAAAACATAAAAAGATAGTAAAAGATATCAGATTTACACTCAAAAGGGTTGGAAAGTTATGCTTGATACAAAATCAGAGTTTTGTAAGGGTCAATTTGGGTTTAGCAGGGGCAAATTAGGGCATAAATGAGTGACTTTTACCTATACGATTTCACTCAAAAACAAACAAAGAAGCATAATAACTACAGAAAGTCATGACAATAGTTGTAGAACACCTCAACATCAGAAAAGATACACCTACATTCATCATGAAGCACCAAAATGAGCACTTTTGGGGTTCTTAAGCCTGTATTTCATCTTTTCACCCCAAAAATACTTAAAAGAATGGGTTTATGTAATTTAAACATTTTTAACACAATTCATGTAAAAGAGGTAACAATTCCATATTAGAATTTATAACATATTCAACACCCATGTCCCATCTTTTGCTTAATGTTTAAATATGTGAAACCTTACGTTAAATTGATTAGACCTTGATATATTCAATTATATAAGTCGAGGCCGTGAATACTTTTTATTCTTGACATAATTAGATGTGGTTACAAAAATCATCAAACCATATAAGCAACCTTCAAATATGATAATTCTATCTTGGTTTGCATCATAGTCAAGTAATACTCACTATCTAGCCCTCATTTTGCAATAATAAGTAGTTAGGATTCAAATAGAAAATGACCCCAAATATCTGCATAATATTTCCCTAATTTTGGTATATGAGTAATTAATAAGGTATTAGGGCTTCCCTTAAATTTTGGTCATTCAACTCCTTTTTAGTATTGTTAATGCATGAATTATCATATGGATAATGATGAAAAAGATATGTTTCCCCATCTCAAATTTAAGATTTGAGTGGATATTTATAATTCCCATCATACAATTAGCTAACTCGCAAAATTTCATGATATTTGATAAATCGTGGTTGTTCCAAATAATGTTAAGAGTATATAAGAGAAAATATTGGTTATGAACATATTAATCTCCTCAATATAGCCAATTAAGTGCTATATGACTAAGTACAACTGGCACACATTGGTGGCCCACAATAGTTATGTCGTTTACTTTTATAGTTACAAATGAAGCTCAGATGAATGAAACTTCATCTCTAATTCCACACATCTTGCACATCAAGGAGAAGCTTACGGTCACAAACTCTGACAACCCCACTCTCCCCTCATCAACAATTTCCTCATATCTTGCCACTAATAGACTCAACAAGCATTTTTGGATCCAATGATCCCCTACTTGAACCCTATCTTTAGTTGAAAAAAAACTAATACTCTAGTTTTCATACTCCACCACCATTAGACATAGAGAGGCATCCATGATGTCACACCAAGTCATGTTGACCCCCAGTGATATCCAAAGCACCCTCTGGATCTAAGAAAATGTCATCCATCTCCAATTTCTATCACGGTCCATCAAGACACCTCCACAAACCCCAATTTCATATATAATAATGACAAAACCAATCGAGAAGGAGACGCCACCCCTACTCAATTAAATGTACATAATGATACTCTTGGCATCCTTTATTTGTTGCTCATGAATAAGACCACTACCTTTCAACATTGATATATCTCTGTCTCCTCCCACATAGATGGATATGGTAGTGCTCACATGGATATTATGATGATGAAGACCTCACAAAACCTCTGACCTAGACTCACTAGACTACCCCAAAGCTATATCTACCCTTAGGTTCTGTTGCAACTTGCATTCTCATGGTTTCCTAACTCGAGATCCATTCCAATTTTTACCTATAAACTTCAATGTCACTTTGTGGTCCTCAGGGTTTTATGCATTTTTGTTTACATCGTTGGCTTGAAATTTCCCTTGAGAACACAATGGATGTATTTTTGTTATTTTTCTTCCTCTTTGTGGCATTATGATTTCTCTATCTTATTATCCATGGAGGGAGTAAGTTTTTAAGCTCTTGGTCACCAAATGGCCCAAGCTTAGGCTTGATGGAGTCACTAGAACACATGGAACTTAGTGGAGATCGCCTCCCCTACCTAGAATTCTCATCCTTCACACTTTGGTTGGAGTTTGAAGCTCCATTGGATCTAGTCACGTGCCATGACTGATTGGAAGAAACGAAATGGTATATTTACCTTCTTGCCCTCACAATGTGCATTGATATGTCACACTCTCATGGATAGTCTTACATTTTGTGTTTTGCCTTGGTTATCACTATGCATGGATTTAAATGGGATTATGACTTATTATGCCCATATCACGTCTAAGTAAGTGAAATCATGCCAAAGGTATATATGTCCTTACCTTTCCCTTAGAGGGACTTCAATAATGAATTTTAGTGGATTTATCTTGCTCTTGATTGTCCAATTAGTTTAACCTCTAGAATCTATATAGATTAATATATAGCTCAGATAGGTTTGAACCCTATATGGTTTGGATTAGTTTTTTGAGATCTACGCCATGGAATTGGTCTCAACACCTATTTGTCATTGTTTTTCACAATATTTCATAGTTAAGGTTAATTAGGGTTTATGAGATCATAATTAGGGGTATTTGGGTATTTCATGTTGATTAAGAGATTAAAGATTAGTAAATATTGTGAGGGAGTTACTCCTACTAAATTTATTAAGTGGCCCATGCCTTGGGTTTTATTTTACTACATCATACATTTTCTTCGAATTCCATGTTAAATTATTTAAACGCACATGCTATTATGTGGCACACATATAATGCAAAAGTAGTACTATCGTGCATAACATGTTTAAATTTACTCCAAAATGTCTTAATGCTTAAGATCAAATAAGGTATAATTGCCTCTTCATGATTATGATCAGTTAAGAAATATGTGTATAAACCCTAAGTTAAGATCAAGTAAGAATAAGAACAAGAACTTATACAAATAATGCCCTATCTCATGAACACTTATGGAAGGTCAGTGCCTCATGATTTCCATTCATTCAGTTTTTGGGTTACTTGACCCTATGCCTACACACTTCATGTGTGTTGAGTGATGTTTGCATACCTCATGTGTGTTCACCAGATCAGATCAGGCTCATGGAGAAGGTGTCCTTATTATATTCTAATTAAGTTAAGAATGCTTCCAAAAATACAATAATAATGATCATGTTTTGTATTTTCAATTTTAAGTAATATGTTCATTATTTTCAATTTTAAGTAAGATGTGTAATTCTTGTCTTACTATTATAAAACCCAACCACTTACAATGGATTTTAGAATGCATGACTATATGTGGTTGCACATAGGTTCTCAAGATCATGGAATGTCATTAACAAGGTTGATTACAATACGAGTTCAAGACTTGGTGATGTCATCGAAATGATCCAAAGAGGTTTATTTAGTGTTCCATGTTATCATGTATTAAGTCCTTTTTGTAAGTTTTATGAAAATAATGTGTATGAAAATCAATGTAAACTATATCATGTGTACAATTTTATATTATTGCAAATTTGCAATGAAAGATATATGCTTTTTGTGAAAATATCTAAGTGTACTTGATGATCTATCCTTCTACCTTGTTGCATATAGAGCAAAATTGGGGGTTTCTACAGAAGTGGTATCATAGTAATATTATAGATAGAAACTAGGAATGATTATCATGTTCTTTTTAGTCCTTGGATCAGTCCTAAAGCTAAGGAAATTCAAATCAAATATTAGTTATGAGTACCTCATTAAGATAGAGGCATATGTCACCATAACCCTAAGCTTTGAGAAAACATGGGTGTTTAAGGACATATGATATAATATCACATTTAATTTATATGCCTTAGATTAAAGTTCTACCTCTCGATGAAGATAAATAAGAATAAATTAGGTAGTAAGAAATTTCCAATGAGCTATATTTGAGGATAATGGAGGATGAATGGGTTGTTGAGATTTAAACATAATGGTTTAGGGATAATCCCTCACCTTTGACACTTGGTTTTGCATTCATTTTGTACAACTATCAACTTCAATTTTTTCATAGTAATGCTTTTGGCAAATATGTGATGATTCTTTTGCATTCGTCGAGATTCACTGTTAATTTAAAGAAATTATTTTCTTACAAGTACTATGTTATAAATATATTCAATTTTTCATAGAGTTTTTGATTGCTTAAGATCTTTTAGAAGAAAGTAAAAGAAATGTTTCATCTAAATTTCATGTTTGAAAAAGTTAAAGTTTTTACATATATAGTTCAAGAGCCAAAGAGGGATAAGTGACTTTAGGTTAAGTGTCTATTTGAATACCATCTGATTGTTGACTCCATAGCTCATAACATGTCCTCCTTCTTTTTCAATAGTTTGTGCTATGGGACAAGGATAAATTGAGAACCACATAGGAGGAGTTATGAGATGAATGGTATTATTAGGCTACTCCCCATCCTTCCATTGTGTGTGGTATGGGACACTTGTACTAGGATGTTGGATATGAGTATAATATAACATATAAGATCTATATACATATAGTTATGAGTATGTGTCAAAATATGCCATGAAGAGTTAATGCTAGGAGCTTATAGATTGACTCACTTGAACTTGTTGGTAAAAGAATTAAGTATAAGTTCAAAAACCATGTTTGATATTAGTCTTTATCGTAAATAATAGAATGATGGGATTATAATACTAACTTGCATACAAATACCCCAATAGTGTAATAGTCAGAATCCTTAGTTGTACATGTTATGATAATAAACCCCTAAATTTAATCAATATAAATTTTGATTAAAGTGTTTGTTCTCATATATTTTTGATAAAGTTTAAGATCACCTTAGTGTAGTATGCACCAATGATTATGAAGGTGAAAATTGTAAAGATAAAGTAAACCAAGAAAACTATATGTAAGACTCTACCCTAATTTTCATTTGTCGACACCTTTAGGTGGGACTTAGAATTTTAGTTGATGATACCTTTGGGTGGGACTCAACACTTCATCCATCGATGACATCTTTGGGTAGGACCCAACACTTTAGTTGTTGACACCTTCAGGTGGGACTCAATGACTTTCATCTATTGACTCATATGTAGGGACCCACTTTTGTAGTCATTGGCATATAGTGAGGACGTAACAACCTTTAAGTTGTTGACACATATGTAGGGACTCAATCTTGTATCCATTGACAACATATGGTAAAGACACAATAAAACTTTTCATTGTTGACCTATATGATGGAATCAGTATAGTAGTCGTTGACATCATGTTTTAAGGTGGCTCACATCACAAGATTAGACCAGTCTTTGTTTATGTGACCATGTTGTATATAAATCATATCAATTCTAGGTGTATGTTTTCCTGCATGTAATTCATGTAATGATTAAGTAATGATAAAACACAAATCCTTAAATCTAGTAAAGGATTCATGGTTAGTGACATTTCATGATTTAGGTAATTGTAGTGAAATTGTTAAATTAATAAGGATAATTTGATACATATTAGTCAACTTAATCTTTGAGATCCTTCAAATTCAAAGGGTAAATTTAATTCTTTTGTCCCAGTGGAATATAATTGAGGGTAAACGAGGTTTTTTTCTATATGTGATGAGAAATAGGAAATCATTGAATTCTTTGGAACCTTGGCTAGGAACTTTTTTCATAAGTTTAATCACAATGTTTATTAGGGGAAATACTTGAGAACAATAAAGTTCATGTTTTAGTCTGAGTTTAAGTTTGTTATGTAATACAACTATGGTGGCTATGGGTATCCATATGGCTTTTAAGGTTATTCGTGATGATTGTTATTACGTAAAGTGATACAAGATATGTTGTTGTATGAATTAGTGGTGTAGGATCAAAATAATATTGGGTTATATATTATGTTGATATGATATAGAACCTAGAAAAGATGCTAGATTAACTCTTCATTAAATATTCTTATGGGATAATGGTTTTATGTTAGGAAAATGACTACAAGTACCTTTATCTTCCCTATCCTAAGCACTATGATAAGATAGGAAAAGTTAATAAGAATAATTGTAAGGAAGTAATCTCAATTTAGTGATTATCTAAGGTAAATGAGCACTTTGGTGCAATGAGCACTTTGCAAATGAGCACCTAGAAGCAATTAGAACTTTGTTGCAAGGAGCACTTTGGTGCAATGAGATCTTAGGAGAAATGATCACTTGGGTGCAATGATCTCTTTAGAACAATGAGCACTTGGGTGAAAGCTTATGTGGAGAACTCGCCTTAGTTGAGTTATTATTTGTAAGTAAGAAGATTATCTAATGATAAAGACATGAGAACTTTTTTCCTTGGTAGATGATGAAGGTATGGTTTAGTTTTCAAGCTTCATTAGTAACATATTCAATTGTTAGTTTTATTAATCATGTTAGACATGATATAATTATCCATGTCAATGCCATATCAAGAATATCTTAGTGCATAATTATGAGTCTTTGTGACAAGATTAAGGTGTTAGTGTATGCACATAGTGAAACCCTAAGGTGGGTTGTCCCTTAACGGGACATGAAAAAAATTCGAGAAATTTTTTTCTATAAGGTAGGTAGATTTTAACAGACCTAAAAATTTTCATACGAAAATTTATAACATAGTTAAGACTCGTGTAACAAATTTTTGTTTGTGTTGAATTATTTTAAATAACTTGATTTGACCTGTATATGTTCAAATATCCAAGTTAAGGCCTTGAATACTTGCTACACTTGAAATAATTTGGGTTCCAAGACATCATCAAACCATACAAGTAATCCACTATTATGATAATTCTATCTTGGTTTGCATCACATTCAAGTAATACGAAGTATGTATCCCTAATTATGTGATGATCACTGGTTAGGTTTTAATAGTAATTGACCCACATATGTTCATAATGATTACCAAATTTTAGTATATGAGTAAGTAAAAACGTATTGGGGATTCTTAAGGTTTTTCATGTAATTTATTTTTAATAATTATTAATGCATGAATTATCCTAGGGACATAATGATGAAAAAACATATGGTTCCTTATGACACATGTAAGATTCGAATGGATATTTAGAATCTCCATGATCAGGTTATCTAACCTACCAAATTTCATGAGATTTGAATAATCCTAGTTGTTCCAGAGAATATAAGAAGAGAGACTAAATAATCCAAGTTATTAACATATTATTCTCATCAACACAATCAATTTAATTGTATAATCCTAAGTATTGTGATTCACATGTTGGTGGGTCAAAGTAGTTATATATGGTTCATTTATAATTTTTAGATGAAGATTTAATGAAGGAGACTTTGTCTCATATGCCACACATCTTGCATGTCAAGGAGCACCTTCCAGCCAAAAACTATGGCAACCCCACTCTCCTTCTTTCATTAATGATTTCCTTGAATGTTGCCACTAAGAGACTCAACAACCATTTCCAAGTCCTATGATCCCCTACTCGAACCCTATCTCTAGTTAGAGTAAATATGCCTAAAAATATAGTTCTCATCCTCCATTATCATTAGTCACAAAGAGCTCTCCATGACACTACACTAAGTCCTAATGACCCCATAAGGCACCCTCTAGATCCAAGAAAATGTCCTCCATCTCCAATTTAAGTCAGGGCCTGCCTAGGCATTGCTAAAAACCCCACTTTCATACCCGACAATGGAAAATCCAATAAAGAAGGAGATCACCACTTCCTATCATAACACCATGTTTCATATGTTACTTATGACTACAATCAATAGATTTCAGCCTTGTATACCCCAAGCTCCACCCATGTAGATTGAGGTGGCATTGCTTGTAGGGACAATCCAGTGATGATGATCTCACTGAAACCTTTGAGTAGACTTATTAGACCAACTCAAAGCTAGATCTACCTTTAGTTTCCACCGTAAACTACAACCTCACAGTTTCCTAACTCAAGCTCCATTGCTTTGTTTCCTTGTAAAATACAATGTTTCTTTGTGTCTTAAAGGTTTTCTGTACTTTTATTTACACTGACAACTTTGGATTTCCCTTGCGAATCCAGTGTATGTTTTTTAGTGTTTTCCCCCCTCTTTGTGGTGTTATGCTTTACCTAGTTTTTCAGCCACGGTGGGAGTTAGTTTTTAAGCTCCTAGCCACCAAACAACCAAATCTTGGTCTTGACGGACTCACAAGATCACATGAAACTTAATGGAGGTCCCCTCCTCCACCTAAAATCCTCATACTTCATGCTTTGATCGGATCTTGAAAATCATATTGATCTAGTTGCATGCCATGACTGACTGAGAAGAAGCCAGATGGAAGATTTACCTTCATGTCCCCCCAATGTGCATTAATATGTCATGCTTTCGTGGATAGTTTTGGTTTTAGCATTTTTCTTTGGATATCACCATGTGTGAATTTAAATGGGGTAATGACTGATCATTCCCACGTCGCGTCTAAGATAGAAAAATCATGACAATGCTATATATGTCCTTATTTTTGGGATTTTATTTATGTATATAGTGGATTTGTCTCCCTCTTAATTGGCCAATTAGGTATAATCTTCAATAAACTACAGAAATGAATATATATAGCTTAGATAAGGTCAAATTTTGATCACTTACTTCCCAATGCAATTGGTCTCAGTACCTCTTTCAAATTTGTTTTCACGAGTTTTCACACTTTATTCTAATTAGGGTTTCTGATATCATGAGTAAGGGTATTTTGGTATTTCAGGTTATTTAAGAGATTAAAGACCAGTAAATCTCTTGGTAGGGTTGTCCTCGTGGGTTGGGTTAGTGGTACATGCCTTAGGTTTTATTATACTAAATCATATTTTTTCTTCTCAATTAATGTCAAAGTATTTAAATGTACAAGATATCATGTAGCACATATATAATGTAAGAGGTAATAGTATCCTACATATCATGTTTAAATTTACTAACAATGACTTAAAGCTTAAGATAATACCACTTACAATTAGTTCTACATGATTAAGACCAATTAAGGAAATCCTAAGTTAAGATTTAAGATTAATTATAAGAACATATGAAACTAAGGCCCTATCTCATGAACAATTATGGAAGATTGATGCCTCACGAGCCCCTTCATTCAGCTTTTGGGTTGGTTAACTGTATGTGTGCACACTTCATGTGTGTTCAATGATACATGCATACCTCGTGTGTGTTGAAAGATATCAGACTAGGTTCATGTAGATGGTGTCCTTATTGTATATTGAGCAAGTTTAGAATGCATCCCTGAAGACATTTATAATGCTCATGTTCCATATTTTAAATTTTAAGTTAAATGTTTAGTATTTTCCATTATAAGTAAAATGTGTGTCATTTATTTTCTTAATATTATGAAAACCACTTTAAACATTCTATTGAATGCATAGTTATGTTTGGATATAGATAATTGGTCAACAACATGGAATATGTTTAAGAAGGTTGATGCCAAAATGAGTTCAAGACCTAGTGGGGTTCCATCTATAAGATCCAAAGAGGTTTATCTAGTGTTCCACATATCATCTATTAAGTCCTTTTGTGGTAAGTTATACAAAAAGAATGTGTACGAGAATCAATGTAAACTATATCATGTGTAAAGTTTTACATTATTTTAATGAGATACATATGCTATTTGTGATAATATCAAAGTGTAATTTTGATGATCCATGCTTCCACCTTGTTGCATGTGGAATTGCACTTTGGGTTTCTATATAGGAATATTAAAAAACTCGCATGCACATATTATCCATCAAAATATGACCGTAAAGTTTCATGTTTTAAGCATGTTAGGCACATTTAGAGCAAGATTTATGTTTGTAGAAAAATTCTAGGCAAAAGAAGGTATCCAATGTTATACCACTGATGTGTGCTAATTTCGCACCTCTTTTCACAACCATTTTAGTCATGTCACATGGAAATTCTTATATTTATCCACTAAAAAGAAACAAATTGCTAGTTGCTTCCTTTTTATCACAATTGAACTTAATCTCACCCAAAATTGTGAATTTCTTGCAGACTTAGAAGACCAGATGAGCAGTTTACATGACCATCCGATCATCTCATCTACTCCAGACGAGTGGCTCCCTCTTTCCAACTGATCGTCTCACCTGATCTAGATGAGCGACTCGCTCTTTCCAGCCAATCGTCTCACCTATCCAAATATCCAACCTAGATGGCGCACCCTTGAATTTCAAACAGCCATTTCATTGCTCAAGCGGGAGTTTTCCCTCTTAAACCGAGTGGGTCAATTTGCAGCCTCCCCCCAAAATCTAGGGTTACCGACTGCTCGCATGACTCCCACCCTTGGAAGATCTCCAACCGACTGGTTCGCTACCCAACCGATCGGTTGTCAATGCGTAATCAGTTCAAATTTAAAGCCGCCAGCCCCACTTGCTCACAACCCTAGTTGTAAAGACCTCCTCCTTCTCCTATAAAAGGAGGGGCACTTCCTCCTTACAATATCATATGTTGTATCATCTTTGTATGAGATTTCTAAGCAATCTTTCTTGCATTCTTATGTTATTGTGTTCTATTCATCAATAAAGATTAGTTTTTGCAAGCTAAGTGTTTCCCTCAATTGTTGTTCTTTTACCTTGATCGTTTAGATCTAGTTTTCTTCTTCTTCTTCTTCTGTGGACTGGAGTAAGGAATTAAGCATCGACCATTTCACTGTCTCTAGCCTAAGGATCCAATCCTTTGATAAGTTTAGACTATGGCTAGAACTCTTCTTTCCTCCATCTCCCTTTTCTCCATAAGCATGAGTGAGTAGTTCTCTACTGAGGCAATAGGAATAGCCCCTTAGCCATGGATTAAATTGACTATTTCCTTAGAACAACTTCTAGATGGCTTTTGTTTCTAATAACTGTTGATCTATCAAAGTAATTGATTGGTTTGATCACATGTTAATCCATATGGATATGACCATGGAAATCTGGATTTAGAACAATAGAATCAATCACATAGGGGTTTTGAAATGATCGTGGATATTCCTCTTTTGGGATGATGGGCTAAGAAACATGAGCACCAGGACCAATGGGATCATGAGGAGTCCATCTTTTGTGGATTTTTATTAATTCACATGCCTTCATCGTAATCATCATTTTTAAGGATTTAGTATATTCTCGCATAGGCTAAGGTGGTGAAAACCCCTAAAGCCTCAATTCTCCATCTCTTGATTTATTCTTGTATTTGATCCGCCCTCTTTACATTCTAGTCTTTCATTCATAATAGTTTACTTGTGATAACAATCATCTCAATTTTCCTTGTGACAGGGAAAATTATTTCTTATTTAGTGCAATCTTGTTCTTATTTTTTTTTCTTTTTGCTTTAGTGATAACCACTCATACCCCAAATCTAATCTTTACTTTTTGTTCTAAAAACAAAAATACCAAAAAGAAATAAAGAGTCCTTCAAAACCATTGGGATTAGAGTTAACAATCTTAAAATCGTTGTATTTTGGGATCAACCCTTTCTATACTAACCTTAATCAGAGAGTAGAAAAAGGATTAAACTCTAGGATAATTATCTTAGTGATTGTATTGCACTTCAACACATTAAAAATTTGGCACCATTTCCGGAGACAACAAATTATTTTCTCAAACCCCCAAAAACTTTTGAAAAACCTTTTTTTTTCATTTTTTATGCCTTCTGAGTAACATTCCAGAAGTGCTACTCCTCCTTCTTCCGAGTTTCCATTCCGACAATCTATTTTTTATGCACACAATTAATTGTTGATTTTGTGCATGTGACACCCCAACGTTGATTTTCAATCGTTTGATCCTGAGATAGATAGAACTTTCCACCGTCTAAACTGCCAAAATCAAAATCAAAATATGTTGGACGAGGAAGAAGTCGCCCGTAGGATCAATCAGGCTTTAGCAGCTCAAAGAGAGCACATCTTAGCCGACCAAGCAACTAGAGAAGGTGCTCTACAAGAAGCCTACATGGCTGAACAAGAAACCCTAGAAGCCAATAGGAGGGAGGCCGAAAGGCAAAAACAATTGAAAGATTTTTATATTCCCAAATATGCCTATGCCCAACACCCATTCGCACCACCCGACATTATTTCCCCCCAATTCAAGATACAAACTCAATGGATCACCATGATCCAAGCAAATCCTTTCTCAGGAAATAATGGGGAAAGTTGCCAAGATCACTTCCAAAGGTTCATTGACCTTTATTCTTTGAACAAACTCCCATGCATCTCTAAAGATGCCATCTGCCTTAGATTGTTCAAATACTCCCTCTCTGGCAAAGCTAGTAGTTGGTACAATGCCATGGAGAGTGAAGAACATGTCACAACTTGGGAAGTTTTACAAAGTAAGTTTCTTGACAAATTTTACCCCCTTCTCTCACCTATGAACTCAGGGGACAAATCACTCACTTTTCTATGTCTCTAGGAGAATCTCTAGGAGAATCTTGGAAAAGGTTCAAAGACTTACTTAGGAAGTGCCCTCACCATGATATCTCTCAAACCCAACTCATAGAGATTTTCTATCGTGGTGTTGATGATGATACCAAATTTTTTCTTGATTCCTCATCTGGATGAAATTTTATGCACCAAAGTCTGACGTGCATGGGAGGTGATCAAACAGGCTTATAAAACTAGGGCTAGAAGGGGAATTGGTGGAGTCCTTAAGGTAGCCAAGGCTGAAGTTAATCCTAATATCCAAAGCATAGTAGAAAGACTCAAATTAATTGCCCTAAAACAAGATCGGTTTGAGTCATCCCTAGGCACCCTTAGAGAGTTACCCCAACAAATAAAAATTGTGGACACCCTTTGTGGCATTTTCCAAGGATATGATCACACAACCCTACACTGTCAATACCTCTACAACACCCCCGTGCAACTAGAAATGGGACAACAACTAGAAGACCTCAACTCAATCCCAACCAAACTAGAAACCATCTTGGCTTCGAATATGGGAACCTTGCAAGTGCTGAAAACTCTAGCCAACTTCAATCCCAACAAAGGCCTCCCTACCCTCAAGGCAACAATCGACCACCACCTGGATTCCCATACAACAACCAAAGGAACTTTGGGACCCAAGGAAACTACTGAGGAAATCACCCAAACTGACCACCATATTAAGGAAAACAATTCCAAAACTTAAACCTTTCCCTTCAAAATCTCAATCAACCACCTCCTCAACTACCACCAAGTGTTCCAACTCCCATCCGCTCAGCTGATGAAAGGTTAGCTTCCCTGGAACAAATCATCATTTCCTAAAAAGCTCATCAAAAGGCGACTGACGCCAAACTAGCTTGCTTGTTCTCCCAACAGAAACCCCCTATCGAAACTTTTGCTGGGTAGTCTGAAAACAACCCCAAACATCCCGAACAACTTCAGGTTGTCTCCACTCATTTGGGAAAGGTGCACTCCCCTCCCCCTCCAAAAAAACTTTCAGATCCACCTCTAGAATTCGAGGATGAGGGCATGGTAGTTGTTGAACCTGAAGCTACACCTAAACCAACCGTCCTCGAAACCCCTCAGGCAGAAGCCGAAGAACTAATCTACAAGCCACGACCTCCCTACAAGCCCGCCTCAAACAAATAAGGCTTGACGCCCATTTCATGAAATTTAGGGATGCTATGAAAAACTACATGTCGACATCCCTTTCCTTGATGCTTTGGCAAACATGCCCGCCTGGTCCAAGTACATGAAATCTCTTTTAACTAGAAGTATGCTACTGGAGAATACGAGACTGTTAAACTTTCTAGGACCACTTCAGACATAATCCTAAGTAAGATGCCTAAAAAATAGAGGGACCCTGGTTCTTTTGGAATATGATGCTACTTGGGTGACAATGCCTGTAGAAAAGGCCTAGCTGATTTAGGAGCCAGTATATCCATCATGTCTTATAGCCTTTGCAAAAGACTAGGATTCAATGACATGTTACCCACAACCATGACTATCCATCTGGCAGACTCATCCATGACCAAACTCATGGGAATCATAGAAGACATTCCTATTAAGGTTGGAAAAGATGCCTATGTCCCCTGTGATTTTGTGATCATGGACATAAAGGAAGATTTACGCTACCCTCTCATTTTTGGACGTCCCTTCTTAGCCACTGCCTGAGCCTTGATTGATGTTGAGGCTGACACTATTCTGTTAAGATTAGGGAAGCAAACCCTAGAGTTTAGGGTGTTAGAGAGCACCTAGTCTCGAGGAAGAGGTTACCTCCTTGATTGCATTAATAAATTGTCCCAACTAAGGTAGGAATGTGAGTTAGTTGATGACCCCCTACACACAACCCTCACTACCCCCTCCGAATGTGATTTTACCAATAAACAAATAAATCAATGTAAGGCTCATTTAAATAACTTTGAGGAGATCCTCGATACTGAAATTGAGGACCTTAAGATGATTTCCACCATAGAAGAAAAACCTGAACCGCCAAAGGCCCCAAAAATGAAGACTCTTCCCATAGGGTTGAAATATGTCTTTCTTGATGAGCTAGAACTGTGCCCCATCATCATAAATTTTGACCTTACCCTCAAACAAGAAAACAAACTTATGGGTGAACTTAGGAAAAAAGCAGCTACTTTGGGGTACAAAATGACAGATCTAGTAGGAATAGATTAATCCATTTGCATCCACAAAATCCCAATGATAGATGACCACAAACCTTCTTGAGATCCACAATGAAAAACTCAACCCAAACATGAAAGAAGTTGTCCGTCTGGAGGTGATTAAACTTTTGACTACAAGAATCATCCATCCCATCTCCGACTCCCCATGGGTCAACTCTGTTCAAGTTGTTCCCAAAAAGGGAGGGACTACTGCCATTCGAAATGAGAAGAATGAGCTCGATCCCACTTGCACCATCACAGGGTGGAGAATGTGCATTGATTACCAGAAGCTCAACAAAGCAACTAGGAAAGACCACTTCCCACTTCCCTTCCTAGACCAAGTTCTTGAATGCTTAACCCATCAACAATACTTCTATTAACTAGATGGCTACTCAGGATTTTATAAGATTCCTATCCATCCCAAAGATCAAGAGAAAACCACTTTCATATGTCCCTTTGGTACCTATGCTTTTAGAGGAATGCCCTTTGGCTTGTGCAATGCACCAGCCACCTTCCAACGGTGTATGTCAACCATCTTTGCAGGATTGACCGAAACCATCATGGAAGTTTTCATGGATGAATTCTCTGTCTATGGAGAAAGCTTTAATTCATGCCTTAGAAATCTCACCCTTGTTCTTGATAGATGTATTGAGTCACACTTGGTCCTTAATTGGGAAACTGTCACTTCATGGTTAAGGAGGGCATCGTTCTTGGCCACAAGGTTAGCAACCAAGGCATAGAGGTCGACAAAGAGAAAATTGAAGTGATCACCAAGCTTCCACCCCCAACCTCAGTCAAAGACATCCATTCCTTCTTAGGACATGTCGATTTTTATCGGAGATTCATCTATGACTTTTCCAAAATCACAAAACCTCTCACCAATCTTCTTCAAAAGGAGGTGTCGTTCCATTTTGATAAGGCATGCATGGATAGCTTTCTATGTTTGAAAAATTCTCTCACAACCACTCCAATCATTCGTGCACCAGACTAGGCCCTACCCTTTGAAATTATGTGTGATGCTAGTGACTATGCTGTAGGTGCCATCTTAGGACAATACGTTGATAAGAAACATCATGTCATATATTATGCATCCAAGACCCTAGATGAAGCTCAACAAAATTACACTATGATTGAAAAGGAGATTCTAGCCATTGTCTATGCATTTGATAAATTTTTCTCATCCTTAGTTGGCTCTATAGTTATTGTCTACACTGACCATGCAGCCATTCACTACCTAGTGACAAAAAAGATGCCAAACCCAAACTCATAAGATGGATTTTGCTATTGCAGGAGTTTGATATAGAGATCCTAGACAAAAAAGGGGTCTAAAAACGTCGTGGTTGATCACCTAAGTCAACTTAGCCATGACCCGTTCGATGAAATCCCCATAAATGACTCTTTTCCTGATGACCAATTGCTTAAGGTAGACTCCCAATTTCCTTGGTTTGCCGATTTTGCAAATTATTTAGATATCGGTGTATTGCACCCTGAGTACAAGGAACATTCTAAAGCTAAATTTTTCCATGATGTCAAAAACTATTATTGGGATGAACCTTATCTGTTTAGACTTTGTGTCAACGGTCTGTATCACCGATGTATCTCTCAAGAAGAAGGTACTGACATTTTGGAACAATGTCATTCAGGCCCCTATGGTGGACACATGAGTTCCCAGAAAATAGCCAGAAAAGTCCTACAACGTGGTTTCTATTGGCCCACCATCTTCAAAGACTCATATGATTATGTGCTCTCATGTGGCCAATGTCAACGGACATGTAACATTTCCAAGCATGACCAAATGCCCCTAACCTCTTGGCAGGAATAAGAGATTTTCGACGTCTGGGGGATCGACTACATGGGCCCATTTCATTCTTCTTATGGGTCTGCTTACATTTTAGTCACAGTCTATTACGTGTCAAAATGGGTTGAAGCCATACCCACTAAAACTTGTGAATCCAAGTCTGTTAAGAAACTCTTTAAAGACATTATCTTCCCTAGATTTGGAGTCCCTCGCACCATCATTTCCGATGGGGGATCCCATTTTTTGGAGAAAAGTTTTGAGGCTCTATTGAAAAGATATGGAGTTTACCACAAAGTCGCCACACCTTACCATCCCCAGACTAGTAGGTAGGTTGAAGTATCCAATAGACAAATAAAATTCATTCTAGAGAAAACTATTGGACGCACTAGGAAGGATTGGGCATTGAAAATCAATGACGCTTTGTGGGCATACCATACTGCCTACAAGACACCCATAGGCACCACCCCTTTTAGGATGATTTATGGCAAACCATTCCATCTCCCGATAGAGTTAGAACACAAGGCCAGTTGGGCCATTAAAAGCCTAAATTTTGACCTTTCTACTATAGGAGAAAATCATCTTCTCCAAATAAATGAACTGGAAGAACTTAGAATGAGCGCTTATGAAAATGTGAGAATCTACAAGTACCAAACTAAAATTTGGTATGACGGCTACATCAAGCACAAGGACATTAGAGAAGGTGACCAAGTTCTAGTGTTTAATTCCAGACTAAGGATTTTTCCTGGAAAGCTCAAATCCAATTGGTATGGTCCCTACCTCATCAAGTGTTCCTATCCACATGGCACCTTCCTTCTTTGGAATAAAGTTTTGGGTGAATTTAAGGTTAATGGGCTTCGACTTAAAAGATACATCAACACTGAAGACCTTCTCGCTTTAGAGACCAACAAACACCCATTTATGGAAGACCTCAACTTGATAAACCCTCAACCTCCCATAGAATCACAATAAAGTGGTCTCTCATCTGTCGAGCCTCCGACATTAAATAAGGCATTTGTTGGGAGGCAACCCAACCCTATCTTCCTTTTATTTATTTTCTTTTATGTTGATATTTCATTCTGTTCTATTTTTCTCCTTCTCTGGCACTACAACTGATCGGCTCAGACAACCAACCGATCGGTTGGGGATTCCTAAATGGCGGCCCTTCAGCATCTCAAATGATCAGTTGGTGTATGACCTGATTGGTTGGATCCAATCAACATACCCCAAGCCGACATTTGATCGAACGTGAGGTGTCTCGACACCTCAGATCCTTCCCCATGACTACGCAAATCAAAACCATGAACCGACTGACTTGATCACTAGCCGATCAGTTTGGCACCCTTGGCTGGCTATATAAACTCCCCCAGGAAAGCCTCACCCTCACTCATTCCACTCTAGCCTAGCTGCCTCTCTCGGCCACCTGAGTTTCTCACCCACCTGAGCTCTTGCCCAACTGGGCGATCTGCTCCCAGCCGATCGAAGGAGTTGCCAGTCGAGCGCCGACCTGCCCCAACAGACCGGTAGAGCTGCCAGCCAAGCACCTTTGTAACTTAGCCGACCATCACTGCAGCAAGTAGCCACATGCCTACTCAAGCTCATCCTTCAGCAGGAGACCACCCCGCACCACATAAGCCGAGTGACTACGGTGCCAGTTGACAGATCTGCTACTCAATCTGCCGTCTTCGATCCAACACACTTGTTTCATCTGCTCCACGAGCTGCTTGACTCCACTCTGCCCACTCCTCGAGCCGCCCGTGTCGTGTGCACACCATTCATCTCGAAGAGTCACCATGTTGCATCTACCTCCACGGTCACCTCATACACCTCTGAGATGCTCGTTTGACATATCAGTCAATCGACTGGACCCACTGAACTGAGCAAGTATAGGAGCGCTGCTCAGCTTGCCCTCACCCTTAATCCATAGCAGTGAGCACCGAGACACCCGTTGTCAGCACCGAGATGCCTGTTGTCAGCACCAGCCATCCATCTGAAGAACCCCCCTACTTTAGCTGACGAGATGCCTGTCCTCATCCTCAACCACTCATCTCAGATATCAAACCAATCGGTTGAGGTTTCCAACTGATCGACTCAACTCTCCCACAAAAAAAATGTTCAATAGATTTCACAAGAACAAGGGGAAGTCCACCGCCTCTTCATCGCGGAGCCACCTCACCGATCTAGATCTCACACTGAGATCCAATACCACACACCATCCCCCACTGGTGAGTCCTCACCCAATCCAAATGAGGACATGCTCATTGACATCAATGAGGCAGAAGAGCTTCTCCGAGAGATGGAGAGAAACCAAAAGGCGAGAAATGACCCAAACTCCACTACCCCCACTCACCCCGCATAGCCCCCATTCCAGGAAGCTATGTCCAGTTCACCAGCACCAACCACCTTCAACGTTATGAGAACTTGTTTTCTATAGGTGTTTCCCTCCCCCGTTGGGCATGTGGCACTACCCTTGACTCCCTCAAAATTTGTGAAGCCACTGACAACATCCTCCGCAAAAACCACATCCTCCTATTCCCCTACCATGTCACCTTAGTGTATAGTGATCTCACTCTTGAGTTCCTATCCACCTTTCACCGCTATCACTGTTCTCGAGGCAATTCTAGCTGCAAGATCTAGATTTTTGGGGAATATCTGGAGATATCCGCCCATCAGTTCACTTCCCTTATCCACAACAGCGGTGATGATTACTGGTTAGATCACTGTATGGATCGACTCCATGATTCCTACCCCGACCAATATGACAAAGACAAGTTTTGGGCTAAGATCACTGGCCTCCTTCCCTACCTTCCTAGTGGGCCCAAGGCTTCTAGTATTCACAACCTAGTAATCCGCTACCTCCATCATATCCTTTATTACACCATTTTCAGCAGAGAAAGTACCCAGGGAGCCGTCACCCATATTTAGCTCTACGCCCTTTGGTGCCTCTTGAATGAAGAACCCTTCAACTGGGGGAATGTTGTTTTAGAGCACTTCAGCACCTAGGCCAGCCATACCACCTCATCATCATTTCTCATTGGCCATTTCATCACCCAGCTCACCACCTTTCTCGGCTACACCCACATCCCTTTCCCACCATTTCCACTTAAAAATCACCTAACTGTCAGCTATTACCTGAAAACTAGCAAGTTCATCTGCATGGGTTCCAATGGTGTCTACTACCTGCTCTTAAAGGATTCACAAGAGGTTCTACATCTTCCTCTTCATTCAAGGTTTTCCGCAACAAACCTTATCTACAAACTCACCAATCTAGCAGGACACATCCAGAGGTACAGTATGGAGCACACAGACCCAGATGACATCCCTATGCCATAGGACCACAGGAGGAGCATTTCTTTGGAGGCTCACGATGATGCCTCTGGTCCACTGCCACCACCCCGATGCCGCACTAGGCATCGACCAGATGATGATGCAAGCGCCTACATGTTCTATGAGGTCCAACAATAGCTGGATGAGATCTAGCACGACCAACAACTGTAGGGCCACAAGCTCAACCATATATTTATCATGCAGCATTCACAAAAGTCTTGGCATGTGGACTGCGGCTACTATGCCCCTAGCCGCCCATCCTATGAGGAGTATGGAGCCCAGTAGGTCTACCTAGATCCCCACTTTCCTTACTGGGGCAACTACTACACCTCCTACCAGCAACATCCACCACCGCAGTGATTCTCTTCCCTCCATCTCGTTCTAAGGGTTTGCTCGGGACGAGCAAAACTCTAAGTCTGGGGTGGGGGTGGGTGGTATGTGTTCCACCCTTTATCTTTACTTTTCAGCATTTTACTTTTGTATTTCACAATTCAGCAATTTTTCCCTTATAAAAACCTTGGCCTTTACCTAGTCGACCAAATGATGTATCTTCATTTTCAAATTAGATAAATCTTCATTTTCCAAACTGCTCAAAATTTTCATTTCTTTTATTGAAAATACCAAATTCTCCATACCTCTATTAGAAATATTCTTGGAAAAGGTGGCAAGCCTTAGAGTGTCAAATCGAATTAAATGCAAACTTTCTTATCTTTAGCATTAGACCAACTGATCAATCTTTCTCATATGATGATGTACTTACATGATTTCTCTTACTAATGCAACAACACTTGAAAAAAAACCTTTTTGCACTCCTTTCTCTGTCTTCCATACCCCTCGTAAATTTAATAGGGGCGTACTGCCAAAAGATGCCAAAAAGAGCACAAAAAAATTATGGTCAATATCCTAAGTCGAATAGAGGAGGGATTATTCGTCCACACCCCTCATAAATTTAATAGGGACACAAATCAATGAAATTAAAATCCCGAGTCGAATAGAGGAGGGATCCCTTTTTCCACACCTCACATTTTCTTATTCATGTGCCAAAAAAAATTGAGTGTTGAAACGCAAGTAGGATTAATTGTTTTTGCAAAGTATAAGATTGAAAGAAAAAGTTATGAAAAATGTTGTTGTAAGAAATATAGAACTTGTATTTCATGGTTCTAGGAGATGGGTTGCTTGGCCATGAAGAGGATAGAAGATATTGCTAATTAAGGGAGGATGAAAATGTTGTTTCAAGATTTTTTTTATTATTTTGATTGCTTGAGGACAAGCAAAAGCTTATGTCCGCGGTATTTTGATGCGTGCTAATTTAGTACCTCTTTTCACAACCTTTTTAGTCATGTCACATCAAAATTCTTATATTTATCCACTAAAAAGAAACAAATTGCTAGTTGCTTCCTTTTTATCATAATTGAACTTAATCTCACCCAAAATTGTGAATTTCTTACAGACTCAGAAGACCAGACGAGCAGTTTACATGACCAACCAATCGTCTCATCTACTTTAGACAAGTGGCTCCCTCTTTCTAGCCGATCATGTCACCTGATCTAGACGAGTGACTCGCTCTTTCCAGCCAATTGTCTCACCTGTCCATACATCCAACCTAGATGGCACACCCTTGAATTTTAAATAGTTGTTTCATTACTTAAGCGGGAGTTTTCCCTCCTAAATTGAGCAGGTCAATTTGTAGTCACCACCCGAGATATAGGGTTATCGACTGCTCGCATGAATCCCGCCCTTGGCAGATCTCCAACCGATCGATTTGCTACCCAACCGATCAGTTGGCAATGCGTAGCCAGTTCAAATTTGCAGCCGCCAACCCCATTTGCCCACAACCCTAGTTGTAAAGGCCTCATACTTCTCCTATAAAAAGAGGGGAACTTCCTCCTCACAACATCATCTTTTGTATCATCTTTGTACGGGATTTCTGAGCAATCTTTCTTGCATTCTTATGTTATTGTGTTTTATTCATCAATAAAGATTAGTTTTTACAAGCTGTGTTTCCCTCAATCGTTGTTCTTTTACCTTGCTCATTTAGATCTAGTTTTCTTCTTCTTCTTCTTCTTCTTCCGTGGACTAGAGCAAGGAATTAAGCGTCAGCCATTTCACTAACTCTAGCCTAAGGATCCAATCCTTTGATAAGTCTAGACTATGGCTAGAACTCTTCTTTCCTCTGTCTCCCTTTTCTCCACAAGAATGAGTGAGTAGTTCTCTATCGAGGCAAGGGGAATAGCCCCTTAGCTATGGATTTAATTTACTATTTCCTTAGAATTACTTCTAGATGGGTTTTGGTTCTAATAATCGTTGATCTATCAAAGTAATTAATTAGTTTGATTACATGTTAATCCAGATGGATATGACCATGGAAATCCGGATTTTGAATAATAGAATCAACCACATAGAGGTTTTGAAATGACTGTGGATCTTCCTCTTTTGGTATGATGGACTAAGAAACATGAGCACCATGACCAATAGGCTCATGAGGAGTCCATCTTTTGTGGAATTTTATTAATTCACATGCCTTCGTCATAATTGTCATTTTTAAGGATTTAGTCTATTCTCGCCTAGGCTAAGGTGGTGAAAACCCCTAAAACCTCGATTCTCCATCTCTTTATTTATTCTTGTGTTTGATCCACCCTCTTTACATTCTAGTCGTTTATTCATAATAGTTTACTTGTGCTAACAATTATCTCAACTTTCCTTGTGACAGGGCAAATTATTTCTTGTTTAGTGCAATCTAGTTCTTATTTTTGGTATTAGGATCACCGAGTATATTATTGATATTAGTAACATCAATTGTATACTTTGTTATTTTGGTAAGTTGAATCTCCTTCTTTTCCCAACCTCACAATGATGTAAGGACGTGAACAAATAGGGTTGATGATCACCCATATAATCTTGTTATTACTAATACTTGATTCACATGTGGTCCATTCTCATTACTGGTATCATATCTAACACACATGTACTTCTGGGGAAAAAAAGTAATATTCCATAACCTCATTGAGATTTACAATACAAAGGCATTGTGTGTGTGTTCCTAATACCTTCCCCATGCATAACTTGATGCCTTATTTTCTTCCATTATCCTTGATTTCCTTCACCACCCAACTTTATGAAGTGTGTCTTTAATGATTTTCCTCATTTTAAAAAATAAATACAATGGAAAATCCATCTTGTTGACCCGTTTGTCAATGTCCACCCCATGGATTCCCCTAGTACATAGAAATCACACATTAACTAACTACCACATTTCAAAACTCATTTATACTAATTAGACCAATATGCCTTTGCTTATAAATTTCGTAAACCAAATTTTTGTGAAAAAGTAATGAGGGGAAACCTACCAATTGGAGTAGTAGAAGCACAACCCTCCCCCCATAGATTTTATACTTCTCTATCTATTGGAAGACTTTTTCTTTAGTAGGGGTAAATCACTTGGCCCATAAAACATAGAATTGAATTACTCTTTTTTGTCATCCACTGGTATTACTTCTCATCAGTTGAATAACACAAAGTGTGTCATTTCTTTTCACATCTTATCTTTCACCATGGAAACCAATATCTACTATCTTTATTGTTACAATAAAAATCTAATTTTATGTTGTAAAATTCTAGAGTTCGAGTAGGTTCTTACAACTAGTCAATTGTTCCTTTTCTTAACTTCTACATCATTATGTATCTATAAATTAAAGTTTTACTATCTATACTCAATGGAATTCTTTACATATTCATATTATGATGAAGTCTATGAAATGACATCCACTATTATATATATTATGAATAAGAAACATATAAAATCAACATACATTTTAATATAAATCATATTATACTATATGGAACATTCTAAGAAATTTATTAAAAATAAATCTGTAGGTAAACGTGGCTTGATATAATCACATTTGTGAAGCCAAATTTGATCATTCATTGTATCAATATTATGTCTCCCTGATTCAATCACCTATCTAGAGCTTAGGTCCTACTTCTCATTTCCAAAAGGAGAGATCATGATTGAATCTCTTGTGGTAAGTTGTATGTCACCTGAAAAATATGTCCATGGAATCATCATTCTTGAGACTACGACAATGAAGTGTGATGTATAAAATAGTTTTGAAATAAATAAGTGAAGAAAAGAGGAAGAAGAAAAATAAGAAACAATGTAAGGGACTTAAGCAATCAATAATGCAAATATAAAATCATGTATGTCTAATATTGTGCATATGATTTTCTAGTAATTTACTAGGGACAAAATTTATACCTATAATTTTGATGAGCATGATCAACTAGATATTATAAGTTATTTGTTGTCCTTCCTATATTTATAATATTTTCTTTCAATAACAAAATTTATTGGGAGCTGACCAATAGATCCAACATGCAACATTTCACTTATAACGTGTCTCAAGTAAATGCGGGGATGTAATAATTCAATTGAGTAAGTAGGTTTCTTGGAGGAAAGCTGGAAGTAAGGAATTTTTTCTAGTGGTTGTCATATGTGAGCAAATACATAGTGTACTTGATTGGATAATGGATTTTCAACTAGATGTAAAGCATACTTGAGTGATAACTACTTGTATGACCCAAGGGGAAAGCTACAATGGCAGGTAGTGGTGAGAACTATTGGTATTTGGTCAAGAGGGATAAGCCCAAAGTGTTTCCAGGGCAGTTGGAGTGTAAGAGATGAGTTTGGGACTTGGAGAGCCAAGCCTGGGTGTGAAACATCGACAACATCAACGAAGTTACACCAAGTGGTTACATATAAGGAGGCGTGCAACTCTGAGATGATGCAGGCAAGAGGCTAGGTGAAACAATGCGAGCGGTTGTTTTTGACCAGTCATAGAGGAACATGAGAAATTATGCCATTGGTCCCATGCACATTCTCTTTCCAGAGGGAAAGGGGTGTGAGAAATTGTGGAATATAGTAAAAAGGGGTCTAAAAAATGGTAGAAGACAACAAAGGGGTATGAGTAGTTATGTTCCCCCCATGCATGCATTTTCTAGAGGGAAAAGGGTACAAGAAATATATAGAGATCGAATCAAGCGGGATAAGATCAGGAAATTACAAGGACAACTCTGGGATGCAGAGGCAATGACACTTGCAAGATATGCAAACATCCAAGGGATGCAACCCTTCAAAAGCAAGCATGTAAGCTATGCCAGTCGCTATTGCAGATGTTAATGGATTTAGTGGGGTAAGAGGAAATTTTTGTGCAACCATCACAACTCCTCGTATCCCTTCAGAAGTTGTAACGACCTGCATGTTGATCCTGTATAAAACTATGGAGAGTATGTAACAACCTAGTTTTTCTTTCTCCTACAACTATGCACACCTTGACTATTAATACACTCAACTTGTTTTAGTGATCTACCCATAAGCAATTGGATATTTTATATTATGATATCAAATACATGGAATCTTGAAACATGATTACTATATAATGATAAATGATCCTTGATCTCATGACCTTGTGAAATACAAATTGATAAATGATGCTCTTCCTATTTGATGGACTTGATACTTGATGACTAATAGGGTGGTAGTTTGTTTCATAACTCCCCTAACCTAGGTCACATCCCTATTATGATTGCCTCTAAATTTTCATCATATTGATTATTTAGATTTTGGAAAGGTAATCCTTTTCATACGATTTTGATCTTTTGACCTAAGTCTATAATAGGTCAAATCATATGATGATATTGGAACTCAATATTGAATCTCAATTTGATGATGATATTGAAATATGATGTTGTTGCCTCTAGCTTATGGTTAAGTTCCTGGAAAGACCTAGGTCTAGATCATTCATCAACCTTGAATACCATGATAATGAAATTGATGTTGATATCACAAAATGTTGCTCGATTATTGCTCGATTGGGGATTATGGATAAATGATCCCACATACTGTCTAATAGAAATCTTATACCCTAGCTTTGAAATTTTTGGGCATATGACTTTTTTTTGTCCAAAATCCTCTCTCTCGATATTGGCATACAAAATCTTGACTAATGCCCACTCAACTTGATATTGATTCATCTCCTATCATCACCCTATTTGGATCTTGAGATCACCCTCGATATATGATTGATGACTTGCATGTTCCTAAATATTGAATTTTTGAAATGATGATTATGTTGATTTGATCGATTTATGACTTGGGGATAAGATCTCACATGGATTAGGGTGGTACCTTCCATTGATTTTGATACGAAACCACGATATTAAAATATGATGTTTGTCTCGAATTGCTGATATACAAAATCTCAATCATGGATGTATAACCCCGCCTAGGGCCTATGTAGAATCTAAAACCATGAATGTTGGGATTGAAAGTCATGCTTTACTCTTGAATCAAAGAGCCTAATTTGTTGGCTAAATGGTGATCTCTCCAAATTTGTGATCTTTTAATGATCCATGTAACTATACTTGGACCTTGATGTTGGACTTCTTGATATTGGAATAATGTTGATGATAGAAGGATGATATTGTATGTGGATTATTATGATGTATATGACATGGAATGTGAAGTCCCAATATCTTTTGAGGATTTTACTACTATAGAAATGGCTTATAACGTCACATTTAGAGGCATCAGTTGTATCCAAGAAACCGACGCCTAAACCCTACAACGTCGGATGTATTCACAACTGACATCTATATGTGAAGACCAGCCAGACACGAGCATTGCTTTTTATTTAGTGTCAGTTGCACAATAACAAACTGATACCTAAAATCACCCACCAAATCCAATTTTTCCAGTGCAAAAAAATTACCTCCAAAATTTCACATACGACGTCGGTTGTTTACCAAATAACCAATGACTAAATATTTTTGTGAGACAGAAATTGGCCCATTTTTGTCGTCGGTTTGCTTACCAATACTGACGTTAATGTGTGTTTGCGCGCTGTCCCCACAAAATTTTTTACCCCCCTTTGACATCGGTTTTTTGTGGTGACTGATGCTTTTAGAATGTAGGTGTCGATTTCTAAAACAATCGACAATGATGGTAAACTTAATAGCACCCGTGCGAACCCCATTCTCTGTTTCATTCCGATTTCACCCGCTAGGTCTAGCGATTGTTGCCGCTCGTCATTGCTCCCCCTCCAGCATTGCTCCCGCCACCATTGCTCCCTTTGATCGCTTGAGAGGCAACATCAAAGCTTGGGAATACACTAGAGCCGCCACTGCCACCTAGCTCTAGGTACTGCTCAATTGGCCACTGGTACCGCTCTGCCTGCTCGTCTACCACCATGATCTATCCATCGCCTCTAGCCACTCTACCTCCTCCGCTGTCAGTCCTCTTTCTCCTTCTTTTCCTCCAGCTACCAGCCGCCAACAACCAACCCCGCCAGGTTTGTTCATATATATGTTTGTTCTCTAATTTAGTAGTGATGTGTTAGCCTATCCTCTAAATGAGGTGGAGGTTTTTCTATGTGAAATCACAGGTTTGCACGACCGTGCTGGGCAACACAACCGTGGTGGTAGCATGGCCGTGCTGGGTAGCATAGCTGTGGTGGCTGATTTTGTGTTGTGAATCCTTATTGTATGATGTAGATTGATGATGATAATGTTTACTTTCTCTCTTGATTAACTAATCCAAATAAAATGTGACCTAATGTGCATGTTGCTATATTTGAGACCTAATCTTATACACATTTTACCCTAATCTTGTATTAACTATATTGCTCAATTATGAATGATATGATACCTACATTTGTGTGTAATGATTATCTTGATGATGAACATGCATGTACATTGGAGATGTTGAAATCAATGTTATAGAATACGATACCTAGACTAGGGTATGATTAAGACTACAAGATGTTGCTATTGTAAATCAACCTAGGATATGAAAAAATCTTGTGCTTGCATATATTTGTGCTTCTAATCCTCATGATTGACCTAATTCAGTAAAATTTGATGCATGTTGAAATAAGATTCAAACTTGTTCATTCTAGCATCCTAATTTGATTTGATTATGTGCTTTGAACCTTGAAACATACGTGTTAAAGATACATTGATGTTGAATCTCAAACTTAAATCACATGTGGGTCTTCAATTTCTAAATTGATTATGTGAACTCCTAAATCAGTAACATATATTATTCTTTGTGCACCCAAATACCTTGTCAATCATGTATGTTCCCTAAGGTGATTAAATGCCTAAATCTTGACTTGAAATATGACCTAGTATGTATGTTGATATATGAAGCTCCAGTGAAAACTTCAAGATTGACCCCTAATTAATACGTTATAATAGAATTGAATCATGCATTTGTGTTGTTGCAGGTGTTGTTGACTTGCTGTTGATTTGCATATATTTCTTCTTCAACCTTCAAGTGAGGTATAATATTCTCACTCTCCCAATGTGCCATTAGGCTTCATTTTGATTCAAATCTTTGATATGTGGAATTATGGTTTATTTACTTTTTAGTATTTATTGACAAGCATGATTAAATGATGTTACACAAAACTTAGGATATGAATGATGAAACTAGGATTGTAGGTATAATAATGACAACATACATGTATTTTTTGGCCTAGAAACCCGTCCAAGATATAATCATTAGGAGTAAATCTTAGATAGTCCCCGGTTTGGGACTATTCTTGAACACTTAATCTCACTTAGGATGTAAGTGTATAATGTGTATTGGGTTTTCAACAAAATTGTAGTAGCATTTTCCCATTTGTTCTCTAAGTACATATGTACTTGGAGAACAGAGGGGAAATGCTACCAAAATTTTCTTGAAAACCCAATACACATTATACACTTACTAGTCAGATTAGGTGTTCAAGAATGGGATAGGTGGTACACATTTACTATATATAAGACCTTAAAACCTAAACTTTTAACCATAAACCCTAATCTTTTAACCCTAAACCCCTAATATATACTTGTTTTCTCTTTGATCATTGAATGGTGACACAAATTTACCGTGCGTATAATGCAAGTGCACCTACCAAAGTAATATAGGCCTTTGTGAGGCCCGAGTCGAACTCAGGGAATAGATTTTCGGTAGACTACTACTAACTGTTCGTGATCATCTAGATCGATTAAAATGGTTTGAGAGTTAATTGAAAAAGAAAAGAAAAATAAAAGAAAAATAAAAGAAAGCAAAACAATCGATTAAATGGTTGGTTTAATCAATTAAAGATGGAATCTTTAGGATTGCAGTTTCACCGCAAGTTCTCGTTGTACTCATTCCTACACAATTATCCTAATTCGTCTCCTATTCCGGGTAGTGGCTTGTAGTCAGAATTGTTCGCTGTCGCGATACAATTCACTACCTAAATCTAGGTCAGTTCCACGGTAGTAGTAACCTATACCCTAAATTAGGTGCATGAATATTAAACTCTGGGTTTCCACCATTAACTGTACATCGCCTTGTTCAAAGGATTTATTAGTTAATGTGATTATCATCTGTTTTCAACCATTAATTCTTCTTTCAAAGTAATAAAAGGTATTAGATTATCATTAGGGTGATCAATCATAATGACATAATTGAGAAAATGACATCATGCCATGGATTTAAGAGACAAATTATGGTAAACTATGTAAAAGTATCATACAATGATTACCCAGGCTACTCCTGGTCCTAAAGATAAAGGGGATTAGCCCCGCATGTTCATCTCAACGAAAAACATGATGAGAGAAAGGGAAAACATAGGGAAACATGAATAGATATGATGTAAACCCTTGAACGGAGGAGATTTAGGCATTCCTTGGCGTGGTGTGAACGGTCTATAGCCTTCCGGCGGTGGAAAACGTCTTCTGCGGCTCTCGGTATGATCAGGGCGTAGCTCTCGGCTCCGTTCTTCTCTCCTCTCCTTCTTAAGACTTCTCTGGTGGCTAATGATGTGATAGATTGCTTCGGGCCGTCCCTAAGATTGAACGTTGCTCATCCTTGAGCACAAAACTATGGATCTGGTTGAGATAAGTCAGCATAAGGACATAAATACATGAAATGCATCTGCATCATCCCCACTTTCTTTCCACAAACCGGCCCTCCTTGACCATTGAACACTAACTGCCCTCCAGGCAACTAGAGACCTATGTAAAAGATTTCCGTCCCCAAATAAATGAAACACTATCAATTAAAGTAGTTAATATGATAAACTCATCTGGTCCAAACTTGATGCATCTTGTCATCTCCTATCTACATTGCTCATTTCCTAACTACCATATAAATGGAAGCAGATCTCATGGTATTCATGAATGAGGAGAATATCATGGGTGGCCTACGATTAGAGCAATGGGTGGATGGGATAGGTGGCTATGGAAGAGATGGAAGCACATAACAGTCAAACATGCAAAACAAAAATTAATGACCTATCATGATGCAAAATGCAAGTGAAAATGTCCTAATGCTACATTTTTGGTGGAATGATGCATGCACTATCATTTTGTCTCAAGGTGAGATGGAATATTCTCCTTAGTATGTAAGTGAGAATAGGTTCCTTTCCCCCTCTCATTCATACTTACTTCTCAATTTTTTTTCAAGCACTTATTTTTATAGATGACAATGAATTATTTGTCGGGCTCACCTCTTGTTACATAACCTGTACATTTGAAGCATTCGGAAGGTATGGAACAAGTTTAACACCTTTCATGTTTTCACAAGAACATACAACACATGATGTACAACTATATTCTCAAAAGATGCGAATGCACTACAAACTGACAGTTATGTAATTAAATGAAACACACCTAATGATAATGTGCATGTATGATTACTCTATCCCTCTTTTTTTCATTTTTATGCTAAAATGTGTGAAAATAACTGTAATGCAAGACCTATCTACTTGAGATGCAATCAAAAAGTGAAAGACAATAATGTGCTCCCAGTTCTTATGGTGGAGTGTGAATGAAATTGCGGTGGATTAGATCACAAGACTAATTGACAGAACCTTTTGAAAATATCATATGTCCCTCTCTAAAGACCTGTATACAGGGTAACTGAAGGATTTCTCTCTTAAACTTTAGTCTAAGGCCATGTTAGTATTTTATCGGTTCAGGCTCAACAACCTTGTCAATCACATTTCCTTGGACAATAAAGATGGTCATTCATGTCCCCATGTCCTGAAGCTGACTCACCCAAGCACTTCCTCAGTTATACAACTCAATTACTCACAAGAATAAGCTCAAAAAGTTTTCAATATGCTCATTTTTTTCATGTGCACACAACCTAAGAGTAATACTCCCAATTGAAACCATGCATTTATTGCTCCACAGATTACACTAGATAGATGTGGATCCTACAAAAGCGGTAAAACTAGAAATATATACAACTAATATTTCAAAAGTAAAAGCAACATAAATAAGTAAATAAAAACTAAGATAGAGGGTTGTTCCAACACCCCCCTAAGCTTGAATATGACTATGGCCTCATAGTCAACATTCCCACTTAAAAGGCAGAACAGCGGTACCATTTGCTTTGAAGTGTGGTGAAGAAGGATGGTTGCATGCTCAAGTGGACCAAGAGATGCTTTCTATCTCCATCTTTTTGGTGGCCCATTTTTATGTCTTAGTGGTTCTAAGATGTGGCTTGCTTCATCCTTCTTTGCTATGCAAAAAAATGGTGCGAAAAAAATCTTGTTTCGACACCTTTTACGGCCTTTTTTATGTAGCTGTCCTGCAGGTGTCGATACCATTGACACCAAGGTCGATGGTATCGACTCAGGCTCAGCGATTTTGGTGTACCAATGTATCTAAAAGCCTGAGAAATCAAAATTGTTGATACTATCAACATGGGTGTCGATGGTATCAATATCTTTGTCACCAATTTTTCTAAAAATCTTCAGGAATCTCGATACTATCGACACTAAGGTCGATGGTATCGACTTTTTCTCAGCGTTTACTGATCCAAACTCGATACTATCGAAAGTGGTGTCAATAGTATCGACCTTAAAATTCTGCACACTTCAAAACATGAGTTAGGGTACCATTTTACAAAAAATATCAAAACCTAAGCAAAAACTAAGTACATCAACATAAAAGATCATAACCAAACATAAAATGAACCTAAAGTTGGGTTGCCTCCCAACAAGTGCCCTTGTTTAATGTCCTAGGCTTGACATAAATATACCTTTAACCTGGGTTGTCAAGGGATGTCTCTAATGATTCATTTGGCAATTTGAATTCAACTCTATCATCACCAATCCCAAGTGTCAAGTAACCTCGCCCAATGGCAGTGATTACATCAGCCATAGCTTGGAACGGCCTTCCCAATAGCATCTCACCTCCTTCCAGATTATCCATGTCCATGACCACAAAGTCAACAGGGAAGATGAATTTGTCGACCTTGACTAACACATCCTCGCATATACCTTGTGGCTTTACAATGGATCCATCCGCCAACTCAATTGTCATGGAAGTTTGTGTTGGCTTCTTCAATCCCAACTTTTGAAAAGTGGCAAGTGGCATACGATTAATGCTTGCCCCTGAGTCACATTGTGCTTGTGGAAAATTTTGACCACCTATGGAACATGGGATGTCGAAACATCCTGGATCTATCCTCTTCTTTGGCAGCCTTCCTTGGATTATAGAACTCACTATTTCATCAACACACACAACATCTATATCTTTGATCTGCCATTTCTTGTTAATGATGTCTTTCATGAATCTTCCATATGAAGGAATTTTCTATATAGCCTCCACCAATGGAATGTTAATGTGGAGCTTCCAGAAGATCTCAAGAAATTTCTTGAAGTGTCTTTTCTCTTTCATCGGTTTTAGACTACCCGGGAATGACACACTTGGTTCCTTTATGCGCTTGTGCGGTGGCACATATGGGCTATTTGGGGTCTCCTCCCCTAAGCTTGCTTTAATGTCACACTCTAGTGTAAGCTTTGACATGTCATTCACGGTTGGTGTGGCTCGTGGCTGCTCATCCTTCTCGGTGGTAGTAGCTCCACTGTGAAGTATGGCCTTCACCTGCTCCTCTTGCCTAGGTGTGGGCACGACTATGATAGGTTCTTGGTGGGATTTTCTGAATGGCCGACATCCTCCTGGTAGTCCGTATAAGCTACGGGGGTATGACACACTGGGTTTAGCCTCCGTTGCAAAATGCATTTTCCCTTTTCATGGATCTCCTCCACCGGGGGCTCTATCTCCTTAATCACAGATATATACTTCACTTGATGATGTACTTGAGAAACCTCTACATTCCCAGCTGGTTTTTGTTGAATGATTTGCTTCATGGAAGCCACCTCAGTTGCAATTTGGGTTATGGACGTCTCTAGCATCCTCAGTTGTGCACCATGTCTCTGTATCTGCTGCCCAAACTGGTTCAAGTACTCACAGTGTGACTGTACTGTCTTGGCGAGTGAGCCCATCAATTCTTGATTTTGCTTCACCACCTGACTAAGAAATTCATTGTTCTTTTCCTCTAGGCTAGGCTGCGGCTTTTGAAAATTTTGTTCCTTCCTCCAATCATAATTGTTATTTCTATATCCCTATCGATGCATATAATTTTCATGTGCTTCATTATCAGACCCATTGTCCTCTTTCTCTAGGAGCTTCTTGGCTATAAGATCCATCTTGTCATTAAGCACTTTGATGGCCTTTGCTTCATGTGTCACGCCGACCTGCTTGGGTGCATCTCTTTCACCCCAAGACTGCTTTTTGGACATGTTCCTTAGAATCTCCCAGCACCTTGTGCCTGTGTTATTAAAAAAGAAACCAGAACGTACTGAGTCCAAATTGCTCCTATCATGTTCATTTCGGGTGAAGTAGAAAATTTTAGCTTGCTTCTCCTTGTCTAAGTCGTGATGTGGACACCTCCTCAACATTATCTAGAAGCGCTCCCAAGTTTCAGAATAAGTTTCACCGGCTCGCTGGCTGAAGTTGTGTATCTTCCTCACTAGATCGTTCGTCTTTTTAGGCGAAAAAACCCTCTCAAAGAACACCTCAACCATGTGATCCCAAGATTCAACGTACTCGTCATCCAGATTGTGCAACCATTCCCAAGCATTGCCCGCTAAAGAACTGGGAAAAAGTTTTAGGTAGAGTGTCTCTTGTGGGAACCTGTCAATCTTTATCATATCACAGTTTTCCACGAATGTGCTGATGTGGGTCACCGAATCTTCATTCTTCATCCCATGGAATGCATTAGATTTGACCAAATTAATTAGCCCTAGATCAATTTTGTAGTTAGGAATGTTGATGGCCAGCCTCTTGATTGGCCCCTTAGATGCAGAAGAGGATGATGCCTTAATTTTCTCCCAAATTGTTTGTTCCTCAGCCATTGCTTCGGGTTCAGAATCTGAATTCTCGTTCTCGAGTTGATTTTGGGTGTTGTTCTCCTCGTAGTCTAATCCCAAAAATGGGACCTCCAACGATGACTGTGTGTAGTCTGTGCTACGCGTACTCACCATGCACTAGTACCTACACAGTAATAAATTTAATTAGGCACAGTGCTAGATTATTACGGATTATAAAAGATAGACGATTAATTTCCAGAATTTAAAATTTAAAAAAATGTGGCCTAGAGTGGCCGCTTGCAGCCCTCGTAGTGCCGAAAATTTCCGTTTCCCGGCAACGGCGCCTAAAACTTAACACGAATTTACCGTGCGTATAACGTAAGTGCACGCACAAAGTAATATAGGCCTTTGTGAGGCCCGAGTCAAACTCAGGGAACGGATTTTCAGTAGACTACTACTAACTATTTGCGATCAGCTAGGCCGATTAAAATAGTTTGAGAGTTGATTGAAAAAGAAAAGAAAAATAAAAAAAAGCAAAACAATCGATTAAATAGTTGGTTTAAACAATTAAAGATGGAATTTTGAGGATTGCGGTTTCACCGCAGGTTCTCGTTGTACTCATTCCTACACAATTATCCTAATTCATCTCCTATTCCGGGTAGTGGCCTGTAGTCAGAATTGTTCGCTGTCGCGATACAATTCACTACCTAAATCTAGGTCAGTTCCACGGTAGTAGTAACCTATACCCTAAATTAGGTGCATGAAGATTAAACTCTGGGTTTCCACCATTAACTGTACATCGCCTTATTCAAAGGGTTTATTAGTTAATGTGATTATCATCTGTTTTCAACCGTTAATTCTTCTTTCAAAGTAATTAAAGGTATTAGATTATCATTAGGGTGATCAATCATAATGATATAATTGAGAAAACGACATCATGCCACAGATTTAAGAGACAAATTATGGTAAACTATGTAAAAAGTATCATACAACGATTACCTAGGCAACTCCCAGTCCTAAAGATAAAGAGGATTAGCCCTGTATGTTCATCTCAATGAAAAACATGATGCGAGAAAGGGAAAACATAGGGAAACTTGAATAGATGTGATGTAAACCCCTGAACAGAGGATATCTGGGAATTCCTTGGCGTGGGGTGAACGTTCTACAACCTTCTGGCGGTGGAAAATGTCTTCTGTGGCTCTCGGGATGATCGGGGCATAGCTCTCAGCTCCATTCTTCTCTCCTCTCCTTCTTAAGACTTCTCTGGTAGCTAATGACGTGATAAATTGCTTCGGGCCGCCGAAATTAGGTATATGCACCACTTTAGGTCGCCCCAAAGATCACCACCGTAAGATTAGACAGGATCTTTAGCAAAACTTGATCTTACGGCGTCGATACCATCGACGCGGGTCGATGGTATCGACCTGCATGAGGCACCGACACTTTCACGATTCTTGGGGTTCTCTCTGATGTTGCCTCGATACCATCGACGGTGTGTCGATGGTATCAACGCCTTAGGCATCACTTTTCTCTGGAATCTGACGATGAAGCTGATTTTGCTGAGGCGAGGTCGATAGTATCGACATCTAGAAATCAAGCTCGCTGATGCTCTCTCGATACCATCGACAGTCCCATCGATGGTATCGACTTCTGGTTGCTCTTCTCTGGCAATGCACTATGACCAGGTCGATGGTATCGACCATTTGTCGATGGTATCGACGTATTCAGATATTCAAATTGCCTGAAATGAAGAGAAGAACACCAATCAAATCCAACAAATATGATTTTTTATACATAATAAGATGAAACAAGGTAAATTTGATGCAAAATGAGATTATAGACTAAAGGTAGTGAATCATGCGATATTGATCACAAATATGATCAAAATACACATAAACCGTATGCAAAACCAGTCTATAAAAATGACTCAAAACCCCTGCATCAAATGGATAGATCATGGATGTCCATTTCGAATCGCTACACCCCAGAGTTTATTTCTGGTCTTGATTAGTTTATTAGATTTGTCGAGGAACATAGGAAACAACATAGAGATAGGTTCTACTGTCCATGTAGGCATTGTGGTAACAACTTGAAAGTCAGTACTGGTGAAGAAATCAAAAGTCATGTCATGTGCAACAGAATTGTACAAGGCTATACATAATGGCACTGGCATGGAGAGATTTGAAACCTAAAATTAGTGGATGTCGATAGCAGTGCTTGTGTGGAAGAAGAAATTGCCTCTAATGACGTATATGTGAACGAACCAGTTCCATGCGATGCTGGATAGTTGTGGGGTAGAGCACACCAATCCACCTCCCATGTTTAGAAACATTGTGCATGATGCTGAGATACCATTATACATAGGCTGTACTAAGTTTACAAAGCATAGCACTGTATTGAGATTGTATAAGCTGAAAGCCAACAATGGATGGAGCGACAAAAGCTTCACATCATTGTTATCTTTGTTGAAAGAAATTCTTCCTGAAGGAAACGAGTTGCCAATCTCAACATACCAGTTAAAGAAATTGTTGTGCCCAATGGGAATGGAGGCCAAGAAGATACACACATGCCCGAATGATTGTATATTATTTCAAAAGGACTATGTAGATTTGAAAGATTGTCCAAAATGTGGTGCGTCAAGGTATAAATTGACAACTTTGGGGGAGTCCAAAACTGGTTCTCCTACGAAGGTGATGTGGTATCTACCTATAATATCACAGTTTCAACGCTTTTTTGCCAATCCGATAGATGCAAAGAATTTGAGGTGGCATGAAGATGTTAAGAAAAATAATGATGGAATCCTACAACATGCGTCTGATTCCCCACAGTGGAAGAAGATTGATTTATTGTACCCTAAATTCGGTGAAGAAGTCAGGAATCTAAGACTTGGGCTTTGTACAGATGGGATGAATCCGTATGGGACATTGAGCAGCCAACATAACACTTGGCCAATTATGCTTGTTATATACAATCTTCCTCCCTGGTTGTGTATGAAAAATAAGTACGTTATGCTGTCGTTGTTGATATCGGGCCCTAAACAACCTAGAAATGATATCGATGTTTATCTTGAACCTCTGATTGATGACTTAAAGAAACTCTGGGGTGAAGGTGTGATGACCTATGATGTTTCATGAAGAGAGATATTTCGTTTGCACGCTATGTTGTTTTGCACTGTTAATGACTTTCCAACATATGGGAATTTGTCTGGATATAGTGTCAAAGGATCTAAAGCATGTCCTATATATGAAGAGAACACTGATTCAATACAACTAAAACATGGTAGCAAGACTATATATCTTGGTCATCAAAGGTTTCTTCCAAAATTCCATCCGTATCGTAGGTTGTGCAAAGCATTCAATGGGCAGAATGAGGAACAAAGTGCACCTAAACCTATACTAGGGGAGGTTGTTTATGAAAGAGTAAAAGACTTTTCCAATGAATTTGGTAAGAGATCACAATGTACCATGGCCACACGGAGCGACAAATCTTTATTCATGAAGAATTCAATATTTTAGGATCTTCCTTATTGGAGTTCTTTGGCAGTCATGCATTGTATCGATGTCATGCACGTTGAGAAAAATGTCTGTGATAGCGTCATTGATACTCTATTGAATATACCAGGTAAGACTAAAGATGGGATAAAATCCAGAATGGACCTACGTGAAATGGGAATAAGGATAGAATTAACAGAAGTAGTTAGTAGCAATCAGAGAACATACTTACCTCCCACTTGTTACATGTTGTCTAGAAAGGAGAAGAAAGCTTTTTGTGAATGCTTGTTAAATGTTAAGGTGCCACAGGGTTACTCATCCAACATCCATAGATTGGTATCAATGAAAGATATGAAGTTGATAGGTCTTAAGTCTCATGATTGTCACACTCTAATGCAACAAATATTGCCCATGGCAATTCGATCTATATTGCCGAAGCATGTAAGGTTTGCAATCACCAGACTTTGTTTCTTTTTCAACAGTCTGTGCAACAAAGTTATTGACCCTGATACTCTCGATAAATTGCAAAGAGAAGTGGTTGTTATCCTATGTCAGCTTGAGATGTATTTTCCTCCTTCATTCTTTGATATCATTGTACATCTTGTTGTCCACTTGACTAGGGAAGTGAAAATGTTGGGACCATATTTCTTGCATTGGATGTATCCCTTTGAACGATACATGAGCATTTTTAAAGGTGATTTTCAAAACTATTATCAGCTTGAAGGGATTATTATTGAGGGTTATGTGGCGAGAGAGGTTATGGATTTTTGCAATGACTTTGTGAGTGCTAATGACGCTCCTTTTAATGAAAGAATATTGAGGAGCATTTTGGAAAAGGAATTTTGGGATCATGGATGAAAGTAATTAGTCGTGAGCAGTTGGAACAAGGTCACTTATATATTTTACACAATATTAACAAAGTGAGTGTTTATATCGAGGAACATACCAATTTCATCAAGAGACAATATCCTCGAGCCAATTTAATGTGGCTTGCTAGAGAGCATAACAAGACATTTATTAAGTGGTTTGAAGATAAAGTCTTACATAAACTATCTCAAACACCAGATAATCTTACTGAAACTATCAAATGCCTCAACTTTAAGCCAAAATTAATATTATGTCTTATGAAGGGTTTGACATAAATGGATTCTCATATTATACAAAGCGTCAATATGAAAAGAGTGTCGTGCAAAATAGTGGGGTTACCCTTCAAGAGTCTTCATTATTTTTTGCAAGTGCAAAGGATAAGAGTCCACGTGAAGCTAAAATGCCATATTATGGAGTTATTGAAGACATATGGGAGTTTGACTACGTAGATTTTAGAATTCTGCTCTTTAAATGTAATTGGGTTGATAACACCAAATGAGTTATAGTGGATGAATTGGGTTTCACATTAGTGAACTTTAAAAAGATTGGCGAAAAGGGTGAACCATTCATATTGGCATCATAGGAAAAATAAGTATTTTATATCGATGATCCTGAAAATGATAAATGGCCAGTTGTTCTTCATGGTAAAAGATAGATCATTGAAGATCCTATAGATGAAGAACAATACTATGATAAGTATGATGATTCCAGTCCATTCTCAGTTGGGTTGCCAACACCACCAAATATTGAAGCTAATGATGACTTGTATGTGCGTGGAGATCACAATGAAGGATTGTTAATTGATAAAAGATCGCAATATTAGAGGCATGCATGTTTATAATTTTTTATATGTTTTATTTTTCTAAGTGTGAACTTTACAATGTTTCATTATCTTCTAGTTATGTCAAATGCTAAATGTTTGATTTTTTAATGACACTTTCAAATGGCTGAACATGAGCATGATGACCATGATGATGATTACTGTGAGGGTGAGGATATCAATGCGTCGCCTCACAATGTAAGTTTTAAAAATATATCCTATATATCTATCTATATGTTCATTTATAGTTATATCATGTAAGTGTGTTTTTTGTCAAATTTTAGGTTGGTGATGTACCCCCTGAAGAAATTGGGGAACTTGATGAGCAGAAAAAAAAATTGAGAAAGTGAGGGGCATCAAAATGATGAACAAGTTACTACAGCAAAGGGGCAATGGACCCAAACTGGCTGTAGATTTTGATCATGTAGGAAATCCAGTTGGAGTGAACCGCAACTCATTTATTTCATATCTTGGGGTTCTTACTCACAACCATTGTAGTCCTAACTTAGAATCCTGGCATAAAGTTCCTAAGGGAAAGAAAGAATTAGTATGGAAGGAACGATGCGTGAGTTATTATTATTTGCAATTCTATTTTTATATATTAATATTTTTTTAGGATACTAGTTAATAGCAATTATATTTTGTAGAGTATATTTGATCTGGATGAAAAGCTGCATCGTAAATGCATGATGCAACGCTGTGGGAGGGTCCTAAGGAACTATAGGACAAATCTCACTCGAGATTGCATACGTGATGCTGAGAACATGTTCTTGATTAATTTCCAATTCTAGACATTGATTACTTTTTGACTAACTCTACACTAATAATTTTTGTTTGTATTCTCTTTAAAAAATAAATTTAGGAAGAAGGCAGCCACTGAGAAATGGAATTACCTGGACCCCAAAGACTGGGAGGAGTTTGTTGCCCAAAGAAAAATAGATGAATTCAAGGTATTAAGCATCACTCCCAATTTAATTAATATATGTTCTTATGTATTCACCTATTCAAGATTAACCTTTAGTGTTACTAACCAAATCAATGTACTTACTAACAAGGCTATCAGTGATGCTCAAAGAGCAAGGCGTGCACTGAATGTGCATGACCACACAATGGGTCTAAGAGGCTATGCAGGCGTTCGCCAAAGACTACAGGCTGAGTCTACTGCTCAGTCTGCTGCTACTCAGGAGACTGCATAGTGCTCTACTATTGGTCCCACACCTCTGCCTTGCCATGCTATGTGGATATCTGGGAGGAAAAACAAGAAGGGAGATATAACAAATCCCACAACTGCTGAGGCAACTGCAAAAATGGTAAAATTCAACTCTTAGAGAAATTGATAATGATTATTGTTATGTTTACTTACCAATTTTTGTTGATAGCGATTAGCAGGAGCTTCACGAGCAGAGGAAGGAAGGCAAGTTCATCCCTGAGGGCATAAGGGATGAATTAATAGTTGCTCTGGGTAACCCAGAGCATCCTAGACGTGTTAGGGGTGCAGACGTTGGTGTGGGCATCAAAGTGTTCTTTGGGCCATCCCAACACAAACCTGTACCAAAAGCGGGACTTTCACAAGATGAGGTAACCTATTCTTTTTTAAAATGTTATTATGAAAGAGAATTCAATAATCAAAAGCTAGTGTTTCTTTTATCCATGTATAGGTAGATAAGTTAATTGATAGGAGAGTCGAGGAAGCATTTGATAGGAGTGCCGACGAAGCACTAGATAAGAGACTCAATGAAGTAATTAGCAAGTGGTAGGCGTCTCAGCCTGCCACTCAGAAAATACCTGTGGTATGCCGCTCTTCTACTACTGTAGAGGTGGTTGGAAGTAATCATGTAGACCCACCACCTAGCACGTCCGATGTAAGTATTTGTATGACATATATAGTAGCTAGTCTTTATAAGATGCCATGTTTATGTATATATGTATATAACATTCTTTATGTAAATTTATAGGGGTTGAAGCTATGCCATCTAAAAAGTCAAGAATATATCATTGCAGAGGTACAGGCTTACCCAACCCTTCCAGGGGACATGTTTCATGGGACTCCAGTACCAACTGGTGTGGTTTGTGTGAGCCCAATACATGTACTCCCCAATTGGAGGGATCTTTCATTGCCATATGCCCACCCAGATTCTAAAATGCTTGGTGATACAGAAGGAAAAGTGATAATGCAGCCCAAAGTGGATGTCGTCTATACTAATATTGTATGGTAAATTTACATTACATTAATTTGTTAGTTTGTATATATGGTTCAATTGATCTGAAATTATATATACAGGTCAACAGGAAGACACCCGCTACATCTCGACCTCCACCTCCGCCTCCTAAAGTACCAAGTTGGCTTCCAAGGGACCTACATGCCTCGTTAGGTCCTATTTGTAGGGGTATGGCAGTATGGATAGGCGAACATGATCCAAATTGCCCTATAAATGTTTCTATTCTGGAGGATGCTGTAGGTCAATCATACGATAACAAGCTATTTATACAAGATATTTTAGAGTTGTTTTGTTATGATTGGCTGAATACATCTATGATAGAGCTATGAATATAGTAAGATCTTGTTTATACATCCATATACCTTGTTTTATATATGGTGATCTGGTTTCTTATATATTAATGCATACATAATGCATGTTTTGTAGCTACTTACACACGATATGTATAGATTTTTCATTTTCCCATGTGGGATTTTTGGTTCCACTTTGATTAGACTTGTAGATAAAGACCCTTCTCTAGCTACTTCATACTATTGTTCTGCTTTTAAATATTTTGACAAAAAAAGAAGATGGTGATAATAGATCCATTCAATGTCAAGTAAGTTTACTTTGCTTATAATTTGGACTTAAGAAAATTACATTTTTATTGTGGATTTTGAGTTATTAATTTTTAACTTTCTTACATGTAGTGGTAGGCATTGGGAGTTACTAGTTATTGTCCCCAAGATGTTCACTATCTATTATCTAGATCTTGTGGGGAATGAATTGAATACATTATATGGACACACAATGAAAAAGCCATTATTCCCCTGAGAAATATTTCATATTTTTATATCCATTAACATATGTTATTATATTACTATTTAATTATGCAATTTAATGTGTTACATTAACATGTAGGGATTTAAATGAGTTCAAAAGAGCTAGAGGAAAGGTCCCCAAGAAAAAGAATCAACCACTAATTTGGGAGAATGTGAAAGTAATTTCCCGACACCAATGTATATATTATTTATTTGAATTGTGCTTATTTGTATTTTTGAATATTTTGTATGTTTCAATAGTGTGCTATACAAGATAACGTTTGGGCATGTGCATACTATGTAATGCAATTTATGGACCTAATCATCAAACATGCCACAATGGAAATCGATACTATACATAAGGTAGTATATATAGTCTCATTAGATAATACAAAATATATCAATCTTATTATATATTATTAATTATATATATATGCCATTCTCTTTGTAGGTGTTTAAAACTGACTTGACTACATGTGGAAAATTACTAGATGTACATACTCCCTATACGAGGGAAGAATTAGATGATGTCAGAGAAGAATGGGCAAAAACCCTAAAAGTAGTGGGAATTTTTAAATATAATTGGGATACAGATGGCGATAATGATGATGATGAATAAAGAATGATATTTCTAAACTTTGTTTTCAAAATTATTTTTGTGGGACTGTGAATGAATTTTTCTGAATTGTCATATGTGTGAATGTGAAGATGATCAATACATGAATGTTTCTACATGTGTCTGAATGAGAAAAGTGATGAAATGAATGGAACATCAGGTTGCGAATTGTGTGTGAAAATGGAGGAAATTTGAAATGGAACTACTGGTTTCTACATGTGTGTGATGAAAAATAATATGAATTAAATGTGCTTATACATGTGTGTGATCATAAATTGTTGTCCATCTTGTTAATTTTACAGGTTTGTGGCATGTTGTTGGTTGATACCAATGGATGCTGTAAACCTGCAGTTCAAAACTGAATTGTAGGTTCTGCATCCTACTGACCAGCCCTACAACAGGCCTGCAAACTGATAAGAAAAAAAATCAGCACATAGGCGTCAATTATTAGTATAAAATCGACAAAAAAGACATACAACGTCGGTTATTAGCAAAAAAACTGACGTCGATGTGGCTATGGGTGTCGGTTATATATAAAAACTAACGCTGATTATGCCCTTGCTGGTGCGTTTTATTGGTGGAGGGAAGGGTTATATAGTGTCAGTTTTTGTGAAACGCTGACATCTTTGACCTAGATATAGTGTCGGTTTTATTAAATAATCGACGCCTATAGTGCCCTTGTTGGCACATTTTTGGTGGCGGGAAGAGTTATGTCATCAGTGTTAAAACCGACGTTGAAGTTTTTGACTTGTAGCGGCACCCACTTGGGTGTCGCTTTGAAACCGATGCCAAAGGCCTTAAATAACCGACACTAAAGGTCAGTCTGTACTAGTGTTTGCTTTAATTTTGGGATAATTTTTTTTAAGGTGGGAAGGATGTAACAACCTAGTTTTCTCTCTCCTCCAACTATGCACACATTGACAATTAATACACTCAACTTGTTTCAATGATCTACCCATAAGAAATTAGATGTTCTAAAGTCACATGTTGCCTAATTGATGAGTGTTTATGGCTAAATTGCAAGTTTGAACTTGATTGTATAATGTTGAGTGACTTCATTTTCTTTGAGAATGATTTGAAAATTTTGAGACAACTAAACGTTCTTTTCTTGATCTTAATCTGTATCCATTAGATGGTGAAATTTCCGATCTTATGGTAAAGATTTCACCCAAATCCGGTAATCGAGGAGAAAGATATGGAAATTTCAAATTTGCTCCTTTTCTAGCTTTCTATCACATTATTTTTTCTTTTTTTCTCCTTTGATGGGCCTTGACCTTTCTTCTTCTTGTTGGGACGACCCACCCATGCACCACTGGGGACACCACCAATGCAATGGCTGAGAGCGACCCCCAACCACCCGATGGTGTCTTCCGACCGAGCGGTTAGGGAGTTGTCCCCTAGCTCATGGCAAAGTCAGCATCTAGGGTGCCGACCATGCCTTCGACACCGACCTACAACGCTCACTTGTTCTCATTTTGACTTTTTTTTACCACAAAATGCCTCCACTTGGTCTCCTTGACCTTTTGCCTACATTTTTTTGACCTTTTTGCATTGGGTAGGGGCATGAGACACCCTCCCACCATGGTCGGCCACCATGACCGCGACGATGATGGACAAAGTCTTTCACACCCATTGCACCATCTTTTTAGATCTTTGGCTCTACAACACCTTAAATTTTGTTTTCCCCAAATTTCATGATGTTCTCACACCCTCTACCTCCTTATTTCACCTCTTCTTCAACCTCCAACTCTAGCAACTCCGACGAGGTGCTGCTCAGCCTCCAGCCTGCCTCACGCCAGTCTAAGGATGGCTTTGGATTCACAATGACAAGGCAGTGAAGGGAGGCTAGTTTTCCGCTCCTCCCTTTTTCTGTAGTAGCCTCACCCTTTATTCTTCAGCGGGTGCACTGCCATGTCAAGATTTTTGGCTTGTGCCATGGCGGGGATGATGACCCCACTGCCATCGATCGACGCCAAGGGTCCATTGTGGATCTAGTTCTAACAGCCCAAATCGCACTGGATAAGGCTTCATCAGTTAATGAAGACTATAGACCACACTCCATTTGGTGCCCACGTGGCCCAATGTGAGCCAATGGCGGCCCACCGCCTCAACGCCTCATTGTGGTATATATCTCCCTCTCTCGTGCATTTTAAGCTAAATCTTACAAAAATCATATTAAACGATTCATAAGTTCAAATGGGACATATTATATATGAAAATTGATCTACTCAATGAGATATATCCAATGAACCTTATTTCATAATCTAATTCCTTTCATAGCTTCTTATATTTTTAAAATGGCATCAAATGCATCTATTTCACATGATTAATAATGTTTAATTCTCAAACATGACCATACCATAACCCTCTCTTACTTTCATGACCCTGATCAGTAATTACATTCTATGACTTGTGACACAAAATATCAAGTGATGCACTCTTGTTCACTATTATGACTAAGAGACTTAAATTTGACATTAAATGTGACCTTAATGTACATATTGCTAAATTGGAGGTCTAATCTTGTACAAATCTCATCCTATTGGTCACCCATGATATTTGATGACTTAAAATTAGTAATTTGTTGATCATTATGTCACTAAATCAATATTGAACTCATGTGTACTCTACTGTTGACTATCATGCCTAAAAACAACTCAATATGAATTAAATTGATGTTATGATGAATAAGGATTTAAGCTTATTCAAATCTTATTATTTCCTATTAAGATGATGAGAACCTATGATTAAAACCTCCAATCTTGATAGGATGTTTCAACGTAAGTCAAAATTATAAATGATGTAGTATGTATCTCGATGATGAATAATTGCATGAACATTGGAGATTTCAAAATCAATCATTGAGAAATATGGAACTTAGATTCAGTGAAACATCCACCCTTGATAAATATGATTAAGATGACCTAAGTCTTGTGATGTTAATCTAGTCACAATTACTTGCAATTCAAGGATATCTTTGATAGACTCTTTTCAAAGATTTAATCATGTTGTATAATGCTAGTTTGCTCGTATCAAGGTACAGTTTATCCTCACATTGGCTGGACTAGTGGCATTGAAATTGCATGTATGTATGTAGTATAAATTCTTGGCTTATTATACTTGTTTGAGCTACATGTTACCTATGACTAATATGTTTTGGTCTTGATTACATATGTTGAACATACTTGAAAACATAATGATAAATGTCCATTATACAACCTTGTGCACCTGCCTATATTCTCAGGGTAAGGACACGAGGCTGGGTGTCCTACTTGAGTTGTCATGATAGGGAATGCTGTGTTGATACAATTGTTAGCACTTGGTGATGGCCTTGAGGTCCCTTACGAATAGGGTTTTAACTCTTAATGTTTAGTCTTGTAGTCCCTCATGTTGAAATATGGTAGCTAATCTTCAACACCCTCACTGACCCCTTCTGTGACATCCCGCCATCACACAGACAACGAAATGCCATGCGAAAATGTGCGGAACTTCCATAAACCACATATTACCAAAAATATGGGTTAATTAAAACCAATTTCGGAAAACATATAATAATGGAACTATTGCATCCAGATCCTTATCCTTCAAGGAAACATGTTATATAAACATAGATAAACCTTGATATGTGTCTACAGCTTACAGGAACCAACTGTCACATAGGCACAAAGAGTTAACCACCTGTTTATATACAGAACAGGCCATACTAGACCAACAGTAGGATAAACAAGCTATATCAACTATACATCGTGAAACATCATCAAAACACTTCTGAGGACCTGAGAGTATAGGGATGACTCTAGGAATCTACTACAAAACAACCAAAACAACATCATATCCATCTCTTGCCTCCTACTGCTCTTCTTGCTGCTCGACCGCAACCTCACGACCACCACCACGTCTAGCACGATCACCTTAAAAGGTTGTAAACTAGTGGGGTGAGACACACAGTCCCAGAGAGAAACATAAATAGAGAAACTATACAAGAAAGGGCTCAACCAATGTTCCGTGTTTTGCCTTAAGAAATATATTCTATACGGCTGGATAATGATTTATTATGCCCTGAGGAAGTGAGCCATCCCGCTCAAATCCAACCTTCGGCTGCGAAGCCCAAAACCAGTGCCATATAAGGTCATTGGGAGAGCCGGACTCCATGACCTCACCTCTTCGTGGTCAGTGCACGTTAACCAAAGCAGGACTATAGTCTCTTGCTTGAGTAGCCTCAGCCTCAGGATTAGCTCACACAGTCTACCCCTTTTTATCATGAGCCAGGGGCCTATTCATCATGCTCTTGAGCCATGAACACATTCATGCTCCTTCATGCTGAGCCATGGGCTTGATCACCATGCTCTTATACACATCTTGAGTCCACAACCGTAGTTGCACTCTAATCCTCCTATTTTCGGCTAGGAGAAACCCCGCATATTCAAAAATATGCGCTCCAGGTAATCCCGCATGAGAAACATGTTTCACCATCACCAGTTACTGACGATGATGGATCTATGTCCACGACAAACTACATGTAAGGTTCCTCTGTAATTAATTAATACATTTTAAGTGTATTGCAAGATTCAACCAAGTTATGTAACATGTAAACTAAATCACCAGTAAACAACATAGATCTCATTATCAGGTGTTACATTGTCATTCTTATTCTCAAAGCCAACATTACATGTTACCACTTGGCCTCTTGCCAATCATCAAGATCCATCTCAAGGATCAACATCATTGGGACTCAATCCCATCATCAAGGCACACATTTCCATTCCATGGGTAACACCCATCATATATCACTGGGTTCATCATAACCCTTGATGTTCCACATCATATCACTATTATGCCATTATCATGGCCTCATCATACAACTGTCTCCTGCATGGTTAGAGAAATCACAAAGGAGCATTAATACTTGTACAAGGAGCATTTACAACTCTTTACTTTATTATGAGAGTCAACCATGCAACATAGATGAGTGTATCAATGCATAGCATTCTTATATATATATATATATATATATATATATATATATATATATATATATATATCAAAGCATAACAAACTCATATATCAAAGTAAAACAAATATTAGGGCTGCCAACCGAACACAAGGTACACCCCTTATTATAGGTGTATCGGGTAAGGGACAACCCTCACCAAAAGCACAACGTCTCTCACCAAAGAGTGTGACACCCGAAACTACAAGGAGATAATGAGCAACACCCCTGTCAGGCAGCACTTCACCACCTACAACACCCTAGTGTGCACCATCATAACGAACATAACCATATCGTGCAATGCCATGTCGGGAAACACCTACCCACTGGTATCAGGCAACGCTTAACCTGTGATGCCCACACATGCAATCTCATGTCGGGCGGACAACGCTGCATCATGCAATGCCCAACGACGGGCAACATTGTGACGGGAAATGCACCTACTGGGGGTAACAGGCAGACTAGAACAAAAGGTGCATCGTGAAGCCATGAAACGCGAGGGTATTGTGCAACCAGGTGCATGTGTAACGAGCAACACAACCAGCCCTAACGGCCAAGACCCTACTTCCCATTAGGGTTAGGGTCCCATGTCGGGAAACCTATCATCACCATATCGCCCAAAGCCATATCACCTAGTATCATGGTACACAAGGACAAAACCATAGCACCCAACACACACACTGCTATCATCTCTCAATCGACACCATGGCACCCGAGGTAGCCTATCGTCCAACTAGGTTAAGCTCAACCATATCGGCCAACACTATGGCACCCATCTAGGGTTTCCCTATCCAGCCCGTATCGGGCAACATCAAAACCAACCCATGTCACCCAAGGCACAAAACAGAGATATCTACCAAGCACCATGTCAGTCAAAGGGACATCCAGGGTTCAACACTCCCAAAACCTTCTTGGGTAACAAGGAATATCATCCAACAACACTAACATGGTGAAGGGGTCATATCGGGCAACAAGTTCAACAGAACCCAACTTATCATATCGTCCAAGCCAAAACCCTAAAAGAGGGGTATCATGCAAAGCACCACAAAAGGGTACCGTGCAAGACACCACAAAAGGGTATCGTGCAAAGCACCACAAAAGGGTATCGTGTAAGGCACAAGGTCTATATCAGTTTGGTCATCATCAACCTCAAGATCACCATCATCAAACCCTAATAGATCAAGAGAGTTGGCTCACCTCTCAACAACTAAGAGAGATGGGTTTTGCACAACCTTCATCACATATCGGGCAACAAGGTGGATCATCCCCTTATCGGTCAAGATTCCAACCAAGGCTCACCTCTCAAATCCATGGTGAGAAAAGGGTATTGCCCAAGCAACTAGAGCATAGACTCACCTCTCAACAACCAAGTGATAGGGGTTTTGCCTACACCACTAGAGCTCGAACTCACTTCTTAAAACCAAAAGGGAGAGAAAGGGGTTTTTCCCGAGGAACCCTAAACTCAAGGTTCGGCCACAAGGTCAAAGAACACATCAATATCATGACCACCATATATATAACAAGATAAAAGGGTACATAATAGGGTAAGAAACATATCTAACAAGATGCATGGCCGATCAAGATGACATATAAGCATGAAACATGAAGAAGAAGTAGTATATCTAGGGTTAGGAGTTATGTAACCCACGTTAAGCAATCTCCAAGCTCCTAGCACCAAGTTTTCAAGCTCCAAGCACCACCTTCAGCCACCACAAGAAGAAAAACAAAGCTTATAACCACCATGGCCGAAGAACAAGCAAGAAGGAGAAGAAGGTGCCAAGGAAAGAGGGGGAGATGCTCACCATAAGAAGAGAAGCAAGACACACTCTAGGGTTCAACCACCACTAGAGGAAGAAGAAGGATCCACCAAGGAGATCGGCCACCAAGCTCTACCAAGGAGAGGTATCGTCCACCAAGGAAAAAGGAAGGCAACTAAGGAACTAAAGGGATCCCAAGCAAGAGAAAGGAGAGACATATATAGAAGAGGATGAAGAGGAAACTAAGGCAAGGTGTCGCCCAACCTAGGGACACTTGTCCATGGGGCAAAGCCACCTACTATCTCGCCCACCACCACATGTCCAAAGCTTTTACCACATGCAAGAAACAAGCACCAAGTGTTCACAAGGGGGGTGACACAAATGATGCTAGGTCAAAGAAGGTAACTTGGACGATACACCTCATGGGAAACACACCACTTTCCCGACACAACCATCTGACCGATACACCAAGGCCGATACCCCAAGGTCACCCTTGCTCATCCTTGCTCGATACAAGGCCCATCAAAGCAAGGCGAAGCCCAAAAAAGGCTCAACAAGGCAAAACAAATCCCAAAGCTACTCAAACAATGAGACCAACCCATTCTCTCAACCCTAGAGGATGCAAGGAGAGAGAGAAACATCTCTCAAGGTGTCAAACTTGCACATCAACCCTAAGACTTGGGTTATTTGCAAGTTGCACCTCCAACTCCCAACAAAGCACAAACAAACCCTAATCACCATTTGAGGTGATTAGCAAGCATATAAATGCAAGGTTTAGTAAAAGCAAATAGGGTAAGCCCAAAATGAAGGTCAGGGTCCTTACACCTTCTTTTGAGAAGATGGTAAAAGGCCTTATGATATTTTTGGGATAATGGAAATGAATATAAAACACACTTGCATGTTAATAAGAGAGTCTTTAATCATTTTGTTGCTTCATTCTTGTTAATTACTTTATGCTTTTGCCAAGCAACATATTTTCCTAAACCTACAATTTTATATGTTTGCATAGTGTACACAACATAGTTGTGCTAATGTGTACCTATTTTATCATTTTAGGTAATAGGTACACTATGAATCCTTAATGATGATCAATGCTTCCAAACTGATGATAATCTTCTTGTACTTTGATGATATATAATGACATGCAAATGGAATTCAAATGGTTTATGTATGGGACCTAAGATCTTATGTCAGGTGTTAGTTTAGTATTCTTTTATGCTTTCTTGTTACATACTTAGTTGTTGTTTGTGATTTTATTGATGCATATGTTATGTGATCTATCATGTGGATGGACGTTCAAGTCCTCTTGCCTTTGTCTTAGGAGTGAGGATTTGGGTAACAAACGGTTCTGTGACTGAGTACTTGGTCAACTAAAGTTGAAACTTAATTGAGTGAGTAGATAATTCACAATTCAAAAGTGAGTGTGCATGAGTTTTTGGCCTCAAACTCTTAGTGTTGGATTACATTTTTGTGTGCATCTAGTCACACACAATAAAGAGTTTTCCATTGTGTCATTTTCTATGTTCACTTTTCTTTCCTTGTCCCCTAGTTTTACAAAGGCAACTATATTTAAGTAAAAGTTGATCCAAGGATCAAACTATTTAGTGCCGTGCAACTAGACTTGTGGGATTTTTGCAACTCCACAAGGGAGTTCCTAATGTGGTTGCTTGTTGTCGATTCTATGACAAAAGGTTGTAATATTTAGATCACATTGCCAAGGTTTGATGTCGAAGAAAAATTCGGAGGAAAAAGTCTCTTCCTTAGAGGAGGAAGTGGCATCTCTATGAGGGAAGGTTTACAAATTAATGCATATCAAAAACTAGGTTCAAGATAAATTGACTACTAGTGGAAACCGTTTCTTAAAGGAGACCTTGGAACTAAGGAGTGTCATCACCAGCCTCGAGCAACAAGTCCATGACTCCATCAACCATTTGGAAGTTGTAGCGTATCTTATCAAGAAGATGACAATAAGGAGTGGCATCACTATTGATACATGTTACCCTGTGTCCCTCTCCTAAAGTCTTTCACTATAGTTCAAGATGAAAATCAAGTATATAATTTATTCTGGTACATGAAGAATTACTTAAGAGCAATGGGCGTGCCAAAAAGAAGATAAAGTGAACATGGAAATCATTTTTCTTAAAAAAATGCAAAGTCATGGTGGTGCACTAGATGATATGACAGGAGACACCCCTCCTCGATTAGGAGTCCTTAGAGAATGAAATGCACACTATGTTCCTGCCAATGAACACTACATCATCAGCTTGTGATGCTCTTTGATGCCTGCGGCAAATAGGAAGCGTCAATGCATAAGTAAAGAAGTTTGCATCCATCACGCTAGATATCAAGGACATGTTATATGTGGATCGACACTTCAAATGTGATACTAAACTTAGGCCTTGGATTCAAGTTGAGTAACTATGAAACTAAGTGAAGTACTTGGCACCAACCATGGTGGTGGCTAAAAGTCTTGACGACATGCAAGTCCCCCGAGACACATAAAATGAACAATCAGTCAAAAGAGTCCCTATCCTTGAGTGGATCATCTAAAGAGTCAAACTCCAAGGACCGTGACATCAAAGATCCTTAATGAGTGGGAGGGAGGTTCCCTCTTTCTCATATTATTCGAAGATGAGCATACACACCATTGATTGTTGTTGTGTAGAGGTACAAGCAACCTAGACTCAGGAGCATCTAGAGGGATACTCCAACATTGACTCTATAACACGCACAAGAGTCTCCCTACAGAGCGACACGAGTTCTTCAATCAACATCTATGACGAGTGTTGGAGTTCAACCTGGAGAAATCATATTATTCTTACAAAATAAACCAAACTTGAAGACCGTAGAGGAAGATTAAAAAAAAGTTGATAGAGGGCTTCTCCATGAAGGCATCAACTGGGAATGAAAATTAATATTTCTATGAGGGATTCTTCAACATTTCAAGGATTGTAACTATCACAGATCCATTTATTACCCTAAGTCAACACTCCTAATGGCTATACAACCAAAGGTGAGTGGACTAGGGCATTCATCCCTAGAATGGATCTCATAACATATTTCACACATGCAGTATATATGTAAATGAAGTAACAACAAGATAGAACAAGATACTAAAAGGGGATAGAGAATCATGTACCCATTTCATTTCTAGCATCCCATTGGTGTTCCATTTCATAGTGTAAAGCCTTGAGTGCAGCAGATCTTCATTTGGCAACTAAAAATTTGATAACTAAAACATATTAATGCTAAAGCATTAAGTACTCTATGAAAAGGCATGTAAAGAATTTAAGAATAAAACAAAACTTGCTTGGCTAGAAACATGATCATAGTCAAGAAGAAGAAACTAAGCGAGAAAACTTAATGGTATCATTTTTTACAAAGCATGTTTTAGGTTCCTTTATCCATTATGTCAACATTAGGTTGCATAATGGATTCTTGTATATTATATTCAAGGTATGTCAATGTAGAATACTCAAACATAAAACTAATAATCATATGAACAATAGCTCAACCAAGTAAGTAAGTAGCCAAGCATTCATACGACCATACATAAAAGCAAGGCAATATCATAGGAGGGCCAAGAGGAAAACATACCTTGTGAGTAGAGTACAAGCTATGATTCATGAATAGGATTCCTAGAGATGATCCAGACCAAGGGGACCTCATAAAGGAAAAACATATATCATGGTGTCTTAGTTCCAAGGGGTTTAGTTAATGTGAACATGAAACATTTCATGTGGATGTTCTCCTAAACCTAGGTATCAAATAGTTCAATTGGTGGTCCATGTTGTCAAACATGCATATGTTGATTTAACATAGTAAAAGCGATACTACTAAACCTTATGTCTAGGTGAACCATCCCCATTATGAGTACTACACTATAAATATCAACTCTGATATAGAAGTAGGGAATCATGTTATTTGGATTTCCATCAATGTTTTGGCAAGCAAGATCATAACTAGTCACATTAGATCCATTTCATGAGGTAGGGTCATAATTTTAAGTCATGAAAGAATTGAGGTCATATGATAGATCATGTCATCTTTTAGTGCTAAAAGATAATGATTATACTAATTTGGACAAGATAAAGCATGATATTGGCACAAGAGTAATATTTAATCATATGGAGACAACTAGGTCAACTAAGTCCTTTAGTGCACATAAAAGGTATTTGGGGCATCAAGAGTAGAAGTGGGCCACTAGCATGATGTCTTAGGACATTGTGTCACAAAGCATAATAAAAGTTACTTATTTCAAGATTGCAAGATCAAATGACATCCATCAAATATGAGATTCAAGACTTGATCAAGTTATAGCATGCATACAGTTAAGAAGTCACCTTTTGGGTCAAGAATGAGCATTGAGGTCAAAGCAAGCATTAGGGTTCCTATAGATGGTTCAAGACCTACATCCTAACAAAACAATGAAGTAGAGATGATAATTCAGGGGATTTTAAGGACAAGATGTCATTAGTGATACCTAGATTGCAAAATTGATACTAATTCCAACACAAAGATCATAAGGTGATTTTATTTAGAAAACTAGAAATGATACAAGAAAAATTGGATCTTGAAACTATTTCTATTGGTTAGATCATGTCCTCTAGATAAAAAAATCATATATGGCATGTACAAAAAGGCTCAACGAGTAAATGGATGGCATTTTTCAAAGAAAGGTACCTCAAATAGGATATCATGGATCGTCAGATCCTGATCCATAGGCTATAGAGAGGCCACACGCTCCTAGGTGAGGCGTCCCCCAACCTTGGCCTATGACTATTGGCCTTGCCCCACATGGACTGGCATCCTGCTATGCTCCAAGGATAGCTCCAACCCGATGTGGTTGGCCACCGTCCCACACAACTCCCCACCACTTGTGATGGTCTGGTCACAATCCCTAACTACTGGATAACTCCATGCCATCCCACTCCAGTACATGATGGAGTCTGGAGGCAAAAACCTGCATGTCTCTGGAAGGGATGGCTATGTGGTGATTGAGTTGTCTATGATGAGAGACCAAATCCTCTCTAAGTGCTCCTACTCCGAATAGTGGAGAATGGGCATGGGAGGACGTGGGCGATCGCCTAGCCTTCCTTCCTTGTCGTCATCATCTCTGTGGAGTTGGGGTAGAACTTCTCGCTGTAGCGGCTCGAGTGTAGCATGTCGAGGCCACCTCCTAGCTACTGAAGGCTCGTATGGCCAGTAGGGAGAGATGGAGGGGAAGAGAGGCAAATTGGGGCCATAGATGCATGGCCAAGCGCCTCGTCATCTTCAAGCTTGCGTCTATAGGAGATGATGATGGTGCCTACTACAGGATACAGTGGTAGCCTGTCTAGGGAAGAAGATAGGGGAAGAAAAGAAGGATGGTTAGTGGCATGGGAGAGGGGTTTTATAGGTGGCAAGTTCACTAGAGTGGCTTGTTAGGGTTTTAGATGAGGGCTGTCGGCCAAAGGGAGAGGGGGTGGCGGCCAGCCTATTTCCTACCCTACTCACACCCCATTGTTGTGGGCAGAGGGTCAAGCAGTTGAAGGGTGCTATTTGGTGATGAGAAAGGGAAAAAGTTGAGGGTTGGGGGAGTGCGCGTAGGGATTTGTAACTGTACAGCTACGACATTGCATCACCTATGGTAGAGAGGGAGAAGGTATACATGGCCATCAGATCTATGTGAGTCTATGGTAGACCATAATCCAATGGTCCACACGGCCCCAGATGAGAGTTGGATGAGTAGAAAAGGGTAAGAATGAGAAGGGGAAAAGAAGAGGGAATGTGCTTGCGTTGGGTCTGGCCCAAAGCGGCCGACCCAAGGCCAACATTGGGTCAAAAAGACTCAGAATAAGTTCAAGAATTCAATGAATTAAAAGAAACACAACTTCCTCTCCTAGCTCTAATTTGGGCAAAATTAGATGGACTCAAAATGAGAGATTGTCCTATATAACATGCACACAAGAAAAGAGTATATAATCACATAAGAGTATGGTCAAAAATTCAAGGAAAAGATGTTGGTATGTTACATGAAGGAAAAATTTGGTTTTAATCAAATTGAGCTTCATTGTAGTGATACATGTATACTAGATGGACTAATTCTGCATCAAAACACATTCAAACATGAAATTCGAGGTGAGGAAAAGGGTGAGGTCCAATTGGGGAAATTACAAAAGAAAAAGGACGAAGTTCCAAGTTATCACATCCTCCCACCTTAAAATAAATTTTGGCCCCAAAATTAAAAGAATCCATCGATCAAGTTTGAGATTTGATACTCCATATCATAATCACTTGGTATTCCATTAACATCAACTTCATTTCAAAATTGATACGTCAAGCATTGAGATCATAGCATGGTATTTTTTCATCATATTTGAAAGATCATCATATGAGTCACAAATCGGGAGAGATCACCCTATAGGTCACTGATCGGCCCAGAAGTGAGTTGGAACTTTTAAATTTATAACCCCAAACCTTCTAAGATGCCCACAACTTTTATTACGGGGTTGAAGTAGATATACAAGGTCGAACACATGGACGTGGTGACATTTAGGATGCCACATATCTCGTTCTTGAGTCAGATAAGCCAGAATGATAGTCAATGAAAATATATGCTAGAACTAGTCTAGCGGGTTGTCACAAAATAAAACAAAATAAAGAAAAGAAATGAAAACAAAACGGAGTCCACGAGATTCTACTAATTAGAGAGAAGGAGTTGATGGCTATGTAACCACAAGTTGGGCAGTCTATGCACCCGTTCTCAGGCGTAGACAACCCTCGAACACCTGAGCAAGCAATCTATATCCGAACATAGTATTTACTGTCGTGTATGTTCCTGTGGGGTCATCCTACTTGCTCTCGCGTAGCGTGACTAAAACCCATCATGATATGTCATCAAACCTCTCTCAAGGATGACAAATCAACACCCCAGAATACTCTAGATTCCCTCTCGAGTCTTAGAGTATTCTAGAATGTTAGGAATGACCGACCTTGAACTGTCCTCCTCTCAGCTTCTGATCTAAACTATCTTCTCGCGTCTATTCCTACACGGATCTCTCGATACAGGCAAAAATAGCAGTTCAAACTAATAAGAGATCAACCAAATTAGCAATCACAACTAGAGAGAGAAGATAGAATAAGCAAACTACTAGATCTGAGATAAATCTACTTGCTTAAGGCAAAAGTACATAAACATGCCCAAAACGGGCTACATAGCCAAGAAGGAGCTCAACTAGCCATGGACAAGCATAGTTGGCACCGAACAAAGATGGAAGAGCATCATTGTACAAGAAACCAAGAAACACAACAGAATAAATGGGAAGAAGAAGAGATTTAGCCCATGGAGGAGAGGTGGCTCTCACTCCTTTGCCTCTGTATAGGCTAGATCTCATCTTTTGGTCCTCCTCCTTGATCAGATCTGGACTCCTTGGTCCTCTTTCTCTCTGGATCCACCATGAACAACAGGTTGGTGGGTGAACGGTGATGGAGGACAATGGAGGTCATGGGTCTTCTCACTCCTTGGCTTCCGCCTTTAGAGATCGAAGACCAGGGGATGATGGAGAGTGGTGGAGATCGGAAGCTCGCCGAAGAGGAGGGCATAGGGTGAGCTATTTGGCCTTCTCAGACCTCTGGACTCTCCCACGGAACTCTAGGAACCTTCAGATCTCAGAGCAACAACCTCTTGGTGTTCTTGGTCGAGGTCCTTCTCTTTAAATGAGTGAGGGGGGCATCTATTTATAGAGGTAGACTGCAGATCGTGACCAACAGGTCATGGGGTCGGCCACGGTCGTGGTCAACACCACAGTCGTGGTTCATGGAGTGGAAATCACGATCGCAGTGATGAAGTCCGCGGTCGCGATCTGGGCACCACGATCGTGATGGAGGGCATCGGCCATGGTCGTGGCAAGGAAAGACCGCAGTCGCGGTGTTGAAGGCAAAGACTGCAGTCGTGGCTCATGGCCACAGTCATGGCAGATGGCCACAGTCATGGCAAGGGAAGACCACGGTCGTGGTGATGAAGATCGTGGTCACAGTGTTGAAGGAGAAGACCGCGGTCGCGATTCATGACCATAGTTGTGGCGGATGGTCATGGTCGTGGCGAGGGAAGACCATGGTCACGGTGATGAAGATCGCGGTTGCAGTGTTGAAGGAGAAGATCACGGTCACGGTTCATGGCCACAGTCGTGGTGGATGGCCATGGTCGTAGCAAGGGATCGCGGTCGTGGTCGTGGAAGGGAAGACCGCAGTCGTGGCAATGAAGACCGTGGTCGTGGCGCACGACCACAGTCGTGGTGATGGACGGCCACGACCGTGGCAGGTGGATAACTGCCGCAAAAACCATGTGTTGGGGAGAAATCTTTGGAGAATAGCTGTCTTCTCAGGTTTGGTACCTGCAAGTCCCAAAATTGGCTATATTGGCTATCTAGTTATCTTATATATGTAAATAAGAAAAGGACTAAAAGATGAGCAAAAGAGTGCATATTAAAACCAAAGTGACACAAAACCATAGATGAAATTCATAGATAATATGCGTAAATTTGGGTGTTATCAACTACGCTAAGCTTAAAACTTGCTTGTCCTTAAGCAAGAATGTACTCAAAGAACAAAAAGATAACATCCAAATTAAGCTTGGAAATAGATGCTAAGGTTAAGAAAAATAATTTAAAGCATCTATTCTCCTGATCCATGTCGTTTCAGAACAAACCCCCACCAATCAACCACAATCCTGCTAAAGCAAGATCAAAGAGTTTCTAGGCAAGATTAAGCAAATTCACTATAGCCTACCGATACTCATGAGGGTTTGAATCATAATTATTAAACATAAAAGAATTTTCACATAGATTATCATGTGGGTGATGAGCATTTAGCCATCACCATGATTCCATGCATACCAATCAATAATAACACGCCTCTCACTTATTCATGTCCTTAAGAAACAAAGCAAAAAGACTCTAATAACTTCTGAGGATCCTGATCTGCGTCAGGTTGGTCCATGTAGCGAGCAAAAATCCCTAAAGTTCAAACCAGTTGGTCCAAAGCAGTGAGATGAACTCCTCGTACGACGCCTAAACCAACCTTGCTATTAGGATGATCTCATATGTCTCCTAGGGGTTCCTAGTGACTCTCTAATGATCATTTGGAGTGATACTACCAGGCGTGACATACTCTCGTTTGTGAGCGCAGTCATACACCAGCTGGGCACCATCCTCAACTCTCCTAAAAGAGAAAACAACGGTCATTTATTGTTCACACTTAAGATTTTATCATCTGCATTCTATTTGTAGGCTTGGGTGAGAACTATATATATATTTTTAGGATTTTATGGGCGGCCAAGCCTCTTTTGCACATTTATTTTTATATTTTTCATCTTTTTGACTCAATCTAATGTGAGAAGGCATGTAGTCCATCAAGGAAAACATTTCATCTTGATTATAGCTCAAAACTCATCATGATCCGCTTGACACCTGTGTGAAAAGTTGCAATTATGATTCAAGAATCCTTAGAATAGAGGCAAGCTCGTGAAACCGCAGCTAGGATTCTTTGATTGTGTTTTAGCTCATTCCAACGGTCCTTTACCATGGATTTTCCATTCACGACATAGATCAAGGGGATTTAGCTTTAAGCTATGAAAAAGGCACATATCCTTAGATTTTATTACCAAACTCAAGGAAAGAGTCAAAGAGCAAGCCGAGCAAAAGGTCAAGCAATTTATAAGATGAAAACTATGCATTTAGGCATAAAGTCAAGCATTTTTCTATTAGATTCACACCATATAGCCATAATTGCAAAGCTAAAAAGCTGAAAATTTTGAAAATTTTAAAACTAAATGCAGGAAGTAAACATGCATGCAAGAAGGGTGAAGAGAAAGAAGGGTGAAGCCTACCTACTATCCCAAGCTTAAAACTTTGCTCGTCCTCGAGCAAGACTTAAACTTAAAATAGTGAGGCAAGAATGCATGATTTTAATGGCAGTTATTGAAGTTCTAAAGATGATGCATGGATGCAAGGATATAAAATATAGTTAGAGGAAAGAAACTAACTAACAAGAACAATGAAGAGCAAAATTTATTGTAATAAAAGGGTGGGAGGGTGGATAAGAGAAAAGGGGGTGGCTGCCCCACGATACCGACACTGGGATCCCAAATCCTAAGTTTTGGGACCAGTGTCACCTGTGTCTTACCGACGGGTTCCGCCACATAATAGGAATAGAATAGGCAGATGTGTTGGCCCTACCGAGTCCGAAGAAGCAAAGTGAAATTTGACGACTCGGTGAAGTCATCTTTGTGCTGGAAGTGGCTTGAACTGCACTTGGATGAATTCTTTGGCATATCATCCTCAGGGTACCTTTCATTATATGAATCTGAATATGAAGGTCCTAGGATGTCGACACATGACGAGATGGAGGGGATAAGTTGAATGACTTGGGTAGGATCCATTTCTCCTTCCTCCATCTCTGAACTTGAGGTTGGATGCTCAGATAAATCTTCATGTATAGTCTGAGTCATCCAATCATCTTCTGAACAAGAAGAAGAATCAGTTTGTGGTTCTACCACCCTAAGCTTATCACCTAGCATGGAGTCAAGGGTATCTTCATGCTCAACAACCATGTTGTAGTGGACCGTCCATCCTACCCCCTTGACGTCCACCCTACCTTGTAAAGATAAGGGTGTAAATGGCGGCTCGTTCTGCTCCAACTTGTCGTCGTCAGTATACTCACTGCTCCATGTCGAGTGGCTATCGCAATCGAACAAATTGTTCCAAAACATGGTTGGAGCGCTACTCAAAGTGAAGTGACAAGTCTCAATATGAGATATGTCACACTGGTCTGGTTCAATATCTGACTCTGGTTCCTCAAACCAACCTTCTGGCTGTGAGGTTGATTGGCTTTTTGAGTCTTCATCATTTTCATCATAGACCAATTCATGTCTATGACTCATATCTTCCATTGGTTCATCAGTTGGGTCATCTGGATAGAATGAAGGGCTTCCCCAAATGGGTTGTTCTTCTTAGAAAAATCTTGATGAATCTAGTTGATGGTCTGAGTAGGATGATGGTGCATACTCCACTTCAAACCCAATGGAATGGTCTTGATGAATAACTTCTTTGTTGTCTTGTGATGGTAGTTGTAACTGGATTGTAACCAAATTGATGAACTCTTGGAGCCTCCTGCCCTGTTCAACATCTTTATCATGAAGTTTTTGTACTTGAGCAACAATGCTTTCGAGACCCATCGATTCTTCCATGCACATATGAGGGAAGTCCGCTGTATCAAACTGATGCACTTGGATGGATCCTTGCTCAAGAGTTCAAAGTAGACTTCTACTGCGTTCTACAACCTCGATGACTAGTTTGCGATAATGATCCTACTCTTCTACTAGTTGTTGCATTGGATCAACATCTTCTTGGAGATGAGGGGCTAATGAGGTGAGTGCGTGAATACTTTCCCTAGCCAACTCCACTGCCTTAATTAGTTCTTGATCCCATGATAGCACAAGAGTCAAGGGCTGACTGGCAGTCTCCATTGTTGGAATCTTGACATATGATGATGGTGGAGGTAAGTATAACTCGACTAGTTGTAGAGCACAACCTTCAATTATTTGCCAGCAGTGGGGACTATGGAAAAACTCAGGAGGACATGTGGACAAGATTACTTGTCTTGCCGAAGAGAGATCCATGGCTGAAAAAGAGTATAGGAAAAACAAGAAAAGGTATTCAATATATATGAACAAGTATGTGTAAAGTAAGAGGAAAACTATGCATATATATATAGGCTTATAGTGACAGAACAAAATCTTTTAGGCGTGTAAACGTAGAAAACCACATCCCCGACAACGACGCCAAAAAGTTGATTGGCCCAGAAGTGAGTCAGAACTTTTAAATTTATAACTTGAAACCTTCTAAGACACCCACAACTTTTATTATGGGGTCGAAGTAGATATACGAGATCGAACACAGGGATGTGGTGACATTTAGGACGCCACAAATCTCATTCTTGAGTTAGATAAGTCAGAATAATAGTCGATGAAAATATATGCTAGAACTAGTCTAGCGGGTTGTCATGAAATAAAACAAAATAAAGAAAAGAAACAAAAACAAAACAGAGTCCACGAGATTCTACTAATCAGAGAGAAGGAGTTCCTGTCTATGTAACCACAAGTTGGGCAGTCTATGCACCCATTCTCGGGCGTAGACAACCCTCGAACACCTGAACAAGCAATCTATATCTGAACATAGTACGTACTATCATGTTTGTTCCTGTGGGGTCATCCCACTCGCTCTCACACAGTATGACTAAAACCCATCATGATATGTCATCGAACCTCTCTCGAGGATGACAAATCAACACCCCAAAATACTCTAGATTCCCTCTCGAGTCTTATAGTATTATGGAATGTTAGGAACAAATCACCTTAAATTGTCCTCTCAGATTCCGATCCAAACTATCTTCTCGCGTCTATTCCTACACAGATCTCTCGATACAGGAAAAAATAGCAGTTCAAACTAATAAGAGATCAATCAAACTAGAAATCACAACTAGAGAGAGAAGATAAAACAAGCAAACATACTAGATCTGAGATAAATCTACTTGCTTAAGGCAAAAGTACATAAACATGCCCAAAACGGGCTACATAGCCAAGAAGGAGATCAACTAGCCATGAACAAGCATAGTTGGCACCGAACAAAGATGGAAGAGCATCATTGTACAAGAAACCAAGAAACACAGTAGAAGAAAGGGGAAGAATAAGAGATTTAGCCTGTGGAGGAGAGGTGTCTCTCGCTCCTTTGCCTCTGTATAGGTTGGATCTCATCTTTTGGTCCTCATTGATCAGATCTGGACTCCTTGGTCCTCTTTCTCTCTAGATCCACCCCGAACAATAGCTTGGTGGGTGAACAGTGATGGAGGACGATGGAGGTCGTGGGTCTTCTCACTCCTCGGCTTCTGCCTTGGGAGATCGAAGACCAGGGGATGATGGAGAGTGGTGGATATCGGAAGCTCACCAAAGAGGAGGGCATAAGGTGAGCACTTTGGACTTCTTAGACCTCTGGACTCTCCCACAGAACTCTAGGAACCTTCAGATCTTGGATCAGCAGCCTCTCGATATCCTTGGTTGAGGTTTCCCTCTTCAAATGAGTGAGGGGGCATCTATTTATAGAGGCAGACTGTAGACTGCGGCCAGTAGGTCACGAGGTCGGCCACAGTCATGGCTTATGGCCACGGTCGTGGCCAACATCACGGTCGCAACTCATGGAGTGGAAATCGTGGTCGCGGTGATGAAGACCGCAGTCGCGGTCTGGGCACCATGGTCGTGGCAGGAGACCACGGTCGTGGTGGAGGGCGTCGGCTACGGTCGTGGCGAGGGAAGACTGTGGTCGTGATGATGAAGATTGCGGTCACAGTGTTGAAGGCAAAGAACGTAGTTGTGGTTCATGGCCACAGTTGTGGCAGATGGCCACATTCGTAGTGAGGCAAAATTGTGGTCGCGGTGATGAAGATCGCGGTTGTGGTGTTGAAGGCAAAGACCGTGGTCGCGGTTCACAGCCAAGGTCATGGCAGATGGCCATGGTCGTGGTGGAGGGCGTTGGCCACGGTCATGGTGAGGGAACACCGCGATCGCGGTGATGAAGATAGCGGTCACGGTGTTGAAGGCGAAGACCACGGTCACGGTTCATGGCCACGGTCGTGGTGGATGGCCACAGTCTTGGCGAGGGATCGCGATCGCGGTCATGGAAGGGAAGACCGTGATCGTGGTAATGAAGATCGTGGTCATGGCACCCAGCCACATCCGTGGCGATGGACAACCACGGTCATGGCAATGGACAACCATGGTCGTGGCAGGTGGATAACTTCCATAAAAACCATGTGTTGGGGAGAAATCTTTGGAGAATAGATGTCTTCTCAGGTTCAGTGCCTACAAGTCCCAAAATTGGCTAGATTGGCTACTTTATTGGCTAGCTAGTTATCTTATCTAAGTAAATAAGAAAAGGACTAAAACATGAGCAAAAGAGTGCATATTTAGATGAAAGTGACACAAAACCATAGATGAAATGCATAGATAATATGCGTAAATTTGGGTATTATCAATCACAAATTTGGAGATATTATCGTATAGATCACAAATTTGGAGAGATCACATTTTACGTTAGATGAATATAGCTTTTTGAGTTGAGAGTAAAGCTTGACTTTCATTCTCAATATTTGGGGTTCTAGCTTCTACATTCGCCTAGGTGAGGTTATACACCCATGATCGAGATTTCATATTTCAACAATTCAAGACCAGCATCATATTTCAACAATCATTATTTTCTGCTCGAAATCAATGGAAGGTCCCACCCTAGTCCACATGGAGCTGACCCCTAAGTCATAAATTGAGCAAGTCAACAAAATTATTGTTTCAAAATTTTGAGGTTTTGGAACATGAAAGTATTAGTCATACATTGAGGTTGATTCCCATACCCAAATAGGGTGACCCTAGGAGTCAAATCAATATCAAGATCAATAATCGTGAGTCAAGATTTCATTATTCAGTGTCGAGAGTCAAGTTTGGACATCAAGGTCATAGTTTAAACATTCCAAAACTAGGGTTTATATTCTTATTTTAGACCTTAGAGGTGACTTTGGGCACTACCCTTCGAAGGTTTATATTGAGATGACCTACACATTCTTCTTGAGGTTTCTTATGATAGTCAAACACATTAATTTCCTTGTAATTCTATAACTTGGATTTTCTCCATCTCTTTGGGTGCACATCATTTACTTTATGTCCTAACATTGGGTCCACATCAACCTTCTCTCCTGGTCTTGGTCTTCTCGGTGACCTTCCCTCCTGGGCTTGGTCTTCATGTTGGCCTTCCCTCTTGGGTTTGACCTCTTGGCTACCTTCCCTCCAGGGCTTGATCTTCATGTTGTCCTTCCCTTCTAGGCTTGGCCTCTTGGTGACCTTCCCTCCTGGTCTTGGTCTTCATGTTGGCCTTCCCTCTTGGGTTTGACCTCTTCATTACCTTCCCTCCTGGGCTTGGTCTTCATGTTGGCTTTTCCTCCTGGGCTTGGCCTCTTAGTGACCTTCCCTCCTGGGCTTGGTTTTAATGTTGGCCTTCTCTCCTAGGCTTGACCTCTTAGCGACCTTCCCTCTTGGGCTTGGTCTTCATGTTGTCCTTCCCTCCTGAGCTTGGCCTTTTGGTGATCTTCCCTCCTGGGCTTGGTCACCTACTATTATCCACTTCCTCATTGACTTTTTCTTACGTCCCTTGGAGATGACATAGTTGGGTTTAAAGAATTCTATTCAATATCTATTCTTTCATGCTTTGTATACTTGACCCTTCAAGCCTTATGTGATATTTGAGGCTATCTCAATTCTTAAATTGATTGAGTAAATCACCCTTATAGGGGTAATCATTCATCCATATACAACAATCAACCAATATTTTGAACATTATTGAACATTTCATGGCATCAATATTGTGTTTATCTTCATGGTATTCATGGTTGATGAATGATCTAGACCTAGTTCTTTCTAGGAACTTGATGCTTAGCTATAGTCCATGTCATCATATTCTAAGATTGTCATTAAATTGAGATTTTGAGATTGAATATCAATATCATCATAGACATAACCTATTAGGGACTTAGGCCAAGAAATCAAAATCATGTTGAAGGGGTCACCTTTCCAAACTCTAAATAATCAACAAAATGACAATTCAGAGGTAGTCATAATAGAGGTGTGACCAAGATTAGGGGGGTCATAAGTCAACTTCCACCCTAATCTAGCACATTAGTTTACATTGGTCATGAGTTGTCAAGCATATCCAAATAGGGTGAAAAGTTTACTTAACTATGTTTGAGGTTTGATCAAAAGTAGGGAAACATGGATTTAGTCAATAGGGACCCCATCTAACATGAGGTGTAAAACATGAGGTCCACCTTATTTTACCATATCAACTGTCTACCTCAAACATCAAAACACTAATATTTGATTTGATAACATGGGGTTTTCATTAGCACATCACTTCCTAAAGTACTTTCTTACATCGAATAAGGTTTTCAAATCTAAGATCAAATCATGGCATTATCATACGGATCAACTTTCATTATTTCAAATGAATTTTAGTTTTCTCATGCATAAGCTACCCAAAAGTGAGAATTCATGCAATTTATAGTCACGAGAGAAGAATCACATGAGAAGGAAAGAAATCTAACTAATCATCATCTACTTGGGTGGCTTAGGTGGTACTTAAAGAAGAGATGAGATGCTAGAAGACTCTCTAACCTTTGAGTAAAGGATTTTAGTCCTCCCTGAGCTCCTAAGGTATGTTATGCCATAAACATATATAGAGCCCTATGTGTTTAGCTCTGATACCATTTTTCACAGATCCGTTTATTAACCTAAGTCCACAATCCTAATGGCTACACAACCAAAGGTGAGTGGACCAGGGCCTCCGTCCCTAGAATGGATCTCATAACATATTTCACACATGTCGTATATATGTAAAATCAGTAACAATGAGATAGAACACAATACTAAAAGGGGATAGAGAAGCATGTACCCATTTCATTTCTAGCATCCCATTGGTGTTCCATTTCATAGTGTAAAGCCTTGAGTGCAACATAATTTTTTTTTTCATTTGGCAACTAAAAAATTCGATCCAAAAAATCTTAATGCTAAAGCATTAAGTACGCTATGAAAAGGCATGTAAAGAATTTAAGAATAATACAAAACTTGCTTGGCTAGAAACATGATCATAGTCAAGAAGAAGAAACAAAGCAAGAACACTTAATGGTATCCTTTTATACAAAGCATGTTTTGGGTTCCTTTATCCATTATGTCAACATTAGGTTACATAATGGATTCCTATATATTACATTCAAGGTATGTCAACGTATAATACTCAAACATGAAAGTAATAATCATAGGAACAATAGCTCAACCAAGTAAGTAAGTAGCCAAGAATTCATACAAGCATACATACAAGCAAGCAAGTATCATATTAGGGTCAAGAGGAAAACGTACCTTGTGAGTAGAGTACAAGCCATGATTCATGAATAGGATTCCTAGAGACAATCCAGACCAAAGGAACCTTGCAAAGAAAAAATATATAGCATGGTGTCTTAGTTCCAAGGGGTTTAATTAGTGTGAACATGAAACATGTCATGTGGATGTTCTCCAAGGGGTTTAATTAGTGTCTTGTCAAACATTCATATGCTAATTCAACATAATAAAAGTGATAACACTAAACCTTATGTCTAGGTGTACCATCCACATTATGAGTACCACAATATAGATATCAGCTCCAATTTCGAAGTAGGGGAATGATGTTATTTGGACTAACAACAATGTTTAGGAAAGCAAGATAATAACTAGTCACATTAGATCCATTTCATGAAATAGGGTCTTATTTCCAGGTTATGTAAGCATTGAGGTCATATGATAGATCATGTTGGCTTTTAGTGCTACAAGATAATGATTCTACTGATTTGGACAAGATAAAGCATGCTATTGGCATAAGAGTAATATTTCATAATATGGAGACAAATAGGTCAACTAAGTCCTTTAGTGCACATAAAAGGTATTTGGGGTGTCAAGAGTAGAAGTGGAACACTAGCATGATGTATTGGGTCATTGTGTTACAATGCATAATAAAAGTTATTGATTTCAAGATTGCAAGCTCAATGACATCCATCAAATATGAGATTCAAGACTTGATCAAGTTATAGCATGCACACAGTTAAGAAGTCATCTTTTGGGTCAAGAATGAGCATTCAGGTCAAAGCAAGCATTAGGGTTCCTATAGATGGTTCAATGCCTACATCCTAGAAAAACAATGAAGTAGAGATGCTAATACAGGCTATTTTAAGGACTAGATGTCATTAGTGATACCTAGAGTGCATGATTGATACTAATTCCAACGCAAAGATCATAAGGTGACTATATTTAGAAAACTAGAGATGATACAAGAAAAATTGGATCTTAAAACTATTTTTATTGGTTAGATCATGTCCTCTAGATAAAAAATCATATATGGCATGTCCAAAAATGCTCAACGAGTGAATAGATAGTATTTTTCAAACAAAGGTACCTCAAATAGGATATCATGGATCGTCAAATCCTGATCCAACGGCTACAAAGAGGCTACATGCTCCCAGGTGAGGCTCCCCCCATCCTGGGCTTATGACTATTGGGCCTTGCCCCACATGGACTGACAACCCACTATGCTCCAAGGATAGATCCAACCCGCCGTGGTTGGCCACCGCCCCACACAACTCCCCACTGCTTGCGATGGTATGATCGAGATCCCTGACCGTTGGCCAACTCCATGCCATCCCGCTCCAGTACGTGATGGAGTCTGGAGGCAGCAACTTGTAGGTCATCTTAAGGGATGGCTATGGGATGACTTCCTTCCCTATCACCGTCTCTGTGGAGCTGGGGTAGCATTGCTCACTGCAGCATGCCGAGGCTGTTAGTTCTCTTCCCCTTCCGAAACAAACTCTCACAACGTTGAGTGTGGAAGACAGTAGGAACACTTGAGACTCAGATACTTTGGTGCTGCGAAAAATAGTGCAACTTTTCTGTTTTGATTCGATCTTATTAATAGGAAACTAATCTACTGACGTGTCCGAGTTTAGTGCTGCCATTATCCCACAAGTTTAGGTGAGCAGCTGGACCACGTCATACATGAGCTCCGCATGGCCATGCATGCATAGCTCCCAAGTAAAACACGCACGGCTTCCACACAGGGATAGTGGGCTCGTGCATGGACACGACTGAAACAGAAAACCAAATCGAGAGAAAACAAACTAAGCAACCTAATTATCCAACAGAGGCCACCTCCTAGCTATTGAAGGCTCGTCTGGCCAGTAGGGAGATATGGAGGGGAAGAGAGGCAAAGTGGGGCCACAGATGCATGACCAAGCACCTCTTCGTCTTCAAGCTTGCGTCTGTAGGAAGATGATGATGATTCCTACTACAGGACACAGTGGCGGCGCGACCCGGGAAGAATATGGGGGAAGAAAAGAAGGATGATTAGTGGCATGGGTGAGGGGTTTTATAGATGGCGAGTCCGCTAGAGTGGCTCGTTAGGATTTTAGAAGGAGGGCTGTCGGCCAAAGGGAGAGGGGGTGGCGGCCAACCCATTTCCTACCCTGCTCGTACCCCATTGTTGTGGGAAGTGGGTCAAGCAGCTGAAGGGTGCTATTTGGTGATGAGAAAGGGAAAATGTGTAGGGTGTAGGGAGTGTCGCACAGGGCTGGGTGACTGCACGACTACTGCATTGCAACACCTATAGCGAAGAGGGAGAAGGTACCCATGACCATCAGATCTACGTGGGTCCATGGTAGACCTCAATCCAGCGGCCAAAATGGCCCCAAATGAGAGCTGGCTGAGTAGAAAAGGGTAAGAATGAGAAGGGAAAAAGAAGAGGGCATGTGCTTGCATCGGGTCCAGCCCAAAGTAGCCAACCCAAGGCCAACATTGGATCAAAAAGACTAGGAATAAGTTCAAGAATTCAATGAATTAAAAGAAGCACAACTTCCTCGTACTAGCTCCAATTTGGGCGAAATTAGATGTGTTTGAAACAAGAGATTGCCCTCTACAACATGCACACAAGAAAATAGTATATAATCACACAAGAGTATGGTCAAAAAATTCAAGGAAAAGATGTTGGTGTGTTACATGAAGGAAAAATTTGGTTTTAATCAAATTGAGCTTCATCGTAGTGATACATGTATTCTAGATGGACTAATTGTGCATCAAAACTCATTCAAACATTAAATTGGAGGTGAGGACAAGGGTGAGGTCCAATCGAGGAAATTACAAAAGAAAAAGGATGAAGTTCCAGGTTATCACAGTAACACTTTGGTGTATAATGAGCATACCCCGACTCAAAATCTCATTGCTTCAACAACATGGAATTATAAGGAGTGTTTTCCTTGGTATGTGATGAGAACATGCTAGAATGATAGTTTGTCTTTCTAAAGTAATGCTAAACATGACAACAAAATAGACAATGGTTCTCCAATTGATTCTATACGAGTGTACTGCTTCCCATGATCGTGCATATATATTATTCAAAGATGAGAAACACCAAAATAGCATTGTTTCTTAGGGGAGAAACTCTTGGATAATTCCACATATCTAAATAGAAGAATACTTTGAGAAGGGACTGGGAGGTCCATATGCACAATTTGAAATATGTCAACCTTGGACATTTTAGAGGAAACCAACTATCAGGAAGATCTAAGTTGTCACAATAAGGAAACATGTAAACGACCTTAAAAAGTTTCATGCCTCTGAGGAATTGACCATTTTTTTTGGGTGAGGGGGGGGGGTTGTTATGACCTTTTCCCAAGGACAAGATATTGGTACCTAGTCATGAGGGAAAAGTCCAAAGCATTTGCAATGTAGTTGGTGCGCAAGAGACAAGTTCATGACTTGGAGAGCAGAGCATGGGCGTGCAGTACTGGATACATTGATGAAGCAACACCAATTGGTTATGCACAGGGGGTGCACAACTCACAAGGGAAGATAAGAAGTTATAAGAAGGGAGGTGTGTAGTTGCAAAATGACACGAGAAAGAAGCCGAGTCAAATGACACAAATGGTTGTTGCCAGTCAACCGTGAAGGGATGCAGACACTTATGTAGTTGGTCCCACGCACATGTTCTTGCTAGCGGGAAAGGGGTGCAAGAACTTGTGGAAGACAACAAAGGGGTGTGAGAGGTTACACAATCCACCCCTTACGCATGTGTTTTTTAGAGGGTAAGGGGCACAAGCAACATATTGAGAATAGATCCATGCAAGGAACACAACCCTTCACCAACTGACATGAAAGTTACCTGAGCGGCTATTGTAGGTGTTAGTGTAGTTTTTTGAGTAAGTGGGTGGTTGTTGAACAAACCCTAGTACCCCTCATGTCTCTTCACGAGTTGTAACATCCTACATGCTGATCTTATATAAATCTATGAAAATTACTTGCCCAATCGAACTTGGTACTCAGTTGTGTGAGTAGATAACACATAACTCAAGAATGAGTGTGCATGAGTATTGTGGCCTCAACCTCTGACTATCATATTATGTTTTTGTATGCACCAAGTTGCACTCAACAATGAGTTTTCTATTACAACATTTCCTGTGTTCCCTTTTCTTTTCTTGTCCCAAATTTGATAAAGAAAATTGTATTCCAGTGAATACTGATCTAAGGATCGAGTTCTTTGGAGACGTGGAACCACGCTTGTGGATTTTTTGTAACTCCACGACGAAGCTTCTTGTCGGTTCTACAACAATAAGTTGTAACAACTACCATGTCCGACTAATTATAAGGTTTAATTTTAACCAATAACTTAACAAGATATGGTGAGACATTTTCTACAGCTCAAACCAATCAAGCTTGACAATTAATCATTTTAGTAAATGACGATAATTAGGGATGGTACCTCAAAGAGAAGTCCTTCACAAGTAGATTGAACTTGATTAGAGGCTAGTCAGGTAAGAAGTACCTCAAAATACAACTCCAAACACTTCAAAGACCATTCCTTTTTACATGACTTAAATCGTATATCGTCTTGTCTATGAATACTTTTTGGCCAACAAAAGTGGGAAAAGAACCGCAAAGTTTACATAACAATAGATGATCTCAATACGTTCTATTTTATTATTTTGTTTTATTAAGATAAGTTTTTTTATTGATCTGGTGTAGAAATAAATAATTACATTAAACAAGAAGGAAGATGGACCACAAGCCGTGTTGTACGTTCTTCTTGGATTGTAAAATTAATGCTTGAAAACACTACATCCATAACTCGACGATCATGATATTATTACATATTAAGTTTGAACCCTTTAGATCAGTTCAATATATCAAACTACTTGCTCTAGTCAATAGTGATCATAAATTAACATATAGGGTAGGGCTATCAACAAGAGGGTATGGGGAGGGTAAGACTCTATCCTTACCCTTACCCTTACCCTCCAGAGGGTAGCAAGTAAGGGTAAGGATAATTACCCTTCTTAGCATTCCCCTTACCCTCCCCTTGCTCTTACCCTCTTCCTATAAGGTAAATGGGGAGGAGAAGGATAAACAAGTAATTTTGACATAATATAATTTTATAAAATTCTAATTTATTTAAAGTGGTGTGTAGGGTGATAAATATTAAGTCTACTTGTATTTTCACAAATGTGAATATAAGCGGACTTCTGTTACACTTACTTAATTTGTTTAGACATTGGTCCAATAATAAAAAAATATCTTTTCCAGTCAAGTCAATGTGTTTATATTTTAGCAGATTGAGGAAGCTCTCTTATTGATTGCAACCCTTCGACGAGGGCCAAGTAAAAAAAATTATGTGAAAGGGGTCTAACTATTCTATCGAGTTGGCTTCCGTAGGAAAGTGTCTCATCACTACTGGTCTTCACAACAAAAACCACTCACTTCTCATGGGATAGAGATGAGGAATTTGACCACATTAGGGGTGTCTAGAAAATTTCAAAACAATCAATAGGAAAAAAATGGAAAAATCACATGATTAAGCAAGTAGAGCATAGACTAAGAGAGTGTGCGATCATTCTTTTCCCATTGTTCCATGACCCTGTCTACTGATTCAACATTTCATAGTAATATACTACGAACATTTGTGTGTGAGTGGGGATAGGAGGCAAGTCACATGTTGAAAAAAAGGATAATATTTTAACAAAAAACTTCTATATAATTATAGATTTTTATTAAATAAATGCAGAAAAAATATATTAAATAAATACGGATAAAAAGATATGGATAATGTCCATATGTCATCCTCTCATTTTAATATAGTGGGGAAACGGAAAAAGAATAAACCAGGAACAGATAACAAAAATCTTTATTCATTCCCTTATGGATAAAGGCCAAACGAGTAAATACTTTGCCCATCAACAACCCTATAAATGGGAAGACATCTACATGTCTGCGTGCTTGGGGGTATTAGTTTACACAATAGAGTTCACTGACTTGGCTTTTTCTCACAAATCGGCTTTATTTCCTTGGATGTAATTGGTTTCCCACGCATCTCATGTCATTTTCACATTTTGGCTCCTTGATGCAAGGACAGCTCGCGTTTTTTTTGCGATCCGAACGGCATCTGTCTGTCGCTAATAGCGTTGCGTATGATTTCATTGGAGTGACAGTGATTATTTAAAACCTCCAGTTTTGACGGAAGGGAATATTTTAAAAACCCTCAGTTTTGACCTTACACAATGAATTTAAAGAAGAGCCAAACAAAAGCCTCGGCAGCCGTTATCAGGAGAAGTAAAAGACATAAACACGAAGCCATTGAAGTAACACGCAGCTACAGCCTTCAAGTCGGATATTTCCGCATTAAGCAAAGAGTACCCCACTTTTTGTTCCTTCTATAGCCCGTTGACCTCGTATATACGTAAGGTAGGTCAAGACCGGCGTCCATTAGTTAACGACTATTATCGCATATGACCCCGCCCACTTCTACTCAGCAAATATTTTAGCACTGCCCCAGCCTGAACTTCTATGCAGAATGCCGTCCTAGCTCCCTTCCAGTCAGTTGTTGGTTCTTACTAACCACCATTGCATATGTCTATATATATGGCATGACGAGATGAGGTTTCATCCAGCACCAAACTGCAGCGAGTACAGTAAGCCGCTGACTGAAGTCGAATGCACGCAGCTTTTCTGATATTCTGAAGATCAACAGCTAGCAATCCGTTAATTGATCGCTTGCTAGCTAGCTTTCTGAAGTATAGTACTCAAGATACTGCTACCCTTTCTCAACATTAGTACCCAAGGCGTTTCCCTTCCTCTCAAGATATGAGGACCCAAGCCTTGATTGTTGTCGGAATCATGCTTTCCGTCCTCCTCCACCCCTGCCTATGTAAAGCTGAGGCTGTTGCCACTAAGCCTGGGTTTTTCATGGCAATCGACGGTACGTTCCCTGCATCAATAATCTACACGATCAGTAAGCTGATCTATATCATGATCAAGTGAACTTGAATCTTGACGTAATGAAACATGTCTATTTTACAGGAAGGGTAATTGATCAAAGTGTTGCATACGTTCTTATGCTTGTTGCTCTTGTCGTCACCTATCTCGTGCATTGATCAATCACCAGTTGTCAGTTGACCGAGCTAGTTAGGGAGGTCGACATGCATACCTCGCCGCCTTTACGTCTGGAGTAATTACGAGTTTATGACTAAATTAAATAAATAAAAAAATTCAAGACTAAATTCATGTTTTTTTATAATTCTTGGTATATGCATTTCCGATGGATCAACAGTCCAAAGGGGCTCCTATGTATGTTCGTGGATTACATGATGTATCACCATCAGGCTTCACATTTATTTAACGAAATAAAATAAATTCAAATTACCAGGCTTGACCTCTCCTTTTTATCTCTAACCCTATGTATAAGCACAAGTGACAACTGTGAAATGTGTGTTATTCTTACTACTTGTTTGTGTACTTCTAGAGCAACTAACTGGTCTCTAATTCTATGAATAAGCACAAGTGACGAGTGTGGTACTCCTACTACCTGTGTGTGTGTTTCAGGAGAAACTAAATAGCAGTAAAAAGAAGAAAAAAAATGCATCAACATCTCCCATTCCAATTCGGACACTAAACTCTACATACAACACCATGCTGACTAAGATATTATGTTAGGAAAAGTACTTCTTGAAAAATTTATGGGTCAAGGCGTTTTGATTTAATAGGTTGTAGGTGCTATAGATGTGCTACATATAGCGTGTAGTCACCTGTTCAGTTTATGTGAATGTTCCAACGCCTTGTGTGTTCACTGGTCCAGTCAGTTTGTATTTCTAGCTTCATGTCTGTATGCTAATCAATCCAATTTGTTTGTGCCCTTAATGGCTAGAAGGAGTCAGCTGGTTGTTGATCAAACTTCCTTCTCTTAGTGGGTTGCATATTAATTATAGTGCATTGCGGTGTAATACTCATCATGAGCATGATGCATTAATTTGTATTTGAATGAATTCCAGAATCATGTCAGTGTGCTCATCGGCCCAACATGTTTGTTTGTTCGACCACTCTGTCCGTGTGTTATTTGGTCATGTTTATCTTCGTACTTACTTGGTCCACTGTATCTTCTTTTTCCAGAGAGGAGGGAGTCAATTGGTTGTTAATCGAGATGCTCTCTCTGACTAGTTTGTATAAAGTATTGTCTAATATGTATGTTTATTCATTGATCCATCTTATTTATTTGTTTCACTAGAAGGTCTATGTGCTAATAGGTCCAGTCTGTTTGTGTGCTTATAGATTGGATGGAGTTTGTTGGTTATCAATCAAGCTGCTCTCCTCAATGAGTTATATATAAATAATCATATGACACTATAGTACTAATCATCAACCCAATAAAAAAAATATTTTTTATTCACTTTGATAATAAAACCGTTACAAGATGGAGAGAGTCAGCTAGCTATTAGTTGAATGCACACATTTGTTCCATTAATTTGACTGTGTACTAATTGGTTCAATTAGTCTATGCATTTCAACATACTATCTACATGTAATCAATCTAATTTGTGTATGTGATTACCTTTTAGAGGTAGCCAGCTTGCAATTGGGTGTATATAAATAATTATGATTATTATTGAACTGTGTGATAATCAGTATAATCTGTCTATGAGCTTACATTTTGGATGATATATATTTTAACGTGATGTATATAAATTATTGTATGCAATATTATATAAACAATCACGAGACTATAAAAAAATTAATTTTGATGGAGGTTCAATTGTTAGTCTAACTACTACTCCAATTAGACATGCGTTTTTTTAATTCCAAGTACCTGTTTATGTGTTTTTGTCTATGTATATGTTACTTTAGTTAGATGTGTGTGCTATATATTGTGTTCCAAATGTCTATTTGTGTGGTTCTTTTGCTATCTTTTATTTTTTATGAGTACAATTCGAGTAGAATTAGTCAATTTCATTTTTTATACAAAAATGATAATTATTTTTATTCCAACAACTTACTTTTGTTAATCTTTTTAGTTGATTTTTCTATTAAATAAGTGATAAGGGGGGAGTTAGACGCTATTTGAATAGCTATTGATTTGTAACATTTTTACAGGAATGGTTATGCATAGAAACCTTCCAATTTGTGGACATATGCTATCATATATTTTAGGCCAAGGAAACATTAAACCCGTTCCATTTGAGTATTCTTAGGAGGAGAATGTGTGGCAAATCACAACATGCCAGAGAGTTCCAACAACTTGTATCTAATATTTCTTAAACACATTGTTAAAATTTATGCATATGATATTTTGTTATATTTTTACTTTTAAAAGTGATGACATAGGTTTATAATGGGTTTTACTCAAATAATTAAGTTCAGCTAATAAATAGTTACAGTTATTATTGAGCTGCTTACTTTTAATATATTTTTAAAAAGATTTAAATTCTATGATAGAGGTTGGTACTGGCTCTATTTTAATAGGTTACTTCACCTTTTATGTAAATCCTAAGAATTTTTTGAAATTGCATGATAAACTTCAAAAGTGATGATAGATACAAATATTGGGTGTTATTTGAATAGTTTAGTTCAGCTGATAAATATATACTATCATTATTGAGGTATTTTCATTTAATATTTTTTTAAATTCTAAATCACTGATAGAGGTTGGTACTAACAATATTTTAATAGGTTACTATACCTAGTATGTAACTCCTAAGCATTTTTTTTGAAATAGCTTAAATCCTCTATATGGTATACAATATAGGTGATAAGTGTTATTTGTGTAGTTTGCTTTAGTTTATTTTTTATGTTTATTTTTAACCAAAGTAGTGACAAAGGTTGGTGTGGGCACAATTAGACCATCTTAATTCACTCGATATGTAGTTTGTTGTAGTTACAAACTTGGTTACATGTACACAAAATCCTCTCAATTATCGACATATCCCGACATGTTTTTAGTCGAACCTCCTCTACTAGATAATGTCATATTACACTCAACCCAACATCAAAATCTTGGTACTAGACATGTGATGACAGATGTAAGGAGTGTGACCCAAGAGGGAATCCACTCTTTAGTGAATCAAATAAGAGTCACCATCCATAAAAATATTGCATTATGTTTCACAACTAGATGAATAACATTTACCTATCTTTCAAAAATGGTTATCATATAGACCAAAATATAGTAGCGGAATAAAATATCAAGACTATGCTCAACTTTATAAGATTATATAATAATCTTACACTAGGGGATTATATGAAGGAAACAACTTCAACATCTAAGTAGAAGGGTGTACAAGCTATCTCAAGAATATCTCCCTAAAGTCAACTCCAATAGCCAATCCTAGGTCATCATGTTAAGTCCTCCATGTCCTTCATTCAAGGGGTTGGAAGCATACCCCAAAAGAGAAGACATGTGAAAGTTGTCAGTACAAAAATGATGATTTGAGCATATAAATATGGATTGAGCAATGTTAGGCAAAAAAATACATCAATAACATTATCAAGACTTCCATCAAAGTGGGATTGTGAACATCTGATAGGATATCAAAGACAAGATATATAAGGTGGCAAAAGATGCACTTGCCATATATCAACATATCAACATGTGTCACATAGGCACAATCAAATAGATTACGACACATAAACCATCATCACAATAAATTGTTACACCCCAAATTTTTGATATGTACCGAAATGAATGTGAGACCAACTATGAAAAACTTGAATTTAGTAAGGTCAGAGAGAAATGGGCCAAGTTTTACTTGCTTTAGCCCACACATTAGAGTCCTCTTATGAATACCGAGAATCCAATGTTTTTTTTGGTAAATTGATCATATCCGAATGTTATTAAGGTCACACAAAAGTTAAGATTGATATGAATATGATAAGGTTCTCATAGAATTTGGTGAGAATCAGATTACCAAGGATAAGATAACTTACCCAAGGGTATATTGGGCATTTTTGTTGCATTAGGCTCTCAAATGTAGGAAGTGAGGAAATCAAGATTAGTAGAATGTTATTGATGATGTATAAATAAGAGGTGTGATCTTGATGAAGTTTAGATTTGAATTTATTATTCAATTTGTGATCTAGTCTAAAGGACAAGTGAAGTCACATACACTATACTGAAGTGGCTTAGGCAATAAATTTTATCATGATGATTTTATACAATAAGATAATATTTATATAAGGTGTTGGTCAAATTTTGGGACCACTAAAGATTGAGGAGTATCCTAAAGAGATTATAGAAGATATTGAAAGGATTATAGTATTTTAAAGCCTATTTGGACATTGAACCTAGAAAATGGCAGGCATAACCAATGGTTCGTGACCATACCACAAGTTCAATGGATAAACATTAGCTCAAAAGAAAAAAAGATACCACGCTTGTAGACTCAAGAAGATTACACTCTCCAACAATGCATGCACTTTTGATTGAGATTGAGAGAGGAAGTGTGAGGTTATAAAATTGTCATGGGATCCGAGCGAGGGTTTTTGGAACCTAGTGCTAAGTTTTTACAAAACTTAGAGACCTGGACAATGAAATAGAGCCTGGACATGGTGGTTGACCGTTCCAGTCTAGTGGCGATTGTGGCCATTATTGAGGTTGCTGACGGGCTCCCCTCTGAATTAGAATAGGGACTTGATGAATCTAAAGGTCATGGAAAAGGTTGGATTGAAGCCTTACCTCATTGGGTCTGATCATAGGATCAGGTTATCTTCTCCAGGAAGATCCACAAGGAGAACTCTATTTTGGGCAAGAAATAGGGGACTCATTGAGTGTGGGAAAGGAGAAGCATTAGTGCTGACTTCTTTTTGGTGGCCACCAAAGAATCACTGATAGTGCATAAGATGAGGTGGAGGAGGATATGGGGCCAATAGGAGCTCTGGTGGGTTGAGTACCAATCATGGATGTGAGCAGTGTTACAAAAAACATAGGGTGTTGGTGCTCTGTTCTCACAGAACAAATAGGGGATCACACCCCACTATTGTTCCTGGGAAGGGGAAGGCATGATTAGTCTGATTCCATAGTGTGCATCAGCATGTGTTTTATGAGATGTGGGCCTAGTGGCACAAGGCCTAGCTGGCTTGATAAAAAAGAATCAAGGTTAGTTAAATTATGTACAGACTTGATTGAGTTATTCTTAGAAATATCATAGAATTCACTGTGGTTGTCGAGATAACACGTTTATGGGCTAGTTGGAAAGCTTGAGAGGCGACGAACATACTAGAAAATATTTCATACCATTGTGAGTATTTGAGAATGTAATTATATTGAGGGAAATATAATATATGTTAATGTTTTGTTAATTCATCATGATAGGTGATGAAATTCATCTTTGAGCTACATGAGTATACTTTTGACACATACATAAGGTAAGATAAACTAATGACTTGTTATTTTGAGATTTGAGTTAATATTTCATGATAATATGAGGATATTAGCATTACTTGAATCAGTTAGTGAGGCAAGTCACTAAGGGAACATATTGTTGTGTGGTAACACCCATGCATTATGTTGATGATGGAAGTAGGGTATGTTAAGAGTAAATGTGGTATGTAGATAGATATTAAATTATAATAGAGACCCTTCATAGGTATATCATAGACCTAAATGATCATAATTTGAGGTGAGTATTGTAAGCACATAATGAGAGATAGTAACATGAGGACTAGGGTTTATGTGTTTATATGCCATGAGATTATGTAAGGGTTTCTTATTAGGTCCAAATAAGATAAGGTGTTATCCAAATATAAGACTAAATAAGAAAAATCCTAAAAATCAACTAGAATCTAGTTGTTGGATGATAAAGTAATAAAGATGGATTATGATGATAAGTAGTGTCTTTTCAGGATTCAAAATGAACATGTAGAACCCATGGAAGACATTTAATTACCTGCAACAAAGATAAGTGGGCCATGTCCATTGAATTTCATCATTATTATGATTCAGACTACACCTTCCTATAAGTAACTTAGAGATTAAGTTATTTTTAGACTTTAGTGTTTCATATCATGTCATGCTTTCAATAATCAAATATTGTTTAGTTTGAGTAATGTACCCAGATCATTAGATTTCAAGTAGTTGATATGTATATAACTTTTAGATATTCGATATTTCTATGCCAGTGCATTTTATTCTCATACAAATTTAGACTCAAATGTCATATATCTAATAATAGAATTTAGCTAAGTCACTATATTAGTAAGATATTATCTAGACAATACACATCTAGATTTCAAAATTCAGATTTAGATAACTCATTAGTGAATATTCAGTTATTAGATAAACATACCTAATAAGAGTTCCAAATATGGATCTCAGTTATTTAGTCACTGAGATACAACTTCAGATTTAAATTTATTTCAAAACTAAAGAATAGAGATACATATTAGATATTATAGATTAAGATATAGAGACAAGAAATTAAGAATAGATTCAAAGATAAGAGATTAAGATCCAAAGATAAGAAATTAAGAACAAAGATAAAAAATGACATCAAAACATTATCTATATATGTAAAGCCCGGGGCCCACTGCCCAAGACTCTAGTAGAATTTTAAGAATGACGATTGTCCCCACAGACCACCACTAGCCTTAACTACGCACTTTGTCCTCACTCACGCACATTCCAGGATCAACTTCCCAATAGTTCACCCATCCTAGTACTACTCTAAACTGAGCACGCTTAACTATGGAGTTCTTTAGTGATGGGCTCCTAGAAAAGGAGATGCACCTTGGTGATATGGGTAGTCCAATCATTCCCTTTAAGTTATCTGAGGCCTCAGATCCTGGGACGTTACAATCTCCCCTACTTGAACTCTTGATGTCCTCATCAAGGCTCAACTATAAGGCCTCAGAACATTGCCCCATTTTAGTGTAGACCCAGAATGGCCCATGGACACCCAGCTCCCGATCACGGAATACCAGCGCAAGGGTGGCTACATCAACCATAGACAACCCTTTCCTACATGCCTGGACCGCATGGCTCAAGACTGGCATGTCACATGCCCATGTGGGCCCCACCTACTGGAGGGATTATGGCTTTGATACCATTTGTAAAGCCTGGGGCCCACTGCCCAAGACTCTAGTAGAGTTTCAAGAATGACGACTGTCCCCACAGACCACCACTAGCCTTAACTACGCACTTTGTCCTCACTCACGCGCATGCCAGGATCAACTTCCCGACAGGTCACCCATCCTAGTACTACTCCAATATGAGCACATTTAACTATGGAGTTCTTTAGTGATGGGATCCCAGAAAAGGAGGTGCACCTTGGTGATATGGGTAGTCCAATCATTCCCTTTAAGATCATGTTATTCGAGGCCTCAAATCCTGGGTCTTTACAATAAACATTATAGGATAAGTACTCACTAGAGAGTCCTGGGATGATTCAGAGAGTGCATTGTGCCAGACACTAAGGGTGTCACAGAGGACATGTTCTGCCAAAAGAGGGTGTATTGCACCATAGAGGACACTTCAGTTTGAGAAGAGGGCACATTGAGCCAACAAAGGGTGTGTTGCACCATATAGGCCACTCCAACTTCAATAGAAGGAATGTTGTGAGGCATTGCACATAGAGGACAGTTCAGTGTCACAGAGGATGACTTATCGTATAGTGGTATCCATAAACAAATAAAATACATAAATAGAAGACACATATATTCATTATAAGTATGACAACCTAGAACATCACACATCAACTATAACTTCTAATTTTGACCTCTCTCTTGTTCTCACCATCAATTTTACCTTTATATGTGTTTTTATACACAATTGGTCCACCTAGTATGCATGTATCACCTTGGTGAAGCTCAGAGTTGATGAAAGTCAAGCTAAATTCATATCACACACCATTACTTTTCCCTTGAAATTTGATCATATTCTTGTGAACTTGTGTGCTCCATTCTTGTGCTCATGTTGAAGACCTCTTTCTTACATTTCCAATGCATCAAATTTCTTCCAATTTAGAGTTTGGAAGAGGAAGATATGCTCAATTGATGATTTGTACTTTGAAACCCTAGTTCTAACATTTTACTCTATGTTTTATCTTTGGGCTGACTTTGGTGAGCCCAGATATGGGTCCTCATGTATTCAAGACCCATTAATCTCTTACTCCTATCACCCGTGATCTAGCCACGACCTTGATAGTCAATAGTAGGACACATTTTCCTCATATGTAGACTCTGACCTTTGGATCTTTCTATTTCACATTTGACCCCTAATCCGATGATTATCAACCCTCTATCTACCTCCATATTGAGGTCAGCAAAAGTGGTGTTGTGAACACCTGCTCCTCCAATGGCACCACCCTTTGACCCCCCCCCCCCCCCTTGTGCCTTCTTTGCTGTAATCTACACCTCCTATTCCTACAAAACTCCTCACCCTTTTATTTACTCCTCATTTTGGGAGCTACTCGGTTTCCATCTCCTACCTCCTTCTTGTGGCCCCTCCACCTCTCTCTTTTGGGTGTCTGCTCTCTCCCCAACCCCATATGCATCTAAGGCATGGGTTCAACTCGTGGAAGTGCGACGGAGGCAGACGACCACTGGACCAGGGTCCCAACTCCTTGTACCCCCAGTTCCCTCTTTAGTCGGTGAGAGCACAACCATGAGTGCTTCCCTAGGAGCACACATCTGGCACATCTTGGAACAATGAAACGAGATGTCGGGGGTCCATCAAATCATGGCTCAACATCCCAGATCCATGGGCACCAAGCCTCCTGCAGTGTGAGGGGTTGTGAATCGAGGATCCATCATGAGCGGTTGGTGATGACTTCGCACGATCGAGAGCCACGAGAGGGCATTGAAGGGAAGTTTCAAGCCTCTAGTAGTTGTTGTGTGGCAATGAGTGGCAAACAAGAGCTTCCAGGACAACACCATGCCTCATCCATGTGGCCCAATTTGGGCCCAGTCATGGCATTTCCACTCAATAATCCCTCTTCCAATTTGATAAACTTCAAATCTATGTAACTTCTTGATCCCTAAACCAAAACCTATGGTTTTATATACCATTTTGATTTAAAAAATAGGGTATTTCTAATGATGTCAACTACTGTTCCTGTTTATGTTCAAGACTCTACTATTTATTGATTAATCATCTTGCATGCTCTTTTAATCATCTAATCCTATGCATACATGCAAATCTTGTACTATTAATGGTATGTGACCCCTTCTCTAAGAACATTAGTAACATTTGCTCACTTGAAATGTTATAAAAAAACCTATGTCATTCACTTGTGCTTAAATGTCACCTTGATCCATCATGGCTTAAAAGATGGTTATTTTATGTACTTACATACTATAACTTGATCAAGTTTGGGAGTTTGGCTTATTTGTCATCACCTAACCTTTATACCTCAAAATAAGTGAATATTATGATGATTTGTGAAATGTTTGTTTGAGGTTTCATGCATCTTGCCATGTTTATCTCTAAAACCCTCAAGTGGCAAGTTTGTACATTAAAATGATATAGTTGATTTAACTTGTTCAATCTTGATGAAACACAATTTCTATGCACATGTCTTGCTCTATCTAGTTCAAATGAGTAGGATTACCATGTTCGTAGCACTAAAAGACAACATGATCTATTATATGTTGTCGATGCTTATATGACTTGGAAATATGACCCTATTCATGTTTTTGACATTATATGATTAGATGTAATCTTGCATGATTAAACATTGATGAATATCACAATTTCATGATTCCCATAACCACAAATCAGTTATGATCACATGTTTATATCTAACCTAATGTGTATGGTTCACTTATATCTAGGAATTAATGTTGATCCTTGGACTATGATGAATGATGACATGTATGTTTGGAAGTTGGAACTATATTTGAACTAAGTGAAACCTAGATGGAAACATCCACATGACTCATATGATGCTTATCTTATCAAACCCTAGTCATATAAGACTTTACCTTGTATCTTTTGCATCTTAGGTCCACTTCGGATGGACTATCTCTAGGAATTTTAATCATGGATCATATCTTGTACTCTACTCATAAGGTACATTTTCCTCTCGACCCTACTATGATATTGTCTTGCTTGTATGCATGCCCATATGAATGCTTGGCTACTTACGTACTTGGTTGAGCTATTGTTCCAATGAATACTACTTTTGTGTTTGTCTATCATATGTTGACAAACCTTGAACATAATATAGAGAAATCCATTTTCATATAATGGATAAAGAAACCTAAAATATTCTTTTATAAGAGCTTTTCGTCAAGTTTGTTACACCCCGATCTCAGAATTACCACTAATCATGAGATTCGGGTATAAATTGAGGATTTAACGTAATACAAAAATCACCCTTAACTTTTTCTTCCTTTTCAAACTCTTTGTTTTCTCACATTGAACCACATAAACTAACTTTACAAGAGAATTAAACTTTCATTTCTCTAATATAATCTCAACATTTAATGATACACATCCATACATTCATTAAGTTTCTCACACTTCCATGTACATACGACATGAAAATCATTTGCATTATCTCCTATTAAGGAAACAAACATACAAAACATCATTTACAACTCTCTCTTAGATCTATACAAGGAATTAGAGTGACAGGGACCGACTAAACTCAACTATACTCAGACTTAACTCTTGTGGCATATCTACTTTGATGCAATGATATCTTCTTCAATTCCATGTGATTTCCCTAAAAATTTTGAGTAGAGGGGTGAGCCTACTCACTCAATGAATCAATACTTTAAAGAAACAGTCTAAAGCAATGATATAATTACAGATATACTCTTGAGCAATTGATATCAATTACAATAGCAGAAAGCTTTAGAGAGTCTAATAATTGACAATCATAAATATGGCAGGATACTCTAAATATCTATAAGAGTGAATCAATATATGAAATGCTTGATTGATCATAAAGAGAACTAATAATTTAGAAACATACAAAGAATAATTGAATAACTATACACACTTGTTTGAACTCTCATTCATTTTATTATGCCCTAATCATATGCAATGTACTCTACATATGAAGACTCGTAGTGCACTACGATCACACCGTACAAGACTTAGCGGACACACCCGGGAAATGCTAAGTCTGACTACTCTCTTGGTCTGCAACAGGGAAACGACTCTCTGGCCTAAACTGGACTCCTCCTCTAACCTGAGCACACAGGCGGAGAGTCAAGCCACCTCTTGGCTTTTCTGTACTCTAGTACCACCAGGACTTCTGGTTGATGTTGGACACTGTAAACTATAATTTAAGGAGACTTCCACTAGGGCTTCGTCCCCTGTGCCACATGATAGCACGTTCCGACCCCCGTATACTGGATGCTTCCAGGGTTAGGTCATTTCACCCCTAAGGCACATACCTCACATAGGGGTTCTACGGTGTTCAGGGCTCCTAAGTCTAATATTTTATTATTCCTAGAAAGCTCTTTCTACATTGTACCATTCTCTTACTTATACTTGACTCTAGTATCTCTATGGTGTTGTGTTTACTTATTTGAAGTTATAATACAACATGTATATCATTCTAAACTTAGCAGAGCAGTATATTCAAAACATTGTAATATACTGAGTAATCAACATACTATACATGCAGGCAGACTAAAATTCTTAAATAAACATATTTCATGTCCACTTGGCACATACACACTAGAATCATGCATATCAACCCAAATCTTGAGTTGTGCATCTCATAACTCAAATACAAGTTAATTACTTATCATGACAAGAATGATTAATAATAACTGAGAACATTGATATCACAGTACTTTATTCATTGAAGACCCTACCCTTAGGGTTTCATTTAATCACCACAAATGGTACAAAGAAAGGTGTAATACATCTATCATGTACTTTTCAAATCTTTAAAACACATGATACCTGGGATCTCAATACCTTATCACATTACTGGGAATTCTCATCCCTTCACATCATTATCATGATTACTGGATTTGGGTATTCAAACCCTTAGATCATAACATAGCATTGTTACCTCTATAACATGTAACCATTACGTCTAGGTCCTAAGACCAAGGTATTCGTTTCACTGGTTGTACAAGTACTCTCATGGCTCACAAGGCCATCACACATCTTTTCACCTCTCACTAGGCAACAACTTATTCACATGGCTCCCATAAAGATTTCATGCGACATAAACATTCATTGAATGAAGACTACTATCAACAAATCATATAAAATCAATATATGTATGAAAACATGGAACTGAGTTGAATTTGGGTTTGCATGCCATTCACTAGGATATCATGCATCAATAATAACATTGAATAAATAAAGTCTATCATGTCAAGAAAATCCCTTCAAAAGGATTTCACGATATCTATTCACAAATATCCAACTTTCCTCGCATCTAGGGTTTCACCCTCTTTACTGAGATATCAAACAAATACTATTCACTTTGAATGAAATCTAAGATAGTATCTGACATATATGTACTGTGAATTTAGATAAACAATCATTCATAACCAAGGGGATCTAGATAAGAAATTTTCTCTATTTACTTATACATTAAATTTCAGTCATAGACAAATTCCCTATATATCAGTTTACTCTTATAACCTCTGCAAATACTTAGGTAATTCTCATTAGGATGTATTGTATACATTTATACTATGATTTTATCATATGAACTTCATCCAAACAGAGGAAGAATCCATTTCATATCATTTTGCAACAACTTAAAACAAATAGACAATTCAGGGTTTGTAGTCGCATACTAGCAATTAAAGATTATGGATGAATTAACCAATTTTCGTACATTATACTATTTAAAGGAATTTCCAACTCACCCTAAGGTGTAAAAAACCTTATAAACGTAGCTCATCTCTAAAAATCTCGATCTCATATCAAATCCCTAGCAATTTACCCAATTCTTCTTCCTTTCAACTCGGAAACCGTAAAAATGAGGGATTATGAAGAAAGAGTGAGAAAAGGGGAAGTTTTGATACCATTTTGGATAAATTCAGAAGTGGGCCGGAATTTTGACATGTGAGAGAATATTCACCATGAAACTATATCCAAAGAAGTTAAACTTAAATGCTTTCATAATTCCTCGGACCGCAAAACCCTAGGTCAGCATCTCCATCAATTTCTCCTCTCAAACCCTAACTCTATCTCTCTATCTAGGATTTAGTTTCTATAGATTGAATCACGAATTATGATAGCTCCTTGTGTGATGGTTTGACCATATAGAGCAATTGAGATTCTTGGGTCAATTGCACTTTGACCCCTTACTATACTTTTTCTTATTTCAACAATTTTTTTCTATCATAAAAAGGTTTATGTAAATTCATATATTTTAGAGATCAAACCTCCTCTAAAAATTATGATAAATTATTATGTTGTTTATAATTTAGTTAAAAATATTATTTTAAAATTTAGATCATTCCAAGATTCCATTAAATAACTAAAAATTGAATAGTGCACTGCTATCCAGAATTCTGTAGAAATGTCAGTTACTGTAATTCGTCTACTGATAAGGTCTAAACGCATCCAAAAATTATGAAAATTTTTCATGTTGTTTATAATTGAGTTTTAGATCTGAATTTAAAATTTCAGATCATTTTGATTTACCAATAAATAACTAAAATCAGAAAATATACTACTGAACAACATTCTGTCAGCATGGTCGGTTGAAATATATCTCGACCAAGAATGACTTTTAAAGAACATCCAAAAATTCTGAAAATTTTCACTGAAATGCATTATTGAGTTATACATATTATATCCAAATTTCAATTAAATCCAAATTACATAGAAAATATGATAAATTATTTACCGTACTACTATCTTGATCAAATTCCATACTCAGGTACCATCAAAACCCTAATTTCAGCCAACTAGGGTTTATATTTCTCAAACCCCAATTTCTCAAACAAAAAAACACTTAACATTCTTATTAGGTTTAAAACATCACAATTGAATTATCATCATTAATTATATTTAAGAAATGATGAATCCAATTAAGCATATAATCATCCAGGTAAACCCTAGTTTACCAATTAAGCTTGGATATGGTCATAACAAGTTTCCTTGCCTTATTTCTTATTCTTTCATAGTACTCGATCTAGCCAAGCATCATTTATATATATAATACATTGTTTACATGACTTTTCATAGTGTACTTAATTCTATAGCATTAATATGTTTTGTTTATCAAGTTTTTAGTTGCCAAATGAAGATCTGTTGCACTAAAGAATCAAAGATCTAAAAAGAAACACCAATATCTATCTTGAATATAGAAATGGGTGCATATCTATCATGCCCATGTTTAGTATCTTGTTATATCTTTAGTCTTGTTGTTATTGCTTTTACACACACACACACATATATATATATATATATATATATATATATATATATATATTGTATATGTGAAATATGTGTGCCATTCTACGGACGAACACTCAAGTCTACTCACCTTTGGATTTTTAGCCATTAGTAGTGTGGACTTAGGGTAATAAACATAACCGTGAAAAATGGTATCAGAGTCATACACACAAGCCTCTAGATATGTTTAAGGCATAAGAAATGTTAAGAACCCAGGGAGGACTAAAATTCTTGCCTCAAAGTTCAGAGAGTCTTCTAGCACCTGATCTCTTCTTTAAGGACCACCTAAGAAACCCAAGTAGATGATGAATAGTTAGTCCTCTCATATTCTCATTTGAATCTTATATCTTGACTATTAATCACATGATATATCAATTATGGGTAGCTTATACATGAGAAAAGTAAAACTTATTGGATTTGTGAAAGTGGATTAAGAAGATAACGTGATGTTCTGATCTTCAATGAAAGACCCTATTATATGAATGAAATTACTCTTGAAAGTTATGTACTCATTTGTAAAGTTCATACAAACTCAATGTTTCCAATTAGATATAAGTACTTTTAATGTTTGAAGTAAATTATTGATATGGTGAACTAAGGTGGAACTCATGTTTTACACCTCATGTTTGAGGAGGTCCCTATTGATTATACCCATGTTGCCCTATCATTGATAAAATTTCAAACATTGGTAAGCAAACTTTCCCCCCTATTTGAGTATGTGTAATGATCATGCAATGAAATTACCACGCCCTTGGAACCCTAGATTATGATGTGAAGACTAGTTATAAGAGGAAACTACCCTATAGGCTATTATTCCTATTTTTAGACTCAATTTGAATAATATGATGGATCTAGATCTCAATATTACCCAATTATTCTCAAACTCTAGAGTTCTCCTTTTAACTTCTCAATTTCCAAAGTTTACCCTTACCTTGATTATGAAAGGAAGGGAATGCAATTATGACTTCAAACTTGCAAAATTTGGAATATGGTTGCCCTATCAATGTCTTGATGTTTGACTCATAATCTTATGAAATGTGATTTGATGGTTGAAACTCTCCCTATTTGGATGTGTTTGATTTCTCATGACTATTGTAGACTAATGTACTAGATTAGGGTGGAAGTTGATTTTGACTCCCTAACCTAGGTCATGCCCCTATTATGACTGAATTCAAATATTCATCTCGTTTATTATTTAGAGTTTGGGAAAGCAACCCCTTCCACCCAATTTTGACTCCTTGACATATGTACCTAATAGGTCACATTTACGATGATATTGATACTCAATCTCAAAACCTCAATTTGATGATGATCTTGAAATATGACGATGTTGATCATAGCTAGTGGTCAAGTTTCTAGAAAGTCCTAGGCCTAGATCATTCATCAACCATGAATACCATGAAAATAAATATGATATTGATGCCATGAAATGTTATATAATGCTCAAAATGTTGCTCGATTGTGGTATATGTATGAATGATCACCCATAGAGAGGTGAGTTAATGATCAGTTTAAGAATTGATATAACCTCAAATGTCACCTAATGTTTATAGGGTTAAGTATACAAAGCATGAAAGAACAAATATTGAGTATAATTCTTTAAACCCAACTATGCCATCTCTAAGGTACGTAAGGAAACGTCATTGAGGAAGTGATTGGAAATAGGTGACCAAGTCTAGAAGGGAAGGTCACCAAGAGGCGAAATCTAGGATGGAAGACCAAAATGAAGACCAAGCCTAGGAGGGAAGGTCACCAAGAGGTCAAGCCCATGAGGGAAGGCCAACATGAAGACTAAGACTAGGAGGGATGGTCACAGGGAAGACCAATCCCAAGAGAGAAGGTCACCATGATCCTAATACTGGGACATAAAGTAAATGATGTACACACTAAGAGATGGAGAAAATATGGGTTAAGGAGTTACACAGAAAATAATTCGCTCGAATGTTGTAAGAGAAACCTAAAGAAAAATGAGAATGATATCTCAATAAAAACCTTGGGAAGGATAAAGCCCTAGGTCACTGCTAAGGTCTAAAATAAGAATATAAACCCTAGATTCAAAATGTTGACCTATGACTTTGATGTCCACACTTGGATCTTGACATTTAGTTATGAAATCTTGACTCTTGACAATGATCTGGATGTTGATTTGACTCCTATGATCACCCTATTTGGATCTTTAGATCACCCTTGATATATGAATGATGAATTTTATGTTCCCAAATCTCAAAATTTAAAATGATGATTATGTTATTCACTCAATTTTTGACTTAGGGGTGAGCTCCATGTGGACTAGGGTGAGACCTTCCATTGATTTTGAGCATGAAATCACGATGTTGAAATATGATGTTGGTCTTGAATTGTTGGAATATGAAATCTCAATCACGGACCCCACCTAGGCCAATGTAGAGGCTATAACCCTAAATTTTGGGATTGAAATTCATGCCTTACTCTTTAACTCTATTCGATTGACCTAAAATGTGATCTCCCCCTCTATGGAATGGGCTCTCCAAATTATGATTTATGTAATGATCTCCTCCCAATTAGATGATCCATGTGACTATGTGTTGACTTTGATGCTCGATTTCTCAATTTGGAATGAGATGGATATTATGAGTAGTGATGATACCTTATGAGAATACAATGGCAATTTAATTTTGAACAGGAAAGCCCAATCTCTATTGATGACTTGATTTATTTTTGGGGACAAGATTTATTTTGAGGTGGGGAAGATGTGACAACCTGGAACTTCACACATCAACTATAACTTCTAATTTTGACCTCTCTCTTGTTCTAACCATATATTTCAGCTTTGTATGTGTTTTGATACACAATAGGTCCACCTAGTATGCATGGATCACCTTGGTGAAGCTCAAAGTTGATGAAAATGAAGCTTACATTCATATCACACATAATTAATTTTCCTTTGAAATTTGATTGTATTTTTGTGAACTTGTGTGCTCCATTATTGTGGTCATGTTGAAGATCTCTTTCTTACGTTTCCAATGCATCAAATTTCTTCCAATTCAGAGTTTGGATGAGGAAGATATGCTCAATTGATGATTTGTACTTTGAAACCCTAGTTCTAACCTTTTACCCTTATGTTTTAACTTTGGTCCGACTTTGCTGAGCCCAGCTATGGGTGCCAGTGTGTGCAAGGCCCATTACTCTCTTACTCCTACCACTAGTGATCAAGCCTTGACCTTGACAGTCAATAGCATTGTTGGCTAAATGGACATCATTTAAATCCCTTTGTTTTGATTATGACAAACATTTCATCCTTGTGGATCTAATGTGCTACTTGAGTGTTGCAGGAATTAGGTGGATGAAACAACTTGGAAGATCTATATGCTCAAAATTTCTTTAATTCATGATTGTAATCAAATGTAAAAAACGTGTACAAATATATAATGTACAAGTACTTAGATATCATGTAAATCAAGCGTTTATATCTTTCCTATCCAATCACAAAACTTAGATAGGTCATCCCCTACAATAGTATCACAACTGCACACTGATACACACACTTAGTACATAGTTTAAAACATTAAAATAGAGTCATTCTCGGTCGACAAACTTCTCGACCGAGACACTCTCGATCGACAATCTCCTCGACCGAGAATGACCCAAGTAGTCATTAGACACAGCAGACATGGTAGTTGGGAGTTGGAACAGAACGTTATACACTCTTTCTCCAGACGATCCTTCAGTTGACAAAAACTTCGACCGACTGGGATCTCGACCGACAATTCCTTGACCGAGACTGTCTCTGTCTGCACTTTTCAGGATTAATTTACTAGTCGTTGCTAAAGCAATTAGTGGATACCTAACGACTAGTTAAGCACTAAGAACCCCCTAGAAAGTGTCTAGAACGTCCTTAAGCACTCATAGGCCATTCCTATAAATAGGACTTGCCTTAGGACACCCAACACACACTTGTGCAATACTTGAGCTTACACACTTGCAATTGGCAATTTGTTCTTGAGCAAATTGAGCAACTCTAGTACTTGCTACTCATTTCCTTTGCTCCAAATTCGTGTCCTATAGGCTAGCATCTCCTACCCACTGCACTTACAATTCCATACACATTGGTTAGGAGATCAAAACGCTTGATATAGGAAATTAAGCCTTGTGCTACAAGCGGTAACTGTAATTTCTATTTTCCCTTCTTGTTCTTTCTTATTGCTTGTACTCTCCTTGCTACTCCTAGGGTTGAAGGCTACGGATTGGAGAGGGTTTGATCTTCTCAGTGGAGAAGGAGGACTTTGGACTACTTCAAGAAGACTGTCTCAATGGGAAGCTACTTCAAGAGGAAGGCTACTTCAAGGGGGAGCTTGAAGTTACTTCAAGGAAGGCTGCTTCAAGGTTGGTGAGACTACTTCAATGTGAAGGTTGTCCAAAGGGTGATGAAAGTGTTGTAATTTTATGTAACATCCTTGCGAGGTAATAAAATTAAATACTTTCTAAATCCCAATTGGAAACAATTGGGTAGTGGACTGACTCTTTTAGTTTTTGTTAAAGGTGGAACCACTCTAAACACCTTGCCTCCTTCTTATTATATCAATTATGGTTGCTTGAGTTGAATTATTATTAAAACTTTTATAAAACCATATTCACCTACCCTCTAGTGGTTTTTCATTTGGTATCAGAGCAAGGCTTCAAGGAACTCTAACAAAGTCTTGAAGAAATGGGTGACGGGGCACTCAACAACCTCAAACTGGAAGGGACACTCGTGGATAGACCTCCACCTTTTGATGGCACTAACTACACCTAATGGAAGAAGAGGATGCAATTCTACTTCCAAGGAATTAGCTGGGATCTCTGGAGGATGGTATCAAATCCATATGAATTCCCTCAAACAGAATATGTAAATTGGGATGCCAATACGGTAAGATCTGCCCAAATGAATGCAAAAGTTGTAAGTATACTCTATTGTTCAATTTTAGTTGGTGAATTCAATAGAATAACAAATTGTGAAGTTGTATATGAAATATGACATAGACTCTCCATAACCTATGAAGGAACTGTTCAAGTTAAGAATTCTAAAATCGGAATGCCTAAGCAAAAATTTGAACAATTTTGTATGGATCAAAATGAGTCTATTAGTGAAATGTATGCAAAATTTTCTTCTATTGTGAATGGTTTAAATGCTTTAGGTAAAGTGATCAGTGAAGAAGATCAAGTGTCAAATTTTCTTAGGTCTCTTCCTCCCAAGTACAAGCCCAAGGTAACTGCTATTGAAGAAGCAAATGATCTCACCCGACTAAGGATGGAGCAACTCATTGGCAACTTAGAATCACATGAGGAAACCTTGGAGGAAGAGGAATGACGAGAGTGTGAACTTCAACAAGGAAGAAAGAAAGATATGGCTCTAAAAGCTTCAAAGATCATCACGCAAGAAAGTGATGAAACAAGTGATGGAGAAGGAGAAGAAGCCCTAATTGTTAATGGTAAGAAATATAGAAGATTTAGATCTAAAAAAGTTGTTGGTTCTTCCTCTTCCCCTCCTAGGTATTTTGAATGTGGAAAGAAAGGACATCTCAAAAATGAATGTCCTAAAGCAAAGAAAGGAAAGAAAAGCTCATCCAAGAAGAAGGGAGAAAAAGCTTATAAAGCTGCATGGGATGAGTCAAGTGATAGTGAAAGAGGAGAAGAGAATGTGGAGTGTCTCATGGAAAAAGAAGATGATAGTGACGATTCTCAAGAGGTAAGCCTTCTTGATTTGCCAAAAGAAGATCCAATTGTTAGTCTACAAGATACTCATGACAAATATGTTGACTGCAAAAAGAAACTAAAGAAGGTTACTAAAACTAATGAGGATCTATATGCTAGATTGAATAATCTTTCTATTGAAAAGGAAAATATTTCTTCTGAAAATTTTACTTTGAAATCATCTTTAAACGACTGCAATATGAATTTACTTACTTTAGAAAAAAATCATGATCTTCTTTCTCAAGTAAAGGTTGTTTTGCTTGCAAAACTAAACAATTTTCAGACCCAACCTATTCTATGTAATCATTTAGATTATGATATGTTGTTAAGGAAAGAAACTATTTATTATCTAATCTAGATCAAGAAAGGATAGATATCAATAAGAAGATGAGATTGCAAAGCTATAGAGAGAAATTAATGGTTTAAGGAGCAATGATGTTCTTGATAATATTCTGAAATACTCTTCTAGCTACAATGGAAGAAGAGGTTTAGGATATGTTCCAAAAGAAAAATCCTATCAACCTAAATCTAGAAGAGCTCAAGCATCCAAGACCAAGATCATGTTTGTACCCAAGAACACAATTCCAAATCCTAGAAAGAGAAATGAGATTGAGTCTATTTCTTGTCATTATTGCCTGCGTCTTGGACATTACTCCTTTTCATGCCCTTATAAGAAGAAGGATTCTAAGTTAGTTTGGGTTCTCAAACCACAAAATTAGAAGACTTGAATGTAATTTAGTTGGGATATGATCTAATACTTGTTTTGAACATCTAAATGTCTTATCTCAACTAAACAGATAGCTTCATGTATTGTTCAGAACTGATATAAACTGCTGAAACAAACAGAAACATTGTCGGTCGACAAATAGTTTGACCGAGACATTATCGGTTGAGAAAATATTCGACTCAGAGAATGCATGTGACAAATCAAAATCTACAGCAGAATTTATAGTGAAAACAACAACTATTTCGGTCGAAAAATTATCGATCGGAGAAAAAATCGGTCGAAAAATGGTCGACCAATCAGATTTCTATTTTTGTTCAGTTTTAACCTATAAAATAGCAACTTTCTCGATCGACAAATTGGTCGACCGAGACATATGTCGGTCGAACTATTTGTCAACCGAATGAAGTTCTGATAAGTTTACTTTGTTAAGACATGCTCAGTTTGTTATTAAATGCACCTAACCATAATGGACCATCACATGGGTACTAAAACCTATATTTTATTGCAGGATTGGGTAGTTGATAGTGGATGTTCCAAACACATGACCGGGAACAAGGATGCATTTCAAATTTTTGAGGAAAAGAAAAGCGGAACGGTCACTTTTGGAGATAATGGTAAAGGTAAAATTGTTGGAATAGGTAACATTGGTACAGATCTTGAAATAAAGAATGTTTTACTTGTCGATAGTTTGCACCATAATTTAATAAGTGTTAGTCAATTATGTGATAGTGGATATGATGTTTTATTCAACAAAAATGTCTGTAAGTTACTAATAGAAAATACTTCAAATGTTGTTTATGAAGGAAAAAGAGTTGGAAATCTTTATATCCTTAGACCCAACTCTATGCAATCTGTAGTTGGAAAATCCTTACTTGTAAAAGAAAATTCTTTACTACTATGGCATAAAAAAATAGGTCATGCTAGTTCATATGTTATCAGAAAGCTAATTAAATATGATCTTGTTCGTGGTTTGCCTAAGTTATCTTTTGATCAATCTGAAAATTGTGAACCATGTACTTTGGGTAAACAAACTAAAACTTCTTTTAAAACCAAAAACATTCTTAGCACCAGTAGATCACTAGAACTTATTCATATGGATTTGTTTGGACCTATGAGGACAAAATCTATTGGTGGAAAAGATATTGCTTTGTTATTGTTGATGATTATAGTAGATATACATGGGTACATTTTCTTACAAATAAAGATGATACTATTCAAGTTTTCATACAATTTTGTTCCAAGATTGAAAATCTACTACAAAACAAGATATGCACAATTAGGAGTGATCATGGTGGAGAATTTGAGAATCATCTATTTGAAGAATTTTGCACATCTCAAGGCTACACTCACAATTTTTCTGCTCCACGCACTCCACAACAAAATGGCATAGTTGAAAGGAAAAATCGATCATTACAAGAAATGGCTAGGACTATGATGCTTGAACATAGTACACCTAAAACATTTTGGGCTGAAGTGGTAAACACAACTTGCTATGTGCTAAATAGAGTAACCATACACTCTTATTTGAATAAAACATCATATGAAATCATGTATACTAAGAAACCAAGGGTTGACTATTTTCATACTTTCGGCTCAACTTGCTATATCTTGAACACAAAAGATGATAGAGAAAAGTTTGACTCTAAATCACAAAAAGCCTTTTTCTTGGGATATTCAACCTCTAGTAAAGCATTTCGAGTTTATAACACTATCTCTAGAAAAGTTGAAGAATCCATTCACATCACTTTTCATGAAGAACTAAAAACTGAAAATTATGATGTAGTTGATATTACTCATCAAATAGAAAATCTAACCATATCAACTAAAGATGATCAACAAGTTGAGACACAACAACCCATTCCTAGACTCCTTAAGGATCATCCTCAAGAACTAATCATTGGAAATCCTAATGATAAAGTTAAAACTCGTTCATCTTTTAGAGATGTTGCAAATATGGTATTTGTTTCTATAATTGAACCTAAGAAAGCAACTGAAGCTCTAAAAGATGACTACTAGATAATGGAAATGCAAGAAGAATTAAACCAATTCACTAAGAATAACGTATGGGACTTAGTGCCTAAACCGCAAGATAAAACCATTATTAGAACTAAGTGGGTTTTTAGGAATAAGTTAAATGAAGTCGGGGAAGTAGTAAGAAATAAAGCTAGGTTGGTAGCACAAGGGTATAATCAACAAGAAGGAATAGACCTTGATGAAACTTATGCACCAGTAGCATGACTTGAAGCCATTAGAATGCTACTAGCCATATCTGCCCACAAAAACATTAAACTGTTCCAAATGGATGTCAAAAGCGCATTTCTAAATGGAATAATACAAGAAGAAGTATATGTTGCCCAACCCCCTGGTTTTGAAATACCAGAAAAAGGTGACTATGTATACAAACTTAAGAAAGCACTTTATGGTTCGAAACAAGCACCTAGAAATTGGTATGAAAGGCTCAAGAACTATCTATTTGATAATAATTTTTTTATTGGAAATTCAGATTCTACTTTATTTTTCAAAACATATGAATCTGACTTTCTAGTAGTTCAAATTTATGTTGATGATATTATCTTTGGTGCATCAAATGAATCTTTATGCAAACAATTTAGTGATATTATGAAAAAGGAATTTGAAATGAGTCTCATGGGAGAACTAACTTTCTTTCTTGGTTTTCAAATAAAGCAAACGCCCGCCAGGATTTTTATAAGCCAAGAGAAGTATACCAATGAACTTTTAAAATGTTTTGGGATGGACCATTGCAAACATGCTACCACTCCAATGGCCACCTCTACTAAAATTGATAAGGATGACAATGGAGAACCTATTGATGATTCCTTATATAGAGCTATAATTGATAGTTTGCTCTACTTAACTGCTTCTAGACTGGACATCATGTATTCTATTGGTCTTTGTACTCAATTTCAATCACAACCTAAACAAACCCATTTTCAAGCCATCAAACGAATTTTAAGATATTTAGTCGGCACTACAAGTTATGGTATATGGTATCCTAAAGGACAATCTTTGGACTTTAAAGCTTATACCGATGCCGACTACGCTGGTTGTCAAATTTATTGAAAGAGTACAAGTGGTAGTTGTTTCTTGTTAGGAAGAGACTTAGTATCTTGGTTTAGCAAGAAACAAAACACGGTTTCCCTCTCTACAACTGAAGCTGAATATATGGAAGTCGGATCTTGTTGTGCTCAAGTTCTTTATATGAAACAAGTTTTAAATGATTATGGTTTTACTTTTTCATCCACACCTATCTTTTATGACAATACAAGCGCTATAAACTTAGCACATAATTCTATTTTACACAACTGTGCCAAACATATTGAAATCCATCATCATTTTCTAAGGGATCATATCTCTAAAAATCATGTATCCCTTCATCATGTTGATACGGAAGATCAATTGGATGATATTTTTGCAAAACCGCTTCCATTAGATCAATTCAATAAAATAAGGAAGCAACTACTCATTACTCCCTTAGAAGATGTTTTCTTTGACATTTGTGCTTCTTAAACCAGCTGGTTTTTAATCCTTCCATTTTGGCTACAAATGGACATCTTTTCAAATGATTTGATGGTTATATTTTTAAGGAGAGAACAAATAAAGGGGGAGTTTTTAACACTTGATTTTGATGGATATCTTTTTGAAATGACAAAGGGGGAGAAATAATGTAAATCTTAATAGTTGTAAGTTGTCAAAACTCAATGGGTTTCATATTCTCTTGGCTTTAAATTAAAAGTTGCTATATTCCCTAAGAATTGGATTTTATGTTCCATACTTCTTTGGGAATAATAAGCATACATTTCATAAACAAGAGAAGGAATTCACAAAGTAAATCTCAGGTATGAAACTCAACTCATTTTAAAGACTGGTTGATTTATATTTTGGAAATGTTTGTCATCTTCAAAAAGGGGGAGATTGTTGGCTAAATGGACATAATTTAAATCCCTTTGTTTTGATTATGACAAACATTTCATCCTTGTGGATCTAACGTTCTACTTGAGTGTTGTAGGAACTAGGTGGATGACACAACTTGGAAGATCTATATGCTTAAAAATGCTTTAATTCATGATTGTAATCAATTGTAAAAATCTTGTACAAATATATAATGTACAAGTACTTAGATATCATGTAAAGCAAGCGTTTAGATCTTTCCTAGCCAATCACAACACTTAGATAGGTCATCCCCTACAATAGTGTCACAATTGCACACTGATAGACACACTTAGTACATAGTTTAAAACATTAAAATAGAGTCATTCTCAGTCGACAAACTTCTCGACCGAGACACTCTCGGTCGACAATCTCCTCGATCGAGAATGACCCAAGTAGCCATTAGACACAGTAGACAAGGTAGTTGGGAGTTGAAATAGAATGTTATACACTCTTACTCCAGACAGTCCCTCGGTCGGAAAAAATTTTGACCGACTGGGATCTCGGTCGACAATTCCTCGACCGAGACTGTCTTTGTCTGCTCTTTTTAGGATTAATTAACTAGCCATTGCTAAATCAATTAGTGGATGCCTAACGGTTAGTTAAGCACTAAGAACCCCCTAGAAAGTGTCTAGAACGTCCTTAAGCACTCATAGACCATTTCTATAAATAGGACATGCCTTAGGACACCCAACACACACTTGTGCAATACTTGAGATTACACACTTACAATTGGCAATCTGTTCTTGAGCAAATTGAGCAACTCTAGTACTTGCTACTCATTTCCTTTGCTCCAAATTCATGCCCTATAGGCTAGCATCTCCTACCCAATGCACTTACAATTCCATACACATTGGTTAGGAGATCAAAACGCTTGATATAGGAAATCAAGCCTTATGCTACAAACGGTAATTGTAATTTCTATTTTCCTTTCTTGTTCTTTCTTATTGCTTGTACTCTCCTTGCTACTCCTAGGGTTGGAGGCTGGGGATTGGAGAGGGTTTGATCTTATCGGTGGAGAGGGAGGACTTTGGACTACTTCAAGAAGGTTGTCTCAATGGGAAGCTACTTCAAGAGGAAGGCTACTTCAAGGGGGAGCTTGAAGTTACTTCAAGGAAGGCTGCTTCAAGGTTGGTGAGACTACTTCAAGGTGAAGGTTGTCCAAAGGGTGATGAAAGTGTTGTAATTTTATGTAACATCCTTGCGAGGTAATAAAATTAAATACTTTCAAAATCCCAATTGGAAACAATTGGGTAGTGGACTGACTCCTTTAGCTTTTGCTAAAGGTGGAACCACTCTAAACACCTTTCCTCCTTCTTATTATCTCAATTTTGGTTGCTTGAGTTGAATTATTATTAAAACTTTTATAAAACCCTATTCACCCCCCCTCTAGTGGTTTTTCAAGCATGACATGTTTTCCCCAGCTGTAGACTTTGACCTTTGGATCTTTGTCTTTTAGATTTGACCCCTAATGCGATGACTATCAACCCTCCATCTACCTCCGTACTAAGTTCAGAAAAAGTGGTGTTGCAAACACTTGCTCCTCCAATGGTTCCACCCTTCACCCCCCCCTTTTGTACCTTCTTAGCCCTAAACTACACCTCCTATGCCTATAAAACTTCTCACCCTTTTGTTTAGTCCTCTTTTTGGGTGTTGTTCGGGTGGCTAATGCCCTAATTCCAATTTCCATCTTCTACCTCCATCTTGAGGCACTAACACCTCTCTATTTTGGGTGTCTGCTTTCTCCCTAACCCCATCCGCATCTAAGGCATGCATTCAACCTACGATAGCACGATGGAGGTAGATGATTGTTTGACCAGGGTCCCGACCCCATGTACCCCCAGTTCCCTCTTTCATTGGTGAGGGCACAACTGTGAGTGCCGCAGTGGAATCATGCATCAGGCACATCTTAGAACAATGAAATGGGCCATCGGGGGTCTATTATATAATGACCGAACAACCCATATCCGTGGGCACCAAGCCTCTTGCAGCGTGAGGGGTTGCGAATTAAGGATCCACCACGAGCGGTTGGCGATGACTTCACGCGATTGAGAGCCACGAGTGGGCATTGGCAGGTGGTTGCAAGCTACTAGCATCCACCGTGTGGAAATAGGCAGCCACCCAGAGCTGCCAGGCCCACACCAGGCCTCATCTGTGCGGCCCAATCAGGGCCCAATCATGGTATTTTCGCTCAATAATCCTTCTTCCAAAGTGATAAATTTCAAATCTATGTAACTTCTTGATCCCTAAACCAAAACCTATGATGTTATATACCATTTTTATTAGAAAAAAACCATCTTTCTAATGGTGGCAACTACTGTTCCTGTTTATGCTAGTGCCTTCACTATTTATTGATTAATCATAATTCTTGCTCTTTTATTCATCAAATCCTATGCATACATACAAATCTTGTACTACTAATCATATGTGACCCCTTTTCTATGCACATTAGTAACTTTTTCTCACTTGAAATGTGATTAAATGACCTAGCTCATACACTTGTGCTTAAATGGTGCCTTGACCCATCATGGCTTAAATGATGTTTCTTTTATGTACTTACATACTATAACTTGATCAATTTTGGGAGTTTGACTTATTTTGTCATCACCTAACCTTTCAACCTCAAAATAAGTGAATATTACGATGATTTGTGAAATGTTAGTTTGAGCTTTCGTGCCTCTTTCCATGTTTGTCTCTTAAAACCTCAAGTGCCAAGTTTGTATATTAAAATGATGTAGTTGACTTAACTTGTTTTATCTTTGTGAAATGCATTTTCTTTGCACATCTTTCTCTATCTAGTTAGAATCAATAGGATTACCTTGTTAGTAACACTAAAATACAACATGATATATCATATGCTCTCCATCCTTATATGACTTGGGAATATGACCCTATTACATGTTTTTGACCTAATATGATTAGATGTGATCTTGCTTGATTAAACCTTGATGAATATCACAATTTCACGATTCCCATAACCCCAAATCAATTATGATCTCATGTTTATATCTAATATAATGTGGATGGTTTACTTAGATCTAATACTTAATGTTGATCCTTGGACTATGATGAATGATAACATGTATGTTTGGAAGTTGGAACTATATTTGAACTAAGTGAAACCTAGATCTAGGGAAACATCCACATGACTCATATGATGCTTATCTTATCAAACCCTATAGATCTAAGACTCTACCTTGTATATTTTACATCTGAGGTCCACTTGGGATGGACTATCTCTAGGAATTTTCATCATGGATAATATCTTATACTCTACTCGTAAGGTATGTTTTCCTCTTGACCCTACTATGATATTGGCTTGCCTTTATGTACACCTGTATGAATGCTTGGATACTTACTCACTTGGTTGAGCTATTGTGCTGATGAATACTACTTTCCTATTTGGTAATCATATGTTGACAAATAATAATCATAATATAGAGAAATCCATTTTAAATCAATGGATAAAGAAACCTAAAATATGCTTGTATAAGAGAATGTCGTCAAGTTTACTCTCCTTATTTCTTGTTCTTACATAGGACTCAATCTAGCCAAGCACTGTCTATATATTCATAAATTGTTTACATCCCTTTTCATGGTGTACTTTATTCTTTAGCATTAATATGGTTTGTTTATCAAATTTTTAGTTTCCAAATGAAGATCTATTGCATTTAAGATTCAAATCTCCAAAAAGAAACACCAATGGGTATCTTGAATATAAAAATCGGTACATATCTCTTATTCCCACGTTTAGTATCTTTTTATCTCTTTATTCTTGTTTTTATTACTTTTACATATGTATTGTCTGTGTGAAATATGTGTGCCACTCTACGGATGGATGCCCTAGTCCACTCACATTTGGATTTGTAGCCATTAGGAGTGTGGACTTAGGGTAATAAGTGGATCTATGACAATAAGTTTACAACTTTCATATATTACTTCACCTTTGAATTATAGTGTATTCATGTTATTTTATTAGAAATTCAATGCACTTACTCTAACCTAGGTTTTCCTTTGTAAATGGCTAGGGACGAGATGTCCATAGGTACTAATCTTTAAGAAGAGAGGTCAAGTTAGAGGATTCATTTACAACTTTATATGTTTGCTTGATGGGGTGCCATCTACACGATCCATGATATTAAGTCATAAAACATGTTTTAGAATCATGTATATAGGATTTTTATACATTTTGATGTAATCATGTTTCTTATCCTGAGAATTTATGAGAATTTTTTTCATAAATAGTCTGTAATGGTTCTTATAGACAATTGTTGTAGTGCACATCATGTAAGTAACACTCCCCAATTGAAAAAATAGCTTCCGCTCATGTGATAAAAAAAATTGGGGTGTTACAGAAATCAACCTACATTCTAGTGAGATAAATTTAGAACCAGTAAAATATAAATAAAAAATGGTGATTGGGGCACACAATCCAACACCTGATATAGAATGGCACATAGACAAACTCACCAATATATAAAAGTGGGCACAAAACATGAGTAGGGGGGACAAAACTGATAACGTCCAATTTTGTGGATATTTCATGCCTAAATTTACTCCTAATTTTCTCTCTTTATTCAAAGTTTCCCAAAATTTCTCTTATTTTGTCATTTTTACCACTTATACCTTGATTTGAAGGTAACTACTAGTTCCCATGTAGGTAACTTGTAAAATCATGGTTTTAACCATTGGATAGAACACCCATCAGTTTCCACAACCAATGGTGACCATCTACAACATCAAAACCAAGGATCCACAACCACTAACCCTCCGCTGGTTCTTAAACAATGGCTTCCAACAGTGTTGAGATCTACCATCTGGAAGGTCAGTCATTGGTTCCAAAAACTGATGGCTAGTCTAGATGGCCAGGCTGAACAACCATCAGTTCTAAAAAATGATGGTCCACCAAGATGCATAAACTGGCCTTTACTCAACCAATGGAAGGACTGGCAGTCTGCCAATCCATGGACATAGCTGATGGCTTTCCTGGACCCAAGGAAGAGTGCCTACCAATGGCACACTAGAGTATGTTAACCGATGGCCTTGCAAATAATGGATCCTCTATGCAACCTGCCCGCTGATGGCAATACTAGACACATCTTTCATTCAAGACCGTTAAGTACGTGCCCCGAGGCACATGCACATTGTTGTAGCAAAAAAAAGTACACCCTGAGTACCTCAAGTCCTGCACCAATTAGGAGACCACATGCAACAAATAAGGAGTCATAATGCAAAGAAGACGAAGGAGTGTTGCCACACAAACACCTTGCCATTGACCTTTGAGTTGTGCCTTTTCCCCATTGGGTTGTGATCTCCAAGGAAGAGATTCCAAGGAGCAGCGCGCCTTCACCTTCACCGAGCAGTTCCAAGTTCCTTCTTCATTAGAAGGAGGGAGACGGAGTAGCCAAATTAACCACCGATGTTGGATTTAGTGAGGGGAAGATTTCCATCGATCTTGACTTGTTCGGGGTTGCTATGTGTATCTACCTCCATCTCTAAATCTGTCCACCTCCTTTCATTCCATCTCATTTTCCATCTCCATATCTCTACATACTTGTAATTTTGCCATGCTGCTCATCACCATGAGTGGCTTGTAGAATAACTTGGGTTGGGAGTATCCACTAAGGCTCTCCCAACATGTAAATACGTATATCCATTGAATATATGCTCTTAGCAATGTTTATATCCATACTCTTATTCTTAATGATTTATTTGCATGATTATCTACCATCTTGTGTTGTTTGATTGTTAATACCTCGAGATAGTAGTATTAAACTATATGTAAGAGTTATGGAGTTGTATGAATGCATGAGAATGTTGGAATACTTCAAGCTAATGATCATATGAATTTCTTGTGATTGTTTGTTTTCCATCTTGATAGAGAGACAACCTTATAATACACATCTATCCTAAGATCAAGAGAGGATGGAATAAACACTTATGATGTTTTCTTGTAAAATTTCTAAGAGTATACAATAGGTATGAGTATTACATGTTGGTGAGAGACCTTAGAAGGTAAAACCCAATTCAAATTCTTTATTCATACTTGTTATCTCATACATTGAATTCCTTGTTCTTTTATTTTACTTCTTGATTTGTTTTAGTGCTTATTATTTGTTCATTGAAGTAACATCATTCCACAAGGAACACATAACTTTATCTCGCCCCATATTTGGTGTAACTAAGCCAAGGCTCTCAATACTTAACACATACCACCCTTGTCCATGTGGATCGATCATGATCTACTATATCAGACCCCATTATTGTTGTTGTAGGGGCTTGAGTTTTGGGTTACAAATTTTAAAGTTCAATTACTTTGGATGCACTCTCTTTTGTATGTGTGACTTAGCCCAATCAACTTTTTGGCACCGTTATTGGGAGAAAAGCAACCAATATTGTTAAGAACCCAAGTCTAGCATACAACCGTTCCTCAAGTATAGTTACAGATGTGACTGCACATTTTAAATTTGATAACTCTAACCATCTTGAATACCTCATATAACACGTCTAGTTTCTAACTCAACCATGAGACCTATTTTAGGTAGTTTGAGTGAAACATATGAATTCTCTACCAACTACAAAAATCATGCCTCCTCGTAGAGCATCCATTCCCAATGTGAGGATGGAAAACACATGACACACATGAATATGATCATGATGAAGAGCATCATGAGGAAGAGGAGCATGATGAACATGATGATGAAGAAGAAGAGATCCACCAGGATAGAGAACAAATCTCACATGATATAGTAAGAAGAAATAGAAGAAACAACAACAACAACAACAAAAAAAGATGATGGAGGCCCTTCTCTTTTTGAGTTAGCTGCCACCAGGACTAATATTCTAGATGTGGGGTCATCATTTCTTGATTCAACACTTTGAACTTTGAGCTGAAACCAAAAATCATCAATTGATCTAGAACAAGACTTTTGAAGGAAACTCTTGAGAGGAAAATCTTGATCACCACCTTGATGCTTTTAAAAACATTTGTGACACCATCAAGATCAATATTGTGCCTCAGGAGACGTCTATTGCAAGGGATTCAACTTTTCTCTAAGGGATAAATATCTATCTTGGTACGTTGCTTTGGTTGTTAAAAACATCAATGTATAGGAACCTCTGGATGACCTTTTGTAACCAAGTTCTATCTAGTAGAGAAAACTCTTAGAAACATGCACAAGATCACTGATTTCATATGAAGCATGGTGAGAACTTGTATGAAGGATGGAAAAGATTCCAAGAATATAAAAGAAAATAACCTCACCACAACTATGATAAGGGATTTCTACTTACAACCTTCTACAATGGGCTTGCCTATGCTGAAAGGACCTCACTGAATGCTGCTAAAGGCACATATATTCTAAGTATGAACCTGAAGAAAACCATGAAGATAATTGACAATATGTCCGCATTGCAAGCCAGTTTCGAATATGACAGGGGAACAACTAAGAAGGTATCATCTGAAGGGACAACTACTGAGTCTAAGGCTTTAGAAGCCATAACTGCCCAGATTCAAAAGATCGCTTCGAATGTGAAATGGTTGAAAGATTCTAAAAGTAAGGGAAAGAATAAAGCAGAAAAGGTGATGAAGTGTGTTACATGTGGAGAAGGAGGTAACAGAGTGGATAATTGTATCTACACCTCAGAAGAGGATGATCAAGAAGATGATACTGAGAATGCTTTTTATGTTAATTCATGAGGCTGAATCATCCTAGTTTCTCCTATGGAAATAAGGATGCTGTTGAAAATGCTCACCAACTGAATGACCCACCTAAATTACTGTTAGGCTTAGGCATAGGTGGAAAACCACCCGTGTTCACATGTAATGCAACTTATCAACAAAACATGAATAATTACTAAGGACAAGGACAAAGACAAAATAAAAACTCAAGAGTCAAGGTCAGAATAGAAACTCTAATCAACAAGATCTGGGTTCTAAATTGTTTGGATCTGTAAAAAGGTAAGCATCTGTAAATGAGCAACTGAGCCAAAGTGCTATCAATAATGCATGACTATTAAGCACAATGCAGTCCCAACTAGAGGGCATGACTACTCAAATGGCTGACATGCAAGTCCATGCCAAACAAATTGATTAGCAACTTGTGTAACTATTAGAATTAATAAGGAACCCACAAGGGATGATGCCTTAAGATACTGCAACTACAAAAATGACTACTCTTAGACCAGGAAAGGTAATAGAAAAATTGATAGATAAGATTATTCAAAAGGACGCCCATATTATTGAGCCCCAACCTGAAACTATCTTAATAGAAGAAGAACCTAAAGTAGAAGCTGTTACGAAGAAGGTTAAAGCAAACGAAAAGGGCAAGGGAAAGAAGCTAGTAAAGGAGAAGAAACTAGAAGAAATTGAAGAACTTTTAGCATGTAGGGATCCTTATTAACTAAGGATTCTTTTTCCAAACAAATAGATCAAGGCCCACTTGAAAAATAGATATGAAATTTTTTATGGAAGCTATGAAGAAACTACACATGGATATCCTATTTCTTGATGCGGTTGAAGAAGTGCCAACTTATGCCAAGTTTTTCAAGGACCTCCTCATGAAGAGGAGGAAAGGATGTGAAATCAAAACCATTCAATTTTCAAAGATGTCCAATGCCTTTGTAAAAGTGAAAATGCAAACCAAACAGAAGGATCCTGGAGCCTTTACTGTCCCATTCATTGTAAGGGATAACGAGGTAAGACAAGGACTATTTGATCTTGGATCAAGCATTAGTTTTATGTGGCTCATGCTAGCCTAAAGGCTAGGTCTTACCGATATGGTTAGAACAGGACTACAAATCCAACTCGTAGATCATTCCTTTACAAAACCAATTAGAATAGCTGAGGATGCCCCTATCAGTGTGCGAAGATTCTTCATCCCATGTGATATAATCATAATAGACACATTGAAGACCCCACCTATCTGATGATATTTGGGAGAATATTCCTATATACTAAAAGGGATTTAATAGACGTTGAAGCCAGAATTATCACTATAAGAGTGGGAAATGACCACATCAATTTTCATGTTCAAGACTCCATAAGAGGACCCTCTCTCTTTGAGTCAACTTACTTTATGGATAGTTACAACCAATTCATTGAAGAAGTTTATGAGAAGAATGCCATTGTTGACCCACTAATGTGAGCTATGAAGAATCCTAGTCTAGATGTAGAAGACCCAAAAGTGGTTGAAATAATTGACTATTTGAATCAACCCAAAGATGACTACAGTGATGAGGAAGATATAGTTATAGAGACTATGAGATACACCTCTTTAGAACAACTCCATAAGAAAAGGAACCAATAAAACTTAAGCCACAGTTGAACCAACTCGCTGAATGCTTAAAAGTATGAATTTCTTGACAGTGAAGAAAGGAATCTAGTCATTGTAAACTCTACACTGACAGAAGATCAATTAGAAAGGCTACTAAGTGAACTCAAGTTGAGGAGGAAGGCCATTAGGTATTCTATATAAGATATGTGAGCCTTAAGTCCAATCAAATGCATACACATAATACATCTAAAGGGGAATGTCAAACCCCTAGACTAACTACAGAGAAAGCTAAATCAAAACATGATAACATCTAGTTTTGTGGATATTATATGCCTTATTTCACCTTTTATTCCCTTTCTTCATAATGATTTATATTCACTTTCCTTTGTTTACACATGATTTCTATTTTCCCCCACTTGAAGATAAAAGGAACATGTTAATGCAAATAATCAAGAAAGCGGGGCATCTTACCACGGAGGAGGACCACCATCATTTCACAACCAATGGAAGCCATAGAGCATTCTACAAGATGACCATCAAATCTCAATCGATGGGCTCCAATGGTAGTCTCTAGCACCATCTTTTTACTCTTGATGGCAAAACTATGCACCCATCAGATGTCACCATCATCCGTCAAGCGATGGTCAGATGGGTTTGTCAGTCGATGGTCTATTTGCATCATCAACCGATGGCTGAGAAGACTCAAGAATTGATGGTCAACACATAACCTCCAGGCGATGGTTACACAGACTAATTGATGGCCTATCTACATCATCGACTGATGTCAGTATAGACTCATTAGCCAATGATCTATCTATATTAGCAACCGGTGGACATGCTGACTGATCAACTGATGATCATACAAGCCTCGTTAAGAGATGCCCACCTTACCTCATCAACCGAAGGTCCAAGACATCAACTACTCGATATCCTGACAGACGATGGCAGACTGACAAAATGGTCACTCGAAACCGTTAGCACTTGACCCGAGGAGGATACCCAGGACATTTATATCACAAGTAAAGGGTCCCTAGGTAGAAATTTATAAATAGGAGACTCCAACAACATTGTTATGGCCACATCTGAGCTTAATTGGTAAACTAGGGTTTACCTGGATGATTATATGCTTGATTGGATTGATCATTGTTTAAATCTAACTAATGATGATAATTCAATTATGATGTTTTAAACCTTAAAAAATGTTAAGTGTTCTATTGTTTGGGAAATTAGGATTTGAGAAATATAAACCCTAGTTGGCTGAAATTAGGGTTTTGATAGTACATGAATATGGAATTTGATTAGGATAGTAGTGTGGTAAATGATTTTTCGTATTTTCTACAAATTTTGCATATAATTGAATTTTGGATATAATATGTATAACTCAATCTTGAATATTTGAGAAAATTTTTACAATATTTGAGTGTTTTTTGAATGAGTTTCTCAGTCAAACTATACTTCGACCAAAATGTTGATAGAGTGCTTTTCAGCAGTGTAGTGTTTTATTTTTAATTATTTATTGGTAACTCAAAATGATTTGAAGTTTCAACTCGAGATCTAAAACTAAATCATAAACAACATGTAAAATTTTCACAATTTTTTGATGCGTTTAGACCTTATCAGTAGACGAATTATAGTAACTGCCATTTCTATAGAATTCTGGATAGCATTGCACTTTTCGATTTTTATTTATTTAATGGAAGCATGGAATGATCTCAAATTTTAAATGAATATTTTAAACTCAATTATACACAACATGATAAATTATAATAATTTTTTTATGAGGTTTGATCTCTAAAATATACGAATTGACAGAAACCTTTTTATGACAGAAAAAAATTTCTGAAATAAGAAAAAGTATAATAAGGGGTCAAAGTGCAATTGACCCAAGCAGCTCAATTCCTCTAAATGGTCAAACTAACACACAAGGATCTCTCATAATTTGTGATTCAATCCATAGAAACGAAATCCTAGAGAGAGAGGGAGAGTTAGGGTTTGAGAGGAGAAATTGATGGAAATGCTGACCTAGGGTTTTACTGTCCGAGAAATGATGAAATCATGTAAGTTTAACTTCTTTGGATATAGTTTCATGGTGAATCTTCTCTCACATGTCAAAATTCCATCCCTCCTATGATTTTATCCAAAATGGGATCAAAACTTTCCCTTTTCTCACTCTTTCTTCATAATCCCTCATTTTTAGGGTTTCCGAGTTGAAAGGAAGAAGAATTGGGTGAATTGCTAGGGATTTGATATGAGATCGAGATTTTTAGGGATGAGCTGCGTTTTTAAGGTGTTTTCACACCTTAGGGTGAGTGGGAAATTCCTTTAAACAGTATATTGCAGAAAAAATGGTTAATTCATCCATAATCTTTAATTGCTAGTATGCGACTACAAACCCTGAATTGTCTATGTGTTCTAAGTTGTTGCAAAATGGTATGAAATGGATTTTTCCTCTATTTGGATGAAGTTCAGATGATAAAATCATATTAAAAATGTATACAGTACATCCTAATGAGAAATCCCTAAGTATTCACAAAGGTTATAAGAGTAAACTAAAATATAGGAAATTTGTCTATGACTGAAATTTACTGTATAAGTAAATAGAGAAAATTGCTTATCTAGATCCCCTTGGTTATGAATGATTGTTTATCTAAATTCATAGTACATATATGTTAGATATTATCTTAGATTTCATTCAAAGTGAATAGTGTTTGTTTGATATCTCATTAAAGAGGATGAAACCCTAGATGTGAGGAAAGTTGGATATTTGTGAATAGATATCGTGAAATCCATTTGAAGGGATTTTCTTGACATGATAGACTTTATTTATTCAATGTTATTATTGATGTATGATATCCTAGTGAATGGCATGGAAACCCAAATTTAACTCAGTTCTAAGGTTTCATACATATATTGATTTTATATGATTTGTTGATAGTAGTCTTTATTCAATGAATGTTTATGTCGCATGAAATCTTTATGGGAGCTATGTGAATAAGTTGTTGCCTAGTGAGAGGTGACAAGATGTGTGATGGCCTTATGAGCCATGAGAATACTTGTACAACCAGTGAAATGAATACCTTGGTCTAAGGACCTAGAGGTAATGGTTACCTGTTATAGAGGTAACAATGCTATGTGATGATCTAAGGGTTTGAATACCCAGATCCAATAATCATGATAATGATGTAAAGGGATGAGAATTCCCAGTAATGTGATAAGGGATTGAGATGCCAGGTATCATGTGTTTTAGATATTTGAAAAGTACGTGATAGATGTATTATACCTTTCTTTGTACCATTTGTGGTGATTAAATGAAACCCTAAGGGTAGGGTGTTCAATGAATTAAGTATTGTGATATCAATGTTCTTAGTTATTATTAATAATTCTTGTCATGATAAGTAATTAACTCTTAATTGAGTTATGAGATGCACAACTCAAGATTTCGGTTAATATGCATGATTCTAGCGTGTATGTGCCAAATGGACATGAAATCTATTTATTAAAGAATTTTAGTATGTCTGTATGTATAGTATGTTGATTACTCAGTATATTATAGTGTTTTGAATATACTGCTCTGCCAAGTTTAGAATGATATACATGTTGTGTTATAAACTTCAATTAAATAGACGCAGTACCATAGAGATATTAGAGTCAAGTATAAGTAAGAGAAAGGTACAATGTAGATAGAGATTTCCAAGAATAATAAAATAATAGACATACGTGCCCTGAACACCATAGATTCCCTACAAATGTCTGCACTGTAGGGAGGAAACGATCCACCCTGGAAGCGAGCGGTATAGGGGGATCGGATCACACCCATAGAGCATGCATGGGGACCAAGCCCTTGAGCAAGTCTCCTAAGAAAAGATACGTTACCCAACATGAACCGAAGATCTTGATGGTAACCCAGAGGTACCCACAGTGTGTACTAAGATGAGGCCCACAGAGTATCTCAGACCCTCCGCCTGTATACTCAGCCTAGAAGGAGAGGTCCAGTTAAAGGCCATCTATTTAGCCACCTTAGTCAGACGTAACAGTTCGAGTCAAGCAGACCCAGATTCAGTTCTAGGCTTAGCTTCTTGGGTTTTAAGCTAAGTCTTGTATGGTGAGATCAGAGTTTACTACGAGTCTTCATATGTAGAGTACACTACATATGATCAGGGCATAATAAAATGAATGAGAGGTCAAATAAGTGTGTAAAGTTATTCAATTATTCTTTGTATGTTTCTGAATTATTAGTTCTCTTTATGATCAATCAAGCAATTCATATATTGATTCACTCTTATAGATATTTAGAGTATCCTGCCATATTTATGATTGCCAATTATTAGACTCTCTAAAGCTTTCTTCTATTATAATTGATATCAATTGGTCAAAAGTATATTTGTAATTATATCAGTGCTTTAGACTGTTTCTTTGAAGTACTCATTCACTGAGCGAGTAGGCTCACCCCTCTACTCAAAATTTTTAGGGAAATCACATGGACTTGAAGAAGATATCATTGCATCAGAGTAGATCTGCCATAAGAGTTGAGTCTGAGTATAATTAAGTTCAGTCGGTCCCTGTCACTCTAGGTCCTTGTATAGATCTGAGAGAGAGTTGTAAATGATGTTTTGTATGTTTGTTTCCTTAATAGAAGAGAATGCAAATGATTATCATGTTGTATGTACATGGAAGTGTGAGAAACAAAATGAATGTATGGATGTGTATCATTAATTTTGAGATCATATCTTGTAAAGTTTGTTTATGTGATTCAATGCAAGAAAACAAAGAGTTTGAAAAAAGAAGAAAAAAAGGTAAGGGTGATCTTTGTATTACGTTAAATCCTCAATTTATGCCCTAATCTCATGATTAATGGTAATTGTGAGATTGGGGTGTAACAACTTTGGTATCAGAGCTTAGGCTGAGTCGTCAGGGACCATTAAGTTAGTAATTTAGAGTCATAAGTGTGGCAGATAGGAGATGTTATGATGTTAGCTCTGGGGATTTGAGTATTTGGATATCCCAGACTGGTATCTGAGTACTTGGATAAACCAGTATCAAGCTACTCTATCTATTCTTTCATGTATACCCTGGCCAAGTATACAATGGAAGGATGGTCTAGAGAGGAACCCTAGAAATATTAGGGTTAAAAACAAGATAAGTAACATGAATTAAGAGCATACATATAAAATGAGATAGAACTTTCATTTCATATTGTTGTTTTATTTGAGATGAATAGAAAATCTCTTATATGTTTGAATTCAAATATTTAGCATTTTGAAATATATATGGGTCTTTAAGATTTGTTGTACACTATGCAGTTGTAGCATTTATTGATTACATTCTTTGTATCAAGTAAACTAGAAACGATCTTTGAATGAGCTTTCCTAAGTGGATAAGTTTTCTTCCACACATTTGAGATGAATAGGAGTTGAGTAATCCTGAGTAGATCTTGGCTTCAGGACTGCAGGTTCGGCCTGGTCTGGCTGACAGGATGCATTACTGGGATCTAATGACTCCTATTAGTAACATAACAAGAGTAAATTCTGGATAGATTAGATCCAAATTCTAGTATGAATGTATATACTCCAAGATTTTGAAGTATAAGGGAAAGACTGGGATAACTAAGAATCAGTTGGAACTGAAATCTGAGATCCAACTTTGGGGCCTCATATGAGAAACCCTTAATTGGGAATAAAGGAACACGAAATAAGGTTCATATTAAGTTTAATTATTAGTATTATATGAACTTTAAATATGAAATATGGAAAAGATATGAGAAAAGTATGTAAGGGGCCAAGAAAGTAAGAATCAATCATGAGGAATGGATTATATAACCGAGTACAATGTTTTAATGTACTCCAAAGCAAAGGGAAAATAGAAGAAAAGAGCTAAGTATACAATAAGTACATAGAAGTGAAGAGTCTTCAGAAGATTTAAAGTGAAGAGAAATAGATGATCATGTAAATCATAAAACTAGGATAAGAAACTTAGTTGAAACAAAGAGAAATGTTGGAAATAATGAGCTTGATTAAGGAATGAGGGTTATGATATAATTGATAGCATGGAATGTATACCTTTATTAATAAGTTTAATACATTCATCCTTACTGCCTTTGGATTCTAAGTCTTTATAGAACAACAAGCTAGTTTCTAAAATAAGAACAAAAGTGTAACTAAATAAATGAATTAGTCATACAAAGGTATACTATATTCAAGAGGTAAAAACTTGATTAAAAGAGATACTAAGTTTGACCCATGCATGAGCCGTTTGATTTAAAATGAAGGATATGTAATGTATTAAACATCAATTGAAACTAGTAGAGAGATTATGGATTTAGAATTTCAACTTTACATTAGCAGAAGGTTAAAAAGAAATATGTGCAACATGGTATATATGATCATACACCTAAAAGAAGCAACATGATCATAAGAGAAAACTAGAATTTAAAGATGATATGTGGAATAGAAGTATATGGTAAGGGGATTATGGAAAGTAATGAAAAGGTTTGAAACATGGTGGAGTAATATAGATTATAAAAGAAAGAGGTTGTGAGATTCAAGAAAGTACTAATTAGTCAAGTATCCTTGTTGATAATTAATTAAACCTACATATGAGAAATGTATTATTGAATGTTTGAAGATAAGAATTCTAAGTCTCAAAATCATCTTCTCTTTCATATCTTCCTTAATGAGAGCAATGTGGGAATGAAGTGATAAGAAAATGAATCATATATGATGCATAACCACCATGGTAGAGACATCTAGTGAATGTAATAATGACATACAATATGATGATGAAACCCTAGTAGGGTAAATTAAGAATGTAATCTATCTGAATGGCCAAGTAAGAGAAAGCAAATTAAATTGATAAGATAAGGAAGACTTTAGTAAAACTTGTGAGATCCAAAGTTCTACTTTAAAATTAAGGGAGCAAAGTTACACACGACAACGTCATGCTACTGATAAGGACCAAACCCTAGAATGTTTAGAGTTGTAGTAGTTCAAGGGTTGTCAGTAGTTATTTGACCTTGAATACTAGCATCTCTATCAAACAAGATCATGTGATTTGCACTATGAGAAGTAAACTAGCACTGATAGTAATCCTAGCTAATCTGAAAGGTTGATGAACAATATGAAAATTATTCAGAGAAAGGTGTAAGAAATAAATTTGAAATATAAGAGGTGTGTTTTGAATAAAAGGAGAAATACAATATGAGTGAAGTGTCATATGAAATAAATTCTTGTAGTAATAGAAAGAATTATGAATAATCTATTCATACCTTGTATGCTTCAATTTTAGGGATGTTTAATCTACATGATTAAAATGAGAAAGGTAAATAGCAAAAAGTTAAGTATTAATGAATGAGAAGAGATATAAGAGAAAACAATGGCTTTTAGTAATATGTGAATGTGTTTTTAGAAGTATAATTTTTTGAAGGTATATTAAGGGATGTAAATTGGTTCTACGTATGATTTTAGTGTACATGTACAAGCAATATGTTAATTTCAAGTGTCTGATAGTTGTAGTCATTTATAACAACAATCCATCTTAGTATTGTACAATTGCTGTATGGTGATATGGTTCAAATGATGATAAAATAAATGGAAGGGTTACCCTGAATAAGGTAGTCTTACCTATTCACTCATATGAATAGAAGGGATGATAACCCTATCGTATTGATATGTAACCCCAATGAGGTGTAGCTTGTTATACCTAGCTTTAATATAACTAAGTGATGGTAATTGGGTATGAATAGTCATTGAATGACTAATACAATTGTGGAGTTCTATGTTACTGTTGTTGAAACCCTAGTATGATATTACCTGATGGTTAAACCTTGAATTATGTGTGGGTTCATACTTGAAAATAGTATGGAATGTGATGGTAATGCTTCACCTTATGCATCCATGATCCAATGGGGATGCCATGAGTAGTAATGTACAATTGTTGTTGAATCTAGTCTTCTAACTCAAGACTATTTTGCTATTTGAGTAGCACAATAGTAAAATTCAAAAGAACATGGTGAAATCTCTTTTGTGATTTAGAGGTAATACATAACAATAGTACATATTTAGCAGTATGAATTGAGATAGTTGGATCAGATTATCGATGTTGAGGTAACACCTCAAGAGTATGAAAATATTGAAATGGTTGTTTCTCTCTCTATCCTATGATTGATTGTGGCATAGAGAATTTGTTTGTTATCATTGAGAACTATTTCAAACTTATTGTGATTTAGTAAAGGAATAAATAACTTAATGTTGAAAACTGCATTCAAGAATGAAATACAAGAATATAATAACATGTAAGATTTCAGAAGCTTAAAATAAACCTTGAATGTACGTTACTTCATATTTATGTTTCGGGGACAAAACCTTTTAAGGGAGGGGGGAGAATTGTTATGACCGCATCTGAGCTTAATTGGTAAACTAGGGTTTACTTGGATGATTATATGCTTAATTGGATTGATCATTGCTTAAATTTAATTAATGATGATAATTCAATTATGATATTTTAAACCTAATATCATAATTGAGGAGATGACTGAGGCGACGACCGAGGTGACGACGAAGGTGATAGCCGAGATGACGGCGGTGTCTGACCCTCCAGATCTGGGTAGAGGAGAGATCTTCTCAAGGCGCAGACAAGGGAGTGATACTCCGTCGAGCGTCACTGTCACAAAGGAGATGTTGGATTGGTCAAAGCTCTTTAAAGACAAAAAATGTAGCAGGTCCGATCCATCTGACGAAGATGAAGGCGCAACTGGTAGAAGGCAAGTTGATTTATCCTAAGGCAATTGCAGAGAGGAACCTCGCTAGATGGAGCAGAACGGTGGCTGGCTATGTTGTTGGGCTCAAGCCACACTGGCCGGCGCTAGCAAAGCATCTTGCAATGATTTGGAAGGTCAGGGGTTCTATTGAAGTTTGATCCAGAGGAAAGGGATTCTTTATCGTCATGTTCGAGATGGATGAAGATCTTAGCACGGCAGTGGATGGTGGACCTTGGTTCGTAGCAGGGAAGCCATTGATCATCAAGAAATGGGAAAGGGGAGAGCCATTAGAAAAGATGAAGCTAACTGACATTCCTATCTGGCTAAAGATATATAACCTTCCATTAGAACTGTGGGACGCAGAGATGTTTAGCAGCATCCGGTCTGTTCTGGGATGACCTCTTCGACCTGATAAGCTAACCTCAGAGTTCTGTAGGCTGGAATATGCAAGAATCTAGGTGGTCATCTTGGCAGACTTCAAGTACCCAAAGGAAATGCAGATTGTAAGTGACGACGGGCAAAGTGATACTATCCATTTTGAATACGACTGGGAGCCTACCAAATGTTCGACGTATGGTCTGTATGGCCATGAATCATCTTTATGTGCTGAGTTGGAGAAATAGGAAGGTAAAGGGGAAATGAAGAAGAAGGTGTCAAAAAAATGGATTCCAAAGAAAGCAGTTGAAGATGAGGAAGGGGAAATCTTCATTGATGTTGTAGATAAGATGACTGAGGGAGAAGTGGGAAATGCGGTTGATCTTGAAGATACTTCTGCTCGTTCTACCCAGAACCTCCCGGTGGTAAGCACTCCCATTGCCACTTCTGATGCTGGATGGGAAACAATTAAGAAGAAAAACAAGTCGGTGCCAAAAGGAATTGCGAAGAACTCAACTAGATTGATTCCTGAGTCGCTAAACAAGTACTCACCCCTATCAAATTTTGATGAGGGGGAGATTATAAATGAACTGGTGGTTACACCTGTGGCTGTAGCTGAGGTGGATGGTGACCCTCCTCCTATCTCTCCTAATGGAAGAGACATTCAGTATTATGTCCTGGAATGTGAGAGGAGGAGGAAATAAAGTGCCTCACATTCGGGATGAAGTTAGTAGAAATAAAGCTGATGTCTATGTGATCTTGGAATCAAGACTTCAGAGAGATGACTTGGCAAATTTTGTTGGGCGGATCTGGTCAAACGCCAGATTTGTTGATAATTCTGAGTTCTATACTTATACTCGCATCTTGGTGATTTGGGAGAGTGTAGATATTGACATAGAGGTATCTTTGAAAAATGAACAATGCATCCATTGCACTGTTTGCAAAGAACAGATGAAATTTGAGATGACTGCAGTTTACGGAGCAAATCCTGATGATGAGCGTGCTCTGTTGTGGAATTCTCTCCTTACTATTAGAAGCTATAACCCTGTTAATTGGTGTGTTATTGGTGATTTTAATGCAGTTAGATTGGTGAAGGAAAAGGTGGGTAAACAACCGCCTTCTAATCGTAGCATGACTGATTTTAATAAAACCATTGTTGATGTTAATCTTGTTGAGATGCAAATGAAGGGCTTCTATTTCACGTGGGACAGCCATAGTAGAAAAGGTACTAGCACCTTCTCCAGAATTGATCAGATCTTTACCAACTTAAAGTTTCTCTCTGTATTTCCTTATTGTTGGGGGGAGGTTTTACCAGCAGTTGTTAGTGATCATAAAATTCTGATGCTGAGACTAGGTTCGAAGAAGAGGAATGGTTCACCTTTTCATTTTATTAATGCATGGGTCAATCATGAATCATTCAAAAGTGTCATTTCTGAAGCTTGGTGTAAAACTGATATTGATGGTACCCCGATGTACAAAGTTTACAGAAAGCTTTATGTTGTTACTTGTGCGTTGAGAAAGTGGAACAAAGAAGTGGTGGGTAACCTATTTTCCAAAGTAAGGGAACTTGAAGGTGACTTGTTATGTTTACAAAAAGAATTGATGATGATCCGTTAAATGAAGATAAGCAGAGGAGGATATCTGTTCTTAGAGAGGAGGTCACCAAAGCTCTAAAAGATGAGGAAAACCTTCTTCATCAAAAAAGTAGGATACAATGGCTCAAGTTGGGAGACAGAAATTCAGCCTTTTTCTATGCATCTTTAAAAACGAGGAGGATTAGAAATGCTATCAATGTGTTAGAGGTGATCAGGGAGGCAGAATTTATGAAGATGATGCTATTCGTGAAAGTATGAGAAGTTTTTATTCTAATCTTTTTAATAAAACTTTGTTGAATGAGGTGGTGTGGAATGAGGATTGGATCTTGCCTAAAATTGATGTTGCACAGTATGATCTTCTAAGAAGTATTGTTACAAAGAAGGAGGTGGAGGAGGTTTTTATGAAGTTAAGTAATGACAAGGCCCCGGGGCCTGATGGTTACAATGTTGTTTTCTATAAGGCGATGTGGAATACTGTGGGTGATGATATTACCTCTGCTATTCTATATTTTTTCAAAACTGGCAGATTGCTTAAGGAATGCAATAGTATGATGATCACTCTTATCCCTAAAACTCCTGGGGCTGTTAACCTAAAGAATTTCAGACCTATTTCTCAGTGTAACACTATCTACAAAGTCATTGCGAAGATTATGGCAAATCGTCTAGCCTCTGTTCTGCCTGCAATTATTGATATAAATCAAATTGCCTTCGTGAAAGGCAGAAAGATAGTTGATGCTATTCTGTTGGCCAACGAAATCTTGAGTACTTTTGGGGGTGCCCAACAAAGTATGTGTATAAAGGCTGATTTAGCCAAGGCCTATGATTCGATTCGAAGGGATTATATCATTTTCTTGCTTATGAAGATGGGTTTTCCTGAATGTTGGGTGAGATGGGTGCAAGAAACCTTTGACACTGCTACTTATAGAGTGTTAGTGAATGGTAATCCTATTGAAGAGTTTGAAGCTTCTAATGGGGTTAGATAGGGTGACCCCCTCTCCCCTTTACTGTTTGTGATTGCTATGCAAGGGTTGACTTCTGTCATTAATTCTGAGGTGCGAGCTGGAAGGCTGAAGCCTATCTCTGTGGGTGAGGTGAATGTTTCTCATATTATTTTTGCGGACGACTTACTCCTATTTTCTAAGGCTGATGAAAGTAATGCTTATTGCACTAAAATATCCTTGACACCTTCAGTATGATTTTGGGTCTTCAGCTTAATAATAGTAAGAGTCATATGTTCCTGAGCAAAAAGGTGGATAGAGATGAATTGGGCAACATTATAAACATTGAGGTGAGCGAGTTGCCAGTGCGGTACCTTGGAGTTCCTCTCTTTACTGGAAGGCTGACAAAAGAGATGTGCCATCTGATTATAGATAAATTTAAGATGAAACTCGATTCCTGGAAGGGTAACCTGCTGACTCAAGAAGGGAGGATTGAGTTGATTATATCTACCCTCTCGGCTTATAGTATTTTTTGGACCTCTGCTTTCCCACTGCCCAAATCTGTTATCAAGGATCTTGAAAAAATGATGAGGGACTTTCTTTGGAAGGATTCTGAGGACAAGAAGCACCTTCATACGGTTGCTTGGGAGGCTGTTTGTAGGCCTAAAAAAGAAGGTGGTTTGGGTATTAGACTTATTGATGATTGGTCAAAGGATGGAATCATAAAGAATCTGTGGGACATTGCAGCTGAAAAGGAAAGTTTATGGGTGAGATGGATTAATGGAAGATACATTAAAGAGGAATCACTTTGGTCGGTTAGTCCCAGGGTTAATTCTTCTTAGCTCTGGAAAAAATTGCTTAAATAAAGAGATGTACTCCTCAGTGATATTGATTTCTATTTGGGCAATGGTAAAAAGTTTTTGTTTTGGAGGGACCCTTGGTTGAGGGGGAAAAAGAAGTTGATTGATTTGGTTGATTTTGACCTTATGCTTAGAATGGGCTATGATATTAATTGTAAAGTAGAAGTCTGTATTAAAGATGGTGAATGGGTTGTTCCTAATTTTAGAGGTGCCTACCTGGTTAGAGATATTCTGAAGGATGAGGTCCCTTTAATCTCTGGGGAGGATTATCTCCTATTCAAAAGAAAGAGAAGTTGCAGCCTTAAAGACTGCTGGGACTTGGCTAGGAAAAAGCATCAAGTGGTCAGTTGGGGCAGCTGGGTTTGGTCCGATATGCCAAGAAAATTTTTTGTCTTGTTATGGAAGTGCTTTCTTGGGAAGATTCCCACGATTGATTATCTGCAGAGGGTAGGATTTCAGATGGTTTCGAGATGTGCCTTGTGCATGTCACAAGAAGAAAATGCGGCCCACCTTTTCTTTAACTGCCAATATACAGGTGAGATCTGGGATTTTTGGAGGAATCATCGGAATTCTGCTGTGGCTGTAAATTCCTTTGCTGATCTGCTGTGTTTGAAAGGCGAGGTTAAGATGACTGCTTGCTTTACTATTTACATGATATGGAGAGAGAAACTCAAGAGTTTTCAGGGGTATTTGCACTGGTACGAGGAAGCTTTGGGAGACTCATATCAGGGATATAGAAGCTCTGTGTAGTTAGTTTTTCTTTTCCTGTCGTTTGTACAACTTCTTTTGTTTTCTGTGGCTACATTTTGTAACCGCTTTTTGCTATATAAATATAGAGGCACCACCCTACGTTCACAAAAAAAAAGATATTTTAAACCTAATAAAATGTTAAGTGTTCTATTGTTTGAGAAATTAGGGTTTGAGAAATATAAACCCTAGTTGGCTGAAATTATGGTTTTGATAGTACATGAATATGGAATTTGATTAGGATAGCAATGTGGTAAATGATTTTTCATATTTTCTACAAATTTTATTCAATTGAATTTTGGATATGATATGTATAACTCAACATATTGGAAAAAAAATTCACAATATTTGAGTGTTCTTTGAATGTGTTTCTCAGTCAAACTATACTTTGACCAAAATGCTTATAGAGTGCTTTTCAGTAGTGTAGTGTTTTATTTTTAATTATTTATTGGTAACTTCAAATGATATGAAATTACTATGTAAGAAATATGCTCTATGATGTCCATAGATAATAGACCACATGGGAAAAAAAATACATTCTACTTCCTTTTCTCTTAATAAATTTGGATTGTATGATTTTCAAAATAAATTTTCATGTACACCAATCATTCTCCCTTGAAGTATATGTCATGTAAAAAAATGCATTCCAAGATGACATTGATCTGGTTTGATCCTTGTTTCTCCCAAACATTGGTGTAAAAATTATTGATAAAAAAGGGTTGTGAAAACTTAAAACCTGCTTCACTTATTATTGAAGCCCCATTAACAAGGTGACAATAACCAATTAGTAGATTTACCATGAACAATTCATGTTCTTCACATCAACCAAAATATCATGGTACAAGCACACAGCCAACTTCTTGTCCAGTGGGAGACTACTGAGTACATTGTCAAGTGAGGATAGGTAGATGTTATATTCAGCTACAAACAATAATATGTGGGACGATGCATATATTTTTAGTATGCCCCAATTAATTGATAAGAAGATGCATTCATAAGAATGAGAAATCTTAAATCCTCTCCATGAGAGACTTTGGTGCATGTGGAGGCCATTTTAGAGGAAGTTGGTTGCAACTAGAGTGCAACAATGTTGATTTGTTGTCCCACTCTCTTAAAAAACCCTCATAATTTTTGTAAAGCTTGTTTGAAGTGTAAAAATTGGGGAAAATGCCATACCCCATACATGATGCCTCTTTCACCAATCATGGTGGTAGAGGAGTTTGATGTGTGGAATATTGACTCCATGGGCCCATTTACCTCTTTATTTGTCATTGTGCACATCACGATGACTATTTATTATGTATCTAAATGGATTGAGGCTACAACTACTAGAACTAATGACCTTAAAGTGGTATGTGCTTTTGTAAATTCAAATACTTTTAGTCACTTTTAGGTTCTAAGATCCATGATAAATGATGGAGGTATCACTTCATACATAGTTCTTTTGATAGGTTGTTGAAGAGACATGGTGTCAATCACCAAGTGGTTACCTCATCAAATCCTCAAACTAGTGGACATGTTGAGTTTGACAATCAAGAGATAAAGCTTTTTCTTAAGAAGATGGTGAGAAAGTACTAGAAGTATTGGTCACTCCATCTTAATGATGATTTATTGGTATATTAGACTTCATATAGAGCCTCAACTGGCACCATTGTATTCCAACAAATCTATGTTAAGATATGCTTTTTAGCACCTATTTGGTTGGGGATCAAATCTAGACTTGGCATTGTCTTTTTGTGCCACGCAGGTGCTAATCCCGACTAACCCAGTATGGATCCAGTCTTGTTTTGTTTGGCAAAAACTAGATTGACGGGGTCCATTTTGGATTCTGTAATCCTCTAATCCAGACCAAGTCAGTCCTACTATCAGTAGGATTCTGGGAACCCAGTCCTGATTTTGCTCTGTCTTTTATGTTATTCTATTTTATATGCCAGACTAAATTTTACAAGTTATGAGACAAGTTCAATTTAATGAGTGCTTGCAATGGGATTGGGTTGCCAAACAAAAATATAATTGAATCTAGATAAACTAATTTGGATCTATCAACTAACCCGGTCCAGATTTCATAGTCTCAGTCTTAAACCAAATAGGGGCTTATGGTTTGAGTTACAACACAAATCCCTTTGGATATTATGGTCTATTGATGTGAAATTGGATACATATGGGTTTCAAGAGAAGCAAAAAAAAATTAATGAATTAATGAGTTGACATATGAAGCTTATGAAATATACAATTGAATTACAAAGAGGGTTTGAAATTGGTGCATGAAAAGCTAACCTAGAAGGAGACATTTGAAATTGGTCTATGGGTTTGGATGTACAAGTCAAGGATGGAATTCTTCCAAGGAAAGCTTAGATTATGTCAGGAAGGTCCATACCAAGTGAAGAATATGAACCCATCACGCCCAATTGTTATTCAAGAAAAGGAAGGTAATGAGGAATTTGTGATCAATGGGCAAAGACTCAACCCCGTTGTTGAAGTTTTCCCTGATATGGAAAATTAATGTTTTAACATTGTGACACTAGTTGAGATGATCCAAGAGTGATAGAGAAACACATATGGATAAAGGTAGTAAACTTAGAAACCATGGGAGATAATCCACATGGTTTGTGAGATTTTTTGAACCATATACCTCACATTTCATTATACTTTTACTTATATACTTGATAGTTTTTCTTTGATGTTGAATTAAAATTTAACATGGATTATATAAGAAGAATGATCCGAAGTGGAAATTTGGTTTGGTAACCAATAATGTTAATGCTTAGTTATCAAAATTGAACTGAATTCATGTTGAATAACCCTTGCAAGAACTGGTTTACAGCTAAAATGGATTTTCTGACATCCATTGACTTTGTGTACAATCCTATAATGAAATTCTATTCAATAACTTCTTAGAATGACAATAATCCATTATCCTTGAATGGTTATTATAGAGACAGAATGATCATGCTCTGAAGGTGACCTTTTATAGTAAATATTGATGGAAACAAAGCAACCCATACTGACCATTCTCACCCAAAATGGATGTGGTACTTCATGTCCAGAATGGAAGGTGAGGAAAAACATGTTGGGGACAAATATTTTATGGTTCATGATGAACAAGATTATAGGGCCTAGAACAATCATTCCACTATATACTGGGCAAGATACCCAACCCTATAAAAATATGATGGGGCCTCAAATGGATGTTCGGTCCAAGGTCCAACCACCTAACTGAGCTAAATTGAGGGAGAATCACCATGACCCTTGTTCTCATTTCATAAAAGTGCACAACCATTTCAAGCAACTAGTCACCAATGTCATTTCCCAAACTATGTTTGTCACTAATCAAGCCTCCTACATCTTGATTAGTCCTCTACAAGCCTTCTCCAACCTCCAGTATCCATTCTCCAAGCAGCTTCACCACCATTCCACAAATTTCTCCACCAAACTATCCACCTACAACAACCCTAGAAACTTCTTCAGTCTCCACAAAAATTTCAATTTCTTGCTAAAAATGAAGATATTAAAGAAGAAGGTGTGTGAAGGAGTGAAGAGATCCATTCCTCACTAATGTAACTCCAAGAATGCTTCAAATCCCACCACCTCCATACCATACTCTGTCACCCACATCCTTCCATATGACAACATTTTCACTACGCAACTCCATCATGTGTTCCTCTTCCAATGATAATTATGAGTCTGTCTCTGATCCCAAGTATAGCAGAAGGGAGAATATTCCTTCATAGGATGGAATAGAGACAATGTGGTGGAATCTATAGAAGTTGAACTTCCAAGCCATACATAGAGAGGAGAAAGGTTTGATCCACCTTGTTGCACCCTAACCATCACTTTGACCTAAAACAACACAAGCAAGAAGGAGGGTTGTAATAGATGAAGAGGAAAAAGAGTGTGATGATTCTTTCCATGTTCTACTAACATAAGATGATGCACATTAGAGACTACTGATAAATCTTGACATGATTTCATGATTTGAGGATGACAATGATGAAGATATAGAGTCAAATTTGGAGGATGAAGAGCTAGATCAAGAAGCAATTGATATTGTGCAACAAATGGAGGTGGACTGGATACAACACAAGGGTAAGGATCCTAAAACAACACCTTTAGCATGGGTAGAAAAAAGAAAAAAAATGGGGAAGCTTATCACCACTTTGTATGTTTGCATGCCCACAATGTAAGCCCTTGGGGTACATCATTACTGTTACGACCCCACCTCCCGATAACCCCCAATTAAGGGAGACCACAAGGTCGAAGCCGCACCCATGACTTCCAGATCAAAGGTTCAGCAATTAACCAAGAATAATTATCAAATTTTAACATACTATACTGAAAGTTGTAAGAAAATAAATTTTTGCATACCTTTTTGAAAACTTGGATCTCTAAACTTCTATCCACTTAAGGATTCTACTCTAACTAATCCTTCTTGTATTTTACTTCATGCTTTTCACAATATAACGATTTACTGTTTGTCCTTTTGGCTTGTACCTAAAACGCCGACAAACAAAACGTCGGTCAGCCGAAGCTGGTATGTGGGGGAAACAATAATCATGTAAATATGTTAACAATGTAATCATTCAATTAATCATTTAACAACCAAGATTACATTTTAAACATAACTCCACGATCCAAGGGTACCCTATCCTCTGTGTTGTCCCCATTAAACCCCTCATGATCCACCTATAAGTGAACCAGTTTCTAGGGTTGAGTCACATGGAACTACTCATAGGTAGACCACTCCTTAACTCGGGGTATGCTAAAGAGTCTCATGGCACTACACGTAGATAGACCAGTTTCTAACTCACGGTAACCTAGACCTTGCTCTAGGATTACCCCTTTTTTTAGCCTCTTCAAAGTAACAAAGGTGGACCCGGATCTAGCCAGTTATATATGCACATTTATAGTGATAATCATAGCCACTTTATAGTTGTATGAAATAAATAATCATCCAACAGTTTAGTTGCATTCAATGCGATTAAACATCCGGGAATCCATCGGGAAACTAAAGCGGTTATTCATAATTAACCACATACCTGATTTGATGAGTCATGCAGATTATTCAACATATACTTCATGTATATACAATCAAGCCAATCAACAGATCCAAGCAAATAATTCAATCATCACATAATTCCTGAAAAGAATATGTACTCTATTTATTACACACTTTATCAAGAATCTACTTTATTTACTTGGATTCTCTTTCTAGGGTTTCTTTAACTATTTTAGGGTTTCATTTTGCAATTAGGGTTTCCCTTCATCTTTTACCATATTAAACCCTAATTTTATGCCATTACTCATAAACCCTAATTATCTCATCTATTCTTCAATATTAAGGTTATCTGAATAACATATAACCCTATTTTCAGATTTAAAGGCACCATTAACCATTAATTAATTTCATTAATCTTATTTTACATTAAAGCTACTATTTTTATCCTTTTAATCCATAACAAGATCATTATCCGCATTTATCCTCAATTCCAAGTTCATTATAGTATAATCACATATGAACTCGAAACATCATTAAATCCATCTATCATCAACTCTAAGGGTTTTTCATTAATTAAACCATTAAAGATAGCATCTTTAGATATAGTTCGAACTAGAAGCAAAACTAGGCTTTGTTAGTATTTTTATTGAATTCCTTGTATTTTTCTGAGCAAGATTCATATATAATACTTCTTAATCTGAGTTACCAATCTTTTGTTAAAATTTTGGCAAATTAACTATATATCGACCAATCCATGGCTGACACGTCAGCAGGTTACCTGATTTAATTATCCTTGGCGGCCGACTGGGATTTCTGAGGAAAGTACACCTCTGCCCTTGATCATGATGCATAGCCACAGGGGCCCTTTGGTATTTTGGCTATGAATCTTCTTCCTCGCGTGATCCGCTGCAGGCGCGTTCCGCTTGCAAGCACAGATTCTCGTCGTCCGCGTTGTGCTGCCGCAGCTTCTCCGGCGACGCTCCGATCTACTCTTCCATGGAACTCGCATCTCCGTCCTACCCTCTCTCCTTTATATCTACTTCATGTTCTCTGGGCTTTCGTGGACACCTGCCATCACTGAGATGTCGGGATCTCCTCTTTCTTCCCCACGCAGTCTCTTTCCTTGTCTTAGCTACTCCCGCATCTAAGAGTCGCATGTCTCCATCTGATGAGACTCGACGCCCCTGCTATCTCGCTAGCATTTTCAGGGCTCCATGCTCTCAAGACCTGCCGTCCATAGCAGCCTATCTCCGACAATAGCTGTTAGCGTCGGGCCGCTCTGCCTGGACATCACTGGCCATCTCCTTCCCGAGGTCCCCTCATGAAGGATGGACTCCTGAACACGCTCACCGTTGTGTTCCCAGTCACGATCATTGAGGAGGGGTGGTTTCCTATCACCACTTGGCCCCTTCGCTGCCACAGTTTGGTACAGGTTGGTACCAAGCTCTTCTGCAAACTGACGGAGAGAGGGGTTGCACTAGTGTCAAGGTTGTCTTGTGTCTGTTTGGTGACGATGACAGGGTTTAGGGTGCCCTGGCCGCGCATCCACAACTCCCTTTATATAGGGTGTGAGTTAAAACTCTTAGGGTTTGAAGTTGAGGAACGATGGAGTCATGAAGCATTCGTTGTTGCTTCTTTTGGAATACGATGTGCCTAAAAGGAAGAGATTAACTCCCACTCCTTTTCACTGGATAAGCCATCTATATAAAAGTATTTTCATATTAAAAGTCATTAATATTACATTATCCTCATATTAAGACTATTTGTATTTTCTCTTTCTTCATTCTTCCCTTCTCTATTGGGACTCCTTGGATCCCAAGAAACCCAATTATTTCGAAATTCCCTAATAATGGTTACTCATCATCCTTCTAGATGCATCTTTATGCATTATCTATTAATTATTTCCTATTACCTTGTTTATTTCTCATTAAACTAGTTCTTTTTGAGGATTTCTTTTTATTCCTCTTTTATTTTCCTTATTGGCATTCCTTTTAATATTAGCAACCTCATGGATACGAAATTTCCCCAAGAAATCTCATTTATACCTCTTTTCACTCCTTTTATCATTATTTTCAATTTATTTCTTAATAAAGGAATACTTAATTAATATTTCATTTTCTTATTGCTTTCTTTTTGCAACCTTGGACTCCTTGGTACCCAAGGAACCCAAGAGGCACGAAATCCTCTTTGGATTTCATCTCTTTGCCTTCTAGAGGTTTCTACCTCTTCCCTTTTCTCAAATATTCAATTATTCAATTACTAATTAAATTTTCTTTGTTATTTGGGCCCAATAACCAATAAAGCCCACAACACAAACATGAAGGCTATTGTAAACGAAATCCATTTATTTGAAGCAAATTATATCATTATTTGTTCAAATATCTTTAATATGAGAAATTACATTTCTCATCAAATGAACCCAAAATTTGGGGTTGTAACATCCTTCCCCTCTTATAGGAATTTTGTCCTCAAAATTCTACCAAGCAAACAAACAAATCAAGATAAGACTTTTACATGTCCATCATTGGCCCCTATGTGGCTTTACCGTACTCATGGCATTTCCAAAGAACCTTTATCATCACATATTCTTTTCTCTGAGTTCTTTCATCCCAACGTCTATAAACTGCACAGGTGACTCAGGCCATGTCAGCCTCCCTTGGGGCTCACTAGGTTCATTGCTCAGCACATGGTCGGGTACCTCACATAGTGCTCTAAATTGGACACATAGAACACATTCCACATTACTCTATCCTGAGGGGTAGGGTCAAAACCTAACCATCTCCACCCATCCATCTCTAATGGACCCATGTATCAGGGACTCAACTTCCTCAGTTGTAGCTCAGAGGGGTCAGATTCTCACATTATATTCTCCCACAATGCATTGCATGTTAGTCTACTTTGCATCTGCCCATGACTCTCGTCGTCTCTAGGCTCCTTTCAGCCATTGCACGATTGAAGTGACTTCATCTACACGCACTATGGCCCTTTTCTAACCATCATGTGGTCCTTTCACCAACATCACCTTACTGAAGTGGTGACCGACACAACCTCCCTTACAGAGCTTCTTATAAATCCCGATACTGGCTATGGTGGTTATCTTCACATCTTTCATAGGACAAAAATTGTCTCTAACTATCACCCCAAATCGAGCACATATGCCCTCATAAGACCCTTTAGTATGGATCACACTAACCATAGTTAGGGGTGATAAACTATACTAACATTGAGTTCTTCATGTACCTACTTCCACTTTATGGAAGTGAACCTCTAGGTCAAACTCAAGATCCTTTGAACTCACATCATGGTGTAGTTGATCCATCTCTCTCATGGGTAGTTCAACCAGATTTGTCCCTTGACAACACTCTTTCTTTCTCATGTCATCTAGGAAAGGCGATCTACCATAACCCATATTGCATCTTGACCTTCCTTGGTCCAGGGGAGACCTATCACAACATCCATAGTGATGAACTCCCATTCCCTCCCGAGAACTCTTTATCCTCTATATCAATGCACTGAGTTACCGGTGCTCATCCTTCATCTCCTAACATGCATGGCAACATCCCACGTGCAACCTCATCTTAGGCATCCAAAGTACTACTGTCACTTAGTAGTACCACGGTGTATGGTGATCTTCAATCATGATTTCTTATATGTCATGTTTTCTCAAGTTTGATTCCTCAGAAACCCTAAACCACTCTAGTCAGGTTTTCATCACCTTCTTTTCCAAAGAAGTGCACTTGAGGTTCTACCACCATCCTTTCATTGTATCAAGGACTAGACTGGCTAACCAAACAACCCTTAACTTTTCAACATATCTTGTTACATCTGAGTGTTATCCAAACACCTCTCCTTCCCAAACTTATGGTTAGCCAAACAACCTCTCCTAGCTTCTAGTCAGATGTATCTCAACTAGAGCATCCATTATCACTTCCCATCCTTAGGTATTTCCATGCATTTCACTTATCATCTCACCTCAAACTCTATGTCTATCTTCATTAAGAACACCCTCTGATTTCATCATCATGGTGATCAAACTCAACCTGGTATAACTTGTAAGTTCTACATAGCTCATGATAAAAACATCCTCGTAAGGTGACTACCTCATTCCTCTTAGTGTTTGCAACCCATTCATGTATCATTCACTTTACCAGGGTAGGTTATCTTCTCTATCCCCATTTCTCATGGCATCGTTCCAACCTACATCATCTCTGATCCTTGGTGTATGGCATGCGTAATGTCCTATCTCTCACCCCCATAACAAGAGGAAATAAGCATTTGGTTGCAGTCCGAATACAGAGTTCTTCCTGTTCCAAGAGTAGAGATGGTACATCCCACCTTGCCCATATACCTTTAAATCTAAGTTGCAACGTGCCACATATGTCTCTACATCACATACATCATGATATCAAAGTAGTCTTGAACCTACTAAGGTTTATATCCTTGGTCATCTCCTCTAGGTCTATAGGGTACCGGCTCTTTTTGGGGTCATCCCTCTTCCCTCATGCATCAAGAGAGTGCCCTACTCATATGCCCTTTGGGTCCCATGAGTTCATGAAGGTGATCAATCTCCTAACCCATGGCCCTCAGACAATGATAGTTGTTACCTCCCGACCCTATGGTCATGTGCAATTGGGGAATTAGGCAACTCCTACTATCATCGGTCTTATCCCTACCTGACCCTAGGATAGACTTAGGATTCTCTTATAGTACATGTCCAACTTAGAACCTTACCCAAGCCTTCAGCATCTCTCTTTCTGCATTCATTGGCTGACTTTCATCCTTTCATAGGGATCATGGCAACCTACCTACCTTGGTCAAGCCCCATACTGGTTACCCCCATGGTAACACATTCGTATGCAATTAGAGATGGATATCTATGGGTCTACAGGTTCATTCTCATACCACATACTTTTCACTTAGCTTCTCAAGATCCTATGAGACCTCTTCAGGTTACCTTAAACCAACAAAACTGATATACCCCCTACCAAAGGGGTCCCTCTCCCAGGATGGGAGGAAAACTATCTCTTAACATCAAGGCCACAAAAGCTCTTAGGTCTAGGGTTTACATCCACATGAGCTTACTTAACCCTAGCAAGCTATTAAGGCACAAGCAGATCACCTATTGTACCATGCTAGGTCATACGTGTCCTCTTTCCTTCAACCTGGATCAAGATCATACCTTCCTTTATCATCATCCTAGCTGTGAGGGGTCCATCAAACACACCTTAAACTCAAGGGGATTCCCTTTTTCTTTATACATGAGGTGTACCATGATCGAAACTATAACAACTTAATTCTCGTCATGAGCATTAGGTATACCACTTCCCCTCTTAGACCTAGGAACCCTAGGTTCACTTGTAAGTGTCCAACTGCATGCTCTATCTCTTAACTACGAACCAAGCATGAAAAAGGCATGACATGCACTTCTTGTCATCCTTCAACTCGAGCAACACTTAGGGTTGGGTCCTCCTTAAAGACAACCAACAAGGTACAATGCCTCATAACCTGCTACTAAACCTTTCTAGGTCTAAGGAACTCTTCTTCCTGCCTCAGAAGGTAAACACCCATACCGTAGGCACACAGGCTCCAGATGCTTCATCTTCACTCTCTAGGGTTTGGTTCCTCTATAGGCAACCAAGATATCAACGGCCTTATCGGATCATGCATGAGGCAACCTCTATCATTCACTTAGGTCGCATCATCCTCAACTCCTCACTGTTCCTCTTATGTCGGGGTCTAGGTTTACGACCTTCTTGGAGGGGTTTCATGCTCTCTCTCTCTAGATCTAACCCTACAACCAACCTCACCATTAGAGGTCCCCTCTTCATGAAGGATCAACCTCAAAAGCATGCCCTACATGGGTGAATCCTAGGTTCGAACTTATGTTTGCTCACGATCATCCATAACCCTTTATGCTCCATCATAATTCCTTATCCCTGGTTTCATCCTACTGTCAGCACTATGACGTGCCCTAGGTGCCATCTATACCCTACTTGTACAAGCCCATAGGGTTTCTAAGGTCCTTCACTAACATCATCATCTAAGGAGCTATCCTTTACCCTAACATGCACGACCCTTTCCAGGGTTGGATTGCCAAAGGTACTAGGTCACCCATGGTTCATATGGCATCCCAAAGGCATGTCCTTTCAAACACCTGGTCCAACACATCTCTCTCTATCCTTCACTTAGGGTTAGGGTTAGCATCATCCTCAGAGGATGTGCCAGGTCTCTACTTGCAATGGAGATCTCTATCTCCAAGACTAACTTATCCTCCTGACAAGAAGGTCCAACCTCAGGTCTCTTCTGAGGACATGACAACTTATGTCATACGACCTAAGCATGTATCTATTCTTTAGTTTGCACTTAATCTATTAAGCTTATGTCCATGACATCTTATTTACATGCCTTTTATTAATTTGGTGGAGGATTCCTTAAACCTTATTAACCTTACCCATACCTCAAGAGGGTGAGGAGAAGAAAGAAAACCCTAATCCTTTAGGTCCTTATCAGAATTTTGTGGTGAGAAGGGATGAATAAGATGAGAAGTCCTAAAGGTATCTTATTTCGATTCATACCCTAAGACTTTGGCCAGGCAGTCACATGGATCTGGGAGTCCTCATATTCCGACTAGCGGTGTAGAGGAAAATATTGCCAGCCCCCGGTCGTGATCCTTTTCTAGACACCTCCATCTTTCGGATAATCCTCTAATAACTCCCTTGGGTTCTATGGAGTTTGTAAAATTTAATAATTATTAATGGTTAAATGAGGAACCTATGCTCTGATACCAAATGTTATGACCCCACCTCCCGATACCACCCAATTAAGGGAGACCGAGAGGTCGAAGCCGCACCCATGACTTCCGGATCAAAGGTTTGGAAATTAACCAAGAATAATTATCAAATTTTAACATACTATACTGAAAGTTGTAAGAAAATAAATTTTTGCATACCTTTTTTAAAACTTGGATCTCTAAACTTCTATCCACTTAAGGATTCTACTCTAACTAATCCTCCTTGTATTTTACTTCATGCTTTTCACAATATAACAATTTACTGTTTTTCCTTTTGGCTTGTACCTAAAACGCCGACAAACAAAACGTCGGTCAGCCGAAGCTGGTATGTGGGGGAAACAATAATCATGTAAATACGTTAACAATGTAATCATTCAATTAATCATTTAACAACCAAGATTACGTTTTAAATATAACTCCGCGATCCAAGGGTACCCTATCCTCTGTGTTGTCCCCATTAAACCCCTCATGATCCACCTATAAGTGAACCAGTTTCTAGGGTTTATTCACATGGAACTACTCATAGGTAGACCACTCCTTAACTCGGGGTACACTAAAGAGTCTCATGGCACTACACGTAGATAGCCCAGTTTCTAACTCACAGTAACCTAGACCTTGCTCTAGGATTACCCCTTTTTTAGCCTCTTCAAAGTAACAGAGGTGGACCCGGATCTAGCCAGTTATATATGCACATTTATAGTGATAATCATAGTCACTTTATAGTTGCATGAAATAAATAAACATTCAATAGTTTAGTTGCATTCAATGCGATTAAACATCCAGGAATCCATCGGGAAACTAAAGTAGTTATTCATAATTAACCACATACCTGATTTGATGAGTCATACCGATTATTCAACATATACTTCATGTATATACAATCAAGCCAATCAATAGATCCAAGCAAATAATTCAATCATCACATAATTCCTGAAAAGAATATGTACTCTATTTATTACACACTTTATCAAGAATCTATTTTATTTACTTGGATTCTCTTTCTAGGGTTTCTTTAACTATTTTAGGGTTTCATTTTGCAATTAGGGTTTCCCTTCATCTTTTACCATATTAAACCCTAATTTTATGCCATTACTCATAAACCCTAATTATCTCATCTATTCTTCAATATTAAGGTTATCAGAATAACATATAACCCTATTTTCAGATTTAAAGTCACCATTAACCATTAATTAATTTCATTAAGCTTATTTTACATTAAAGCTACTATTTTTATCCTTTTAATCCATAAAAAGATCATTATCCGCATTTATCCTTTCCAAGTTCATTATAGTCTAATCACATATGAACTCGATACATCATTAAATCCATCTATCATCAACTCTAAGGGTTTTTCATTAATTAAACCATTAAAGATAGCATCTTTACATATAGTTCGAACTAGAAGCAAAACTAGGCTTTGTTAGTATTTTTATTGAATTCCTTGTATTTTTCTGAGCAAGATTCATATATAATACTTCTTAATCTGAGTTACCAATCTTTTGTTAAAATTTTGGCAAATTAACTATATATCGATCAATCCATGGCTGACACGTCAACAGGTTACCTGATTTAATTATCCTTGGCGGCCGACTGGGATTTCTAAGGAAAATACACCTCTGCCCTTGCTCATAATGCATAGCCACAGGGCCCTTTGGTATTTTGGCTATGAATCTTCTTCCTCACGTGATCCGCTGCAGGCGCGTTCCGCTTGCAAGCACGGATTCTCGTCATCCGCGTTGTGCTGCCGTAGCTTCTCCGGCGATGCTCCGATCTACTCTTCCATGGAACTCGCATCGCCGTCCTTCCCTCTCGCCTCTATATCTACTTCCTATTCTCCAGGTTTCGTGGACACCTACCATCACTGAGATGTCGGGATCTCCTCTTTCTTCCCCACACAGTCTCTTTCCTTGCCTTAGCTACTCCCGCATCTAAGAGTCGCATGTCTCCGTCCGACGAGACTCGACGCCCCTGCTATCTCACTAGCATTTTTAGGGCTCCATGCTCTCAAGACCTTCCGTACATAGCAGCCTATCTCTGACAATAGCTGTTAGCGTCGGGCCGCTCTGCCTGGACATCACTGGCCATCTCCTTCCCGAGGTCCCCTCATGAAGGACGGACTCCTGAACACGCTCATCGTTGTGTTCCCAGTCACGATCATTGAGGAGGGGTGGTTTCCTATCACCACTTGGCCCCTTCACTGCCACAGTTTGGTACAGGTTGGTACCAAGCTCTTCTGCAAACTAATGGAGAGAGGGGTTGCACTAGTGTCAAGGTTGTCCTATTTCTGTTTGGTGACGATGACAGGGTTTAGGGTGCCCTGGTCGCGCATCCACAACTCCCTTTATATAGGGTGTGAGTTAAAACTCTTAGGGTTTGAAGTTGAGGAATGATGGAGTCATGAAGCATCCGTTGTTGCTTCTTTTGGAATACGATGTGCCTAAAAGGAAGAGATTAACTCCCACTCCTTTTCGCTGGATAAGCCATCTATATAAAAGTATTTTCATATTAAAAGTCATTAATATTACATTATCCTCGTATTAAGACTATTTGTATTTTCTCTTTCTTCATTCTTCCCTTCTCTATTGGGAATCCTTGGATCCCAAGAAACCCAATTATTTCGAAATTCCCTTTTAATGATTACTCATTATCTTTCTAGATGCATCTTTATGCATAATCTATTAATTCTTTCCCATTACCTTGTTTATTTCTCATTAAACTAGTTCTTTTTGAGGATTTCTTTTTATTCCTCTTTTATTTTTCTTATTGGCATTCCTTTTAATGTTAGCAACCTCATGGATACGAAATTTCCCCAAGAAATCTCATTTATGCCTCTTTCCACTCCTTTTATCATTATTTTCAATTTATTTCTTAATAAAGGAATACTTAATTAATATTTTCTTTTCTTATTGCTTTCTTTTTGCAACCTTGGACTCCTTGGTACCCAAGGAACCCAAGAGGCACGGAATCCTCTTTGGATTTCATCTATTTTCCTTCTAGAGATTTCTACCTCTTCCCTTTTCTCAAATATTCAATTATTCAATTACTAATTAAATTTTCTTTGTTATTTGGGCCCAATAGTCAATAAAGCCCACAACACAAACATCAAGGCTATTGTAAACGAAATCCATTTATTTGAAGCAAATTATATCATTATTTGTTCAAATATCTTTAATATGAGAAATTACATTTCTCATCAAATGAACCCAAAATTTGGGGTTGTAACAATTACTTCCTCCAACTCATATAAGAATGCATCTTGAGAAAAGTGATCATGCATGCAAAAACTTCATATGTGGAGGTCACTTAAGGACTTTGTAGATCACTTGCAAAGGTAAAGTAAAATAGATAATATGCCATGAGGTTCATGCTATTTTAACATATACATATTTTGACAGCCTTTCAATTGAACAAGGTCTTTGTCCCCCCCCCCAATAAAAAATTTAGTGATAATTTTGAGAACAACATGATTCAAACACTTGAGATGGTAGGAGGATAAGCCCTTATTGTTTTGTTCATTGGTTCCAAAATTTTCCTGGAATTCTATGATTAATTTTTGACCCACCTATCCTTTCTATTCTTTATTTTACATCCATTCATTTGCATCTACTTTAGTTTAATTTTGTACATTTTTGTTTAAGTTTCAATTTTTTTTCATTTCTTTCCATACCATGCCCAATGTTGTGTTTGGATGTAGCATTAAGTAATTACTTATTTATGTTTGATTATTTTTCTTTTTCTTATTTTTTAATGTTGTATAGGTAGATCTTGATATGATAATTAACATTTGGGTACAAGTTTGCCAAAAGTACCCCAATTTTAAATATTTTTCCATAAGGTATTAATAACCCACTAGAATCTACATAAACAACGTACTAAACACCATTTGAGGGGGTTAAGACTTGGTTCAAATGCATCACTCTGGGTTTATGTATTTGTTAGCACGGTAGAACCTAGTTTTCCATTCTAGAGAGCCTACTACCTCCCAAACACCTAGGTACTCTCTCTTCTACTTTCAAAACCCTAGTAAGAAATAATTTTGGTGATCCCAACCCATTGCCTACATAAAAAAGAGGAAGTTGTGATCCTATTTCACTTCCTACAACATCCAAGAAAAGTATATCGGTCTAGCCAGTGTAGGCCTCCTTTTACCCCCTTTCCAATCCCAATGTGGTGTGATCATACTAGAACTTGGGATTGATGATCATGTATATGTTAATAGTGTACTCACCCTTTTTTATTATTCCACTATCATGTTTTCATGTTTTTTTTTGTTTTTTGTTTCTATTTTAGCTACTTTTGTAATAAAAGTGTCATTTTACCTCACTAGGACTGGGAATACCTACTTCAGTCACTATAGGGGTTCCTAACAACTTCCTCGTACATAACTTGATTCCTTACTTTAGTATTTGGTTGATATTTTATGACGTATCCTCCCTCTTTATCTATAAACCCTATCATTTTCCTCATTTTCTTTATATTCATGGTTTTGACTATGTTTCACATTGGCCACTTGAGAATTTCCAAAGAACATGAATTCTTATCCAAAGTAAATACCCTATAAAGAAGAAGATTCTAAAACCTGAGATACTATTTTCAAAGGATCGTATGTAGAAAATAACACTAGAAATAGATTATGGGTTATTATATATGTGTTTGTGGCATTAAGATTAACTAAGTTCTATTAATTATGCACAAATATGATGCTTATTGTAAGAACTATTTTCCTATTTAGCATAGTATTACTAAACATTTTGGTGAATATCCAACCTGAACTGTTGGAGCACCATTGAATTGAACACCTAGTCTTGAAGATCCTCAACATATAAACCTTGAGGTATTCGAGCCTCCCGTGTTCCTCATTGAATGAAAAGAGCTAAAGTCTATAAGAACTTTGTTAGTGAATTATACAATTTCCTAGTAAAAAAATTCCAAGACCTAAGATGAAGCTATGAAATCTATAGAATATTGATTTAAGAAGGAAGAGACGAATAATGAAATAAAATCCATTACAAACAACCAAAATTTGATATTAACTATTTCTACTCCAAGATAGAGGACTATTGGGTGTAAATAGGTCTTCTAGAAGAATATGACAGCATATGGTTCCATATTTGTGTTTAAGGACACGATAGCTAAAAGCTAGAAACTTAAAAAATATGTTGATTATTTCAATGCATATGCTTTAGCAAGTAAGATTACCACCAAACATGTTCTTATCACCTTTGTTGATATACATAATATTGAAATCCAAAAAATGGATTCCAATACATGTTCCCTCAATGGTGATCTAGAGTAACATGTTAATAGATATGAATATGAAGTTTTTGTATCAGTGGACAAGAACATAATTTATTGTATGTTGGTTAAGTATTTTTCATTGTCAAAAGAAAGCACCAAATCAGTGGAATGATACATTCCATAAAAATCTTTTGTGTTGTAACTACTACTAAGGAATCTTAGAGATGCATATAATCCATATTTGTTGATAATGCATTCATGAAAGCTACTTATATATTGATGATATTTAAATATTTAATCAATGTTGCTATTATTCTAAAACTAAATCATTTCTTGAAATTATTTTTTATAAGAAATTATAGGAATTTCTAATGTCATACTTTAAACAAAATTATAAGATTTGCTTTTTGTTATTTTTAAAATAATTCTCATGTGTACACATAGGTTTTGCATAGCTTTTTCATGTTCCATTATCTGCCTATAAGTAAAATTTATGATCCTTCCATTCTCTTTAACACATACACATGTACTTCTATGGATCAAATTAGATGTTCTCATATTATTGGAAGCTCGATGTACCTCAAATTATTCTTAACCCAACATTGCCAATGCAACTAGTGGTATTAGCAAGCACACTATCTATCCTAACACAAATCATAACAAAGCATTACTCTGGGACATTAGGCATCATAATATTGTCATTTCATATGATCTTCATTACTCAAGTTTTATCAATCTATTAGAAGGTTATATTAGTACAGATTGGGGTCATTCTTGTTGAAATAAGTCAACTAGTAGTTAAGTGTTTTGCCTTGCTGGTGAAAAGTTTCTTAAAAATTCTTCAAGCAAACAATGCAGGACAAATCCACCATGGAGGCTAACTTTACCACTTTATATTTACCTTGTTGTTAAGTAATTTCCTTAGATGCTATTTTCTTTATTTTCATATAGTTTTTTTAAAGTATTTCAATTTATTATAATAATAATTTAGCCATAGATAAAGATCGATAATCTAAAGGAAACTCAAATAAGTTCTTTAAGAGACTCGACTATGAAGGTGTGAGAGGCTTCATTATCAAAGGCATACACTTGATTATAGTTTGTAAAATATGTTCGCAATATTATAGGTATGCTCACGAGATTCTAGTTAGAAAGTTAATACTAAACGAATCAAAGGAGACAAGTCGTATACCTATGAATTGAGTATTACAATGGTCATTCTATCATTTCCAATACGGAACATCCCACAAGAAATGGTTCAAAGGGATAAACAATCAATGTTTATGCCCGTACAGAAGCACAATCTAAGAGTTGCTACTTTTCTATGGACACTTGTGTTTGAGCGCTGACTATGTAGAAGAAGAGCTTTGCTATGAGTGGCAACAATCTGTATGTGAGTGGGCATTGCCGCTAAAGTGCTCGTAAAAATGTTCTTGTTAAATGAATAACATATAAACCTGATTTGAATATATCCCCATGCATTTTTAATATTTGCATATCTTATAAACATCTAAATCAGGGTGTTTAGTTTAAGATGTAGTTTATCATAATTTTTTAGCTATAAAAAAATAATTGCTCCAAAAGGTTCAAAACCACAAGCAACCAGTGCTGAAAGAAATAACTTTTCTAAGAAATATATAAGGCTCTTATGAATTTATTTACAATATGCTAAAATATATATCCATCAGATTTAGTCTCATAGTACTTACTTGTAAAGCTAGACACATCTACTTAAGTGTGATCGGAGTCCAAATTCAAATGGGTCTTGTTTGGATATCAAAATTTATGACTAATTGGACTATTTGGTGGCATGTGCTTTGTCAAAATAAAAAACACACATGCATGCACTATCCACCCCCCAAATCTTGCCCAACTCAGTTCTTTTTGGTTCGATGTGTGGTCAGGTGATATGGTGTGTGATGTATTCGATTAATAAAAATATCTTGGGTCCTTTAATTTATGTCGATTTAAGTATCTTTTGTTTTGGAATCTCAATGTAGCACAATATTTATTTGACTTTGTAACAATCATTTATTTATTTTTGGTGAACTAAGGGTGTAACAATCATTTATTGTTATTTAATTGTCAAATTAGTTACCTTTATAATTCATTTAATTGGAATGAGCTATGCAAAATTCTACGTGGCTATCCAATTAGTTATTGGTCAATTATGTGTATAAAGTGGAATTTGACTTTTATCTAATCATATGCTTGGTTGGATGCATAAAGTCTAAGACCGGATGGACCAATGTGTTTTCTCCTTTTGTCTGTCTATTTAATGAAAAGCTTTTCTACTTCGTCAAATATGTACTCTTTCTAATTTCCATCCATTCATACTTGATCGAGTACACTTGTATCACTTGATGTAGTGCAACAATTCATTATCAACATTTATAGTTGTTTACAAGAGAGATCTTTGTGACTCATCGGTTCCAATAGTCCAATTAATTAATAATAATAGGAACTCGAGGAGGAGTTATTCGAAGAGGGAATAACATCTCAAATCTTTGAGGTCACTTCTTCATCTTCTTATTTACATAAGGAGACATGTTTAACTTGTTTTGAGACATACATAACCTTCAACCATTACCCACTTTCGATTTTCTAACTCAGGTTATTTCCTTATACTTTATTATGATTGGGCATCATATTCTTTTTTTCTTGAATTTTAGAACATTAAACTTATCCAACGAAATAACTTTAGGAAAAAAAACAATTTAGCACACTTTTATAAAATATTTACCAACATAGCATATTTTGTAAAATATTTTTTCAAAACATCACACTTTGTGTGGAACCCGCCATCTTTTGTGGCGTTTTTATATGCGGGATTGAAAAGGGCCACAATAATTGGTGTGTCTACTTTTAAATAAAATTTTTTGAAAAAAACAATTAAAAAATAAAAAATGCCACATGAAGTGACGCTTTCCATTTGCACTCAATATTGAGTGCAAATGGAAAGCGCCACTTCATGTGGCATTTTTCATTTTGTTTTTCAATTTTTTAATTTAAAAGTAGACATGGCAATTATTGTGGCGCTTTTCAGTTTTGGTTACAAAAAACTCTACACAAAGTGGCGTTTTCAGACCAAAGTGTCCTAACTATGGGAAATATTTTACAAAGTGTGCTATTTTGTTAAATATTTTTACAAAAGTGTGCTAAATTAGTTTTTTTCATAACTTTATATTAATATTTTCAACATATACAATTTATATGTGATCAATTTTTGTGTAAGTTTGTCATGGAAAGCTGAAACCGGGCATTACAGAAAATTAAAATAAATCCGTTAAACAAATGTGTCAAACGGTACACTAGATTGTGACGCCACACAGATCAAAAAGTCCCTTTCTCGTCCGAAAATCAACCTTTCGCCCTACAATGGATCAGCCTATGTATATAGAGTTGTTACAGTATAACCCGTAAGAAGATCATGGGAATGTAGTGCCCTACAGACTTTTCAATGCACGAAGTAGGTGACTATCAGACCGACAAGCATGAGGACGTATGCGATGCCTTGATCGATTCCCTTGCCTGTAGTTACAACAAAACAGACAAAAGGTTAGACATCGGTGCTAATGTTAGTGTATATCTAATCCAGGACAGGAACGCTAAATCCATGGAGAGAGGTTTGTTGAAGTACTTCGCTAATTACCATCGACTGCTATGGAAAAGCCTGGCTTGGCAGGAACAGCGGCGTCCACGTAGCTTAGGCAGGGTTGGAGAAAGATGGACAGCATGATTCCAACAAAAATCATGGCTTGTGTTTTCATGTCTCAGCCTGGAAGGTGTTCAGAGAACGAGAATAATTGTGTGGGAACGCTTGCAATTTGATGCTACTGGCTGTGGTTTTGATACTGGGTAGGACTACTTACTAGTGTAATGCGGTATATATATATAGATGCGTAAGTGATTAGCAAGAAACGAACAACAGATCACGTCGGAGTTTATCGTTCATACGCGTCGAGGTTCGACTGTTCAAGCAGTCCAGCCTAGACTACAAAGAATATGTATTACATTTTGTGAATTTCATCCGGTAAAAGATGTTCGCTCCTACTTTAGTGCAGCAGACGTGCGACTCAAGGGATGAGAAATTTTTCAGTCCACGGTCTTCCGCTGACTGGTTTTCCGTAACTGAGTATGAAAATAAAGGAAGTCAAATTCCGTAACCTATTTTTTCTGACTGGTTCAACGGAACTCCCGGTTTTCAGTTCCATAGTTTTCCAAATACTTCCGTGAGTATAAATAGGATTCCAGATATGACTTCCTAATCTAAACTAAGGTAAAACGAGTTCCGCCGTCTTCAACTCGCAGTTCGCTTCAACTGCGCCCTTGCGTGGCTGCTCTTGTGAAGGCCACCTTCTACAACAACTGTCATGCTCTCCTACTATATTGCTTCTGCTCCATGCCCAGGTGTTTGCACATGAAGGTGATGGGATCAGATTAGATGTGTGTAGGACGGGTGTCGTCGTCATCCTCGTCACCTCCACCGAGCAGCTTGCTCTCAGCGGGCAGCATCCCGGTGGGTGGAGGTAAAGGTTGCCCCGGATTGCACCAAAACATGATTGCATGTCGGCTGCGCCAAGAATGCGTGTCGGACATCATTTGAGAGTTGGATATATTAAAAGCTACAGAGACCGGGGAGAATCCTGAGAAGCAGGTCATGTATTTCTTTTGAAACGGGGAGAATAACTCACTATAGAAGCAACGCCCTCTTTGCTGAAATTGAAGCTGGGAAACTTCCAGGACGGTTCCAGCCTTCCAGGTTAGCCCGTCCACGAAACTACGAACTCACAGGAAACAACAGACGAGGCGGAAACAAAGAAGTTCATTATAATTCAGAACAACATTCGTCTTTAATGTCCTAAAGCTGTTTGATGTAATGCCAAAGGCATTTTTTATCAAGTTTGATGTAGTGCCTTGAAGTTGTTCGATGAAAATCCCAGAATAATTGAGAAAACACAAACTCAGTTTCAGTTCTAGAAAAATGAGTTCCTGGAAAGTTGTAGTTACACCAAACCAGTCAGATTATAACTTAAAGTCCACGTCTTCCGGGTTTGTCCATATCTGCTCGTTTGGGGAGAACAGCAATCGCCATCTGAAACAACAGCGTAAATATTTATTTTATTTGATTAGTTTTCTTAAAAGATATGCTGTATGCTCTGACCCATGTGCTTGACTTGACTTTTTTCTTGACTCCTTCAGTCCCCATACCTCGCTGCGTGAAAATAGAGTTTGAATAGAAATTTACCCCACATGTCTGTGTTGTTTAGCGTACTGTTTTACTTCCAAATCCTTCTCCATATGATTACGAGTCTATGTCCACCCATGAATGCAAGTTTCCACTATCGAGATATTGTTTTCCTTTATTCGGATCCCTTGCTCTATTCTAGTTTTGGCGACGACATGGACCTGGAGCTCTAGTGCTCCAGGGAACCTCAACAAAAGCTCGCCTTGTTCGACGCTGATAGGAGAAGGTGTTGGGTAGGTAAGTATTACGAAATCGCCTTCATTCCTACGCACATATCAGAGCTTGGAGCTCTAGGAAGCATTGGTCATGCCATGGCCAAAGCTTGAAGAAGCCTGGTGTGACATTCAATCCCCTTCCCTTGCACCTCGGATAAATGTGTCACATTGGCATGGGCACTTCTAGCATTCAGCTGTGTTTTATTTGATACAGCAGTGCCAATATAAATGAAGGTTTGACAAGTTTACCTCCGTCACATCCCATGGTTGGGAAATAAATAGATGGGAAGACCAATCTTTGTGCTTTATTCTGAGTCGGGATTTCAATAATTGTTTTATGGGATTTATCTCGATGTCGATTGGTCATATTTTTACCCAATATTAGATAATTTATATATTTTGATACATATCTCAGATGATGGCGACCTGTATGAAAGTTGACCAATTTTTCGAAAAATGTCGCGTAGTGAACATTTAATACTTGTATTGCCAACCTACATTCCATGACTTATTGAAAACCCTAAACGCCTGTATATAATCATAGTAATTAATGTACTTATATGATGAACAAGACATTTAGGGTTTGACTAGGATTCAAGCTACAGTTAGTGTACCTCCTCTTGCTTAGGTGAACGGTTTAGGCATATTGGGTATTAAGTTATGATTTAGGGTTTTATTTTATTCACTTATTTATTCATAATGTCTCATTTAAAGTACTAATACATTAGTATTCAATGCATGCTTATGGAAAATTATGCTCATGTGAAGAATTTAGGTTTTCTACTATTTTGATGTTATGCTTTCAAAGTTGAATATTATACATTACTGTCATGTGAACGAATTATGAAATCAGGATAATCATGTTCAAGGAATTAAGAAATCATTTTATGTTTATATAGTCCTCTCAGTCATCTTTAAGTGAGCCTTAATCGGCCTTATGAGCTCTCTCGGAGCATTATGAGAACCTTAACTGGCCTATAACATTATGGTTCATTCAGGAGAGTGACTATATTAACTCAAGATAAAATACACATTTTCATAAGATCATGTCAAATTACTTAAGTTTCCAAGTTATCATGTTAAGTAATTATGTTTCAAGTTATTTTCATGTCATTTCGAGCATAAGTTATTTTCATGTATAACTACTCAGTGTCACTCACATGTTTTATGTTGCTTTGCATGGCTGGGGACGAGATATCCGCATGTGAGGATAAGAATAAGAAGTAAACTAAAGACAATAGTTTAAGGACAAGGAGGACTCAGAGGAAATCTAGGAGTACCGTGGTGGGGTGCCTTTATCTACCTCAACTTTCTTTCATGTATTAAGTCTAGTTGTTCATGTATAGGTACTTGGAATATGTCATTCATTGTATTAAGTTTCTTGTTCATGTACCCTATTGAGAATGAGAAATGATACATGTTTTTTTATGGTTATCTTTCAAATGTTCCCAATGTATGATATTCAATGTGTCTGACACCCCGATCAATATTATGGGTTAGAAATTGACGCTTCTGCTCATATGCATGTGTGCAAAATTTGAGGTATTACAGATTATCTCTTTATTTACATACTTCATCTTTTAGTTTACATATTTAATTGCACTATATTAATAGGGTGGAAACATATCCAACATGCTATCATATTTGGCCATGTTAGCTTGGATATACCATGTCAAGCTAGTACTCAATAAACTTCTACTTGAGGGAAGTATGGTTCTATATCCCTGGGTATTATAACTCTACTACATGCAATCAACTTATATCATTGTGCTATTAATTTGAATATATTAGTGATGTGATGTACTATAATATAGGAATCAATACATATTCCATATATATGAAATTGAAAGCAATAAATACATGACAAGTAGTTTTTTGCAAAAGATAGTATTTCATCAAATCAAGAGAAATATCATGCATATAATCAAAATGTAATGCACACATATCAAGAGGATGTTTAACCATGTTCTTGATGAAGAACTCTATTATAACCTCCTGGTGCCAACTAGGCCATGTCAACTCCTAGAAAAGGCAATGTTATCACAAAATATACCAGAATGACATTAACTTGATTAAGGCCAAGTTAAGTTTCTAGTATGATTATGTCACATCAATCTCACCCCATGTTTAGGGTCACAACATTGAATATCATTTAATATTGATCAAATCAATATTATATCTAAGTTAGGCTTTAAATTTATGTAAAGACATAAGATCATGGTATATCATTGTATCCAAGGTTTACTAACCACCCAAATGGACATATTCTTATTGTAATATTATCATCCTAAACATTACTAAATTAATTTGCCAAAATCAAGAAAAGTCAACATTATAGATATTAGTTCCAACTTTAGACGTCATATACATATACAATAGTGATACATCATATATATGATAAACCTTTTTTATATTTATATAAATTACAAGGAATCCTTAAAATATTCGACTAGATGCTATATAATGGATACCTCAATAATTTTAGGGTGTATCATAGTTAGTGCATTATGCTCGATCAATCAAATTTATATTAAGGGATATCAATTAATGTACATAACAACCTAGATATCAAAATGTCAAAAACTATGCAAAATAGAGTCAATGTTCATCAAAAGATTAGAATAAAGTATGGTAACATAATTTTAGACTATACTATGAGTTTTAGTAGATTCCATGCTCATTAGCCTTATGAAAAGTTCAAAATAGCCATCAAGTACTTTAAAAGTAAAAAGCATTCAAATATGATTAAACCTCATTAAGACATTACAACTAGTTAGATATTACCAAAACATAGATACTAAGTAAATTTAATATAATCAGATTTCTTTTGCTATTTTTAGCATCAAAACTTTCAAAATTATATAGTTTTGACCAAAAAAGGATATTACGTATCAAACGTCAATTATATTTTAAACCATTTTTATGAAACTATAAATATTCTAAGCATTATACAAGTATATTACAATCAATATTTGCATAGTAAAACTCACAATATGAAATTTTAATCTTTCTATGCTTTGGTTCTTATTTGTTACTTGATGAAACAACATGGTATAAGTGTTTTTGGATTCAAAAGGTCAAGAAACGATCTAAGTTTTGTAATTTATAACTACATATCATGTATCTAAATATCTATATGATCTAGTGGTTATTCATGTCCTTTTGGGAAACAAAACTACAAATACAACTATTGTTGGATATAGATCCAATGAGTATTGTTATTTATATTTTAAGAGTAAAACTCGAGTTTCCTTATTTACTGGGTATCCGCAAAATATTATAACCAAATCCTCGACTATATAAATGCCATGTAATTTTAATTATTTCATTAAAAATTAGAATACAGAAGATCCAAGACTGTTATCCATCATCTCATCCGGACCGACTGAAATAAAATTCTCAAAAGTATTTCAACATAATACTTATATTTATCTTTGAATTAACATTAGCCATCATCCAAAAGCTATGAAAATTCATGAGATCCCCTATTGTTACTAAAAATCATCCCATAGAAATCTCATCATAATTCTATTCATGGATTTTAGATATTTACCCATTATCATAACTTTTCCTCATTACCATACACAAAGTCATTATCTTAATATATGTGATATTCAATGTTTTGTTACTATTAGTTAAAAGATCCAAAAATCCTTACAATCATTCCATAGCTCCATAACAATATCAAATTCATTATAGACCTAGCAATTCCTCCAAAAACATATATTGAAGATCTCATTTAGGTGAAAGGACCACAAGGCCCTTACCTAGGTAAACTATAATTAGGATCACCCAAATGACCTCATACTTTGATACAACATAAATATCATCATTATAATGGTTTCCTCAATTAATGGAACACAGTCTTTCATTTTAGGATAGTAAATTATATTTTTAACCTTGTTGTGATCATTATTGGGTACAAAAACTAGATCTAGGTCATACTCATATAACCTATATAATTTGTTATATCTTGGGTCATCCATTATATCATACATCATATCTAGGATTTATGGAACCTATATTTTAGGATATTACACCACTCGTATTGCAATTTGAATGATACTACTATTCTTTACATACCAAATCTAATAAGATTTACATGTATAGTACACCAAGATCCATGCAACACATCCACTATGATTTCTACCACTGGATTAAGTCAAGACACATAACACACATGAGTCTAATATTAATAATAATTGTCCACTCTCTAGAAAAAATATTTGAAAACTTATATCAAATTTCTATGCTTCGTTTCATATCACATTAAAGACGGGCTAAGAGAAGCACCCATATAAGTGTTAGAACCAAGTTGGACAACCTGGGTTGATCGTAAAGGAACTAACTATCCTAGCTTGAAAATGTTTGTAATTCCTTAACTATGATATAGGTAAGTACCATTAGACCCATATATATATTATTCCCTAGTACTATTACAAGTTATACCGCCATGAAAAGTGACTAGTGTGTTCCTCACTCTTATTTTGTACCATGCTTGTAGTACTACTCATTCATGTTCACTTTGTATGTAAATATGTTTTGTATGTTTCATATATTCTTATTTCTACATCTTGGATAGCTCATGATATGATGTAGATAAATACAATGTGGCTTTTTTCAAACTGTAGCTAGCTTATGTCATTGTTTGCATCTTTCAAGGTTTGTTTTCTTCATACTTTAACATTGCCATATGTCTTGTATCATGTAATTATAGTGACAAGCCATGTTTTTCTCTCCAACACATCTTCTTTACAAGAACAATTTTTCCAATGCAGCAACAAGAGGTCAATAGTTTAGTCCAAGTGTACATCTAAGAAATTGATTGTTTAAAAAATATAGGTAGTCACATGTATGTGTTAATTTGTGTCTTGGATATTTTTTTGACCTTATCAATTCAGATTAATATTGGTTTATTCTGTATGTTTATAAGAAACAGCCCTTAGGAGGAATCTCCCAAACACAAGGAACACCCTTACCCTCATGGAGTTAAGATAAGACGGTGGGGGGCACAGGTGAAGCTCCATCCTATGTCATGAACTAGGAGTGCTTCACGAGGGTTGTAGATGGAGGTCAGAGGTGGGGAGGATGGATCTGAACTACTACACTTGTAAACCCAAAGATTTATTGCACACTCACATGATGACGACAAATAAAGAGGAATTATTGTGAAGGGATGCCGATTTAAGTATATTTGTCACACCCTAATTTTCTAAAAGATATAATTTACTAAAAGAATCTTAATCATCATTGAGAAGTCACAAAAATAAAGTATTTCATAAAAATAATTAATTCAGCCAACATAGGATATAATATCAATTTCTCATGTCTCAATATTTACAACATAAATCTCACACATTAAACATATACATGGTTATCTTAAATTGAAAGGAATCTAAATGGATCATTCTAAGTTGGCACCCCACTAGGGATAAACTCCTATTTTTTCCTTAAGATGTATGTTGATGGTCTAAGCTCCCTGATTCTTTCCTCCTGCGTGCATCGTGTCCCCAGCCATGAATGCAAGAAAACCACATTAGAGTAAGCGGCATTGAGTATTGTTATAACGAAATAATAACTTGGTAATAAGGAAAACATGAAATTGATTGAGAAATAAATTTGGGATCACATGTTATGAACTTAGTGGTTTATCATAGTGTCCCCAAATCTTATGCACCAGTTTTTCTAATAAGGCACATACACTCAAGCAACCACTTGAACTCATGACTTGCACGTGAGTGCCATTATTTATGTTCTAATTGAGCTCATTCTTGAACATAAGTGCCACTATGTTCCATTTGAATTCACTAGATCCAAGGTCAAAATATTAACATGATGAGGAAAAAATAATACAACATGTTACATGATTTACTTAGAAGTACTTTTCTTCACTTGAATTTCACATTGACATGATAAATATTATTGCAAATAACATTGAAAAGACAATATCTATTCAATTATTGTTTGGAAACATTCATGGAATTACTCTTCAACTTGAAATACATACATATAAATATGATTCATCTTGATCATCATAATAATCACAAGGTGATTGAAAATTAGTTCTTAATACCCAAAGTGCATGGACCCTCTTACCTCTCTCTTAAAGAAAAACCTAGTTTCACTTCTAAGGTTGAAGAATCCTAATAACGTTCTTGGGTTAATTGAAACCCTAATTACCCTATTATAACAATTAATATTAGTTAATAATTAATGTCAACTTGATTTCTAGGATTTTATGATTCACTAAGGATTGGTGGGAATTCAGTACCAAAATAGGTTTTGAAACCACCATATTATTGTTCCTTATTCAAAAACATTTACAAAACATATTTGTTTGTATGTATTGACTTAAGGTGAATTATTTATGGCTTTTTCGATGTTCAGTTGATTAGAAATTGAGAAAAAATAATGATACCTTATTAATCTGAGTCGAAAAACCTTACATGACCAGCCCCCGCATGTTGATGTGGACCAACCAGCACCCACATAGCTTGGCCTTTATCCAAAACATATGACTAAGTGAGTCAAGGAAAGAGGAAGAAATCATGTGTATGCCCATGTGGGTGTGACAAAAGAAAGAAAAAACCTTGGGGGAAAACCAAGAAAACCACCCCTGGGCTTGGGCTTCACTAAGAAATGAGGTAATAGAACCCAAGTGAAAGCTTTGGCATTGATCAATCATAGTTCATTTAATATACATACATGATACTAAGTAAACTATAATAATAACTCATCTTGGGTCATCAAAGTTGGAAATTAATTGTGTAAGAATGGACTTGGCCCTAAAATACACATATGGTCAAAATTTGAAGCCAATCTGACCTCTTGTAACTCCTCAGATTATTTTTGATATATTTCCTTTTTTTGAAAACCCTAATATAGTGAATATGTCATTTCCCTAAAGTCATTGATTAATATTATGTCACATGGCCCCTTGGTTTGAGTTTTTCCCTTTGAGTTTAACTATTGGACTGAGGAAGACTCACAATTCTTATCTCCATCTTGCCCAATTGATTCCCTCTTTCCTCAGGTATTTGGTAGTTTGTGGGATGATCTCCACAAACTTGACCTAGGTTCCTCTCTAAGAAGTCTTAGTGTCAGGAAACCTTCAGGAAACCATCACCAAACATCCCCAATCTAGGCAATCCAAAATTCAAGGGATTGTGTACCCTGGAGACTCCTGGTGTTGGGACTCTTCTCATCCCCTATTATGACTACTGCAAGATCTCACAACCATCACATACCCTCACATATGTATATCAGTCTCTCCCAACCTCTAGATTGAGATCACATGGCGTCCAGAAAGTATAAACCCTCACCATAATCCACACCCTTCTTAAACATAGTGAACTAGACTGTGGTTTCTCGATCACGCTCATTGAAGCAGGAACACAAGACCTTGAGGCCCATCTATACACAAATGAAATCTTAAATTAGACTCCAAGTAGGATCATAGCCCTCCACTTAGCCTCCTTATCCAATAAGTTGCATACTCCACTTTCTCCCTTTGATATCACAGAAGATCCTCCTACCACTCATGGTAGAGGTCTACCTTTTTCCGCTGCATACATCCCTGACCCTTGAGAAAGGGGTTTACAGGGAGTATGATCCCGATGTAAAAGCATGTTGTTACTCATCATAATTTCTCAATCACCTAACTGACTTATCTTATCATTTATGGTCACTTAGAGTTTATGTTATTTTAATTATTTCTATTGAACAAAATTAGTTTAGTTAGGGTTTATATACTTATTAATGATAATGAGACTACATTAAGGGGAGAGAAAGGTACATCATATAAATTTGGATTTACTTGTTTTATTTGCATTGAGGTCCAAATTTTGAATTTAGTTAGTCAAAAAAATTCCATTAAGACCCTAATCTTATTGTACTCAAAATTTGGGATGTTACAGATATATTTTTCCTCCTTAGTCTGAGTCCCCTAATGTTATTTGTCATCGGTAATCTCCACTTGCATACCTGAATCCACTCACCATACCTCCTCTAGTGCAGGTCCACCTAACCCACGACATACATCCTCTCAAGCGGAAGTGACAACAATAGGAGGAAAGAACATCAAGGTAGAGAATGTGGAAGTCTTTCTCTACAAGAAGTTTGTGGTGTTAGGTATAAGGGGAACTGTGATCGTTTGTAGGTTTTGAATTTAAACTTGTAATAAACTTGGTGGTGAAAATGCACTTCACTCTAATAATCACACATCATCAACTTGTGGTGATGCCCTTTATGTATGGTGAGTGTGATGTCACAATTTTGTATAACAAAGACATAATGGTACATATGCATAGATAATCTAATGGTCTTATGTTCTGGAAAGAGTCAATCACATCTCAGATGCTAAACCAAATTCTTTCAGTAGTGGATCTGATAGAGCACATCTACAATGTAGCTAACTATTCAAGACAAAACCGATGAACAAGATATATTTGGATGCTTTATAGGGGATGGTGTTGGTGTGATATTGTTTGAATGAAATATATATCAATCATATTGGATTAGAAACATGTCAATTCTTCCAAGTTTTGGTTGTTTCACATAAACATGTACCTAAATTTTGATGTTCTCTAGAAACTTTTAACATACTCAAGATATGGAAACTTTGAAGATCTACATAAATAACATACAATAAGGATTACCTTATTTGGATAATTCATTGATATATAAACGTGTCTTTATACATATGCTTCTTTATTTGTTGGTAATATCCTCTTAAGATTACAAGAACTACATAAAATTCGAATCCAATGGAACTTATTGTTTGGATTCATTAGATTTGGTTTAAAATTGACATTTGTATCCAAACAATGAATTTTTGAAGTTGAATATCATTATTCTCCACATGTTTGATCACCTAGTAATAATGTATGATAAGGATGATTGCATAAAGTATATATTGAAACTGACTACAATCCATTCAAGGTGCATATTGCTTAAAAGTTTTTGGCATATATCATATGAAGTTAATAATAACTATGCATATGTCGTTAGGTTGGGTTCAAAATTGTGAACTGGATCAAGAATAGACATTCTTTATTATTATAGATGTGTTGTGATCAATATATAAATCTCAAATTATCCATATTGTTGATGAATTTAATGTGCTTTGTTAGATGTATGTGTCCTTAGCATGTTATCTTTGGTAGTAGTTATAAAATGGTGGAATTTAGACTGTGCATATAATAATCAAATGGTGGATGTAGAGGGAATCAACTAAGAATTCATAAGGATTAAAACTAGACTAGATTGTCATCCCTACCAACTACAAGTGTTTTTTTTTCTCTAGTGTCCCTCTTGGTTTGATTTGCCTTGGGGTTTCAATTTGTCAATTTAGGTCAGTTCTTTGGATGATGGTTTGTCATAGATAGAATTAACAGAGTTAGTGTAAAAAATAAGAATAGCCATTAATTCAATTTGTTTTTGCATATTGCAAGTACTAGGATGATACACTTAATTTTCAAAAAGGCCAAAAATGATAGGAAAGCCACTTGTTTCATGTCCTTTGAACCAAGTTGAGTCGCCCATGTTTTGAGTATCCAAACCACAAGTCATGGACCAACCATGTCTTTGGGTTGCGTTGGGTGGTCGTTAACATGATAAGAGGGGTTATGGTTCCCATCAATATCTAATTGATTGAATCAATGTAATTATGATATCTCATTCAATAGAAAACAAACAACCAGGATCTACTCCTTCTGAAGCTCCACATGTTATGTTCACTTCACTCTGACTATCATGTTCTTGGCGATATGCATGCTTTATTGTGATACAGTTAGTAGGTATAGGATGACCAACATATAGAAGCATTAGAGATGAGGGGATAAACCCAAAACAATTGCAAGTAAATGGAGAGTGACCATAGGAATCAACATGAAAAACCCTCACAGGGTATGAAGAAAAAACAATAAAGCCACTGACGGGGTAAATCCACTACGAAACAAAGATATACTTTTCATCAGGGGTTTTGACACAAAATACAACCAGAAGAATATATAAAAATACCAGTATAGAGAGAAGTCCATATAATACATTGTACCAAAATGTTTCGAGGAGATACCCACTCTCCAAAGCGTAACAATAGTGAACAGTCTAAAGAAGAAAGCCCAATATCCTTAAAATCCATGCCTCCTTCCTTTATTTCTTCTCTCCTTTTTCCCCTTGCTTTTCATCCTTGTCTTAGTAACCAGCATGTGCAAATTCACTAGTAAGGGTGATGTTATAACCCCAATTTTTGGGTTCAATTGGTGAGAAATATAAATTCTCATAATGAAGATAATTGAACAAATAATGATATAATTTGTTTTGAAGACATGGATTTCATTTACAATAGCCTTGATGATTGTTTTGTGGGCTTTATTGGCTATTGGGCCCAAATAACAAGGGAATTCAATTAGTAAATGGATAATTGAATTTTTAAGAAAAGAAATATGTAGAAATCTCTAGAAGGCAAATCCAAAGAGGATTTCGTGCCTCTTGGGTTCCTTGGGTACCAAGGAGTCAAAGGTTCCAAAAAAAAGAAAGCAATAAGAAAAGAAAAGTTTGATTAAGTATTTCTTCATTAAGAAATAAATTGAAAATGATGATGAAATGTGGAAAATGAGTGGAAAGAGGCATAAATGAGATTTCTTGGGGAAATTTTGTATCCACGAGGTTGCTAATATTAAAAGGAATGCCAATGAGGAAAATAAAAGAGAAATAAAAGAAATCCTCAAAAAGAGATAATTTAATGAGAAATAAACAAGATAATGTGAAATATTGCATAATGATGCATCTAGAAGGATAATAAGCATCCAATAAAAAGAATTTCGAAATAATGGAGTATCTTTGGATCCAAGGAGTCCCAATAAAGAGGAAAGAAAGAGAAAATACTAAAAAGGCAAAATAAGAGGATAATGTGTTGCTTTATTAATAAATTATGTGGTATTGTTTAAAAGGATGATATTTTCTATAAAGGAAAATAGGATTTCGTGATCAATGGATTAAAAAGCAAGGTTAAAGGGAGTAAGTCAAAGGAATTTCGAATTCCTAAAGCATCCAAATAATAAAGGATATTAGAAAAGAATAATGAAGAGAGAGAGAAAGGTAGTTGCTTCACAACCAAGGAATATGTGTTTCCTTTCAAGTTGGGACTTGAATCCTCACGAGGCACGCCTTAGGGCTTCACATCCACCCCTATACGAAGTGTGGAACCCTTGCTTCGAGATCTAGAGGGATTCCATGCAATGCTACCTTTTCGTTTCTTCTTCTTTCCGCCTAAACCCTAACCAAGAGGGTATATGGTTGTTCTAGGGCATCAAGGGGTGTCTTTATGGTTCTGTTAGAAGTAGAGACCTTCCACGAATAACCCTGAAGGGCCAGCCACCTCTTTCATGCCTTCGTCTACCTGCAGCCCTCACCAGAGATCGTTAAGCCTGTAGCAGGCGCGACTGCAACTAAGGGAGAACCCCACACACGTTCAGGCGTTTTGGCCGTGCTTCGCAGCATGGATGGTTGTGACAGGGTGGGGCGGAGGAAGGGAGGAGAAGCTAGCATGGCGCGAGCCTCAAGGAAGTGGGAGAAAGGTTGCGAAGGTTGCAGGACAGTAGTTAGGGCGGCGGCCTGGTCCACTCGCGAGGTAGAAGAAACCCAAGTAGCTTTGGACGGTTATACCCCTCCCGGGTATGAAGAAGTTGGCCACTTAGGCAGGAGCAAAAGAGTCATTCAACTCTAATTCCTAATCGGACAACGTTGCAAGGAAATGGACATGTGGCGCTCTCCGATTGGCCGAAGTAAGTGGTTTAATGCAAAAATTTATTTTCTTACAGCTTTCAGTAAAGTATGTTAAAATTTGATAATTATTCTTGGCTAATTGTCGAACCTTTGATCCAGAAGTCATGGGTGTGGCTTCGACCTCTCGGTCTCCCTTAATTGGGGGTTATCGGGAGGTGGGGTCGTAACATTTGGTATCAGAGCCTAGGTTCCACATTTAACCATTAATAATTATTAAATTTTACAAACTCCATAGAACCCAAGGGAGTTATTAGAGGATTATCCGAAAGACGGAGGTGTCTAGAAAAGGATCACGACCGGGGGCTGGCAATACTTTCCTCTGCACCGCTAGTAGGAATACGAGGACTCCCGGATCTGTGTGACTTCCTGGCCAAAGTCTTAGGGTATGAATCAAAATAAGATACCTTTAGGACTCTCTCATCTTATTCATCCCTTCTCATCAAAAATTCTGTTAAGGACCATACGGATTAGGGTTTTCTCTCTCTTCCCCTCACCCTCTTGAGGTATGGGTAAGGTTAATAAGGTCTAAGGAATTCTCCATCAAATTAATGAAAAGCATGTAAATAAGATGTCATGGACATAAGCTTAATAGATTAAGCGCAAACTAAAGAATAGATACATGCTTAGGTCATATGACATAAGTTGACATGTCCTCAGGAGAGACCTGAGGCTAGACCTTCTTATCAGGAGGATAAGTTAGTTTTGGAGATAGAGATCTCTGTTGCAAGTAACGACCTGGCACATCCTCTGAGTATGATGCTAACCCTAACCCTAAGTGAAGGTTAGAGAGAGATGAGTTGGACCAGGTGTTTGAAAGGACATGCCTTTGGGATGCCATATGATCCATGGGTGACCTAGCACCTTTGGCAACCCAACCCTGGGAAGGGTCGTGCATGTTAGGGTAAAGGATAGCTCCTTAGATGATGATGTTAGTGAAGGACCATAGAAACCCTATGGGCTTGTGCAAGTAGGGCATAGCTGGCACCTAGGGCACGTCATAGTGCTGACAGTAGGATGAAACCCTGGATAAGGAATTATGATGAAGCATAAAGGGTCATGGATGATCTTGAGAAACTATAAGTTTGAACCTAGGCTTCACCCATGTAGAGCATGCTTTTGAGGTTGATCCTTCATGAAGAGAGGACCTCTAATGGTGAGGTTGGATGTGGGGTTAGCTCTATAGAGAGTAGGAAACCCAGCAAGAAGGTTGGAAGCCTAGAACCCTGAACAATGGATGATAGTGGTTGCCTCATGATCGATCCCTGAAATTTGATGATACCTTGGTTGCCTTTAAGAGGGACCAAACCTTAGAGAAAAGATGAAGCTTCCGGTACCTACGTGCCTATGGTATAGGTGTTTACCTTCTGAGGTAGGAAGAAGAGTTCCTTAGACCTAGAAAGGTTTAGTAGCAGGTTATGAGACATTGTACCTTGTTGGTTGTCCTTAAGGAGGACCCAACTCTAAGTGTTGCTTGAGTTGAAGGACGACAAGGAGTGCATGTCATGCGTTTTTCATGCTTGGTTCGTAGTTAAGAGACAGAGCATGATGTGAACCTAGGGTTCCTAGGCCTAAGAGGGGAAGTGGTGTACCTAAGGCTAATGATGAGAAGTTGAGTTCCTATAGAAGCGAGCATGGTACTCCTCATGTATAGAGGAAAAGATAAGCCCCTTAAGTTTAAGGTGTGTTTGATGAACCCCTCACAGCTAGGTTGATGATAAAGAAAGGTATGATCTTGATCCAATATTGAGAAAAGAGGACAAGTATGACCTAGCATGGTTCAGTAGGTGATCTGCTTGTACCTTAATAGCCTGGTAGGGTTAAGTAGGCTCATGTGGATGTAAACCCTAGACCTAAGAGCTTTTGTGACTTTGTTGTCAAGAGATATTTTTCCTCACATTCTGGGAGAGGGACCCCTTTGGTAGGGTGTATATCAGTTTTGTTGGTTCAAGGTAACCTAAAGAGGTCTCATAGGATCTTGAGAAGCTAAGTGAAAAGTACATGGTATGAGAATGAATCTGCAGACCCATAGATATCCATCTCTATTGCATATGAATGTGTTACCATGGAGGTAACCGGTATGGGGCTTGACCAAGGTAGGCAGGTTGCCATGATCCCTATGAAAGGATGAGAACTAGCCCATGAATGCAGAAAGAGAGATGATGAAGACTTGGGTAAGGTTCTAAGTGAACATGTACTATAATGGAGAATCCTAAGTCTATCCTAGGGTCAGGTAGGGGTAAGACCGATGAAAGTAGGAGTTGCCTAATTTCCCAGTTGCACATGACCATAGGGTCAGGAGGTAACAGCTATCATTGTCTGAGGGCCATGGGTTAGGGGATTGATCACCTTCATGAACTCATGGGACCCAAAGGGCAGATGAGTAGGGCACTCTCTTGATGCATGAGGGAAGAGGGATAACTCCAAAAGAGTCGGTAACCTATAGACCTAGAGGAGATGACCAAGGATATAAACCTTAGTAGGGTCAAGACTAGTTTGATATCTTGATGTCTGTGATGTAGAGACATATGTGGCACGTTGCAACTTAGATTTAAAGGTATATTGGCAAGGTGGGATGTACCATCTCTACTCTTGGAACAGGAAGAACTCTGTATTTGGACTGCAGCCAAATGCTTATTTCCTCTTGTTATGGGGGTGAGAGATAGGACATTACGCATGCCATACAACAGGGATAAGAGATGATGTGGGTTGGAACGTTGCCACAAAATAGGGATAGAGAAGATAACCTACCATGGTAAAGTGAATGATACATGGATGGTTTGCAAACACTAAGAGGAATGAGGTAGTCACCTTATGAGGATGTTTTTATCATGAGCTATGTGGAACTTACAAGTTATACCAGGTTGAGTTTGATCACAATGATGATGAGAAAGTGTTCTTAATTGAAGATAGACATAGAGTTTGAGGTGAGATGATAAGTGAAGTACATGGAAGTGTATGTATTCAACGTTACCTAATACCTAAGAATGTGAAGTGGTAATGGATGCTCTGGTTGAGATACATCTGACTTGTTGGACTAGAAGCTAGAAGAGGTTGTTTGGCTAACCCTAAGTTCGAAAAGGAGAGGTGTTTGTATAACACTCAGATGTAACAAGATACATTGAAAAGTTAATGGTTGTTTGGTTAGCCAGTCTAGTCTTTGATGCAATGAAAGGATAGTGGTAGAACCGCATATGCACTTCTTTGGAAAAGAAGGTGATGAAATATCGACTAGAGTGGTTTAGGGTTTCGGAGGAATCGATCTTGAGGAATCATGACATACAGGAAATCATGATTGAAGATCACCATACACCGTGGAAAATGGCAATAGCACTTTGGATGCTTAAGATGAAGTTGCATGTGGTTTATGGCCATGCAAGCCAGGAGGTAAAGAACGAACCCCAGTAACCCAGTGTATCGATATAGAGGACAAAAGAGTCCCTGAGAGGGAATGGGAGCTCAACCCCATGGATGTTGTGATAGATCTCCCCGGGACCAAGGAAGGTCGAGATGCAATATGGGTTATGGTAAGTCGTCTTACCTAGATGACATGAGAAAGAAAGAGTACTGTCAAGGGACAGATTGGGTTGAACTACATATGAGAGATATGGTTCAACTACACCATGATGCGATTTTAAAAGTTCATGAGTATGACTTAAAGGTTCACTTCCATAAGGTGAAAGTAGGTACATGAAGAACTCGATGATAGTACAGTTTATCACCCCTAACTAATGGTTAGTATAATCCAGACTAAAGGGGGTCTGATGAGAGCATGTGTGCTCGTTCAGGGTGATATCTAGAGACAGTTCTTGTCCTATGAAAGATGTGACAATGACCACCATATCCAGTATCGGGTTTTATAAGAATCTCTGTAAGGGGGGATTGTGTCGGTCACCACTTCAGTAAGGTGATGTTGGTGAAAGGACCACATGATGGTTAGAAAAGGACCACATGATGGTTAGAAAAGGGACCACAGTGCATGTAGATGAAGTCACTTTGATTGTACAAGGGCTGAAAGGAGCCTAGAGACGATGAGAGTCCTGAGAAGATACAAAGTAGACTGACATACAAGTTACTGTGGAAGAATATGTGAAAATCCGACCCCTCTAAGTTATAGCTAAGAGAGATGAGTCCCCGATGCATGGGTTCTTTTCATATGGTTTGGTGGAGAAGGTTAAGTTTGACCTTACCCCTTGGGATAAGTGATGTGTGATGAGTTACATGTGTCTGATTTAGAGCACTATGTGAGGTACCCGACCATGTGCTGAGCAATGAACCTAGTGAGCCCCAAGGGAGGCTGACATGGCTTGAGTCACCTGTGCAGTTTATAGATGCCAGGATGAAAGAACTCAGAGAAAAGAATATGTCATAATAAAGGTTCTTTGAAAATGCCATGAGTACGGAAAAGCCACATAGGGGCCAATGATGGACATGGAAAAGTCTTATCCTGAATTTTCTGTTTGCTTGTTTGAATTTTGAGGACAAAATTCCTATAAGAGGGGAAGGATGTTATAACCCCAATTTTTGGGTTCAATTGGTGAGAAATATAAATTCTCATAATAAAGATAATTGAACAAATAATGATATATTTTGTTTTGAAGACATGGATTTCATTTATAATAGCCTTGATGATTGTTTTGTGGGCTTTATTGGCTATTGGGCCCAAATAACAAGGGAATTCAATTAGTAAATGGATAATTGAATTTTTAAGAAAAGAAATATGTAGAAATCTCTAGAAGGCAAATCCAAAGAGGATTTCGTGCCTCTTGGGTTCCTTGGGTACCGAGGAGTCCAAGGTTCCAAAAAAAAGAAAGAAATAAGAAAAGAAAAGTTTAATTAAGTATTTCTTCATTAAGAAATAAATTGAAAATGATGATGAAATGTGGAAAATGAGTGGAAAGAGGCATAAATGAGATTTCTTGGGGAAATTTCATATCCACGAGGTTGCTAATATTAAAAGGAATGCCAATGAGGAAAATAAAAGAGAAATAAAAAGAAATCCTCAAAAAGAGATATTTTAATGAGAAATAAACAAGATAATGTGAAATATTGCATAATGATGCATCTAGAAGGATAATAAGCATCCAATAAAAAGAATTTCGAAATAATGGAGTATCTTGGGATCCAAGGAGTCCCAATAAAGAGGAAAGAAAGAGAAAATACTAAAAAGGCAAAATAAGAGGATAATGTGTTGCTTTATTAATAAATTATGTGGTATTGTTTAAAAGGATGATATTTTCTATAAAGGAAAATAGGATTTCGTGATCAATGGATTAAAAAGCAAGATTAAAGGGAGTAAGTCAAAGGAATTTTGAATTCCTAAAGCATCCAAATAATAAAGGATATTAGAAAAGAATAATGAAGAGAGAGAGAGAAAGTTAGTTGCTTCATAACTAAGGAATATGTGTTTCCTTTCAAGTTGGGACTTGAATCCTCACGAGGCACGCCTTAGGGCTTCACATCCACCCCTATATGAAGGGTGGAACCCTTGCTTCGAGATCCAGAGGGATTCCATGCAATGCTGCCTTTTCGTTTCTTCTTCTTTCCGCCTAAACCCTAACCAAGAGGGTATATGGATGTTCTAGGGCATCAAGGGGTGTTTTTATGGTTCTTTTAGAAGTAGAGACCTTCCACGACAAACCCTGAAGGGCCAGCCACCTCTTTCGTGCCTTCGTCTACCCGCATCCCTCGCCGGAGATCGTTAAGCCTGCAGCAGGCGCGACTGCAACTAAGGGAGAACCCCACGCACGCTTAGGCATTTTGGTCGTGCTTCGCAGCATGGTTGGCTGCGACAGGGTGGGGAAGAGGTAGGGAGGAGAAGCTAGCATGGAGTGAGCCTTGAGGAAGTGGGAGGAAGGCTGCAAAGGCTGCAGGACAGCAGTTAGGGCGGCGGCCTGGTCCATTCGACTGACTAGATCCGGGTCCACCTCTATTGCTTTGAAAAGGATAAGGAAAAAGGGATAATCCTAGAGAAAGGTCTAGGTTACCAAGAGTTAGAAACTGGGCTACCTATGTGTAGTGCCATGAGACTCATTAGCCTGCCATGAGTTAAGGAGTGGGCTACTTACGAGTAGTGTCATGTGACTCAACCCTAGAAATTGGTTCACTTATAGGTGGATCATGAGGGGTTTAATGGGGACAACATAGAGGACAGGGTACTCTGGGATCGTGGAGTTATATTTAAAATGTAATCTTGATTGTTAAATGATTAATTGAATGATTACGTTGTTATAGATAATTTCATGTTTTTGTTTCCCCCACATACCAGCTTCGGCTGACCGACATTTTGTTTGTCGGCGTTTTAGGTACAAGCCAAAAGGACAAACAGTAAATTGTCATATTGTGAAATACATGAAGTAAAATACAAGGAGGATTAGTTAGAGTAGAATCCTTAAGTGGGTAGAAGTTTAGAGATCCAAGTTTTCAAACAGGTATGCAAAATTTTATTTTCTTACAGCTTTCAGTAAAGTATGTTAAAATTTGATAATTATTCTTGGTTAATTGTCGAACCTTTGATCCGGAAGTCATGGGTGCGGCTTCGACCTCTCGGTCTCCCTTAATTGGGGGTTATCGGGAGGTGGGGTCGTAATAGGTGACTACTAATTCTCTATTTGTCTCAAAATTTGATGGTTGCATACATTGTTTTCTTGTGGGTAGGGATATATAATTTCATGGAAGCAACAACCAATTCCCTAATGTGCTTCGACAACAAAAGACCACTTTGGATGGATTAGGACACAATTGTCAACAATCTCTCCTTCTAAAATAAAGGAGGAGAGAATCATCATAGAATCATCACTAAGAATGTATGTTGTTGATATCTTTATAGGGCTCAAAATTTTCACATCTCACAACCTTGGTCATCATATCAAAAGCATTTTTCTCAGTATGCATCTTCTTCTACTATTTAAAACTTTTTCCTATCACATTACACATCCAACTATAGCATACAAAAATGTGGTTTGTTTATTATGGATTGATTATGTTTTTTCCTAAATTAGTAACACATTGACTATCATGGAAAATAGTATGATCAACCAAATTCGTGCCTACATACCCTAAAGTCTGACAACCAATGTCATTCTTTTCCTACTTTAGCTATTGCTATGTGTTCTGCATCTTCCATAGAAAGAGTAGCAACACACCTTTATAATTTATGTTTCAAGATATGGAGCCCTTGCAAAAGTGAAGACATGCCCATAAGTCCAACATGTGATTAATATCACCTACCATATCATAATCAATGAAGCCTTCAAAAACTAGTTAAGAATCACAAACATGAAATATGTATTTCTAGTGCCTCATAATTATCTAAATATTTAAGTGACCGCCTACCACTAATATTTATTAAGGTTTGATAGAAGCCTACCACAAATCCAATTGAATGATCAATATCATTACAAGTACACACCACTTTGTACATCAAGTTCCCTATAGTAGAAGAATTGGGGTCTTCCATATGATCCTTCTTCTCATCAATATGTACATGATTGTTTCCTTATGTGGAAATGACATGATATTGGGTACTCACGGCTTTAGATTTTCTCATATTTAACCTCTCCATAATCTATTCAACATATATTTATTATGACAATTGTAACCTACACATATTCCTATCATGTGTGATCTTCTTCCCTAGAATATTCCATGCTAATCCAAAATCATTCATATTAAAGGATTCAGAAAGATCTGTATTTAGTTTTCTAATCAAACTATCAACATGTCCCACTATCAAAATTTCATCCACATAGAGTGGTAGAATAATGAACTTGTGAATAGAAAAACTCCTAATGTAGACATATGGATCTATGCTTGTCTTTGGTAATCATGACTATACATGAATTACTCAAACTTCTTGTACGACTCCATTGGAGCTTATTTCAACATGTACAAACTCTTCCTTAATATTTAGACTATGTTCTCTTTCTTCTTAAACTGGAATCATTATGGCTTTGCCATGTAGATCTCCTCTGCATGTTCATAGTGAAGAAATACAATCTTCACATCTGTCTTGCATAAGCTTGGGATATAGGATAGAAACCAAGCCTAAAACCAATATGTTTGAAGTTATCTTTACAATGGGCTAAAATATATAATTGAAGTCCAAAACTAGACTTTGAATAAATCCCTTGATATTGGTTTGTATTTTAACCTAGTTTCTCTTCTACTGTTATTTGTCTTCACCATGTAAATCCACTTGTTATTTAATGATTTCCTACACTTGGGAAGTGCCAAAAGATTATAGGAATAATTATTTTGTAAAGAGGTCATATCCTCCTACATCTCATGATGTCAGTCCACTCTATCTCTGTGAGATTGTGCCTCCTGAAAGGTCTTTGGGTCCCCTTGATAAGTAATTATGATATAGTGAGATGTCAGATATAAAGTTAAAGGATGAAAAATCGTGTTAGACATCCTGAACTATTAATTTAAGTACTACTCTATCTAGAAATGATCCTTCCCCCCCCTTCCCCCAAGTTTTTGACTTAGTCCCTATTGGTATGTATGCACAGTGAGACAATCATATGATGATTGTGATGGCATATTTTATAAATAGTTTGATTAATTAATAGTAAAGGAAATATTCCAATTTGTTATATTTCGATCAGTTATGAGATAATGATGAAACATAATAAATGTATAAAGAATGAAATTACTCAATGACATATGTTTTTGGGTTGATGACCTGAACAATGAGATCATACGAATGTTTAGAGTATGTATATTCTTGTTATGCCTCTAGTCGAATGTTATTGTGGAAGGTTGTTAGACAAAAATAACACATAAGACTAGAGTGTGTGTTGGTTGAGTACAGAATCTCATCAGTTATGATATGTGATATCAAATCAAACACATAGATACTTGTTAGAGAACAGTGTATCAAACAAACCCACCTTGAGAGTGACACGTGGAAACCATACATGTAGTCAAAATCATCTCTCATAGTGAAGGTGGTTATTGTGGTTCTCAGATCTAAAACCACTACACTCATTTTATGTTGTTCAATGTTCTTTAACATTATCCACCGAGACTTTGAATAAGGTTTACCATAATGGTGGTGCTCAGGTACATTGTGACACATGGGGATGACTTTGTGTGATGTATATGGGATTTGTCCGTCCTACTAGAGTTTGATATCTAGGGCACATGATAAGCGAAATAGAGAAAAGCATGTGCATGGACATGTGAATCAATATAGGATATTGAGGTCACACATATATTAGACAATATGCTCTAGTTCAAGAGGAAAATGGATTGAAAATTGAGAGGATAATTATTCCATGCCTCAAGTTCATTCTGGATATCAGTGATAAAGGAATTATACAATCATTGCAACACCAATCACAGATTGTAGGTTGAAATTGTTCTTCAACTTTACAGATTACTTGGGTAGCAATGATGTGTTTCTAGACATTGCTCATTGCTTGTGATGTCATAAATTAGTTATGGACATTCACTGGCAACATAACTTGGAACTTGTAGGGTCACACACATACGATACACTTAGAATAGGAGTTTGTTCATGAATATTGTTTAAACTTGATTACTAAAGAGTTAGGTTAAACAACATTGGTTGGATGTTAACTACTGAATAGTTAATTGACCAATTCAAGTGTTGAACTAATCATATCAGTGTGTCAGGTGAATTGAACCAATATTGGCAATCTGGTCCATGAACTGGCCGGTTCAAGAAGTGAATTGATCGACTCAGGTCCATGAACCAATCAAGTCAGGTTGTGAATCGATCGATTGGTGGATCAATTTGAATGATTCAAGCATTAGTGATGGCATCATGTTGTGCATTAAATCAAATATTAATTGTCAATACAATTGTGTTTGGGAAACATGATGAAACGACAAGCTCAAGGGTTGAACTGATTGGCTCACATGCCAACCAATCAGTTCACCTATGAACGAAACATTTCACCACACACAGGATGTGAAAAATCATGAAATTCTGGTCCCTTCCTCTTCCAATCAAACTGGGAAATATGACCCTAACCCTCTTATAAATAGAGGGGTATTGGGGGCTTCTTAGACACAACAATTCAATTGCCTCTAACAATTGTTTATCTTATGTGGGTGTGGCAACCGAGAGAACCCGAGCAAGTCTTACCCAATAGAGGGAGGGATAGCAAGGGAGAGCAATTATGGGAGACCAAGTTGGTGCTAGTACATCAACATGGAGGGACAACTACTTCTTATTAGTTCTACTAGAATGACATGAGTTCTTGGTGGTCTGTATGGACTACTATAGAAGCGAGGAGTCTTTCCCTTTAGGAGGACAAGGGCAACCATTGTATGTGGTGATCAACCAGGAGTTATTGTTAACTTCATCTAAGTGCGACTTGAAGAAAGGCACATACTGCAATGAGGCAATAGTCATTGGACTTTCTCCAGGACCATGTACGACCTCATAAACCATCCTTCCCCTTACATAGTTATTGACATGAATGTCTGTTAAAGGAAAATATGGTTGATAAATTTTTTTTGTTTTCACTTCCAATATGTTGCCATATTTCCCAAGGGTGGTATTAGATCCACATTAATCTACTATGTTTTAGGATTTAATTGATATGATTGAATTTTGGTTTTTGCCTTTTATTTATTGCATACGATGTGAATATTTAAAATGATTAATGTGCATATTCAATTATACCACATACGATTCCAAACTAATATAGATATGATATGATATATATGCAATTTACATGTGTCACCCTAAAATTGGTTTTGATGGTGGATGTGTACCATGGTTGTGGCCAATAAGCCCAATATATGTGTGGTTGTATGGTTTGTTTATTTCTATTTTATCTCAGTTTGCATACCAATCCTCTACCTTTTTCTTCCAACGTGTAAAAGTATTATTCTTTCATTACTATGCTCCCCTCGAATATAACTTGAAGTTTCTCTATTACACGTAATAAGCATTAGGACATTTCAAATTTTCTTATTATGATTAAGATAACGATCAGCGCCAGACTAATTGACTGTCTCAAAGATGAGTCGACGGTCTGTTTGACTGAGGAGGACAGATGACATAGGAGCCAAACTGATCGGCTGGATATGTCTAGAAGATGTTGTCTGAGAGAACCAACCTACCTGTCTGATAGACCAACCGACCGACCTAGAGGTGAGTTGATCGGTACAAGGGTTGAACCAATTGACCTAGATTGGTTCAAGCATAGATCTACACCAATAATAGGTTCTTGCATGAGATGTAGACCTAGGTGGTAGTAATTTCTTGTAGCTCCAAGGAATTACAACAGTATGGCCATAAAACCATCGCTAATGTTTTTATATTGCATGTTTAAGCTTGTGGGATATATCATTTATATATATATATATATATATATATATACTATAGTATGTGTTGATTGGATATGAATATGTATATATATTATAAGTATATAAACTCCCTCAATCAAATATATTGAGTCTAAGATGCTTTCCATTAAAAATGCACATGAACAACTTGATCTATTATGCATGAACACGCCAAGAGTGGTACACTATCCATCTTGTGGAAGTGTGATGGTAGTTATGTGGGCCTGCCGAGTAGGTACATTTCTATCATGTTGGCTCTTGGGTAAGGCTTAACTAGGTATCCTTAATGAGCTTAAGCACCTAGAAGCATGTAGATGACTATGTCAATGATTTTTGCATACTGTCTATCTAAGAAGTGCATAAGATGTAATTGGGAAACGTGGCCTACCTTAATGATTGATTATGGACACTGAATTGACCATGTAATAACTCAATTGTTTAGGATCTTTTCTCATTAGAAGTTTGTACACTGCATACTTCCTAATTGATTATTGAGGGTTATCAATTTGAACAAAATAATGAGGGAGATAGTTAATTTAAAGACCTAATTAAACATTGACAAATTTCAATCAAATGAAATAAAAAAAATTGACAAAATTGTAAATTTCTCTTGTAGAATCCAATGGCAACACACAAGAATTTTTCTTTACAATCAATCCTTGAGAAGGAAAAATTGAATGGGAACAACTTCGACGACTGGTTCAGGATGTTGAGAATTTTTCTCACATAGGACCGCAAGCTCTATGTCCTGGAGACACTAGAGCAAGATGAACATCTTCCCAATGCACCTAAGGCTGATAGGGATGCTTATAAGAAGCACACCGAAGATTTTGTTGATGTCAAATGCCTAATGTTGTGCTCCATGAACTATGAGTTGTGAAGACAACATGAGAACATGGATGTTATTCAAATGGTCACACATCTTAAGAACATGTTCCAAGATCAGGCAAGATAGGAGAGATATGATATCTTGAAGGCATTGTTCAAGCATAACATGGAAGTAGGAGATCCAGTAGGTCCTCATGTGCACAAGCTCATTGGGTATGTGGAGAACCTTTCTAGGGATTCCCCTTCAGTCAAGAGTTGGCCATTGATGTGATTTTGCAATCTCTATCAAAGTCATACAGTCAGTTTGTCATGAACTACAACATGAATGACTTTGACAAGACGTTGATAGTTACTTGGCATGTTGAGAATCAATTTTAGCACGAATAGTTTGTAGGGGAACTCTACCTTCTCTAATCCATTTGACACGGGCAATTTCCTTTCCATCGATACGTCCTGCAATTTGTACTTGAATTCCTTTTGTATTTGTTTGTTCAGTTAATTCAATAGCTTTTTTCATTGCTTTTCGAAAAGAAACTCTATTTAATAAGAGTTTTTAAGTTATCTAAAGCCCAAGTCTTCAGCACTCCAAGCACAGGGACAAATGAATAACAGAGGCAATTTTCACCATTGTCATCAGTCTGGATTTTGGAAGAGCAATTGTCCTCTCTACATGGAGGAACTAAAGAAGAAGAAGGAGGGGATAGAGATCTCCAATTTGGGTATATACATTATAAGATAAATCTAATTACTTCTTCATCTTGGGTATATGCTACCAGATGTAGATTTGACATATGTTTGAATATGAAAGATCTGATAAGAAGTAAGCCTTTATTTTTATGTTTTGAGGAAAGGTAAAGTCATATAATGATAGCACATCAAGCAAGCAAAACCTGCTTATGTGAAAACTTACAGAAAGTTTGGATATGCAACATAGTTAAAAATTGAAAAAAAAGCAAGCAGATAAAAAGCAATGATTTGATAATGAGGGGGAGGCACCCCATAACAAGCCTCTAGGTGTTATGAAGATGATGAACCCTAGTTTGTTAATAAAGACAATCGCCTGAAAGAGGAATCATAGTTGTTGCTGAACCAAACTGACACCAGTCTCATCGTCAACCATGGCTTTGAGATCACATAGAAAAGCAGCTTCAGATTCTCCTTCCACGGAGTCGTCCTATCCCCCATCTGCTAGGTTACTTGCATTTAGTTAGGATGTAGAGATCGGCATCTATTTGAGATATAATATTTTTGGCCAAGTTTTTCTTGTTGTTGAAATTTATGTTGTTTCTTTCTTTCCATAAATGCCAAGTTTTTCTTGTTGTGGGGAATAGATCACTGCTTTTGAAATTCTTGTAAAGTCTATTTGGTGTTGTTTGTAAGGGAAAAGTGGCTTCCTTGAGATCAGGAAGACAGTTTCTTATAAAAAGTGAGAATATTTTTTGGGAAAATATGCACTTAAAGAAGATGTGGTCAACCGAGTCACTATTGTTTCACAAAGTGCACATCTAAATGGGCCAATGAAACCCTTTTTTGTGATGTTTTCACCTGAGAGAAGTTTGTTGTGTAGCAGAAGCCAAAGGAATTTTTTGTATTTTTGAGGCCATTTATGTTTCCATATCTTTGATGATGATGGGGAGGGACCTCTGTAGGAGAGGAATGTGTAGGCAAGTTTAACCGAGTATTTTCTGCCCCATTTCCAAGAGATAGTATTTGAGGTGTTATTTTCCAGGGAGAGAGTTAGATGTCTGAATTCATTTTGACTGATCTGAGAAAGAATACATCTTTTAAGGGAATTTGATCTTTTGCTGGTGATAAGCAGTAGAGCTTTGTCAATATTTATGTTGAGGAGTTTATTTGGAATAGTCCAATTTGGTCTGAGATTTATGATAGAGTTGTTTTCAAACCATGGATCAAACCAAAAGGGGATATTTTTGTGTGAGTGAGGTGGAGTGTTTATGATTTGTGTTATCGTATGGATGTTTTTGTTGATGAATTTCCCAAGTGGGGAGGCTATTTTCTGAGGGGTTTGGTGCCAGGGTGGGGAGCTTTGATAATATTTGTATTTGATGAGATTGGTCCAGATTTTTTGTTTGTTTTGAAGCAGACTATCAATGATTTTGGCAATAAGGCAGAGAGAGTGTGTTTAAATGTTGATGATTCCCCAACCACCTTGTTCAAGAGGAGCTTGTATAGTTTTCCAATTTACAAGATGGTAATGTTTCCCTGGTTTGTCCAGTTTGTGGAAGTTGTTCCACAGAAAATTTCTCTTGATTTTGTCTAAAATGGATTTTTTTTGTGGGCAGGGGAATGCAGCTCAAGAAGTGGGTTGTAATTGGAGTGATGACACTGTTTAAAAGGGTAAGCCTACCCGAAAGGTTAAGGAAGTTGTTTGTCCAGTTTGTGAGTTTTGTGTTTATTTTTGATATGATGGGAGTCCATATAGCAGTTGTAATGTTGTATGGAGTGATGGGTAGACCCAGATATTTGACAGGGAATTCTTCAGTCTTGCATTTTAGGAGTTCTCTAAAGTGCTCCAAAGTCGATTGATTTATGTTTACCCCAAAGATGGAAGATTTCTGGATATTTATTTTTAGCCCAGAGATATATGAAAAGATACCAATGATCCTAAAGATATTTTGAAGGGAGGATTCATCTGGGGAGGAGAAGATAATGGTATCATCTACAAATTGAATGATATTCTCCTCACAAACATCAGGAGAGGAGATAAGACCATTTAGTTTGCCCAGCTGGATCATACGGGAGAGGATAGTAGTCAGGATGATGAAAAGGTAAGGAGAGAGAGGGTCCCCTTGTCGAAGTCCATCTGAGTTATGGAAATAACCAAAAGGAACACCATTAATGATGGTGGAGAAATGGTTTGTTGATATACAAGCATGTATCCAAGAAACCCTAATGTCAGGAAAACCAAAACCCTTAAGAGTTTTTAAAAGGCATTGCCAATTGACAAAGTCAAAGGCTTTTTCAAAGTCAAGTTTGATGGCTAGAAGGGGGAATTTATTCTTGTGGCAAAGATGAATCACTTCATTTACCATCAAGAAGGCATCTTGAATACTTCTGTTTTTTAGGAAGGCAGATTGGTTAAGAGGGATGATGTCTTCCAAGTGCGGCTTAAACCTGTTTGCTAGAGTTTTAGTAATAATTTTATATGAGGTATTTATGAGGCTGATGGGACGGAAGTGAGAAATGTTTTTAGGTTGACAATTTATTTTATCAGGGTGATGAAAGTTTTATTTATGAATTTGATGATATTATGTGGGTTTGTACTAGCATGGAAAGCAGACAGAAAGGCTGTAAAATCATTTTTATAGTGGTTCCAGTTTGCCAAGTAGAACTCCACATTGAGTCCATCTGGTCCGGGAGATTTATTTTTACCAAGGTCAGTGATGGCAGTTTGTAATTCTTCGAGGGAGAAGGATTTGATGAGTTCATGAGGATTTTTTATGTTTTTATGACAAATTGTGTTCCATGATAAGTTATTGAGGCAAATGGGATTGTGGTTGTTATTGAAGATATTTTTAAAATGGTTTTTTATGTGTGTTATGATGGATTGTTTATGGGATGTGAGTCAGTCGTTTATTGTTAGATGGGTTATGGCATTATGTCTAAAGTTTTGGTTACAAATTTTGTGAAAGAATTTTGTGTTTTTATCTCCTTCTTTAGCCCAAGTGATTTTTGCCCTTTGTCTCCATCTTGTTTCAATACAATTGTTAATGTGGTCAAGTACGGCTTTGATGGTAAGGACATGTGCAGGGTCAGCAAATGGATCCTTGTCCACAAAGAGGAACTGATCTTCAAGATTTTTTTGAAGTTCAAATAAGTTCATAGGGTTTTGAAGTTTCCAATTTTTGATGTGAGCTTTGATCTTTTTTGTGTTGTTTTGGATATGAAGACCAATGTTTGTTGTTTGTGAGTCAGCAAGAGTCCAAGCTTCAAGATAGGATCTGGAGAAGTTGTCTATGGAGAGCCAACTGTTTTCACATTTGAATGGTCGAGTGCCCCATGAGGAGGAAGATGTATCAAGGATTAGAGGGAAGTGGTCAGAAATGGTTCTGTGGGAGATATGAATTGATGAGAGAGGGTTTTTATCTTCCCAAAGGTTTGTACAAATGAAATGGTCAAGTCTGGCAAAAGTCTGGTTTCTAGACTAGGTGTATAAGGCGTTTGAGGGTATGATGTCGATCAGGGAGTGGTTTGTAAGCATCTGACAGAATTTTTTATCAGCTGCTGACATCGATTTAGTGGAGGAATTTGAATTGATCCTATCTGTGATTTGGGTGATCTGATTAAAATCACCACCCAAAACCCAGGGAGACATGTGGAAGTTTGTAAAGAGGTGGTTTAGTTCCTCAAGGAAGAGGGATTTGTTGTAACCAGGTTCCCCGTAGACACCTGAGAAAGACCAGAGATATCCATCGGATAGGTTTTTGAATTCAATGGTTATGGAGAAGTTAAGGATGGAAGTGTTTTGTGAAACTAGAGTCTGGTTGTTAAATCCAACAATGATGTCACCTTTGAAACCCTTGGGAGGTAGTTGAATCCAGTTTGTGATTCTATTACCTCCAATAGTTTTGAGGGCAAAAGGGGTAAGAAAAGTTTTTGTTTCTTGGATGGTAATAAGATCGTTATTGTTTTTATAAATGTGAGAGCGTATTTTTTTCCTTCTATGGAGATTTGCAGCTCCACATATATTCCAAGATGAAATTATCATAGTGAAAAAAAGAAAGATGAGTGCAAAAAGGGCTAATTAGGTAGTTGTTGTTTTGGTGCTAGCAGGATCAAGCCCTTTTTTTGTCCATCCCATAAAGGTTTCTAGGTTGTTTAGAACATTATGAGCATCCTCATCATCTTCGAGATGAAAACCTATCTTATTTGCAAAAGAAGTGAAGCTATTTATGTCAGACCAAGAAGCTAAATCCTCGATTGAATCTAAGTCTTTATTTTTGTCTTGATAAGTTGGAGTAGATGATAAAGAAGTTGCAGTGGAAACATTACTAAAAGAGCGGGAGGAGGAAAGTGGTGGAGTACCTTTCTTTACTCTGTTGATGATGATAGAACCTTTTGGGTCTTTGTCGTTTGGCTGCAATATCTTCTGGAGATAGCTGGAGGTGAGCTTTTGTTGAGGGCTCTCCTGCTCTGAACTCTGCAAAGAATTATCTTCCTTGAGCTGAGATGAGGCTTGGTTCAAAGTTGTTTGATGATTTTTGTTTGGCGATGGGAAGCTTTCCTTAGTAGAGGAAGGAGATGGGAAAGTGGAGCTTCTAGGTTTGAATTTGTTAACATGGAAAGAAGGTTCAGGAGATCTGGTTCTTTTTTTGCTTGGAAGGAGATAAGAGTTTTCAGAGTGGTTTGAGGTTTTCCGGATCCAAACATGGTTTCGGTCATTTGAAGCCCTGGAATGCAAGGTAGATAATTTATCTTTATTTGGGCTAAACCAGGATGGTGGATGTGTAGTGAGGTCGGAAAAGGCAGTGTTGTTTATGGTAGGATGTTCAGCTGAAAGTTTTAAATGGTAGATGGACTCACCAATTCTTATATTGATGGATGGAGGTAGAGAGATGGCATCTTTGATAGAAAAAAGACAGAATGCTTTGATGTATTGAGATGGGTGTAAGGTTTCCGGGCTGATATATTGTAGAGTAGTCCTGATAGAGTGTGCAATGCCTCTGAAGATCTCAATCTCCCAAAGATGAGGAGGGAGATTTGAAACGGCAACCCAGTCAGAGCCTCCAACAGGAGCAGGGAAAGATCCAAAATCGGCATACCATTTTGATAATCTAGCCATGATGAAGCTCGATCCACATGGTATGGTGAGAACTTGGTTGAAAATGTGATTTATCTTCGTACCTTCTGGGACGGTATAGATGAGTTGGGTGGGAGAGAAGATTTTTGGTTTGAGGATGGCGTGACCAGGAAGGAGGAGGGCTAAGGCATGGGTAATGTCTAGGACGTTAATAGGGTTGTTGCCCAGGTTGTTTTCAACAGAAACAAGAATACTTCTAAGGGTGAAGACCTTGAGCAAACACATTGAGTTGGCTGGGAGGTCAAGGGTGATTGCATATTCCAGGTGATCAGGGATCTTCATGTTTGGTGAGGTAGAATGATAGTTTGCGCTGTGAGTTTGTGAAGGGGTTTGAGGAGTAGGGCTTTTGGATTGTGTTTTGTGCTTTGTGGAAGATGGTTTCTTTGGCTTGTGAAAGGGTTTAGATATAGGATATGTCCAGGGGCTTGTGTTCGGACGACGTGGAGGGGTATCGTCTGCATGTTTAGGCGGGAGATTTGCGAGGCATGCAAAGGAGTTTTTTGAATGATAATGATGATGAGGGGGATGTGCGTTATGCCACAGATCTGAAAAGGGCTTTTTTGGGACAGCGGAGGTTTTGTGAAAAGGCGAGATTTTGATCGAGTGAGAGTGCATGAAGGAAGGGGGGATCTGCATGGTTTTTGTCCCGGTTAGGGAGGAGGCGGGCTTTGCAGAACCTTTTTATGTGCCCTATATGACCGCATCCAAAACATAAGCGGCGAGAAAAACATCTGGAAGTTGAGTGGTTGTTCCGGTGGCAAAGGGAGCAGAGCAGAGCTCGAAAAGGCCTTTTTGGGGGGACCGGTGTCTAGATATGGGCGGTGGGGTTTTTTTCTAGGTTATTGTTTATGAGGAGGGATGATTTTGCATGGCCCAGGACTGGAAAAGCAGAGTTTAGGAGAAAAATGTCCTTAGGGATGATATCCTCGACCAGGGAAGATTGAGGAAGAAGGGTTTTATATAAAGACGACAGATTGGTCTTATTTTTTTTCCCTTAAACGATGGGGAGGAGAAAAGCTTGTACCTTTCAGCGATAGAACTTTGTTGTTGATCCAAAGGCGATGAGACTACATCTTCGTCGTCCTCAGAACCGGAAGAGATGGAGATAGGCCAGGATTTTGCTCCCAAGGGGGGTTGATATTCATCGCGGAAAAAGAGTTGATCCGCCGAGTTGGATGATGAGGAGCTGTCTTGATCATGTTTTTTGTACAGGTAGGCAAGTTCTGGAGGAGAGTTGTGGATAAAGTCACGCACCCAGGCACGGAAGGTGCGATTTTCCATCGGTTGTAAGAAGATCGACCACTCAGGCTTTAGGTTCAATTCTTCGCGCATGTCACTCCAGCCATCCGATATGAGGAGGAAGGGGATTTTTTTACCCCAGGTTGTTTTCGTGGGGGTTGACCATGTGACCTTCACCAAGAAAGATCGGTGGCCGATGTTGATCATGCTGTTGCTAGGAGTGATGTCGAACTTATGGTAGATCCATGCTCGCGGTAAAGGGATGCTCGTAGAATAGGATGGGTCTGCGAGGGGGATTTCTATGAAGGAGAAATGGGAGTTCATGTTGACTGGGGATGATGGAGTTTTTGTGGTGCTGCTAGACACCAAGGGTTTTTGCTTCTTTAGAGCACGGCGAAAGGTTTTTGTCTTGCCGAATTTATGCATGCAAGGTGATTTTATGCATGAAGCGAGGGTGAGCACACCTCCTGTTCTCATGGTGTTATCGGGTCGTTTGATGGGTCTTAATTGCTGGCTTCTGAGCCAACTGTTGTGATGATTTGATCTGACTGCCAAAGTTATTCTTGGGAAGGAGTGTTGTTGCGACAGAGAGAATAGAATTTTTGATTTTTGAAAATGGGATTTTTGTAAGAGAGAGATTTGCAGAGTTAAAAGGAACTTGAGGGAAACAAAAATACAATCTCTAAAGGTGTAAAAGGTGTAGTCAATGAGATTTCTTCTGCATGTATTTAAAAGCCATTTGTGATACCCAAGGAGAGTTGCAAAGTATGATGATATTACTCAGAATTTTTACAGACAGATGTGAAGAGGCCTAAGCAGGAACAGGGTTCCGACGATAGATCGATGAGGAGGTAGGAGATTATAACCCTCAGTCGGAATCGCAGGAGAGTTAAGAATAGAAAAAGCAGAGGTGAGGGTTTTTCAAACCTGTGATTCCAAGTGCTAGCTCGAAAAGCACTGGAGCCAGGCAAGGAACAGGCACACCGAGAGATTAAAATGGTCGCAAAGTGGTATGATAGTAACCACCGCCACCATGCAGTGATGTTCGAGGGATGAAGTTACCTGAGAAAGGTTTTTGGTACCTAAAAAAGGAGAGTCAGACGCCGAATGAAGTTACCTAAGGATGATCGTCGCCGCCACAGGGCCGAGCAGGAGCTAGAGGTGGTGGGAGCGCACCGGGTGTGGTAGGTGGCGCCGATCAGGGATGGTGACGGCCCGAAGAGATTTTCTAGAGAGAATTTGGAGCTTCTCCCTCTAACCTACCGTTGTGATGACAACCTTTATGAAAGGGCAAGATTGGACTGTGTGTCATAAGGAAGAAAGAGTTTATGTGACTTCTATATTTAGAATTTATTTAATCCCACAGGACCTGCAATAGAGTTAAATGAACTACTATTTCATTTATTCCAATAATAGTAACATTTTACTTTCTACATCTCGTATGGACAAGGATGATTATGAATAAAGAGTAGTTAACATTCTATTTCAGAGATGTGATTTTGTGTGGCAATGGCCCAAATTTCTTATGATCTTTGTAGGAGCTAAAGATAAATGGTCATAATGTAAATGGCAAAAAGATTCAAATTTGATAACTCAAATAATCAATTATATATATTGTCATCTAGAGCACATATATGAGATGTGCATTTCTAAAATACATGTTGATGTTTATCTGGACTCTTTTGGTTACTGAATCAATAAGAGATATGCAAGTCTTATTTCCGCACAACATGACAAACCACCTCTCACTAGATGCAGTGGGATCATAAGTATTCTATTAGAACTTGTACATAATGATGTACAAAGACCCTCACAATAATTGCTAGAGGTAGTTATTTGTACCTCATTATATTTATTGGTGATCTCAGTAGATATGGTGATTCGTATTTAGTGAAATACAAACACAAACCTATTGAAGTGTTCAAGAAGATCGTGAGTGAAGTACATAAATAACCTTGATAAAAGTATTAAGATACTTTTATATGATCAATGTTGAGATACTTTACATCAAGAGTTTGAGGACCTTCTGGAAAGACTGTGATAGTCTATCACAATGAAATCCACCTGAAACATGATGATGTATCAAGAAGAAGGAATCACGTCCTAATGAGTCATGATGTAATTATCATTTAATCTAATCTTATAATTTCCTTTTAGATACATGTTTTCATTAAAATAATGTGCCATCTAAAGTGGTCTGAAAGACACCATATAAGATATGATATGGGAATGTACTGATATGTCTTTATAAGAATTGAAACTTATACAAGAAAATTGTTTCTTGAAAAGCTTTATCCTCAAATCACATAAATGTTAGTTTGTTGAACACTACTTACCTCAATCCAATAACAAAATCTTTGTTTCTTGGATGATTGAGTTCCTTGAGAGGAATTTAGTTCTAAAGGAATCAATGGGAGTAAAGTAAAACTCAAAAAGTTTGAGATAAGAAAGAAAACATTTGAATGTAAAGAAGGTACAATGGGAACAAGGAGAATCACAAATCGTTGTGAAATTGTAAAGTTCAAATGTAACACATAACCTTGTAGACATAATAGAACACATATGAGATTGAAAGATTATGAATCTAATAACTCAGATAGGTTGTGTGTTGGTCATAAGATGACAAGCCAATAGTCAACTAGAAACTATTGAAGGATTAGAATCTAAAAAATGGCTTGAGGTTGTTATATCCAAAATGGAGTCCATGGACACTAAGAAGGTATGACCTTGGTGGTACCACCTAAAGGGGTAAAACCTCATAGGGTGCAGTTGGTTTTTCAAGAGGAAGACTGAAATGGATAAAAGGACAAATTAGTTGCAAAGGTTTTCAAACAAGTTCAAAGTGTTGAACATGATGAAACCCATTCACCATTTGTCATGCTTACTATTGCAGGTTATCAAGACTATGAGATTTGGCATATGGAAATTAAAATTTCATTCCTTAATAGGAATATTAGAGAGGATGTGTATGTGACATGGCTTGAAGGTTTTATAACTTCATGAAAGCAAGTAAAGTCTATAAGCTTCAATGTTCGACCTGAGGTTGAATAAAGCATCTCAGAGCTGGAATCTTTGATTTGACAAGATAAGTCAAAAGTTTGACTTGAGTCATGATAAAAGATGAAATATGTGATTATAAAAGATTTAGTGGGAGCATATAAATTCCACATATTGATTGGGAATAACATCATAATACTACAAGTATTGAAGTCTGGCATGGAAATCACCTTCAATAGAAGGATTGGGTGAAACATCCTATGTGGTAGGAATTGCGATCTACAAAAATAATTCTGGAAAGTTTCATGACCTAAATATTAGAACATATATTGGAAAGATGCTATAAGGGTTCAACATGAAGGATTCAATGAGAGAGAAATGGCTCATGATACATGGAATTATACTATCAAGAACTCAATACTCCAATTCTTATGAAGAATGGGAAAATATGAGTAAGATGTCATATGCACTAGAAATTGGATCTATCATGTATGTAATATAATGTTACCATCCCATAATCTTGTATGTATTGGACATGACAAGATAATGTTAGTCAGATTCGAATCAAGGTCATTAGAATGCCATAAACAACATCCATAAGTACTTGAGAAGCACTTAGGATCAGTTCCTAAATTATGGATATAATGAAGAGTTTGATATAGAGAGTTACATTGATGCAAGCTTCTAAAATGACAAAGAAAAACTAATGATCACAATATGAAATTTTGGCCATGTAGCTTGGAAAAGTTCCAAAATACAGACTGTTATTTTAATTCTACAATAGAGGTCGAGTATCCTAGTATTATGAACACATGAATAGATATTGTATGGATCTATAAGTTCATATAGATAAACTTATGAGATGTTACAACCATTGATGACACAGTAGAAATACTATGACAACAATGTAGCTACTAGTTAGACAAGGAATATCATATATCATATTATGACAATTCCATCTCATACGAGATGGAGTATATCAAAGAGGTGTGAAACATGAAATGTATTGACTAGGCACAATGTTGCTAACCCGTTGGATTAGCACTTGTGCAGTAGAAATATGATGGACATGTTTAAGATCACTAAGAATAATATATGTAGGTGAATGGTACTAAATTCAAGTGGGATTCTATTGGTATTTATTCCTAGAGAGACAATCATATGATGATTGTGATGACATATCTTATAAACAATTTGATTAATTAAATAGTAAAGGCAATCTTCCAATTTGTTTTGTTTCAATCTGTTATGATATAATGATGAAACATAATAAATGTCTAAAGAATGACATTACTCAAAGATGTATGTCTTCGGATTGATGGACTAAACAATGAGATCGTATGGATGTTAAGAGTATGTACATTCTTATTATGTTCCTAGTTAGATGTTATTATGGAAGGTTGATAGAGAGTAATGACACATAAGACTGGAGTGTGTGTTGGTTGATGATATAATCCATCACTCATGATATATGATATCAAACCAAACATATAGATACTTGTAAGAGAATAGTGTATTGGAGAGACCCACCTTGAGAGTGACATGTGGAAACCATACATGTATTCAAAATCATCTCTCATAGTGAAGGTGGTGATTGTGGTTCTTAGACCTAAAATCACTACAATCATCACATGTAGTTAAATGCACTTAACATCATCCACCTTAACTTTGAATAAGGGTTACCATAAGGGTGGTGCTCAGGTACATTATTACACATGGGGATGATTGTGTGTGATGTAGATGGGATTTGTCCCTCCTACTTGAGTTTGATATCCAGGACACTTGATAAGAGAGAGTGATAAAAGCACGTGAATGCACATGTGAGTCAATATATGATGTTGGGGTCACATATATCCCAGACAGTCTACTCTAGTTCAAGGAACATGGATTGAACATTGAGATTATTACTACTCCATTCCTTGAGTTCAATCTGGATATCAGTGACAAAGGAATTATACAATCACCGTAACACCAGCCACAGATTATAGGTTGAAGTTGTTCTCCAACTTTCCAGATTACTTGGGTAGCAATGATGTGTTGCTAGATGTCGCTCATTGCTTGTGATGTCATAAATTATTTATGGACATTCGCTGCCAACGTAACTTAGAACCTATAGGGTCACACACATAGGATACAATTAGAATAGTAGTTTGTTCATGAATATAGTTAAAACTTTATTACTAAAGATTTGGATATTCAAATTTTAACAACAAGGGTTGGATGTTGACTGACTGAACAGTGAACCGACCGGTTCAAGTTTTGAACAGATTGTTTTAGTGTTTCAGGTCAATTGAAATATTGACAATTTGATCCATGAACCGACCGGTTCAAGAAGTGAACTAACTCAGGTCCATGAACTGGTTGACTCAGGTTGTAAATCGCTCGATTGGTGGATAAATTCGATTGATTCAAGGATTAGTGTTGATGTTGAGTTGTGCATGAAATCAGATATTAGTTGCTAATACAATTGTGATTCGGAAATGTGATGAAATGATCAGTTCAAGGATTGAACTTTTTGATCAACTCACATGGCAACTGATCGATTCACCTATGAATCGACCATTTCTGCTTGTAGGATGTGAAAATTTGTGAAACTCCACTCCATTCCACTCCCACTCAGACTGAGAACTCTATCCTAACCCTCCTATAAATAGAGGGGTATTGGGGGCTTCTCAGACACGACAACTTAATTTCCTCTGACAATTGTTTTTCTTCTCTAGTTGTGGTAATCGAGAGGACCCGAGTAAGTCCTACCTGATAAAGGGAGGGATAGCAAGGGAGTACAATTGTGAAAGAGCAAGTTTGTGCTAGTGCACCAACATGGTGGGACAACTCCTTATAAGTTCTACTAGAATGATAAAGGTTCTCGGTGGTCCGTATGGACTACCATAGAGGTAAGGAGTCTTTCTCTCTAGGAGGACAAGGTCAATCGTTGTCTATCGTGATCAACCTGGAGTTGTTTCTGACACCGTCTGAGTGTGACTTGAAGAAAGGCACATACTACAATGAGGGAATAGTCACTGGACTTGCTCCAAGAGCATGTATCACCTCATAAACCATCCTTCCCATCACATAGTTATTGACGCGGTCATCTATTAAATGGTAATATGGCATATACGTTTTTTTGTTTTTGCTTCATATCTGTTGCAATATTTCCCAACAGTCCCTGCATGTAAATACATGATCTTCATGATCAAATACTTACAAAATTTTATAAGAAAATATAAACAACTCCTTTTTCAATCATGTTTTACATTAGAGTTGCAGAAGCTTTACATATGATTATAAAATTAGGAATTGATTCTTATCTACTCTTCAATAGGAGACAACTCTTGCATGTCTCTTCTAGATCTTCTTTGATCACATGTCCATGAATGTTCAGAGGAACATATCCACACATGGACCCCAAGAAGGGATATATAGGTCATTTGAATGACCAATACAAATGATAATTGGAAAGTAAAAGTATGATAATATCTATAAATGATGACAAAATACAAAGGAATAAATAATATAGGCAAATATTAAGAGGTAGTAATGAATCAATAAGATTCAATATCTAATTTTTAAAACTAGTAATTGAATTTTTATAATTGATAGCACATGTCAATGTCTATGTTGTTGGGGAGGCCATATGTTCTCTCCATGGAGAATGACAACACACTAACTGTGTTTCTCAGTATACTAAAGGACCTCATCTCCTCTCTCTATGCAGAGTCATGGAAGTGTTATTGCACTATAAGATGGGCACTAGTATGCCCTTTTTGATGTTTAAACAATGTGATATTATTTTTAGGATTTATTGTTAGTGTATTTCAAGGAGGAGGGCTAAGGTTTACAATGATATTAAGTCAACCAACCTATGTAATCATGCATACAATAATGAGGAAAATAACTTTTCAAATAGAAATAGAAATTTCATACTTTTGACTCGAACGTATCCAAAATACAAAAATCTATACATCAAGGGACAATCAAGAGAGAGATCTAAAAATTTAGAAAATTATTTGTCACAATATGGCTTAAAATTAAGTGTTGTTCAAATATATTTTTTATTAGTATTATAGATGGCTAGGGTTTTCATTTTAGGAGTTGGATTCAACTATTTCCACTTTTAGTCTTTTCTAGGTTATTAACTAAGTTATATGCATATAATCAAAGTCTTATAATTAAGTATGACATCACTATGTCAGTAGATTAGGTATCAACATATTCTCAGTCTTGGGTTTTACATTAACTTTCATTATAAGATTCATAATGATCCAAGTATGTCCAAACATGTCTAGGCTACCCATATTTATATTGTAGAAGTCTCTTCCTCATATGTATGCTATCTCTCATGTACCAAAATATTCCAATTTAGATCAATGTATATAAATATAGTTCCTAGATTCCTATGCATTTGCAAATAACATATAGTGTATATGTTCTTGGATTTTAATTGTTAACAACAATAAGTTTATGATTTACAATTAACTATCAAAATAACAATATTTCCATTTGACCCTATATTAACTTTTGTGTATTAATACTAACATGATTAACATTAAGGTAATAGATCAACTATGACATATTATTTTAGTAACCATGTTTTATATGTATGGACATGTCTTGGTCATTATTAACAACAGGATAATTGATCAAGTAGATTATCCTATATCTACTATAGTTGTATGTAACATTCATATAATGATAGGTTTTATGGATGTGACCTTTATCTAAAGACTTAATAAACAAATCTCTAAAATTAGGACCCGAAAAGTGTTGTATTTACATATGTTTAAGAGGATTTCCATATACCGCTATTAACACATTGATTCATTAATTTAATATGTATAAGAATGCTATATTAAATAACACAATCTACTATGATCGTTTCTATATCTATTAATTTGTTTTTTTGTAACCTATCAAAAGTATTCTGAGAATGATGACAATATGAAAAGGAGAGACTACCACTGAATCTAGGATCTATTGCACCATTCTGACTAAGCATCCTTAGCACCATGCAGTCAATCTAGCTATTAGGCTCCTTGGAACTGAACTAGGATATTTTTAGGTGCTAGTATATTTGAAGGGAAAATAACATGCTTCATGACTTATTGTTGGGTGAGGTTGTGCTCGATAGAGGGAGGAGGAAGAGGTCTTTGTTTCAAAACTTGTATGTCTATTTGTGAGGAGTTTGTAAAGTGTTGTTGCAAATCATTCATATTTTGGATGGATTTTGGAGTTGCAATGTAACTGTTGAGATTGGAGGCTGGTGTTGCTGGCACTCATGATACACAGAGGCATGGATATGGTGGTCTTCTGCCTATAGTTGCAGGTCTTTCTGTAGTTCTTGAGTCTCTTCCACAACTAGTAGAGGCTTATATAGTGGAGGGTGTTAGGGTCTCACGGGGCTTGTAAGGCTAGAGGAACACCACTGTGGGAGAGGGTGAATGTCGATGACTCTTAAGGGGGAAACTGGGTGGCAAAGGCAGTTCTTTTGCTTCGGTCGTGGGTTGCATTGCTCTTGTAATGTCAACTTGTCATTACATGTGGTCATAGGTTTGTGACATTTAGGTACATAGGGAAGTCAAAGGTGAGTTATTGTGACAACCTAACTTTTCTCTCACCTATCTAGTTTTTTTTCTCTCTCATCAAGTGACCTTTTACTCAATTTGATGTTAATTTCATGATTGGAGAATTGTGATGTTCCAATTTGGCCACTACAATAGTCAATTTCACAATGTGTGACTTTAACTTGAGTTTTGAACTAAGTATCGTGCCCTTTATATATCACCAAATTACAATCAAAATTGAACTACTTAAATAAAATCTCCTTGATATGAAATGTGTGTCACGTCCTAGAGGATTCAAATATGAATCTAACGACCCAAAAATCACCTAAATCAGAGTTATAAATCATTAGATATGGTTATTTTAATGCCTCCATCTAATGTGACATTTTATTTGAATTTTAGAACCTTATTGGGCCCAAATACAAATCGAGGCCCAATTTCTTGCCCCTCTTCCCCCTTCCACTTTGGGGAAATATCGCAAGGTTGGAAGCACGTCTTCCAACTCTAGCCAAATTAGGCAATGTAGGAAAGCTTGTGGTTGTTTGGAATCTAAATCGTAGCACTCTTGTTCTGATTATAAACCCCTCTCATCAGGCCCTTGTTCGTCTTCTTGGTTTATTCTTTCCCCTGGCTGTGCTTCCCCTTCCCTCACTGCCTGGCGGCCAAAGACTCTAAAGTAGGAGTTCCTGCTCCTTGCAACACCAGGGCGCCATCCGCCCTAGTTGTTACCTCCGCCCACTTAACTTCCTCTCCATGCTGGGCTTGGGCTGCCACTGCTTCTACATCCAGCTGCCCTTCTTGAATCACGCTCATGATGACTCATTGGTATGTACTTTGAGATAATTGAGGGTCCTCATTGCTCCTATTGCTCATGATGACTCTATTACACAATGGTGACTTGTTTTGATCTAAATGATGTATCTTGCCCTCTTAATGATTAACCTTGCTTCCTAATGACATCTATGGGCTTCATATCTTGAAATCAATAATTTATGCACTTATGTATCACTCTATTATCATCCCCTAATCCCATGATGCTATGGTTGTTTCATGACATCTAATGTATGAATGAGACTCCTTTATGGTGATGTGTGTTGGACTTTGAACCAAGGAGGCCCTTAACCCATGTTATGTATCCAACCCTAGTGAATTTGTGAAATCAATAACATTATAATGTGTTCTTACTCTTTTGGCTAACACCAACCCCCACTCATGATGTAATTATGTATGTGTCCCTTCTAGACCTATATGGCCATATGATGTTAGGTTGTCTTCCGTGTTCCCCACTCTTGATGAGAATGTAATTGTTATGTTCTTCCCCCTCAAATTAGAGATAGTATATCCTCTATGATGTCCTTGATATGGATCCATCTATGGGTGTAAACGGTGTGGGTACGGTGTGGGTACGGTGCGGGTCTGGCCATACCCAGACCCATACTCATCTAATTTAGCGGGTCCGATTCTGGTTCTAGACCCACATAATACAAAACCTGGACCCGCACCATACCCGTACCCGTAATAATAGCGGGTATGCAGTGCGGGTATGCGGGTAAGTGGTTCTATAAAACATCATATTGTTTATGTAAGAGAAATGACTATGTAATATATATTTAATACAACAAGATATTGCTATTATATATTATATTAACATGTAGTAGTTATATTAGACAATGTTATATTTTATACATTAACATTAATTGAGTAATTGTTTACATATTTGTAGTCATGATCATAACGTTTAACTTATGTAGAAAGTAATGTAAATTAGTAGACATTTTGATTTAAAGTTTACATATGATGTTCATTATTGTAACTAGAATACTTAATTCTTAATTATATGACTAGTCTCAACCTTATTGTGGTTAGAGTAGGATATAATCTCAAGAATTATATTAGTTAGACTAGTAAAGTGTGATATGTATAACATATTATTTGAGTAGTTACTTATGTATAGCGGGTATACGGGTCTAGAGGGTCTGGGTCCAAGCATACCCATTATTGGAACCGCTTATATGCGGGTCCAAAGATATACGGGTCCAAGGGTATGCGAGTATAAAAATTAGACCCGTGACGGGTTTTCTAAGGGTCTGGATTTGTGGGTCCACGGGTCTACCCGTACCCATTTACAACCCTATGTCCATCATATCCATATGATGTTCCCTAATTCTATATGTGAACCATGTTGATACTTGCTTGTATGTGAAATTTGTTAATACCCAAGGTTGGGAATATGATGCCTAAACACTAAGGGACATCCACCCACATTAGAATGTGATTCTTATGTCTATACTTTCCTAATCTAAATCATGCTTGATTCTTGAGTCCCTTGTCTTGTTTGGATCATGACCTGCCACACCCTATTATGAGTCTTTGACCCTATAGTGTGCTTTAGAGATTCAAATCTTGTAATGTATATATGAAACCTCACAATGACATGAAACTTGAACCCCACCTTCATGATGGAATATAAGTCACTATAAGATCATGAAACATGTAATTAACCAACCATGAACCTAATTTGGCCAAAACCCTAAATTGAAGCTAGTTAGGGTTAATGATGAGAATCTAATACATGTATGTAATCTTATGCTCAATGAGGTGTTGCTTGTGGCTAGATGGTCAAGGATGAGTTAGGTTATGAAATCTCTGAATTGCATACGTGCTTTAATAATTATATGACTATGGATTTCTTGCTTTAAATGAGATACATATGTATGCTTATTTGTTTGTTCACATATTGCATGTAGTATTCTAGTATGTACTCGATGTTTTCCTCATATCGTTGTTTTGTAACTTGCAAACATAATACGTAGAAACTGGATTATACAATGTTGAAACAGGGCTTTGCTCTATGACTTTAGTCATTGAGGTCTCTCGTGAAGAAATAGGGTTAGCTCTTGGTGAAGGCCTTGAGGTCCCTCACGTATTAAAGGGTTGGCTAATCTTGAGTACCCTTACGGACCCTTCCAATGGGAAGTTGGTCAAAGGCCTTATGAATACATGATGTGATGGTATAAGTGGAGTAAAATGACATAAAACACGGGCTCTCATTTTACTAAATACTTAACTTGTGCATTATTGCTCGTTTACTTCTGCAACTCTTTTCAAATTATGCAAAGCTTATCTATATGTATCTTTTAGCCCTATACTCGACACTTCATGTTCTTGACCTGCCTTGTTTCACATATTTTATAGGTTTAGAGATGGCTAGAAGTGATGGGCTTGGTGAGCTATGTCAGGTGTACTTTTTGTAGGACCCCTAGTATACATGAACAATGTTGTAAAATTGTACTCTTGAATATGTAAGTGAAATCTTGTAATAAAAGGGTGTTGCTTAATAATACTATTGAATGTTGAGATATTGTTGGTGCCTCTATCTTGTTCCTTGTTCATGTATGCTAAGCATTTCATGCATCCGCATGTTGTCTTTAGTATTCATTTGGTTCATGGTACTGGGATTCTAGTTCTGTGACAGATGGTATCAGAGCATGAACAATAACTACACCAACATTGCTCACATGAAACACAAACTAAACATAACCTTACATCTCAACCCTAGAAACTTAATATGTTGTCCTTTGTGTACTATGTTGACTTAACATCTAGGTTATAACCTAGATGTTATAGAGCTAGGTGTAGACTTGTGTGATCCCTAGAACCTTTCTTTTCTCCTCCTTCTATCATGTAGTATGGGATGTAGGTTCAGTTGGGTGAGAAAAGAGAGTTCTTATTACAACCCTAGACATATGTTCGCGACATGTGCTTAGGGTAGCTACACATGTGTGCACCATGTTCTTACTAGTTTTCTAGGTGTCATGGTACTAGACTGCCCAATGAGTGTGCTGACTCGTTTTGGTTTTGGTTTTATTTGAATGGAGTATGGTTGTTTTCATCGCCTGCTTCAACATTGGATAAAACCTATTTCAAGTATTAGTATATGTACCTATGAAAAATGTTACCACACCCAGAAAAGTAGTGAGTTTCCATATAACCTAAGAGAAAGAGATGTAGCATCAAGTCTAGATGAGAGTGTTTAGTTGATAGTTGTAGTCTCTAGAGTTGTCTAGAGCCATGATAAAGGTTAGGCTAGTAGTATACTAGATGACCTACGATGATGATGATGATGATGATGATGATGATGATGATGACGACGACGACGACGACAACAACAACAACAACGATGATGAGGATGACGACGACGATGACGATGACGATGATGACGACCAAAAGATGATGATGATGACGACGAAGACAATGATTATGTGGTATTATGAGATGTTGCAAGATGATTCAAGTTATGTTTGATCATATGAGAAGAGTTTGACCATGCAACCCTAGCTAGACCTAGCACCATGGGTATGGTACATATGACTTGGTTGTGTGCTAAACATAGCTAGTGGGTTGGCATGCATGCTTGTACCTGGTCTCGTATGTGTGAGGTATGAAACATGAGATATGATTCGAGATGAAACATGGTCTCTCATTTTGCTAAATACTTAAATTATACATTATTGTTTGTTTACATCTACAAATCTTTTCAAATTATGCAAAGCTTATGTATATGTATCTTTTAGCCCCGTACTCGGCACCTTCTGTGCTTGACCCACCTTGTTTCACATATTTTATAGGTTCATAGATGGCTAAAAGTGATGGGCTTGGTGAGCTATGTCAAGTGTACTTGTTGTAGGATCCTAGTATACATGAACAGTCTTGTAAAACTGTACTCTTGAATATGTAAGTGAAAGTTTGTAATAAAAGGTGTTGCTTCATAATACTATTGAATGTTGAGATATTGTTGGTGCCTTTATCTTGTTACTTGTTCATGTATGCTAAGTATTTCATGTTGGGTTTTAGGGGAGACAGAGAAGGTAACAGAAACAAAAAATTTCTTCTCCCAAACCCAGAATAAAGGAATCGCATCAACGTCTATACAATAGGAAGGATGGTTTGTAGAGGTGTACCTTGTCCCGAGGCTTGCTCGGCGACTTTACCTCGTGTCTTGCGTGGTCTTCACCTCCTATCTTGGACGGTGTTTGTGCAGCTCCTGGTCACACCGAGACTGTCAGGATTGATAATTGTCCTCCGAGCGGTAGAGGTCTCCCGCCTCTAAAGTAGTCCACACGGACCACCTGGAACTCCGATCTCCTTGTCCCACAAGGAATCAGAAGGAGTCATACCCTCCTATCGGTGTACTAGTCACCGACACACTCTCCTGCCACCAGTCACTTTCTACAGTTGTCTTTCCCTTGTTGTGCCTCCCTTATCGGGTAGCACTTGCTCGGGCTCTCTCTCGGTTACCAAAACCAAAGACAACGACAACTTTGCAGAGCAACTGGTGCACTGAGTTGTGTTCCTGAGAAGCCCCCGCTACTCCTATATATATAGGAGGGTCATGGGACAGGGTTCTCTATCCTGGGCAATGTGGGATTAATACAGGAGTAGAACGGTTCGAGATTTTCTACAAAACAACCAACTGCGCCACCTGAACCGATCGTTTCAAGCATGAAACGGTCGGTTGGGGAGTTGAGCCGATCGGTTCACACCTCAACTGATCGGTTGGGGCACCTGAGCCGATAGTTTCACTTCTGAACCGATCGGTTCTTGGTCCTGATCCAACTCAAATTGACTTTCATATTTATTTCCGATTAATCAAATATTAATCCTTGTGCAAATCAAATTTGTATAAGTGAAACAAATTGTATTTGCAAAATAGTCTTCTGACTTTCCAAACGATCTCAGTTAGACCAGATGATCTGATCGGTTCAACCCTTGAACCGGTCGTCTCATCCTGTCTTGAGCCAATCGGTTCATCACATGAGACAATCGGTTCAGCAACCTCAGCCGACCGGTTCATCACCTGAGCCGACCAGTTGGGGCAGCAGACTTGTGCAAATAAGTCAATTACAGTTTCAATCAATCTGATACTCTAATCAATCGATTCAACACCTTAAATGCTATGATTTTGAGTTATCAATTAATTGAGTGTTTAATTGAACTACTAAACTCCTTTAGTAATCAATCTAAACATCATTTGTGGATAAACTCCTCTTCCAGGTTAAATCCTATGCGTGTGACCCTATAGGTCCATTTCACGTTGGCAGTGAAAGTCCATAACACTTATGACTTCACAAGCAAAGAGAGATGCCTAGTTGCACATTAGTGCTACCCAAGTGAAATAGAAAGTTGGAGAACAACTTTCAATCCTACAATCCGTGAATGGTGTTACAGTGAATGTATAATTCCTTTGTCAATGATATCCCAAATGAACTCAAGGTATGGAACAATCATCCTTTCAACGTTCATTCACTTTCTTGATCTCAGAGTAGATTGGAGGAGATATGTATGACATCAATATCACATATTGATTCACACATGTGTGCGCATGCCTATCTCAATCCTACTCATCAAGTGGCCAGGGATATCAAACTTCCTCAGGAGGGACAAATCCCATATATATCACTCATCCCTCAAAAGCCCCATGTGTCAAAGCCACCCAATCATCACCTTTATAACAACCCATGTTTCAGGACTACGTTTGATGATGTCAAAGTGTACCCAACGACATGTGTTGAGTGCAGTGACTTCAGGTCAAAGAATCACACTCACCACCATCACTATGAGAACTGACTGTGACTACCATGTCATGGTTCTATGTGGCAAATTCACGGTGGGTCTATCCGGTAAACTTGTTCTCTAACAAGTACCTATGTGTTTGGTTTGATATCTCCATATCATGACTAATGAGATTTTTTCATCAACCAACACCGCAATCTAGTCGTGTGTGTCATTGTTGTCTATCTACCTTCCACAATGACATCCGACTAGGGACATAATAAGAATGTACAAACTCTTAGCATATGTATGATCTCATCATTCAGGTACTCAACCTGAAAGCATACGTCATTGAGTATTGTCATTCTCTAGACATTCAATATATTCTATCATTATCTCATATGACTAAACGAGAAAGAATTGGAAGCTTGCCTTTGATATTTATCAAATCAATCTTAATGTATCCCACCAATCATCCCATGATTGGATCTCAGGGCATACATACCAAAAGACTCCCACTTGCACTGTGAGCCAATCACCCATGAATCATATTCATAGTGATCTTCAAACATGTCCCACATGTTACTGTACTCTAGTGCTAACATAGTGAGTTATGGCAACACCTTGCCAAAGTCGGTATCAACTGCATGTCTCTCATCTCTTCGTAGTACGTCACATGTATGAGATGGAGTTGTCGTAATATGCGATCTAGTATTCCTTTGCTAACCTTTAGCCACATTACATGACCAAGTACTCCTTACTTGTCATCAAAGATCAAAATATCTATAAGTTCATCTCATGAACTTCCAGATCCATATAGTATCCACTAATTTCTCTAACACACAGATACTTGGCTTTTCCTTTTACACGACTTTATTAGAACGTTTCCATTTATAAAAAAACATTCACTTTTATATATTTTGCGATTAATTTTTTGTTCTTTTCGGAAGTTCACATCAATGTAGCTCTTTATAGGGAACCCTTCCTTATTTCCATAGAACTAGTACTTCTCAAGTAGTTATCAAGTTCTTATGGTATTCCAGTAACCCTTACTAGAACTAGACAGACATCCACTCGTCATGTCCACATACGAGTTATCAAGATGAGCATATCATATTGTCATGTCCTACATACAAGATGATAAATGCGTTTTGTTCTTGCTATGTCCATACATGCAAGATAATGGGATGATTGCATACATGATAGATCCATATCTATTCTTAGTGTTCCCATTCTTCATAAGAATTGGACACTTGGCCTTGGGATACCAACTCCATGTAACATGGATAAGTTTTCTCCCACTGAATCTATGCATACTGAACACTTCAGTATAGATTGCCAATATATGCTCTCTCTATTCAGGTCAAGAGGTCTTCGAGAACTATCTCTATAGATCTCTATTCCTATCACATAGGAAACGTCTCTATCTTCCTTAAAGATAAATTCCACTTTGGATTTCCATTCTAGAACATTTCCATTTCACATCGACATGTGGAATGCAAATACGCTCCCACTAAATCACAAATCTCTCTTTATCTTTGACATATCAGTCAAACCAGCCCTTTGACTATATTATCAATGTAAAGATCACAGTTTTGAGTTGCTTGTACTCAATCAATTACATTGATTAGTCCATTGTAACTTATACACTACATTTGCATTAATGGATTCATAAACCTTATAGGTTGTGTCACGTACACATCCTTGTTTTATTCCTCATAGGAATGCAGTTTTAGTATCCGTATGCCAAATCTTATAGTCATTAAGTTGCAATTAACAAGCATCATCCTTCTCAAAATGTTATCCATGTGTCTTAATGCTTAAGACTCATTTGCACTTATGGATTTTATCCCAATGGGTGCTTCCATCAAGGTCATACCTTATGGTTTACATGGAAGTCATTTAGGATGTAATGGTCATAAACCATAACTCAAAATCCGGTTCCTCATACTCATCTAGATAGTTGATTCATCACATGACCAACTCATCACATAGAAGATCGAGGTGTATCTGTCAAGGATATAAGAACTCACAACCTTTGTGATTCTTAATGCCCTATATTAGTGTGGGGTATTCTTTATTTAAGAAGAAATTAGTTATTTGATATTCATCCTCTAACTCCTTAGAGTATGACTCCTTATTGATTCAGACATCACCATGCCTTAATCATGAGTTTACTATGATACACTATCATAATCACTCACAAGGTTCTTAAACATTTGGTTCAAGTATTTCATTCATTGATCTCATCAAGAATTAACACTTCACCAAATTCATACTTCATCTATGATATTCTTAAACACTTCAAGATATTCATATTGGTATATCTCTAAACACAGTTTGAAGTACTAGCATTAATTCCAATAGGTATGTAATTACATCACATGTATTATACCTAATAGGATAATCATTCTCCCACTACCACTAGTAAAGATTGATTAATCATGTCCAAGAGATTCATGTCTCTTACTGGTTCTCTAACCAAAAGAGTCTAGCTTATCCATCATATGGAAACTAGAAATGAATTTCTCATGATTTATGCTAATTTAATTGTTTGAGTTATCAATAACTTTTAGGTATCATTTTATCTTATGCATACCAAGTACCACAAGATAAACAAGGCATTGCCACATAGATTCAAACATCAACTTTATTAATTGTCATACAATATGCAAAAATAATGTGTTTCTATCCATTGGCAAATCTGAAATAGCAGTTCATAACTCTATTACATGCCTTCAAGGCTGAAAATAAACTAAAGTACTCCTATCTATGGCAGCAACACTTGCCCCATTTATTGAGTGATATACATTTTATATCTTGGTATCATATACCTCAAAAAATGTTACAAGTTTATTTCATGACACCTTGAAGTGGAGATGTCTGTTGCCTCCTTCTTCTTTAGTTCTTCCAGATAGAGTGACAATTCCTTTTCCGATGTCATGGCTTTTGACAATGGTGGCAATTGACTCTCTTGGTCACGCCTCCCTTGGCCTTAAGAGTTGAAGACGCCTTGGACTCCTGGCTAGCATCAGAACCTTTCTTAGCCTTGCCCTTGCCCTTGCTCTTGGACTTGCATTTCTTGCTGCTGATCATCATCACATACTTAGGCTTGTCCTTCTTCATCTATGTCTTGGTTGTTCTCAACATGCCCAACAACTCTGTCAACAGCTTGTCAAAGTTGTTCATGTTGTAGTTCATCATAAACTAATTGTAGGATTCTGGCAACAATTGCAATATCACATCAGTAGCCAACTCTTGGCTCAGGGGAAATCCCAGTCTCGTCAGGTTCTCCACATACCCAATCATCTTGATCGTGTGAGGACCAACTGGATCTCCTTCTGTCATGACGCACTTGAACAACGCCCTGGAGACATCATATCTCTCTTGATGTGCTTGATCTTCATACATGTTCTTGAGATGCTGAATCATCTCAATGACACCCATGTTCTCATGTTGTCTCTGCAACTCGTGGTTCATGGAGCACAACATCAAGCACTTTGCATCAATGGCATCATTAGAATGCTTCTTATAAGCATCTCTTTCTGCCTTTGGTACGGTAGGAGCAGGTTCCTCTGGAACTGGAGTATCCAGGACATAGAGCTTTCGCTCTTGAGTGAGAACAATTCTCAATGTTCTAAACCAGTCATGGAAGTTAGTCCCATTCAGCTTGTCCTTTTCAAGGACCGATCGCAACAAAAAGTGATTGTTGTTTATTGTCATTTGTGCTACAAAAGGAAACATATGTAGTTTAGTCCAAAACTCAATTTTGACTTATTTTGATTGATTTGAAAAGTTGACGATATAATTAGGACTTTAATTAATTATCGCTCCCACTATTTTTGTTCAAATTGACAGCCCACACCATCAATTCAGAAGATTGTAGCGTATAATCTTCTAGTGGGTCAAGATCCTGAAATCCTCTGAGTCATGGACCAGCTAGGGCTATCACCCACAACTTAGATCTTCCAGGTAGGCAACTTTTGCTAATTGCATCATATGCAACTCTTGAAAGATGTCATATGCAACTCCTTGTCATGATCACCTCCACGCCTCAAGGTGCTAGATCCTATCTAGGTCACCTTGTTAAGTCTGACCCAAAGCCAACACGATGAATATGCACCCTGCTAGGGCAGACCCACATATTCATCCTTCACGCTTCCATGAGATAGACGGTGTACCATGCTAGGGCGTGCCCACACTTGGACAATCAAGCTTTTCACGTGTGTTGCATTTGGAAGGCATCTAAAACTTCAATATTTAATGAGGGATTTGGTTTTTATAGGTACATATACATATCCAATGACCACAATACATAGTACATATCATATACATGCTACATCCCACAGAAAACATGTAAAACAATAAAAGTGATGATTATGGCCATCCTAATGTGATTCCTCGAGCGAAGAGGAATCACGGTCATCTAGGTCCACATCACATGCAACATGTATAAGATGAACTCTGTGCTTTGCCTTTAATGGGTTTGATCAACTCATCTCCATTATTGATTGGCTCGCCATCAGGCCGGTCGGCTGAGTGCCACCCGACGATCAGTTGGCTCCTCCAATCGATCAGTTCGCCTGGTCGTCGTGCATCTCTTCATGGCCACCACCCAATCGTCTCGCTCCTCGAACCAGTCATCTGGATCACCGGCCGATCGGTTCACGCCTTGAACTGATCGTCTCAATTGCATCTGGTTATCTGCCATTCTTTGACATAACAAGAAATAAAAAATCTATCCTATTTACATTTAAAATGGGGAAACCCCGAGTTACATTCGGGGGGAGCAAAGGTAGGAAAGAAATCTCAAGTTATCTCGAGTTACATCAGGAATAGGAGATAGGGGATCGGTGCGCAGACCGAGATGTAAGCAACCACATACAACCAAGCACACACATAGGGTTTATTGGCCATAACCATGCTATACATCCACCATAAAACGCGTTTAAGGGCGACGTGTATCGAGTGCATTCATATTACATATCATATATGTATATTTAGGATTGGACATGCATAAAGCCAATTTTATTCGCATCGTATGCATCAAATAAAGGTGACAAACCAAAATCGATCATATCGATAATCCTAAAGTATAGAGTAGTTGACGTGGCTCTGATACCACTGTTGGGTTTTAGGGAAGATAGAAAAGGCAACAGAAACAAAATTTTTCTTCTCCCAAATCTAGAATAAAGGAATCACATCAACGTCTATACAATAGGAATAATGGTTTGTAGAGGCGTACCTTGTTCCGAGGCTTGTTCAGTGACTTTACCTCGCAGCTTGCGCAGTCTTCACCTTCGATCTTGGATGGTGTCTGTGCAACTCCTGGTTACACCTGGACTGTCAGGATTGACAGTTGTCCTCTGAGTGGCAGAAGTCTCCCGTCTCTGAAGTACTCCACACAGACCACCTAGAACTCCGATCTCCTTGTCCCACAAGGAATCGGAAGGCGTCGTACCCTCCTGTCGGCGTACTAGTCACCGACAGACTCTCCTGCCACCAGTCGCTTTCTGCAGTTGTCTTTCCCTTGTTGTGCCTCCCTTATCGGGTAGCACTTGCTCGGGCTCTCTCTCGGTTACCAAACACCAGAGAGAACGACAACTTTGCAGAGCAACTAGTGCACTGAGTTGTGTTCCTGAGAAGCCCCCACTACCCCTATATATATAGGAGGGTCATGGGATAGGGTTCTCTATCCCGGGAAATGTGGGATTAATGCAGGAGTAGACAGGTTTGAGATTTTTTACAAAACAACCAACTGCGCCACCTGAACCGATCGTTTCAAGCATGAAATGGTCTGTTGGGGAGTTGAGCCGATCGGTTCACACCTCAACTGATCGGTTGGGGCACCTGAGCCGACCGGTTCACTTCTGATCTGATCGGTTCGTGGTCCTGATCCAACTCAAATTGACTTTCATATTTATTTCCGATTAATCAAATATTAGTCCTTGTCCAAATCAAATTTGTACAAGTGAAACAAATTGTATTTGCAAAATAGTCTTCTGACTTTCCAAACGATCTCAGTTAGACCAGTTGAGTCGATTGGTTCAACCCTTGAACCGGTCATCTCAGCGTGTCTTGAGTCAATTGGTTCAACAACATGAGTCGATCGGTTCATCACATGAGCTGATCGGTTGGGGTAGCAGACTTGTGCAAATCAGTCAATTGTAGTTTCAATCAATCTGATACTCTAATCAATCAATCCAACACCTTGAATACTATGATTTTGAGCTATCAATTAATTTAGTGTTTAATTGAACTACTAAACTCCTTTATTAATCAATCTAAACATCATTTGTGGATAAACTCCTCTTCCAGGTTAAATCCTATGTGTGTGACCATGCAGGTCCATTTCACATTGGCAGTGAAAGTCCATAACACTTATGACTTCACAAGCAAAGAGCGGTGCCTAGTCGCACATCAGTGCTACCCAAGTGAAATAGAAACTTGGAGAACAACTTTCAATCCTACAATCCGTGAATGGTGTTACAGTGAATGTATAATTCCTTTGTCACTAATATCCTGAATGAACTCAAGGCATGGAACAGTCATCCTTTCAACGTTCATTCACTTTCTTGATCTCAGAGTAGATTTGAGGAGATATGTATGACATCAATATCACATATTGATTCACACATACGTGTGCACGCCTATCTCAATCCTACTCATCAAGTGGCCAGGGATATCAAACTCCCTCAGGAGGGACAAATCCCATATCTGTCACTCACCCCTTAAAAGCCCCATGTGTCAAAGCCACCCAATCATCACCTTTATAACAACCCATGTTTCAAGACTACGTTTGATGATGTCAAAGTGTACCCAACGACATGTGTTGAGTGTAGTGACTTCAGGTCAAAGAATCACACTCACCACCATCACTGTGAGAACTGACTGTGACTACCATGTCATGGTTCCATGTGTCAAACTCACAGTGGGTCTGTCCGGTAAACTTGTTCTCTAATAAGTACATATGTGTTTGGTTTGATATCTCCATATCATGACTAATGAGATTATGTCATCAACCAACACCACAATCTAGTCTTGTGTGTCATTGTTGTCTATCTACCTTCCAAAATGACATCCGACTAGGGACATAATAAGAATGTACAAACTCTTAGCATCCGTATGATCTCATCATTCAGGTCCTCAACTTGAAAGCATACGTCATTGAGTAATGTCATTCTCTAGACATTCAATCTGTTCTATCATTATCTCATATGACTAAACCAAAAAGAATTGGAAGCTTGCATTTGATCTTTATCAAATCAATCTTAATGTATCCCATCAATCATCCCATGATTGGCTCTTAGGGCATACATACCAACATTTCATGCTTCCACATCTTGTCTTAGGTATTCATTTGGTTAGTGGGACTAGGATTCCAGCTCTGTAATAGTTATGTTGCCTTCTCGATGGACTAGGATGTAGAGGGGTCAATTTGATGGGGAGGGTGATTTAGTGATTGTGTTGTCGTTTGTAACAGACATCATTGTCAGTGTACAGTTAAAGAAGATGTGTCTTCTGATTGCTTTATATATGATAAAGGGTATAAGTCCATTTGTTTGGTAACTTTCATAACTTCTACATTATTAAGCGATATGCATTTAAAATTTACAATTTGTTTCAATATTATTACTTCAACATATACAAATTCAAAATATTTATATATACACTTCAATTAGTAAAACATAGCACATTTATTATAATTGACTGCAAGATGATACTCGTCATTTGCAATATCAATCACTAAGATGGTTAATCCTAGAGTTTAAATTTTTTTTACTTCCGGTTTTAAGGGTAGTATAGAAGGATCGATCCCATAGGACAACTATTAGAGATTGTTCTTTAGAACCTAAAGATTGAAAAACTTTATTATTTGTTTTTTTTTGGTATTTTTCTTTTTATTGAAGCAGAAAGTAAAGTTCAGTTGGGGTTTTGTGTGATTACACTAATGCAAGAAGAAAAGTACTTAACAAGAATAAACATGCACAAGACAATAATAAAAAGATTGTTAACACAAGCAAAACTATATGAATGGAAGACTAAGAATTAAAGAAAACGAAGGATGCGGTGATTAAATCAAGAGAAGGAAATCGAGGCTCGTAGGGGTTTTCACCACCTTAGCCTAGGTGATAATAACTAAATCTTAAACGACGATTCGATGAAGGTTTGCAAATTCAAAAACTCACAAGAGAGAAACTCCACATGAGCCCATTGGTCCTGGTGCTCATGCTTCCTAGTTTATCAACCTAAAAGACGAGAATCCACGGTCATATCAAAATGTCTATGTAATTGATTTTATTGTTCTAAATCTGGATTTCTATGGTCATATCCATCCGGATTAACATGAGATCCGAAGATCAATCATTCAATTAAAATCGATTACCATCTAATCGTTTAAGAAGAAATCATTAAAACCATGGCTAAGGGGTTATTCTCCTTTGCCCCGATAAAAGACTACTCACACATGGAGAAAGGGGAGACGGAGGAAGAAAGTACGAAAGCCATAGTCTAGCCCAAAAATCAGGAGATGAATCCTTATGCTAGAGTCAATGAAATGGCTTAGTCCTTTGTTCCTTGCTCCAGAAATAAAGCACGGAGAAAAGTAGATTAAGACTAAGGCGAGAAGAGGAGACAAGAACAAGAATGGAAGAACGGTGCTTGAATTAAAACTACTTTATTGCATAATAAAAAGATGACTATAAGATTGATTGCTGCAGAATTCCAAAATACAAGATATCCAAGATGCCTTGAGGAGGAGGAAGTGCCCCTCCTTTTATAGGAGAAGGAGGGGGGTATACATTAGGTTTAGGGCAAAAGAAGTGGCAGCCGGCGGCTGCTAACTTTCTATATCTAGTCAATAGAGGAAATAATTGATTTCTTTGCATCCCTTTTACATTAATTTCCCGCAACAGCGGTTTCGAGCGTATTTTTGGGCTAGTCAAAAATTCATAAGCGACCCGAAAATATATTTTTCCTGTAGATAATTGAATTATCTTTCCAACGCATACTTGCACAATAAATTCCACCTTGGGATGTGGGAGTTATACCAATTTTGGTGAAAGGTATATACTGAAATCAGACTCTGCGGGAAAACGTAATGCCACTTTCACTGGTTAATTGCGCAGCCAAATAAACACCAAAATTGCCGCAAAATATATCTTTTTTATAGCCAATAAAATTCTCTTTTCATTCCATACTTTATCTTGGAATTCCGCCTTTAGACGCAAAAGATATGACTATTTTGGTGACGAGTATCTCAGGCACTGCAGGAATATTTGAAAGCCTCATATCTTCATCTTTTATTTTCTTGATTTAATTACTTAGATAATTCCTGAAAATTAAGAAAAATATCATAAGAATTCAGAAAAAGTATATCAAGAAGATGAAAGTGCTATTTATTTTTGAATTAGCTAAAATTAACAAAAAATTCCTAATTAATTATTCTAAATGAAGCAAAAATAAGAGATGAATATGCATTCATCAAAATACCCCAAACTTAAACTTTGCTCGTCCCGAGCAATATTAAAATCAAGAAATACTTTCAAGACATACTCTCAACCTATCATCCTCACTCTCCTAACAACCACTTAATTCCTTCCACCAAAATATGGCCAAGCGACCCTGACTTCCTGAATTCACGAAAAGTGACTTTTATATTTCCTACTTCACAAACTTGTATTTATTCAAGACCTGCAATAAAACGGATTTTCATTTCACCTTTGCATTTGGTACTCCAATTTTTTTTTAAGTTTTACACAAGAACACGGCTGATTTGGATGGTTGGGGTTTTTGAGTTTTCCCCTGGGTAGAAAATTGGAGTGAAGGAGGTATGGAAGAAGGACAGTCTCTCCTCTATTGACTCGAGACCTTTTTATTTGGTGGACATGCAGTTACATTGACCGCATTTTTTCTTTGATTTTTGGTGATACACCCAATTGTGTGGGTATGGAAGAAGCGGAAGAGGGGAAGGGGTGCCACCCCAAACTTAGCCTTTTGGGCATTATTGGCTTTTTTTTGACGAATGGAAAGATTTGGAAGTGGTGGAAGAAGAGTAGAAGAGGTTGTTCTTGTGCAACTTTTTTTTTCTTATCTTTTTTTAGAGTACCATGCATTGGTTCAACTATTACCGAATCATGTGAAAAATCAAGAAAATTTATACAAGTTGTACATGATAAGAAGGATCACTCTTGAATCCTATCAGTCCTCTATGGCTTGCCATCTTTTCCAAGGAGTGATTATTATTTGAGGTCCTAAGTGACAGGAGGATTTCTAGTCATGAAAGTTTCAAAATTTTAATTGCAAGGTAGTTACATCATTAAGGGGAGTATTTTGACAAATGATCATATCAAGGCCGACTAGATAATGACCTTTTTTCAATTAAGTAAAAAAAATGGCCGACTAGATAAGGGCCAAAAACTGAAGTAACTAATGAAAATAAAGATGAAAAGGAAAAATAAAACAAATAAGGAAAAGATAGGGGTGGATCACGTACCACCCACCCCCACCCCGGACTTAGAATTTTGTTCGTCCCGAGAAAACTCTTAGACCGAGATGGAGGATAGAGGATCACGGCGGTGGCAGATAGTATGGCGGTGGAGGAGTGGAGGAGGAGGCATGGTTGTGGTAGTGACTTGGTTGATTTCCTCAGAACCACTCCATCATCTTTGCTTGCGTGTCTCGAAATGTATCCTGAATGGCTTGGCGTACGTCAGTATAACAAGGATAAAAATTGAAATCAAGATGGTTAGGTCCCCATGGTTTGACATATGGTGGAGAACAATCATATTGAATCTCATTTGTATAAGGATAATTATTATAATGAGCATTGTTTTGACTGAATTGTAGTTGTTCGATTATATGGTGTCCACTAGTATCAATGAGGGTTGGGATGAAGGGATGATAGTCAGAGTATCCATCCATAACATTTGGTTGCACTGCTTGGGTAGTGATATGTAGCAGTGGCTCAAGAGATGTTTGGTGGTTATCATAGAGCAGTTCCTCAAAGGGAGAGGGAGGAGAGGAAATGGGTATGGTCATAGATGGGTGAGGGGGTTGTGGGAGGGGAACTTCTTGAGTGGTGATGTTGGTTGTACCCACAGTATGAATAGTGGGAGGGTAAATGTCCATCTTGATAGGACTGACTGGGACAGTTTGAGTAGCAACTTGATTGTCCACCAGAGAAATTTGGGTTTCGATCACATGTGGTGGTTCAGAATTAAGGAAACGTTGTTGCATCTTATTGAACTGGTCCATGCATTCAAGGAAATAGACTTCTTCCTCCTGGGTGTACTTCATGTTACCCCCAGAGGCTTGAAAATGTATGAACTCCGTTCCCACTCTTAGTGTGAGAAGTCCTGCCTCAACGTCGATGAGGGCCCTAGCCGTGGCGAGGAATGGCCGACCAAAGATGAGAGGGTAGCTAGTGTCTTCTTTTATATCAAGTACCACAAAGTCACAAGGGATACAGAAATTTCCGACCTTGATTGGCACATCATCAATTATACCAAGAGGCTTGGTAATGGAAGAGTCTGCAAGTTGAATACGCATCGGAGTTGGTCTAGCATCAGTTAGGCCAAACCTTCTACACATGCTCAAGGGGATGATGGACACACTAGCTCCAAGATCAGCTAGGCCTGAATGGCTGGTAGAGTCACCGATAGAATAAGTGATTTTGAAAGATCCTGGATCTTTGCGTTTCTTTGGCATTTTACTTTGGATGATGTCTGATGTAGTTTTAGCCAATTTTACCATTTCAGATTCCTCGGTAGTGCGTTTACGATTTAGAAGGGCTTTGAAGAATTTTTTCCATTCAGGTAGATCAGTCATAGCGTCCAAAAGTGGGATTTTGACGCATAACTTTCTCATAATTTCCTTGAATTTGTTGAACCTAGAGTCTAATTGGGTATACTTCAGCCGACCTGCAAAAGGTACACACGGCTTATATACATGACTCTCTTCTTGTGGGGAAGGTGATCTCAGCGCTTGAGGGACAACAACAGCCTCTTCATCACCCCCTTGGTCAAAATCTATGATGGGGGAACTTCCTTCTTCTTCCGTGGTAAGGCCAGATCTAGTAGTAACAGCCTTAAGTTGTTCTATATGCCTGGGGTTGGGTTCAGGCTGCCCAGGGAAGGAGCCGGTGGGAGGTTTTTGTTGGGCAAATAGGCGGGCCAACTGTGCGTCAGTTGCCTTTTGATGGGCTTGTATGGCCACAAGGGTTTGTTCTATGTTTGCCAGGCTAGGATGACTTGGGGGAGGAGGAGGGGGGCATTTTGAGGCGGCTGGGGAGGTTGAGGTTGGTTTAGATTTTGGGGTGGAAGGTTTAGGTTTTGGAATTGTTGGTAGTGTTGTCGATTTTGGTGATTTCCAAAATTTCTTTAATTGTTGTATGGGAATCCAGGTGGTGTTCGATTGTTACTTTGAGGGTAGGAAGGCCTTTGTTGAAGTTGGGTAGAGTTCTCGGCGCCTGAGGGGTTCCCATACTGAAAACCAGGGTGATTTCTAGGTTGGTTGGGATTGTAGTAACCTTGGCCTGGTATTGTATGAATCGAGTTGATGTCTTCTGTTTGTTGTCCTACTTCAGGTTGCATGGGTGTGTTGTTGAGATATTGACAATGGAGGGTGGTATGGTCGTATCCTTGGCAAATACCACAAAGGGAATCCATGGCCTTTAGTTGATGGGGTGACTCCCTAAGGGTGACTAAGGATGACTCTAACCGATCTTGTTTTAAGGTGATTAATTTTAGGCTTTCCGCTATGCTTTGGATATCATTATTAACTTCTGCCTTGGCTACCTTAAGGATTCCTCCAATCCCTCTTCTAGCCCTTATTTCTGAAGCCTGTTTAACTACCTCCCATGCACTAGTTAAACTTTGATGCATGAAATTTCCTCCAGATGAGGAATCAAGAAAAAATTTGGTATCATCATCAACACCACGATAGAAAATCTCTATGAGTTGGGCTTGAGAGATGTCATGGTGGGGGCACTTCCTAAGTAAATCCTTGAACCTTTTCCAGGCTTCACCTAAAGACTCTCCTGGGGACATAGAAAAATGAGTTATTTGACCCCTAACTTCATAGGTGAGAGACGGGGGGTAGAATTTTTCAAGAAACTTGCTTTGTAAAACTTCCCATGTTGTGACATGTTCTTCACTCTCCATGGTGTTGTACCAGCTACTAGCTTGGCCGGAGAGGGAATATTTGAACAACCTAAGTCGGATGGCATCTTCAGAGACACCTGGGAGTTTGTTCAAGGAACAAAGGTCAATGAACCTTTGAAGGTGATCTTGGCAACTTTCCCCATTGTTGCCCAAGAAAGGGTTGGCTTGCATCATGGTGATCCATTGTGTTCAGATTTCAAATTGTGGAGCAATAATATCGGGGGGTATGACCGGATGTTGTGCATAGGCCGTTTTAGGAACAAAAAAGTCTTTTAGTTGTTTTTGCCTTTTAGCTTCCCTCTTATCGGCTTCTATGGTTTCTTGCTCGGCCCTAAAGGTTGCACGTAAAGCGGCTTCTCTTTCCGCTTGTTCGGCTTGGATGAGCTCTCTTTGAGCTGCAAGAGCTTGGTCGATCCTACGGGCGACCTCGTCTTCATTCATTCTCGCAAGATTTTGATGATTTAGACGATGAAAAGTCCTTTCTATATCTGGATGAAACGGTTGGAAATCGTCGGTCGGGCGTCGCATGCATAATTAAACAGTTATTCGTGTGCAGAAAAAATGTACTGCCGGAATGGAAACTCGGCAGAAAGAGGAGTACACTTCCGGAATGTTACTCGGAAGGCATGAAAAAAAAGAAAAAAAGTTTTTTCAAAATTGTTTTGGGGTTCGAGAAAACAATCCGTTGTCTCCGACAACGGCGCCAAATTGATACTCGTCGTTTGTAATATCAATCACTAAGATGGTTAATCCTAGAGTTTAAACCTTTTTTACTTCTGGTTTTAAGGGTAGTATAGAAGGGTCGATCCCATAGGACAACTATTAGAGATTGTTCTTTAGAACCCAAAGATTGAAAAACTTTATTATTTATTTTTTTGGTATTTTTCTTTTTATTGAAGCAGAAAGTAAAGTTCAGTTGGGGTTTTGTGTGATTACACTAATGCAAGAAGAAAAGTACTTAACAAGAATAAACATGCACAAGACAATAATAAAAAGATTGTTAACACAAGTAAAATTATATGAATGGAAGACTAAGAATTAAAGAAAACGAAGGATGCGGTGATTAAATCAAGAGAAGGAAATCGAGACTAGTAGGGGTTTTCACCACCTTAGCCTAGGTGATAACAACTAAATCTTAAACGACGATTCGATGAAGGTTTGCGAATTTAAAAACTCACAAGAGAGAAACTCCACATGAGCCCATTGGTCCTGGTGCTCATGCTTCCTAATTTATCATCCTAAAAGACGAGAATCTACGGTCATATCAAAACATCTATGTAATCAATTTTATTGTTCTAAATCCGGATTTTCATGGTCATATCCATCCGGATTAACATGCGATCCGAAGATCAATTATTCAATTAAAATCAATTACCATCTAATAGTTTAAGAAGAAATCGTTAAAACCATGGCTAAGGGCTTATTCCCCTTTGCCCCGATAAAAGACTACTCGCACATGGAGAAAAGGGAGACGGAGGAAGAAAGTACAAAAGCCATAGTCTAGCCCAAAAATCAGGAGATGAATCCTTATGCTAGAGTCAATGAAATGACTTAGTCCTTTGTTCCTTGCTCCAAAAATAAAGCGCGGAGAAAAGTAGATTAAGACTAAGGCGAGAAGAGGAGACAAGAACAAGAATGGAAGAACGGTGCTTGAATTAAAACTACTTTATTGCATAATAAAAAGATGACTACCAGATTGATTGCTGTAGAATTCCAAAATACAAGAAATCCAAGATGCCTTGAGGAGGAGGAAGTGCCCCTCCTTTTATAGGAGAAGGAGGGGGGTATACATTAGGTTTAGGATAAAAGAAGTGGCAGCCGGCGGCTGCTAACTTTCTAGATCTAGTCAATAGAGGAAACAATTGATTTCTTTACATCCTTTTGCATTAATTTCCCGCAACAGCGGTTTCGAGCGTATTTTTGGGCTAGTCAAAAATTCAGAAGCGGCCCGAAAATATATTTTTCCTGTAGATAATTGAATTATCTTTCCAACGCATACTTGCACAATAAATTCCGCCTTGGGATGTGGGAGTTATACCAATTTTGGTGAAAGGTATATACTGAAATCAGACTCTGCGGGAAAACGTAATGCCACTTTCACTGGTTAATTGCGCAGCCAAATAAACACCAAAATTGTCGTAAAATATATTTTTTTTGTAGCCAATAAAATTCTCTTTTTATTTCATATTTTATCTTGGAATTCCGCCTTTAGAAGCAGAAGATATAGCTATTTTGGTGACGAGTATCTCAGACACTGCGAGAATATTTGAAAGTCTCATATCTTCATCTTTTATTTTTTCGATTTAATTACTTAGATAATTCCTGAAAATTAAAAAAAATATCATAAGAATTCAGGAAAAGTATATCAAGAAGATGAAAGTGCTATTTATTTTTGAATTAGCTAAAATTAACAAAAAAGTCCTAATTAATTATTCTAAATGAAACAAAAATAAGAGATGAATATGCATTCATCACAAGACATTATGTAAAAGAAATATAATTTTATGAACATGAGTTCGTCAACAATTTAAGTTAATGTCAAAATGTTCGTTTGTAAATATTTTTCCTGTGAGGAAAATAAAGTCAAATAAACACAAGATCTTAAAAGAAGATCAATCTATATCGAGGGATAGGAGAATTAATTAAAATAATCGAATAAACCTTTGAATGAAGGAATTAGTTGAATTTAGGAGAAACGATGGATTATAGCTCAAGATAGATTTAGCTCCCAAAATTTGGTATATATTTTTTTGTCTTAGGGAGACCCCGCTCCCCCTCCTCAAACAGGTGCTAGAGCCCGGATGACCCAAGGAGTTGGTAAATATAGTGTGCTCAGGGGGATTCGAACCTAGGTCCCCCAGGGAGGACAAGCCGGACCAAACCACCTGAGCCACACTGGCCAGAACCCAGACGTGTGCATCTAAAACATGAACACTTGATGTGTTATCAATCTTTTACTTATGGGGACCATGTTTCTCTTCATCATCCAATGATAATTCCATATGTAAAGAAGTTGAAGCATCGTCATATACATCACTACTCATATATCATAATAATTGTCACCCAATCTTGTAGCCTTGCATATTATAATACTTTAACACTGCCTAACTCTCACAGAATATAACATATCTAATATACTATTTTTTTATTTTATCCCATACTCCTATAGAAAAATAGTTGATTTCCATAATCAAGAAAAATGCATGAAACCACTTTATCATCCAAAATTTGTTGCTTTTCTTTGGGAATGTGTGCATATGTATTGCACTAAAGTACTCAAAAATGAGAACGGTATCCATTCTTACATGTCCCTACCTTCTCTGGTTTTTAGAATCCAAAATGAACTAATGGATATCAAAAAATCAAACGGTCTGAAACACTCACTGCCTTTCCCTAGAGTGTCTTTGGGAAATTGAAGTACTAAAAAGAATCTAATTTCCAAATCAACATAGTTCATCTCTCAGTTGTATTATTGCAATAAGTTTTCTTGTCATCATTATTTTTATCTAGGATTTGGGCCCTTGTTACCTTTTCAATTCCTTGCAATCTATCTTAAGTGACGAACTTACCACAATGGAGCATTCTGTTCTCATCAAATTGGATATACCAAAATCTTTTTTGTGGTCTCGAGACTCATTATGCTTTCAGATTTTTATTCTCTTTCTCTATCAATTCTCATATTATTTTTCAAGTGCAACTCCAAACCACTATCACCTGAAGCCCACTATGAACATAAATTTTTACTCCTTTTGTATAAGTCCTAACTGAAAAATATGATTTACATATAATAAAGTTTGGTAAATATTTTTTTTGTATTTTTGTTTCAATCCTCTTGGGACAAGAATTCAATAAATCATGTTTGAATGATGTAAATACCAATTCAATGTGATGATATTACTTTTAGTAGTATTTTGTGATGCCTTTGCTAAATTTTGAACATAATAAGATTCATATGTGCAATTGAGACTATTATTTGTATTAATAAAAGGGTATATCAAAGACCAAGAAAGGGACAATCATATTGTTTATTTGGTTGGCATATTTATATTACACAATATGAGACTATAAGTAAGAGAATCCCAAAATGTTAATTAAATGAAACCTTTCTATGATTTACTATGAATTTTCAAAGATATGCATCAAAAACCCTTTTGCCTCTCCTATTTCATTTTCCTTTACACTTTCATTCCCCCTATTCATCTAATGTAGTGATCCAACTATTTGTGCGTGTGTGGTCCATCACAGACCCATTTTTTGGATGTGACCGGGACCCCAACCCAGCAGGCAGTAGATGTTGATCCAATGGCTATAGGATTGTCTTCCATCTCCCATCATTTTTTCAAACTAGGAGGCATGTTGATCGTGAGAATGCTAACCCTTACTACCACTTAGGTATTACCTCCTCCCTGAGTTTTCCTCACAAACATCCCCACACTCCAATTTGTCTAGGTGTATAGGTGGTTCAACATCAAATTTTTCCTTCGCCTCCAAGTATGACCCTATCTAGTTCATCTTCTCTCAACCCAATGAAACCCTAATTCTCAAAATCCTAGTATCTCTCTTATATATACTATGCAAACCCTTCCTTTTGGTTAGGAATCACTCCATGGTCTCTACTAGAACATTTTTAGAATGATCTTCCGCTCCAATTCTTCCTCCTCCTTGCTCAAGTGAGCTATGCCTTAGATCCTATTGCTTCCCTTTGTACACAAGTTGAGTGGAAGATAGAGACTTATAACCACCTAATTACACTCAAGTATTGACCTAGATCAAGATCAATAGTTTCCATCACCCACCCTTCTCTTTCTATCATTCTCAGTTAGTAGAGTTAAAGGTTCTCAGTTCTCCTAACATCCACATGGTCAAATGTTGACCTAAGATCAACATTTTCTTCATCCCACGTCACACAATACTTGTGCAGGTAGATAAGTGTAGGGCCATCACAAGAGCATGTAATCGTGTTGTGTCTAGGGTGGAACACCAATCAGTGGCAAGTGTTTTCTCTCAATAAGGTAAATTCTTGCCTATTTGACCAAATCTTGAGATAATACCATGATCTTCGATAAATCATAATCAATGAATCCTTTGTCAAAAAAATACGTACAAGTACTCCATGCAACTAAACATACTTGCAACATATAAATCCATTTTGGTTTGACTTACATCTCCAATATCATCCACGTTATCATTTTAAAATTGAAAATAATGTAATCTTGTTATTTATGACTTTATTTGATAATGTCAATAACTCTAATTAATTTTTCATTTGTTTGAAACCTTAGTCTGAATCTTGTTACTTTTATGGTGATAATGATAAGGATATGGAATCTAAATGGATACCTAGGACCTAAGTTAGTAGATATCATGGTTTCTAATTATAGCAAACTCTATAGATTTTTACTCTGTATAAGGTTTCTTGGTAATAAAAGACTATGTGGATAATAAACATTACATTTTGGTTAATTAGAACCTTTTTTTCTTTGAATTCATACTTAATTTAGCAATGGTGGCTAAATGAAGAAAGATGGAATAGAATACACAAATAAATTGGGTTTTCCCTATATATGGGAGTCCAAGTATGAAAACCCTAGAAGATACAACTAAAGATCTATTTTAAATCCTAAACTTGAGAGACCATGGCTGACCTAAAAACTTAATTTAGGTTTTTATGGTTTTCGTAGTACGTTTAGTGATGATTTGTTTTGCAAATTAAATAAGATGATTGATTATTTGATTGATCCATGCACCAAAATAGGTACGCGAGGGGCACTTATAGTTAACCTCCTTAGCATTCTCTATTTCTCATAACCTTTTCTAAAGTATATATATATATATATATATAGGTTTAATACTTACTACCCACGCGGGTAACCAGATAAACTACTCACATCTAAGTATCAGTGGCATCTTTCATAAATAACAAAGTGTCATCCTTTTTGTGTAGGCTAAAGCGGTGGCATTCACTTGTAATTATGACAAATATTTCTTGTACGTTTGGGAGGACGGAACGGTGGTGAGTGGATATCGTGAGGGCTGAATAATTAAAATTCTTAGTTCTTGATACTTCTACATTATGGTTTGGCAATCTAGGAGGTAATATGTAGTGGATGGATAAAATAATATATACAACAATGACACACATGATTGATGTGGGTGGAAGAAGTTACAGACAGAGAGAAAAATGAAGTCTTTGAACATACAAAAATTACAATATCATAATGTAATAAGAAAGTGTCATATGTAATATGGACAGTCACATTGTAATAAGAAAGAGCCAACCATAATGTAGGTGACCATTTTGTAATATGGATACTCATAAGTGTCATATGTAATATGAACAGTCACATTGTAATAGGCAAGAGTCAACCATAATGTAGGTGACAACTTTGTAATATGGATACTCATATTGTAATAAGAAAGTGGCATCTGTAATATGGATAGTCACATTGTAATAGGCAAGAGCCAACCATAATGTTGGTTATAGTTTTGTAATATGGATACTCATATTGTAATAAGCAAGTGTCGTATGTAATATGGACAGTCACATTGTAATAGGCAAGAGCCAACCATAATGTAGATGACAGTTTGTAATATTGATAGTCATATTATAATAAGCAAGTGTCATCTATAATATGGACATTCACATTGTAATTGGTAAGAACCAACAGTAATGTAGGTGATAGTTTTATAATATGGATTGTTACACCCCGATCTCACAATTACCACTAATCATGAGATTAGGGCATAAATTGAGGATTTAACGTAATACAAAGATCACCCTTAACTTTTTCTTCTTTTTCAAACTCTTGTTTTTCTCACATTGAACCACATAAACTAACTTTACAAGGGAATCTAGACATTTATTTCTCTAATCTGATTTCAACAGTAAAAATGCATATATGAATGTTCATTATGTTTCACATACTTTTAAGCACATAAGATTTGCTGATTCACATATATTGCTAAAAGAGGAATAATGTTATACATCATCATTTACAACTCTCTCTTATTTCTTTACAAGGACCTAGAGTGACAAGGACCGACTGAACTTAACTATACTCAGACTTAACTCTTATGGTAGATCTACTCTGATGCAATGACCTTCTTCAAGTCCGTGTGATATCCCTAAAAATTGTGAGTAGAGGGGTGAGCCTACTCGCTCAGTGAATGAGTACTTCAAAGAAATAGTCTAAAGCACTGATATAATTACAGATATACTTTTGAGCAACTAATATCAATTATAACAGCAGTAAGCTTTAAAGAGGTTGATCATTGACAATCATAAATATGGCAGAATACTCTAGATATCAACACGAGCAAATCAATATATGAACATGCTTGATTAATTTCAAAGAGAACTAATAATTTAGAAACATACAAAGAATAATTGATGGGAAACTGTACTCGAATCTTTCTTAGCCTTTCTTACTTATAAGAAACTCTTTAAACCTATATGAACATATTTTAGCTTATGCATGCCTTGATCATATGCAGTGTAGTCTACATATGAAGACTCGTAGCGAACTACGATCTCACCGTACAAGACTTAGCTGACACACCCGGGAATGCTAAGTTTGACTACTCTCTGGTCTGCAATAGGAAAATGGCTCTCTGGCCTCGGCACATCTATTATGCCGTAAAAGCTGGACTCCTCCTCTAACCTGAGCACACATGCAGAGAGTCAAGCCACCTATTGGCTTTTTTTTCTGTACTCTAGTGCCACCAGGATCTCTGGTTAATGTTGGACACTACAGTCTATAATTTAAGGAGACTTCCACTAGGGCTTCATCCCCCGTACCACCTTTCGGTACGTTCTGACCCCCGTATACTAAATGCATCGCCAGGGTTAGGTCGTTTTATCCCTAAGGCGCAGACCTCTCATAGGGATTCTATGGTGTTTAGGACTCTTAAGTCTATTGTTTTATTATTCCTAGAAAGCTCTCTCTACATTATACCTTTCTCTTACTTATACTTGACTCTGGTATCTCTATGGTGTCGCATCTACTTATTTGAAGTTATAATACAATATGTATATCATTCTAAACTTGGCAGAGCAATATATTCAAAACACTGTAATATACTGAGTAATCAACATACTATACATGCAGGTAGACTAAAATTCTTAAATCACCAGATTACATGTTCACTTGGCACATACACACTAGAATCATGCAATTTAACATCTTATTACACTGATAAGAGTTAATTACTTGACATATGAGAAATTGTCAGTAGCACCTATAAATTATTTATACTTGGAAAACATGCACATCAACCCAAATATTGGGTTGTGCATCTCATACTGAGAACATGGTAATCAAAATGCTTAATTCATTGAACACCTTATCTTTAGAGTTTCATTTACCTCATTCACTTATCACATGGCTCTCATAAGGATTTAATATGTCATAAACATCCACTAAATACATATTGCTTTAAACAAGTCATATACAATCAACATATGTATGAAATCCTCGAATTGAGCTAAATTAGGGTTTTCCATGCCATTCATTGAGATATTATGAATCAAGAATAACATTGCATAAATAGAGTCTATGATGCCAATAAAAACACTTCAAATGGATTTCACTATATTTATTCACAAATTTTAAACTTTCCTCGCATTTAGGGTTTCACCCTCTTTATTGAGATATCAAACAAACACTATTCACCTTAAATGAAATCCAAGATAGTATCTAACATATATGTACTATGAATTCATATAAACAATCATTCATAACCAAGGGAATCTAGATAAACAAATTTCTCTATTTAATTATACAACAATTTTAGTAATAGACAAATTCCCTATATTTCAGTTTACTCTTATAACCTCTACAAATACTTAGAGAATTCTCATTAGGATGTATTGTATACATTTCTAATATGATTTTATCATATGAAATTAATCCAAATAGAGGAAGGATCATTTTCATATCATTTTGCAACAGCTTAGATCAAACACACAATTCAAGGTTTGTAGTCTCATACTAAGCAATTAAAGATTATGGATGATTTAACCAATTTTCGTACAATTTACTATTTAAAGGAAGTTCCCACTCACCCTAAGGTGTAAAAACATCTTAAAAAAGCAGCTCATCCCTAAAAATCTTGATCTCATATCAAATCCCTAGCAATTCACCTGATTCTTCTTCCTTTCAACTCGGAAACCCTAAAAATCAGGGATTATGAAGAAAGAGTGAGAAAGGGGGAAGTTTTGACACCATTTTGGATCAAATCAGAGGAGGGACAGAATCTTGACATGTGATAGAAGATTCACCATTAAAGTTTATGCAAAGAAGCTAAACTTACATGATTTCATCATTCCTCAGACCACAAAACCCTAGGTCAGCATATCCATCACTTTCTCCTCTCAAACCCTAACTCTCCCTCTCTCTTTAGGATTTCATTTCTCTAGATTGAATCAAGAATTATGAGAGCTCCTCGTGTGTTAGGTTGACCATATAGATCAATTGAGCTGCTTGGGTTAATTTCACATTGACCCCTCACTATACTTTCTCTTATTTCAGCTGAATTTTCTGTCATAAAAATATTACTGTAATTCATCTACGGATAAGGTCTAAACGCATCCCAAAAATTATGAAAAGTTTACATGTTGTTTATGATTGAGTTTCAGATCTCTAGAATTTTAGATCATTTGGAGTTACTAATAAATAATAAAAAATAAACCACTACACTGCTGAAAAGCACTCTGTCAGCATTTTGGTCAAAGTATAGTTCGACCGAGAACCACATTCAAAGAACACTCAAATATTCTAAAAATTTTCTCCAATATGTATGATTGAGTTATCCATATCATATCCAAAATTATATTAAATACAAAATTTCTAGAAAATATGAAAAATCATTTACAACACTGCTATCCTGATCAAATTCCATATTCATGTACTATCAAAACCCTAATTTTTGTCGATTAGGGTTTACATTTCTCAAACCTAAATTATTCAAACTAAAATCATAGTTAGAGTTTCTTCTTAGGTTTGAAACATCACAATTGATCTACTATCATTAATCAAGTCTAAATGATGTTCAATCTAATTAAGCATGTAATCATTCAGGTAAACCCTAGTTTACCAATTAAGCACAAATGTGGTCATTACAATTCTCACCCCCTTAAAAAGTTTTGTCCCCAAAACATAAATACAAAAACAAAGTATATTCAAAGTTTATTTTAAGCTTATGAAATCTTACATGTCATTACATTCTTGTATTTCATACTTGAATGCAGTTTTCAACATTAAGTCCTTCATTTCTTTTCTAATCACAACATGTTTGAAACAGTTCTCAATGATAACAAACAAATTCTCTATGCCACAATCAATCATAGCAGAGAGAGAGAGAGAGAAACATCCATTTCAATATTTTCTTATACTCTTGAGGTGTTACCTCAACATTGATAATCTGATCCAACCATCTCAATTCATACAACTCAATATGTACTATTGTTTTATATTACCTCTGAGTCACAAAAGAGAGTTCACTATGTTGTTTTGCATTTTACTATTGTTCTACTCAAATAGCAAAATAGTCTTGAGTTGGAAGACTAGATTCAACAGAAATTGTACAATACTACTCACAACATCCACATTGCATCATGGATGCATAAGGTGAAGCATTACCATCACATTCCATATTATTCTCAAGTATGAACCCACACATAATTCAAGGTGTAACCATCAGGTTATAGCATACTAGGGTTTCAAGAACAGTAATAAAGTACTCCATGATTGTATTAGTCATTCAAGGACTATTCATACCCAATTGCCATCACTTAGTTATATTGAAGCTAGGTATAACAAAACAATCTATACCTCATTAGGGTTACATATCAATACAATATGGTTATCATCCCTTCTATTCATATGAGTGAATAGGTAAGACTATGTTATTCAGGGTAACCCTTCATTTGTTCCATCATCATTCGACCCATATCACCATACCACAATTATACAATACTAAGATGGATTACTGGTATGAATGACTACAACTATCAGACACCTTTAATTAACATATTGCTTGCATGTGTACACTGAAATCATACGTAGAACCAATTTACATCCCTTAATATAACTTCCACAAATTATACTTCTAAAAACAAATTCACATATTACTAAAAGACATTGTTTTCTCTTATCTCTCTCCTCATTCACTACTACTCACTTTTTGCTACTTATCCTTCTCATTTTAATCATGTAGATTAAACATTCCTAAAATTGAAACATACAAGGTACAAATAGATTATTCATCATTCTTGCTATCACTGCAAGAATTTATCTCATGTTGCACTTCACTCATATTGTATTTCTCCTTTTGTTCAAAACACACTTGTTACATTTCAAATTTATATCTTACTCTTTACTCCGAATCATTTCCATATTGTTTATCAACATATCAGATTAGCTATCTTTAAACCCTCGATTACTATCAGTGCTAGTTTACTTCTCATAGTGCAAATCTCATGATCTTGTTTTATAGAGATGCTAGTATTCAAGGTCAAATCACTAGTGACATCCCATGAGCGACTACAACTCTAAACATTCTAGGGTTTGGTCCTTATCAGTAGCATGACGTTATTTTGATGTGACTTTTCTCCCTTAATTTGAAATTCAAACCTTGGATCTCACAAGTTTTACTAAAGTCTTTCTTATCTTATCAATTGAATTTCCTTTCTCTTACTTGGCCATTTAGATAGATCACATTCTCAATTTACCCTTCTAGGGTTTCATCATCATATTGTGTGTCATTATTACATTCACTAGATGTCTCTACCACGGTGTTTATGCATCATATATGATTCATTTTCTTATCACTTCGTTCCCACATTGCTCTCATTAAGGAATATATGAAATAGAAGATGATTTTGAGACTTAGAATTCTTATCTTCAAACATTCAATAATACATTTCTCATATGTAGGTTTAATTAATTATTGTTTTGACTAATTAGCACTTTCTTGAATCTCGCAACCTCTTTCTTTTATTATCTATATTACTCCATTATGTTTCAAACTCTTCTTTACTTTCCATAATCCCCTTACCATATACTACTATTCCACATGTCATCTTTAACTTCTAGTTTTCTCTTATGATCATGTTGCTTCTTTTTTGTGTATGATCATGTATACCATGTTGCATATATTTCCTTTTATCCTTCTATAAATGTGAAGTTGAAATTCCAAACCAATAATCTCTCTACTAGTATCACCTCATGTTTAATACATTGCATATCCTTCATTTGAAATCAAACGAATCCTGCATGGGTGAAACATAATTTCTCTTTCAATCAAGTTTTTCCTTCTTGAATATAGTCCACCCTTGTATGACTTATTCATTTATTTAGCTACACTTTTGTTCTTCTTTTAGAAACTGTTGTTCTATAAAGACTTAGAATCCAAAGGCAGTAAGGATGAATGTATTAAACTTATTAATAAAGGTATACATTCCATGCTCTCAAATATATTATAACCCTCATTCCTTAATCAAGCTCATTATTTCCAACATTTCTCTTTGTTCAACTAAGTTTCTTATCCTATTTTTATGATTTACATGCTCATCTTGTTCTCTTCACTTTAACTCTTCTGAAGACTCTTCACTTCTATGTACTTATTGTATACTTAGCTCTTTTCTTCTATTTTACCTTTGCTTTAGAGTACATAAAAACATTGTACTCAGTTATATAATCCATTCCTCATGATTGATTCTTACTATCTTGGCCCCTTACATACTTTTCTCATATCTTTTCCATATTTCATATTTAGAGTTCATATAATACTAATAATTAAACTTAATCTGAACCTTATGTCGTGTTCCTTTATTCCCAATTAAGGATTTCTCATATGAGGCCCCAAAGTTTGGTCTCAGATATCAGTTCCAACTGATTCTTAGTTATCCCAGTGTTTCCCTTATACTTCAAAATCTTAGAGTATATACATTCATACTAGAATTTGGATCTAATCTATCCAAAATTTACTCTTGTTATGTTACTAATAGGAGTCATTAGATCCCAGTAATACATCCTGCCTGCCAGACCAGGCCGAACCTATAGTCCTGAAGCCAAGAGCTACTCGGGATTACTCAACTCCTATTCATCTCAAATGTGTGGAAGAAAACTTATCCACTTAGGAAATCTCACTCAAAGATCATTTCTAGTCTACTTGATACAATGAATGTAATCAATAAATGCTACAACTACATAGTGTACAACAAATCTTAAAGACCCATATATATTTCAAAATATTGAATATCTGAATTCAAATATATAAGAGATTTTCTATTCATCTCCAATAAAACAACAATATGAAATGAAATTTCTATCTCATTTTATATTTATGCTCTTAATTCATGTCACTTATCTTGTTTCTAACCCTAATATTTCTAGGGTTCCTCTCTAGACCATCCTTCCACTGTATACCTGGCCAGGGTATACATGAAAGAATAGATAGAGTAGCTTGATACTGGTTGATCCAAGTACTTAGATACCATGCCAGGATATCCAAATACTCAAATCCCCAAAGCTAACATCATAACATCTCCTATCTACCACACTTATGACTCTAACTTACAACTTAATGGTCCCTAAAAACTCAGCCTAAGCTCTGATACCAAGTTGTTACACCCCGATCTCACAATTACCACTAATCATGAGATTAGGGCATAAATTGAGGATTTAACGTGATACAAAGATCACCCTTAACTTTTTCTTCTTTTTCAAACTCTTGTTTTTCTCGCATTGAACCACATGAACTAACTTTACAAGGGAATCTAAACATTGATTTCTCTAATCTGATTTCAATAGTAAAAATGCATGTATGAACATTCATTATGTTTCACATACTTTTAAGCACATAAGATTTGCTGATTCGCATATATTTCTAAAAGAGAAATAATGTTATACATCATCATTTACAACTCTCTCTTATTTCTTTACAAGGACCTAGAGTGACAAGGACCGACTGAACTTAACTATACTCAGACTTAACTCTTATGGCAGATCTACTCTGATGCAATGACCTTCTTCAAGTCCATGTGATATCCCTAAAAATTTTGAGTAGAGGGGTGAGCCTACTCGCTCAGTAAATGAGTACTTCAAAGAAATAGTCTAAAGCACTGATATAATTATAGATATACTTTTGAGCAACTGATATCAATTATAACAGCAGTAAGCTTTAAAGAGATTGATCATTGACAATCATAAATATGGTAGGATACTCTAGATATCAATAAGAGAAAATCAATATATGAGCAAGCTTGATTAATTTCAAAGAGAACTAATAATTCAGAAACATACAAAGAATAATTGTTGGGAAACTGTGCTTGAATCTTTCTTAGCCTTTCTTACTTATAAGAAACTCTTTAAACATATATGAATATATTTTAGCTTATGCAAACCCTGATCATATGCAGTGTACTCTACATATGAAGACTCGTAGCAAACTATGATCTCATCGTACAAGACTTAGCTGACACACACAGGAATGCTAAGTCTAACTACTCTTTGGTCTGCAATAGGAAAATGGCTCTCTGACCTTGGCACATCTATTATGCCATAAAAATTGGACTCCTCCTCTAACCTGAGCACACAGGCGGAGATTCAAGCCACCTGTTGGCTTTTTTTTCTATACTCTAGTTCCACCAGGATCTCTGGTTGATGTTGGACACTACATTCTGTAATTTAAGGAGACTTCCATTAGGGCTTCGACCCCCGTACCACATGTCGGTACGTTGTGACCCATGTATACTGGATGCACTACTAGGGTTAGGTCGTTTCATCCCTAAGGCATAGACCTCTCATAGGGATTCTATGGTGTGTAGGGCTCTTAAGTCTATTATTTTATTATTCCTAGAAAGTTCTTTCTACATTGTACCTTTATCTTACTTATACTTGACTCTGGTATCTCTATGGTGTCGCATCTACTTATTTGAAGTTATAATACAACATGCATATCATTCTAAACTTGGCAAAGTAGTATATTCAAAACATTGTAATATATTGAGTAATCAACATACTATACATGCAGGCAGACGAAAATTCTTAAATAACCAGATTACATGTCCACTTGGCACATACACACTAGAATCATGCAATTTAACATCTTATTACACTGATAAGATTGACATATGATAAATCGTCAGTAGCACCTGTAAATTATTTATACTTCCTTGGAAAACGTGCACATTGACCAAAATCTTGGGTTGTGCATCTCATACTGAGAACATGGTAATCAAAATGCTTAATTCATTGAACAACCTATCCTTAGTGTTTCATTTACCTCATTCACTTATCACATGACTCTCATAAGGATTTAATATGTCATAAACATCCACTAAATACATATTAATTTAAACAAGTCATATACAATCAACATATGTATGAAATCCTCGAATTGAGCTAAATTAGGGTTTTCCATGCCAATCATTGAGATATTATGAATCAAGAACAACATTTCATAAATAGAGTCTATGATGCCAAGAAAAACACTTCAAATGGATTTCACCATATTTATTCACAAATTTCCAACTTTCTTCGCATCTAGGGTTTCACCCTCTTTACTGAGATATCAAACAAACACTATTCATCTTATATTAAATCCAAGATAGTATCTGACATATATGTACTATGAATTCAGATAAACAATCATTCATAACCAAGGGAATCCAGATAAACAAATTTCTCTATTTAATTATATAACAATTTTAGTCATAGACAAATTCCCTATATTTCACTTTACTCTTATAACCTCTGCGAATACTTAGGGAATTCTCAGTAGGATGTATTGTATAAATTTCTAATATGATTTTATCATTTGAAATTCATCCAAACAGAGGAAGAATCTGTTTCATATCATTTTGCAACAACTTAAATCAAACACACAATTCAGGGTTTGTAGTCGCATACTGAGCAATTAAAGATTATGGATGATTTAACCAATTCTCGTGAAATATACTATTTAAAGTAAGTTCCCACTCATCCTAAGGTGTGAAAACACCTTAAAAATGCAGCTCATCCCTGAAAATCTCGATCTCATATCAAATTCCTAGCAATTCACCTGATTCTGCTTCCATTCAACTCGGAAACCCTAAAAATGAGGGATTATGAAGAAAGAGTGAGAAAAGGGGAAGTTTTTACACCATTTCAGATCTAATAAGATGTGGGATGGAATCTTGACATGTGATAGAAGATTCACCATTAAAGTCTATGCAAAGAATCTAAGCTTACATGATTTCATCATTCCTCAGACTACAAAACCCTAGGTCAGCATCTCCATCACTTTCTCCACTCAAACCCTAACTCTCCCTCTCTCTTTAGGATTTCGTTTCTCTAGATTGAATCACGAATTATGAGAGCTCCTTGTGTGTTAGGTTGACCATATAGAGCAATTGAGCTTCTTGGGTCAATTTCACATTGACCCCTCACTATACTTTCTCTTATTTCAGCTAAATTTTCTGTCATAAAAATATTACTGTAATTTATCTACTGATAAGGTCTAAACACATCCCAAAAATTATAAAAATTTTACATGTTTATGATTGAGTTTTAGATCTCTAGTTGAAATTTTAGATCATTTGGAGTTACCAATAAATAAATAAAAATAAAACACTACACTGTTAAAAAGCACTCTGTCAGCATTTTGGTCAAAGTATAGTTCGACCGAGAACCACAATCAAAGAACACTCAAATATTCTAAAATTTTTCTCCAATATGCATGATTGTTTTCCATATCATATCCAAAATTCAATTAAATAAAAAATTTGTCGAAAATATGAAAAATCATTTACCACACTACTATCCTGATCAAATTCCATATTCATGTACTATCAAAACCCTAATTTTTTCTGATTAGGGTTTACATTTCTCAAACCCTAATTCTTCAAACTAAAATCATAGTTAGAGTTTCTTATTAGGTTTGAAACATGACAATTGATCTACTATCAATAATCAAGTCTAAACGATGTTCAATCTAATCAAGCATGTAATCATTCAGGTAAACCCTAGTTTACCAATTAAGCACAAATGTGGTAATTACATGGATAGTCATATTGTAATAAGCAAGTGTCATATGTCATATGGATAGTCACATTATAATAGGAAAGAGCCAACCATAATGTAGGAGACAGTTTGTAGTATGGATAGTCATATTGTAATAAGCAAGTCATATGGATAGTAATAAGTAAGTGTCATATGTAATATGGACAGTACACATTATAATAGGCAAGAGCCAACCACAATGTAGGTGACAATTTTGTAATATGGATAGTCATATTGTAATAAGCAAGTGTCATCTATAATATGGAGAGTCACATTATAATAGGAAAGAGCCAATTGTAATGTAGGACATAGTTTTGCAATATGTATACTCATATTAATATGGACAGTCACATTGTAATAGGCAAGAGCCAACCATAATGTAGGTGATAGTTTTGTAATATGGATAGTCATATTGTAATAAGAAAGTGTCATCTGTAATTTAAATTGAAAAACAAGTGAGTTTGTGAAATTTATGTATGTAGTAACAAAATATAATGTGGTTAGGAATACTATAATATGTAGCTCGCATTGACAAATCATATATCCTCTACATACAATTTAAATTGAAACTACAAGTGAGTTTCTGAAATTTGTGTATGTAGTAACAAAATGTAATGTGGTTATACATACTGTAATAAGTATGAACAAATTGTAATCACGGTAGATATTTTGTAAAATACAGACATAAATCGTTGAACATCAGAAAAGGCTGATTGCACATGTTAAGAAGGAAAATAAAATAATATGAATTAAAATTGTTCCTACATGTTGACATTTATCGGAATTTAGTATCATGATTAGATAGATAAGAGGTGAGAGTTATGGAGTCCATATTCAAACTCTCGCATATGGTTAATTGACCAATAATATATGCATTATATTTTAGAATTTAAAAATATGTGTGCCATCGGGTTCATGTGTGGATTTTGCCACTTTTTCTATTTACATTATCTGCCACCGTCAGCATAAAACATAATAAGTACTTTAATTTTTACCGTGAATGCCATCACTCAATTGAAAGTTAAGCAACAATTTAATATTTAACATATCTGCCACCGCCTACTCAAGCCACAAGTAACAAAGACTCACTACCCACACAGGCAACAAGTGAATTCCCTATATATATATATGTGTGTGTGTGTGTGTGTGTTATGATTGTTCATTCAATACCCGGTGTAGCATAGATTTTTGCTACCGTCATCCAAAAAAAGTAATTATACGGTTAGAAATGTAACCCTCTGGACAAAAAAGTAACTGTGATGATAAAAAAAGTAACTATATGACTAAAAAAGTAAATCTAGGAAGAATACACAACATATATATACATGTAATTATATATTTGAATCTGTTGTTTCAAATGTAACTATCTATGTATGAAAAGTAATAGTTTGCAAGGTAAAGTAACCCTCTTCATGTGTAAAGTAAGAAACTCGAAAAAAGTAACCAAAATAGGGGGCGGGTAGCTACCCGCATGGGTATATATATGTGTGTGTATGTGTCTGTGTGTGTGTATCTGCATATATATATATATATATATATATATATATATATATATATATATATATATATATATATATATATATATATATATATATATATATATATATATATATATATATATATATATATATATATATATATGAGTCAGGCTAGAATACACTCGAGTGTATAACACGTTGTATACCCCCATGGTGTTTGCCTATCTAGACCATGTTTTTCTAAAATATAATTCATTGATCTTCATGGTTACAATAAAAATAGGCCACATACAAAATTTGAGCTGATTTGGATGAGTGTAAGTCACTCATCCAAGAACAACAAAATCGACGCACAAAACTAATTTGAAATGCATGATTTTTGCCTCCTTTAGATGCACGACCTATAAGTCTCCAAATGAGCTAAAATGTATTATGTAGTATGCTCTTAAGGTATTTAAAAAGTTCAACAATTTAGATTTTTCAAAAAATTAGTGCATCTTTAAAAATGACTGAGGTTTACGGTGCCTCCGGTACACTCGAGTGTACACTAGCCTGACTATATATATATATATATATATATATATATATATATATATATATATATATATATATATATATATATATATATATATATATATATATATATGAGGGTTTATTCATTTCCCATGCAGGTAACTAAGATTTCTCTACCCGTGCATCTGAAAAAGTAGCAGGTTGCTCAAGAAAGTAACTATATGGATAAAAAAAGTAAATATGTTATATATATATATATATATATATATATATATATGAGTGTTTATTCGTTGCACTAAGATTTTGCTACCTATGCATCTGAAAAAGTAACGGGTTGCTCAAGAAAGTAACTATATGGATAAAAAAGGTAACTATGTAATAAAAAAGTAATTATCTAACTAAAAATCTAAAAAGGGGTCGAATATACAGTAGAAATTCTAGATTAATTAAGTAACTATACATCTATTACAAGTGTATCTATTATACATGCAGTATAATTATTTCAAATATAATGTAACCCTATACTTGTGATAAATAAAAACTTGTAGAAAAAAATAACTATTTCTGGATTGGGTAGCTACCCATTAAAAATCCATATATATATGTATATATACACATATATGTATATATACACATATATATATATATATATATGTATGTATGTATGTATGTATATATATATATATGTATGTATGTATATGTATACATATATATACATATATATGTATATATTGGTTGATTGTTTTAATTCTTGATATTCTAAGATTCTATGTGCATAATTTGAATAATGATTGAATTAGACATTCAAAGAATCATAAGGGTGGAAATGAACCCTAAGAGGGTGAATCAAAACAACATAAAATTAAATTAGGGTACATGAAGGAACACCAAGAATGAGAAAGAATCCCTTTTAAGAATGCATTCTATTTCACATGGTGAGTTAACTAACAGTCCTTTGAGGGAAAATACATCCGTCCACTTGGTGATGCATGAGGGAACTAGCATTGGTTCATTAAGTAAGACATCTAAGTTTGGGTTTACACATGAACTGAAACTATGAAGTTCTTTACTTGCATTTATTTTATCAATGATTCACATGCACATTTTTATTCGTATATGTATTGTTGTGGTTACACCTTTGTATGTAACACAAAAATATGAAGACTCGTTATTTTTCAGCATTTTATCTAAACTCATGATTCTTAGATGTATGCATGTCGTTGATCCAACATAAAGAAAAGAATAAAGTTATGAAGAGAGCACAAGGATTAGGTAGTGGATATTTGATCTCATTTCCTATAAGATTCAAATTTTAAATTCCAAGTTAAGTACCTTCATTTGGAGTCTAATGTCATGTAACGTATAATCTCTCATCATTTGAATGAAATTATCTGTTATTTTTAATTATGTGAATATGGTCACAGGAATAATAGTGGGATACCCATTCTCTGCCGTCCTTATTTATGGGGATAATGGGAGGAGGGGTCATTAAACTTGGTATCAGAGTCAAATTCACTTAAATGTATTTCTATTATTAATAATTCAAAACACTTTAGAAATACAAGGGAATTATATAGGTTTTTCCAAAAGAAAATGGTGTCTAGTATTGGATCACAACATGGAGGCTGGAAAAAATTTCCTCCATGCCACTAGTTATTTTGTAAGGACTCTTGGGCTGTCATTTACCATACTTGGCCAAAGCTTTAGGATTTTCTAGAAATAAGATACCTTCTATCCCTTCTCATCTATATTTCATCTTTCTCTCGATCCTCTACTATGTCTAACCTTGAAGTCATGATATAAACTTGTATTTTTAAATAGGGTTAATTTGAGAAAATCAGCATTAGGCATACTTCGACAACTACAATAATGAAAGGGTAATTTGAAATATGTAAATATGAATCATGTTTTCTATAATGTATACTTCTCCTATAAGGAGAAACCCTATAATTTCTATAACTTGTGCATAAAATGAGATAACCCACTCAACTTATGAAGGACCTAAGTAGAATAAAATAAAGAGAAAATCTTATAAGAAGGAAGTTAATTTGTAGACCCTGATCAAAAACCATGATCTTGAGTATACAAAATCAATGAAAGAAGATATTACACATATATGTCCAAAACCTAAAACCTAGAATCAAGACAAAGAGAAAAATCCATGAGAAGGAAGTTGATCCTTGGATCCAGATCAAAAACCATGGTCATTGGTAAATGAGATGAATTAAGAAAGGTGGTGTTGAAGTGTGTGTAAAACTTAGTAGTTAGTGTATATAGTTGTGATGTTTATAAGATTTCCACCTTGAGTTCCAAGCAGGGACCCAATATCCTTAAATCTGTGAAACCCTAGGCTAATGCCTCTCATGGATTTGATAATAAATATATATAACGCATTATGACCACTAACTCACCTAATAATAAGTGAGTGATGTATGCTACCTAAATTCTACAAGGAATAGTACGAATATAGTGATTAAATAATTATGTTGACAAGAACATGATTCTCAACCCTACCCTGGGTGGATTGATGGGCATAACCATGTACACCTATATGCCCTACTTGCATGAGAATGGATCAAGAGGTAGTTTAATGAACCCAGACATAGGGATAAATGCATGATAGTCTAGGTATATCAATTTTGACTTCTTGAGAAGTTTTTACTATGCCTAATAGAAGAAAGAATAATTGCATAAACCATCCTTCTATGACACTTAAGCCCCAAGTTCTACTACTTGGACTCACAAATGTAATGATGTTGATAACTTTTAATAGTAGTAGGAATGTACCTTATGGTTTCAAAAGGAAGGTATGATGGGATAATTAGGGTTTGTTTTATGGCTCAATAAGGAAGTAGGAGTTCAAGGAATCCAACAATATCCATGATCAAACCAAGAATAAGAGAACCCCTTAAAAAAAGGAAAGATAGCAAATACTAAAGTTAGGGAACTATGGATGCCACCCTAGTAGAGAAGAGTAGTATCATAAAGCAGCTTGCTTGAACTTTACAAGTTGGATGTATAATGGAAATTTCCCTAAGTTTCCAAGAGAACCCTGAGTGAAGGTACCTACTCTAAAAGGAAAATTGCATATGTTCATGTAACTTGGAATAATACATTGTATGAAAGTTTTCATAATGGACTTGATATTTTAGATATTGATGGAATAATTTGTGGTTGAGTTTGGAGATATGTATATAATAAATGCCTAGAGCCATAATGAAGGTCCAACTAGGAAATGACATCATGGCCCATAGTGAAACCTAAGATTATTTTTTATCAACCCATTTTATCTAGGCAAATCTATAATAGGATATAATGATACTCGTTGATAAGTGGATCAGAAGAAAACTTTAGGATTGTGAAAATACAAATAATTTTTACAACCCAACTTAGCCACCAATTTTATGTACTAATAGGTTTTCATGCATATAGGTATGTTATCATGCAAGCATATACACAAGCAAGTGTTTGATCATGCAATTACATAAGATAAAAATGAGCGATCATGCAAATAGATAGCCCTAGAAGTAAGTAAGTATGAGTGATTGGTCATGCAAGTGGGTAAGGTACACATATTTTTTTTATTCAAGTAAACAAAAGACGAGATGAATTTTTACATAAGAAAATATGTGAGAATCAAACTCACTTAGAGGGAGTGGCGTTCAGAAATGTTGTGGACCAGCCCAAGTGAAGGGAGAGACCCTAAGAAGAAAGAATAATATGAAGCCTATGGGTAAATGATATGTGGTTAGATATTTTAACCTTATAATATTTATGAAAAATAAGAGAACCCACTTGATTAAACAATTTATATAAAGATGAGTTAAACTACCTTGTTTTTTACTATAATATTTGAGATAACTCTAGATGCCCTAAAAGGACCTAACCTAAAAGACGATATGCTTTATAGTATCATCGAATGGACATAGTATATGAGTAACTCCTTACACCCAACTACTCAAATATGTTGTATACAAGTCTTTTTTTATCTTTTGAGAAGTTACTTATATATATATATATATATATATATATATATATATATATATATATATCTTTGATGGTTGAATCATGAGAACAAATCTATTACTCTCTAATAAAAGAAGTTTTGCAATAGCACATGCATGCTTAAGATATGTGTTATTTAGGATAATTCAACAAGTAATATAATTCTAACTATATAATTTAATGATATAAGTAGGATGTATATATGAACTACCTTACCATCTTATGAAAATAGATACACTTTAGTTCATGTGCATGAATACTAGTTGGATATATGATCATCAGGTGGTGGAATAATGCAATGAACAAGGACGGCAAACCATACTTATAATATTCTTGGAAATCACAGTTTGTTATACATATGATCACCTAATAAAGGTTAATAATAGGATAAATAAAACCTTTCTAGGTGGGGTGTTAGCCCCCAATAGTTCATATAAACCCTTGTATCTTTGGTAACACAATATAGACGAGAAGCACGAGCATATTATCATTGAGTATAGAGATTTGATGGTAGTATGAGTTTTCTATTTGATACAACTACCTATGTTGATGCATTAGATTTAAGAAACATTTATGATTTGTGAAATGACTGACTTAAACCCCATGCTCCCTAGGAAGAAGGAAAACTAGGTTGGGATAAATATAGTTTGTTCTAATTGATTTCTATAGAAGTCTCAAGCTTCAGTAAAGGAGATACTCTGGTCTAACAAATCATCCCTTAAATATATATAGTCCTAATCTAGCTACTCTTCAGTATAAGAAGTAAAACATTGTGAAGTGATAATGTCTTGATGATGATATGCATCATAGATTTCATTAGAAATACATGATGTATGAATATGGGTTAGTAAGCCCTTTGTATCTAGGTGTAGGGTAAAGAATACAACCTAGAAAAAGGCGAATGAACTTGGTCACTATAACGACCTCTTACTTAAGTGTCACATGGCCTCATATATAAAGAAGATTTTGATGTAATATTTCATACCTTAGAGAAATGTATTCATGTAAATTAATCAAGATAGACTTCACCTTGAGTTATTGGAGCCTATGGGGTTCACCCTCAATATCTCACTATGTAACTTTGATTTTTAAAGGATATTGAGCATAGGATACTTAGATGCCCTGATAAATGCACTCCCTCCAGTATAAGGAACTTTTACATCAAACAATAACTTGGTACGTGACATATAAAGAGTCACATAGAATTTTGTTTGGCTTCTTCTAGCCCTAAAATTGTGAAATGCTTGAAATCATGTGGGACTTAACAATTATGGTAATGATAAGAAATTTACAACTACCTTAAGAAATATTTTGAATTTTGAGATAAATAAGATTATCAGGAGGGAATGATGTGAGAACATGGAATTTCCCTCATTTTGTAAAATTTTAAATTGAATAGGATTATTTAAGTATAATAAATTTGGATTAATATTTATATAATTTTTCTTTTAAGTCATGTGGTATGATACTTAAATAATTCATGAAGTTAAGTAAATATCAATCAAATGTGATGATATACTTATTATAGCGTTTTGTGAAGCCTTAGACAAATTTTGAACGTAATAAGACTTTTATTTATGTTGTTGAAAGGGTAACTTAATGGTAAATAAATGGATGCTCAACTTATGTTTTCATTTTCATCTTTGTATTATATCAAGATGAGAGTACAAGGAAGAGAATACCAAAATTTTGATTAAATCAGACCTTCCTATGAGTTAGTACAAATTTCTGGAGTTGTGGCTTGAAAAATGCCTTTTCTCTCTTATATTTCCTTTTTCCTTTCTCAGGTTTATTTAGAGTTTTTGAATAGATGATCCATCTGTTCCCACACATATGTTCCATTGTGGAAATGCACTTAGGATGTGGATGGGACCCTGACCAAACAACCACTGGATATTGATCAAACATCCATGAGATTATCATCCACCTCCAACCATTTTTGGGAAAGTCAGATATAGGGTTACCTTGAGATTATCGGACCATCCTACCTCCCAAGCTCTCCCTCTTCCCATGGTTATCCTCCTAGTCATCTCCTATCTCCATTTTAGATATTTCTATTAGCGGTTTGACATCAAATCATGCCTTCGGTTTCAAGTACCCTCTATAGTTTTCCTTCCCTCATACCCATGTAACCTTAAGTTCCAAAACCCTAATACTACCCATCTATAAACTATCAAATTTCTTCCCTAGGGTTCTAAAGCACCCATAATCTCCATGTTGTTGGAGCATTACCTCCCCCTCCTTTTCTCCTTGCTCTGGCAATCCCATCATAGAGCCTACTTCTACCATGTACACACAAATCGAGTAGAGGATTCAAACTCGAACCACGAGATAACATTCAATTATAGACTTGGATCAACATCAACATTTGCCATCACCCACCCTTCTCTTTCCCCTTCTCTCTATCTCTCTATCTCTATGTCTCTCTCTCTATTTCTCTCTTACTATGTTAGTGGAGCCATAGGTTATCAGGCCTCTAATCCTTGGTCACGGTAAAATGTTGGCTTGGGATATGTGGTTAATGTCATGCCACATCACACAACCACTATATGGCAGGTTGAGTGGAGATCATCCATGAAATTTGTGTGATCGTGCCATGTCAATGGTGTACCACCAGTCAATAGCCAGTGTTTGTTTACAATAAGGTAATGCACACCTTTTTAACTAAGATATTTAAGATAATACCCTAATATTAAATAAATCATAATAAATCATTCTTTTTTCAAAAAATTAATTGCAAGTACTCCAAATTTGATCAAAAAAATCTAAAATCCAATAAAAATTCTTGTAAGATCTAAATTGGGTTTTGTTTCACTTATAATTCTAGCATAAACCTATTTAGTTAATCTAAAATCGAAAGTAACATAATTTTGTTCATTATGAATGAATATATTAATATTTGTAAACCTAATGAGATTGTAATATCTTGACACCCTAGTTCAGATATGATTACTTTTATGGTGATAATGATAATGATGATAAGAAAATAAATGGGTATCTATAACCCAAGTTCAAGAACGTCATCTTTGCTAATAGTGGTAAAATATATAAAATGTTTACTATACCTTAGGTATGATCTTAATAATAAATTCTATATAGATAATAAAGATGAATCTTATGTTAATTAAAATCATTTTTGCCTTGACCTGATGCTTAGTTGAGAAATGGTTGTTAAATGAAGAAATCGATGGTTAAATATATGAATGAATTGGGGTTTCCCCAAAAGTGGGACTTCCATTGTGAGGATTGAGAGTCTATCCTACTAACTGGCCATGGGTAGCACATGGTGCACATACAGGGAACTAGTCCCTATCACCTCCTATCCAATCCCAGAAATGGGGTGGAGAATGGCCAAAACCCTAGAAAATTAGATTTTTAGGGTGGTAGGTGATGAATGCAAGAGAGAAAGCGGTAGGTGAGTGGTAGGATGTGATAATGAATGGTAGGAAAATCTCACCTTTGACCCCTAACCACCACTAAGGTTTATATAATGGCTTGGGAGTTTCATGGTTAGGCAAGGTTAAAATTAGTAGAGTAGTGGAAAAAGTAGATCACTATTTTTGGCAGAATGGTCATTCTACCCACCATGGTTGTGGTGTGTATGATGCAGAATGACCATGCTAGATGAAAATGGTCATGGTAAATTAGTGGTGGATCCTTAAAAAATGGGGGAAAATTGATATATGTGACATTATCATGTTGGATACTATGGTTTTGGTGGCATGAAGGTAGAACCACATATGGACAGAGGTCACATCCATGAAAATAGTTGAAGCCATGGCTATATGGCACAACCATGGCATGTGGAATGGATGTGTTGTCCTCCATTTTCCATGGCTATTTAATGAAAACTATCATGGTGTAATTCTTGTGGAATCCTTGCAAAATCTAAGATTTCCCTATGATTGGGGCTCTAGTAGCACGACTGTGGTGATGTACCATGGTTGTTTTGGGGGTTCTCTTGTGCATTTGAGTTCTTAAATCAGCCATCCACGGAGCTCTTTTGTTCACTTTGATCTTTGATAACTTGGGGTGGGTTGGGGTGATCTTGGCATCATTTGGAGCTCCTTTAATCTTGGATAATTCCCATGATCAATCTTCTTCTCTCCTTTTAAGTCATCAAAGTTAGTGTCTATCATGAAAATGTTTTATTATTATTTATAAATTAATATTTTGAGTTTAAAATTCCCAGACCAAAATCCTATTATCATCCTATTAAAGTCAAGGGTATACACTAATGGAAACCTACAGTACTTGCTATCTCAATCCTAATATGTATTTCAAGTCACATAAAGATTCTCATATCATCTAGGCATAAGTTAGGACACTAGTCAAAGTAGATTCATCACATGATTATACTAGGGTATACCTTGCACATTATAAGAGTTTTATCTTATGAATTGAGTCATTTGTATTCTCATCCCTAGAACTTTGGTATAAGGGTTAGGAAGTTAGGTTTTTAGTATGTTCTAGGGACACAATTTTTTATTTACTTTTTTGTGTGCATTCTAATCCATTTCCATGAGAAGACAACTGATGACTTTTCTCTATTTCTTATTTCTTTGATTCTTACAAAAGGACTTATTTATTTAAATAATTTTGCTTTCCTTTGTTTTTACTATTCAAGAGAAATTGCTTAATGTAACTTTCCCCCATAAAATCACCTCATTTTTTGCTTTGCAGTGTAGATAGAATGTTGTGAATTCATAAAATTCATGTTTTCATATCCGCCTCTACATAAAAGGAGCAAGGTTATTTGCTCCTATATCTAATAACTTATAGAACCCATTATATGTCCTAGGAACACAAACATTTGTGTCCTCATGATTATGAGTTTTTCCTTCAATATGAGCTTACTCAGTTCCCTACCAATCTAATACGAAGTTCACTCATGGAAATACTCGTGAATAAAAATTATGTCTTAATCTTAGGCTTATTTTGATTATCCATTGCACATCATCTCACCTTGAGTGAGTAAAACATTAAAAAACCAATTTACTCATCATTGAGATCACATTTCTCCTCAATAAGAGTGTTGTCACTTTCTCTAACATCTTGCCTTTTATACATTTCAATAAGATCATTCACATTCAATGTTTAACCAATCTAGACTGATAGAAATGAAATAGGAATTAGACCAAACTAAAGTCATAATATAACTTGGTATTTAGTTTGGATCTAGGAATTAATGTCCAAGGATAAGACAACCCAACTAGATAGGTCTTTCTTACCTCCTAGTTGCCGAGTGGACAAGACATGGTCATGGAGTGAAAAAACCCTCATGCTATCTTCAAGGTCCTAATCAACTTGGTTGACCACTAAATTTTCAAACAAGTAATAAGGTTGAGGTGTGAAATCATACTAAATGATGGAGTGACAAAAATACAACATTATATGTTTCTATGATTAACCTCACCTAGTTTTACTTAGGAATCTTGCCACTTTTTGACCTCCAGTTAGACTATTTAGCTATTTTCTAAGCATGATGCGACAAGACCTCATGTTAACCATCACTTCTTAGAATGAAATATGTCATCATCAGATTTTCCACGGGGAATTATCAAATATCAAGCATGTGTCATGAAGAGACCTCAAATGGTTGTCCCTTGAGTTTTTTATTGTAATCTCCTAATGATAATTCCATAATTATCCTTATCGATTAAGGATAATTTCAATCACCCTCAGTATCCCAATTCAATTCCGTAAAGTCTTCTTCTTATAAATATCGTGATTATCTATCTAAGGGATATTGGATCTAGAGACCTAGAAAAATAAAATAAAATAAAGATTATATATACAAGGAGTGACGACTATTTTTAGGAGTAGAATGCAAAAAAAAACCTAATCATTCAAATCTTTATTGTGAAGTCTATAATTATACATCCTCTGGTTGAAAGAAAGAGTAAGAAAATGAAAAAAGAATATGTATATATAAATTTATAGGGAATGCATAGAGATATTATGGTCAAAACCATAGTATAAACATAAAAATGACATCACTAAGGTGGTAAGTTTGTAAATAGGTTAGTCTATAGTTCTCAAATTTCTATACGTTTGTAAGAGGTAGCATTTTGATAAAGTCCCAACTGAAGCTTGGGTAACACATACAGAATCGTCGTCGTCGTCGTCGTCATCATCATCATCATATTCATCATCATCATCATCATCATCATCATCATCATCATCATCATCATCACCACCACCACCATCATCATCATCATCAACCTCAATTCCATCCATGTTGAGGTCGGCTACATGGACCTTCTTTTACAAACAACTATATTATGGGTCATACTCTGATCAAGATGTAAATATACAAAATCTCTCTTTACATGTTCTTCCTACGTTAATTTAGGTTCGTCTCTGCTTATTTTAATTCTGCTTGACTCAATAACCTTGATTCAAATAGTTGCATTTTTTGGTCTATGTTGCGTATGTTCTTACCATTTTAGGCGACCCTCACAAGCTTGTCCTGAGTACTTATCGACTCCACTTTGTTCTTGAAATAGTAATTCCTCAAATGATATTTTCTTGTCTTCTCGCACATCCATCTTAGAAATTTTTTTGGGTCACGTTCATCTTGTTGAGACCTTGTTTCTTCATTTCCCAACATCCACTCCCATATAGCATGGTTGGCCATATAATTGTTCTATAAAACTTGGTTTTCACTCTAAAAGGAATCTTATGGTCATATACTACTACACTTACACTCCTCCATTGCAACCATCCTATTGTGATCTTGTCACAAATAACATCTTGAACATCACCCTCCCTTTCAATAATAGAACCCAAGTAACGAAATTTATCACATACAAGATCATCCATTACGTCCAACTTGACTCCATCATTCACAATTCTAGATTGGCTAAATTATAATGATATTTTTGGTTTCCCTTCAACTAATCATAAATCGTTTATATTCCACTACATTTCTCCAAAGTTAAACTTTATCATTCAATATTCCTTTTCTATCATCAATCAACACTATATCATCAAAAACAACATGTATCAAGGGATATCATCTTGAAAATGCTTTGTCAACTCATCCAAAACAAGAATGAATAGATTTGGGCTGAGTGTCAATCATTGATGTACTCTAACAATGATAGGAAAAGTTGGTGTCTCTCTTTCAGGAGTCCTAACACTTACTGTTGAGCGAACATACATGTCATCAATTATGTTAGTGTATTGGATTAGCACAACATTTTATGCAAAACCCTCCATAACACTTCCATGGGTACTCGATCATAGGCCTTTAATTTTCCATATTAGTAAAAACCCTATGAATATCTCTTTTATGTTTTCTATTATTCTCTATAAGCCTCCTTATAAAAAATAGCATATGTTGCCACATACAACAATAGAACCTATATTTTAAAAAAACTATACATTTTTCAATCATCATAAAAAAGCCAATGACTATACAATCTAGTAATGAGAAATGTCTTGCATAGATAAATCCTAACAAAAATGGAAAAGGACTACACATTGATCATGATTAAAGACCTAAGTAGAGATTATGATAAAACATATTGAATATATGAGAAAGAAAAATAGGAAAGAGTAATTACATGTCTTAGTAGGGGCCAACCAAATAGCTTTGCATCACATGTGAGTCTCTATTGTGATCTAAATCACACTTTTAATCTCCAATTTATGACCATGCATTGTTCCATCTAGAGCCAAAACCATGCACCCTTTCACTATCATCTAAACAAGAACAATGGAGGAGAATCCATCTCAAGACATTTCTTGAAAACAAAGACCCCAATAGTTCATAGTGAGGAGGAGGATCATGAAGAGATACATGGAATGAACTAATAGTTATACCGCCTTCCCCAAACAAGGATCTAGTGGATTTGACCATTAAATTTCCCAACCAATCATTAAAGTAATGCATCTTAAGGATAAAAGAAAATATATGTGAGTAGGTGATAGGTCTTTCTATGTCATCTTCCTAGTCAACTCCTATTTTACTATCCATGGTTTAGTTATCTTTGTTGCACTTATATTTCGTCATGAGGCTTGTGTCCATTGTTTTGATGATATTTCTTATCCCGTGTTTTATTTGTGAAAAAATCAAGGTAGAACAAAAAGCATTGATAAATCTTGAATTTTAGTATTTCTTGTTATAGAGGTGTTTTAATTTGAAGACATGGGTACTATCATTCCTTTCACCATCTTCATACTACTACACCCTAGATTTTTTTTATAATTAGGGGCTCCTCTTATTCCAATGTATTTACAAACTTTTTACATTTTATTATCCTCATTGTGGGTTAAAATATCTTGTATGTTTGAATAACATTCTTGACAAGTCAATTAATATTCACTTCATGCATTATTGGATTCCTTTAACTGTAAACATTTTTATTTTTTTCTATTATGCTATTTCCTTCCTATCCTATTTTTATATGTTCTGTAGATATAAATATAGAATAATTATAGAAATGGATTGGCAATCATAGCCATATAAATTTCATGCATCAATGAGGGTGAACTTAAGAGTGAAACATATAGTTGGATATATTAATCAATGTCAGAACTTCTACAGTCATCAAGCTACATACAAGTGTCAAGATTTTCAATTATCACCTGCAAAAATGTTAAGTAGATCCAAAATTAATAAACAATCACATATTTAGAAGATGTTCATCCTTAGTTATCATAGAGGCTTAAGATAATAAATAATTTTTATGTTGAGATAAAACCTTAAATGTGATAGAAGGTAGAAGTATCAGTTGCTGGAATAATTGCATTTCCATGTTGGATACCTACTCATAGGATTATTTTAAATAATTATCCTCCAATGATATTGTAAATAATTCTACCCTTCATTATATATGATATTGGATTCATTCTTCACTTAAGTGGCATGGGTTTTGAGATGGTAACATATCATATTTTTTATATGAACATTAAAGGGATTAACACTAATCTATGAATTTTTTTGAAGTACTATATAGCAGACAACTGACAAAAACAAACATGTTATAATTATACACTATCCATATACAAGTAGATTGGCAGTTCTTTTTTTTTGGGGGGGGGGGGGTTCACCAATTATGTATTTTATCAATGTGTAAGGTAGATAGGTGTGGTTGAATATAAGGAACCATGGTTCATAAATAAAGATGGTACATTGATTTATACCATTAGGTAAACTATCACATTGAAAATGGTGATATTTATTTACACATGTTATGGGTTGCAGGCTATGAAGATTCTTACAAGAGAACATATATGGAAACTTTATATTCAAAAGTATATCAAAGATTCTTGAAAATTGTACAAGAATAACATCGACAATGTCCTAGATGGTTATGAACAAAAAAATTAGGTCATAGTGAGCAAGCGTCATTTATGCTGGCTAAACTAGATTGTTAATCTAGCTTGTTTAAGAAAACGATGTAACAATTCAATACTATCCATGTTACTTACATTTAGTCTTTGTCTATCCTTTATCTATAAGAACACATACCTATATTTCAATGTGTAGAACCATGTAATAGTATGTGTGTCTTAGGCCAAAGGTTAAAAAATACATTCCTTATTTTGCATATTGTTTCCTCATAAGGTATATGTTTCAATGGCATCATTTTGGGAGTCATAGTGGCTTTATATGTGAAAAGTGGGTGGTATATTAAAATTTTGTAGCTTGACAATATTGAGAATATGGGTTGAGGAGATAACTAATGGCTCGTCCTGGTTTGGGTATGAAAACTCCCATCCCTTAAAAAATGCAATCCCTCCCTCAACTGACACAAAATCGTAATTCTTTCCTACTTTTTGTCTTTGACCTTCTCAAAATCTCCTATTTTATAAGTTTTGGTTCCCAACCCTTACCCTCTCCCATTCTCACCTCTATATTATTAATCCTTCTCCCCTCACCCTAGTGAAAAAGGTCGAGCATCTCGTTGCCATTACATCTAGGAAAAGCATTAATGACTAGAAAACAACTTTAAAAGTTGGCTTTTTCTACTCTTGTGGCCACTCCCTGGCATCTTGAGTCACTGAGTCCAAAGTGTTCCCTTGGAAACAATAAACTATACTACACATCCCCTCTTGTGAAACCACCCTAACCCTAAGTATCTAAGAAACTCAGTATTCCACCGCTAAACCTCTCAAATTCCATTTTCACAATGTTCCCCGCCTCCACAGCCTGGCATGGGTACATTTTATCTTTGCTTCCCTCAGCCCAAGAAATTTTACCACTAGTATTGAAGTAACTAGATGATGAAAATGGCCCTCTTCTTCTCCCATTGATGGAGATTCATGATTTCTTTCCAAACCCTCTATTAGAATGCATCTTCTTTGGTTACAACATTTTTATACAACTTAATCAATTCAAATATTTCAAATACATGGATTCTTAGATTAATATCATGTCACTTTTGGCATTAATAATGATCACTTTCTCACTATCTCCCAACCACATGGGAGCTGGAGGAAGAAATGAGGAGGAAGTACCCTTCTCTTTGCTCTTGAGATTTCGGGGACAAAATCCCTTTTAGGGGTTGATAATTGTAACATCCCTGACTTGGGTTATGCCACAAACCTATAAGTGTTTCTTAAGAAAGTTATTTATAAACTCTTTTTAATCTTTTGAAAAGTAATTAAGACTCAAGGAAAGTTTAATTTTCAAGTTTGAGCTTATTTGCAAAATGTTTGTGCATTATATGATAGTTTGGGTGTAATTTGTGATTGACCCAAGATGAGGGGTTATATTGCAATATTTCACATTTTGAACATGCTTAAAGTTCTTTAGCATCATAAGAGAGATAATTATGTTAAGGGGTGTCTTGTGGAAATCCTAAGCTCTAAGTTAGAACTTGTTTGAATAATGTTTGTGCCTTATGTACCAGTTTTGGTGCAATTTGCATTTTACCCAAAATGTAGGACTGAAATGCAAATTACCACCTATAGAGTGTCCCTACTCTCTCTTGGCATAATATAGAGGAGATAAAGAAAGAGGCACCATGTTTTAATTGTTTTTGAGTAGTGGTATTCTTGGTGATGAAAAGATCAAGAAGAGTTGTATAGTTGAGACCCTAATTGAGTTGTATCGAGTTGTAGAGCTTATATGGGAATGTCTATCGGCCAAGGAGCCATAGAGGAGGACCCATATCGTTTTTCAACTCTTGGAATTTTCCATGATGTGTTAAGAACCTCAAGGAGGTGATGGATATCGGCCTACAACTTTCCTTAGAAAAGAATGTATCGGTTTGTGAATAAAGTGATGTTGAGTTGAAATACCTTGCTCAACAAGATAACTAATGGTCGAAATATTATCCCTATATTATCCTCAAGAGTTTTGTATGTTAAGATAAATATGTGTACATGGAAACATGTCAACTATGCATGGACATGTGGCACCTAGTAGTGTAAAATGATGACACCTCTTGTACACCCTCTCTCATGAACCTTAATTATATATACCACTCCTTTCACCTACTAGTGAATCTTTACGAACCATATCACTCCATTTCTCTTAGATACCGTGCATAGAGTTGGGGATAAAGTAGGAGATTGATCCATTAAGCTTAAAGATGAAGCCATGGTCACCTTCAACCTTGGATAAAACATGATCTCTGCTTGTGATTCTTCCTTTCTTTTCTTCTTCACCAAGTTCATAACTATGGTGATTCCTTGTATGAAGAGCATTTGTGAATGAGTCTTGGACCTGTGATAAGTTCATCTTAAACCTTGAGAATGTGAATCTTTGGATATTTGAGCTTTGAAGTTATTCTTGAGGTGGGTTATATAACTTGAACCCAATCATGTTATTATTCACCATCAATCTTGCCATACTTGATGATCTACTTTCAATTTCGAGTTTTCTTATGTAATTGATGAATCCATGATTTCAATTAGTGACATAGGATTGTTTTCCATGTACTAGAATAGTAAGGAACGAATTCTAGAGCTTGATGATGATGACATCATCATGGCTCAACCCAATATTGGGTTGAAGTACCTCTAACCCGATATGACAAGCCCTAAATTATGAGCAACCAGATATAAGTGATCCAAGTACCCACCTCATGCACGATATAGTGATGAATTTACACATCATGGACGATATGAGTGACACATACACATACCTCATGCACGATATGGTGTTAATAACACACCTTATGCAAGATATGGTGTCAAGTATATACCTCTAACCCGATATGGTGTTGAAACCCTAGATGGTGACATGAAACTCGATATACCTTGGAAACCCAAACCCCTATTGGTTTGTACACTTATTTTAGTCTAGACTAATCTATTATCTAGGTTGTCACTTATCACATGGTGAAGGGTAGGCCGATACCATGAAGGTTTGAAGAGATATGAGCACAAGGGTCTAACCCTATATCCAAACCCTAATGTTGAGTAACCCAATATAGAAGCATGATATGGTGATGAGGATACACCCCATGCACGATATGGTGATCACAGATACACCACATGAACGATATGGTGTGAAGCATATACACACCTCTATGCCCAATATGGAATCATACACACACCTCTATGCCCGATATGGAAGCATACACACACCTCTTTGTCCGATATGGTGGAAGAACCTCAATCCAATATACTTGATTGAGTAACACATGAAGTGTGTTATGTCAAATGATAAATTAAGATGTATAGATTTCAATGCATTTTTATAATGTAGGCCAATGTACCTTGAGAAAAGTATTGAGACAACTTAATAAAGTATGATGTAATCATTGTCCTGGTGAGGATGAGAGAGAAACTCATACTGTGTGTGATAATCATTTAATGAGCATACATTGATACTCCTAATATATGTGGAGCTGTGAATCAGGGTTTTGATTCTTGATAATATGAACTTGAAATCCTAATTGGCTTGAAACCTTAACCGGTTTGAAACCCTAATTAACTTTGAAAGGGAAACCCTAACCCTAATAGTGGAAAGGTTGTATTCCTCTTATGTTGCATGGTAATGATATATATGTACTTGATATTGCTTCTATCATGAAATATTAACCATGCAAGTATCATGAGATGATGAGCATAGCAAGGTATGAGCTATGATGTTTCATATGATACAAATTAAATGGGCCTTGTGAGCCATGTGAAATACGTGTGCAACACATATTATGTATTCAGGGTCTGAGGACCTAGAGGTAATAGTTACCTCATAAGAGGTAACAATGTTCAGTGATGAACTAAGGGTTTGAATAACCAGATCTAGCAATCATGATGATGATAAAGTAAAGGGATGAGAATTCCCAATAATGTGATAAGGGATTGAGATCCTGAGTGTTATGCATTCAATGTGTTCCAAAGATTATGAAAGTACTTGATAAATGTATTACACCTCTTCTTTGTAGAATATGTTATAATCCATGCTTGTAACTTGATTGATGCTAAAATATATTGTAATACACCTAATTAATCAAGTGGAATCTTATCATGTAGTTGCCTAGGCCATAGATCCATTCAATGTCAGGATTTCCTGAATGGTAAAATGAGTTTAACTCGGAGAGCATATTTTTGAATATGTGGGGGTGATGGACGAACATATCCTTATTCCCAGATAGGGATCTCTGTGTGATTTCCTGATGAATGCTAGGGTTGTTGTGTGATCGCCTTGCTAAAAATGTACTGGGGATTGATGTGATATCTCCTCAAAGAGAGTGCATGATGTGGTTATATGTAACAACCCGCACTTTTGAGTGACTAAAAGACCTTAAAGTCGTAGATCATTACTCATAAATTCTAGGATTAGATTCAAGAAATAATACAGAATAGTAAACAATTTCTGTTTATGAACAAATATTTGCATGTTTGTATAAAAAGCTCATCTAAGGAGTTACAAAAATTTTAGAAAGAGTTAACATGTACATGTATGATGATATACCATTATATCTAAACCTTAAAGAATAACTTTAGTGTCTTCAACATCTTTAATCTATAACCTCATATCCATGAATCAAGTATCACAGGTACCTAAAACACTGACAAACAAATACGCGATCAGTTTATTTCTATACTGGTATGTGGGTTGAAGCAATAATCACAAGTATACATATGAGCAAACATCTTTATCTTGCATATAATAACATAAACGTGTTTTCATATTCAAACCCATATCAGGTCTACTACCTTAGGTGTAATCACTGTCCCTCCGCTGCTCGTGTGCATTACCCTGATGATCAGCCTAACCCAGGGTTCAGAATATTGTTATTTACTTTACATGACACTCATAGGAACTTTATAATTTGCAAGAAGTAAATAAATAAGAAAGCAGTTTATCATTCATTCAATCTCATCAAGAAACCTCGACAAACTCAGAATTTCATACATGTATTCATAAGTGTAACAACATACCTTATGCTATTGTAGAAACCATGCAGAATACACCACATGTACTTTAAGCATGTATCCAAACATCCAAGCAACAAAACATTCAATATGAAATATACATACTACATATGTGTCACTGTGTATTCACATTACATTAATCAGATCTATATGTGCTTCTAAACTAGGGTTTAGGGTTATCTCATGTTTGGACCAAGGATTAGGGTTACAAACCCTAATTCCATCATACCATGTTTTCTAAGGTAACAAACCCAGATATTCATATTAGGTTAAACCCTAATTATCATCTTAAGCATATTAGACTACTCATGATACCTGGATCACACTGTCTGCATTAGATCATAACAAGATGTCACCATTAGTTTTAAAATCCTAAATGAGCATGAATGAGATTATTAATCTAGAATCATCATTTATTCATCATTATCAAGTATTTCCTTATTATACATGTCTAGATCATGTATTATCTCAAGATAAACGAATCTACTCCATTATGCATCATATTAAACAAAAACTAGGTTTCCTTTACATTAAACACAATAGAACATATATTTTTGGAACAGGAAGCTTAATCAAACTCTAATTATAATTTCTTTGGATTCCTCTCGTTCTCCTGATCAAGTTTCATATATAACTTGTCTAAATCCAATCATCCTAGCAATTACTATGATATTTGCAATATTTATCATTATTGGGCCAATCTTGTGATGCCACATCAGCCAAACTAATTCTTTTCAAAATAAAATCTAGGCGTCCCTTTAGATAGTGGAAATTGAAAATGATACCCCTGTTACTTATGTATCCATGTTGGGGCTTTATGGTCAAATGACTCTATCTCGTCCCTAACCTCAGGACACTGGTGAACGACTACCCTAGCGAAGTAGGAGCGAGCTGTTCTCATGGACCCCCACGCCGCAAAGCCCCAGAAGGTCAGAACAACCTCGCCAGACTTCTCCGAACCTTGGTGGCTACCCCTTACAGCCAAATATGGTCGGGGGCCAAAGAGATTTAGTTTTGGTTTACTCATGGGTTGCCGCAGGTTTACAAGTTAAGAGAAGGGTCAAAGCCCTTACCTCGTTGTAGTATGCGCAACCATGGAGTACGGTAATTCCGCCAAAGCCCATTGCACTCTTTGGGATTTGTGTGATGTTTCCTACAAGCTCCTTCCAGTGAGGGCAAGGAATCTAGGGCTTGAATCTTTGGGTTGCCTCCTAGTTGTCAAAATGACCTGGAACTCATCCGACAACTGGCAGCGGGGTGGTCGGTGCTAGAGAGAGGAAGCTTGTTGTTTGGGCACTTTCTAAGGAACCCCTTGTGGTCCTATTATCTACTGGCTTCATGCATGCTGCCGTAGGGCAGATTAATGGTGGATGAGAACCATCTACAGTTCTCCTGATGGACGATGGAGGTTGGATGCTACACTCCAAAGGATTCTATTTATACATACTCCTAAAGCAACCCCAATGAGAAAAAGGGAGGAAGAGAGAGGGTCAAGTCCCTTTATAATACCAATTACTTTCCATTGTCTTTATCATTGCCATACACATGATTACTTCTTCCTTATTTCTCTCCCTTTCTCACAATTATGGAAAGAACCTACGAGTAAGGCATGTACAATTGTCACTAGGAGTATATTCGATAAACAACATATATCCCTACCTTCCCTTCAAGTATTTCCTTTATCAACTTCACTTAAAAAGCCATCAAGTATTGTATATAAATCATGGAAATTTATTACATTCTAGATTGTTCTTTTATCCATTTCCATGATACATCATTTAAAACTATTATCACAACCTTTTCCAATTATACTTCATAATCGGGGTTCATTGGGTTACCTTTTATATATCAAACTCCTCCTTTCCTTTAACCCATGTTTCCTATTTCCTTTAGGAAACTTACATATTATTCCGTTATTTTGCTTCCAAGACAAAGGTGGATAATCCCTTTAATTAATTATTTAGATCACTATATGTCTTAGTTTATCTTGAATTTTTGTACATAATCCTATACATATGGATTATCCATCATATAACATTATCATGATCATTTCCCATGTGCTTGAAATCCTCATCTTACAAGCTTATATCCCCAGGACTCATATGTAAACTTTGATTAACCAATTGGGCTGAAAAAATGTCCCTAAGGCCCATGGATCATATCTTGAGCCTTCAAAAGGTCTCATGAGGTTAATCACATTGCCAACCACCAAATTAAAGCTTTGATAATCATTGCATCTTATATTAGCCTCATATGAATGCATATGCTCAAAATCACATTATTTCCTTAAATTGATCATTTAACCTAATTCTAGGGTTTGGAATTATCAACCAAGACCCCTCAATCACTTCATTGTTATTTGAACCCTAATTGATTTAGGCTTGAAATCTACAAATTTCAAGGATGTAACATTCACCCCTCCTTAAAAGGAATTTTGTCCTCAAAATTCAGGCCTACTAAGCCTGGGTGAATGATAATTCATTTCATCATCAAAACTTAGGGTTGGCACCCTACTTAGATATCTTTAACAACTTTTTCATATTATATCAATTTTTGTTTTATTACTAAGATTGGCACCTGAATTGAAATTAAAGTATATCCACATCTTATCATCACTTGATGATTCTATTCTTATTTTTTGATCTCAATCTCACTTGGTGATTTCTCTTTTCACCTAGAATTCCAACCTATTATTCATTATTTTTACATGAAGGTGAGGTGACACCTCTAACCCTAGTTTGTGTCATTACACATTCAATGTAGGTTATTCATACTCTTTACCTCAATTTTAAGCATAACGTCTATCTATCCAATCTCTCTCCCTCATAATGAGATGAAATAAGCATTTGACTGCAGCCCAAACACAAAGTTCATTCCATTCTAATAGCAGAGATGGTACATCCACACATTACCTTTCAATTTCACATATTAAGTTGAATCATACTCTATATGACTCTAAACTTACTTGTTCTTAATTTCATAACATTCTTATATTCCATGAAGTCAAGTGCCCCTTTTTCTTACTCTTAAGTTAGGGCACAACTTCTCTCAAATTTTTATGACTTCCTTATATCTTTAATATCTACATCTCATGTATCATTATGAGCCTTAGCCAAATCCTTGAGGTCTCTAGGGGTATAGGTACATTTGGAGTGATCTCATCCTTATGCATCAAGAGAGTGCCTTTCACATTCACTCATTAGGCTACATGATCCTCATGGAGGTAGCTAATCTCCTGAGTTATGTACCTTGGGTAAACTTAGTTGTTACCTCCCGACCACATGGTCATGTGCATTCAGGTCATATCAATTCCCAACCCTTCGGTCATATGTACCTCTAATACACACTACTTGACCCTAGGATTGCATTAGGACTCTACCCTCCCTAAGGGTTTCTTTTGAGATGACACATCTTTTAAGCACATTATTCTCTTATTTAATTTTTTAACCCAGATTGCCTTCACTTTTGAGTAGACATTATGCAATATTGTCCCAACATTGGGCTCAAGCCACCTTCCCTCCAAGGCTTGGTGTCATGTCGATCTTCCCTCAGGGGCTTGACCTTCTGTGATCTTCCCCTCTAGGGGTTTGATCCTAAACATTTTCACTATGGACTTGGTCCACCTTCCCTCCTAGGCTTGGTGCCTTACGAGTCTTCCCTCATGGGCTTGACCATTTCATGACCTTCCCTCTTGGGCGTGGTCATCCACTCAAGCCACCTTCCCTCCTGGGCTTGGTGCCTTCCTGGTCTTCCCTCCTGGTCTTGACTAGCTGTGTCACTCTGAGATGGCATCCTTGGGTTCAAAGTATATAAGTGCTTTCATCTTTATATCATTAACTCTTCACCCCTCTAGGTGATGATTAAGGTTATCTCATTATACATACGTTTATTCACTTACCTTTTAAGGGAAATTCCTAGACTAGGGTGCCTTCTTGGCTCATAGAAGGGGGTTAGGATCTCTAGCCACAACCTAATACCAAGATCTAAGTTTTTTCCTCCCTCATAGGTCATCTTCCCACTCTTAGGTTGACTCACCCCAGGTTGGCACACTAACCCTAAAGGTTTCATATATATCTTTTTTTTCTTTCATTAGGCATAACTATTATCATTATAACATACCAACCCATGTTTGCTCAATGTCTAGAATACCCCCTCATGTTTATATCCATTCAGTGAACTTGGGTCACCTTCCCCTCCAGGGCCTTGGTGCTACATCGGCCTTTCCCTCCAGGGGATTGGCCACCATCACCAAACTTCCAGAGACAACATGAGGGGTTTAAGCAAGTTATATTCAATCTTTCATTTTCATATATAACAATTGGGTTCAAATATTTCTTAAGACCTCTTACATACGTGTTATGCTCCTTGTGCACACATGCATGGGAGACTGGGTTACCTCAACCCATCCCTTTATCTTTCTTATTCCTAATTTCAAGTTTCACATGGGTGGTGTCCCATACCACCACACCATGTTCATTATTTAAGATTAAGGTTTTAAGGTTAGGGTTAGGGACTATACTCTACCTCTCAGAGTTCCATATCCCTTGACTCACTAGAGTTTTCATACCCTAATCCAATTATATCCTCTAAGAAAGGGCTTACCAATACATGTATCTTTATAGTATTTACCCTCTCTAGAGGGACCTACACAAAAGGTTACATCTTTTCACATTTTACTTCTCTAATTAACAATTCATTTTCAAGGATTTTAAGCAAAGATATGAGAAGTAGATGAAAATGTGAGATGAGAAACATAAAAGATACATCATGCTTTAATATTTTTTCCTTGAATTTCTAAGGATGATTTGAAATTATAAATTGTTAAGTATTAGTTGATGAATCTGGGCTCTGATACCAAATGTAACGACCTGCACTTTTGAGTGTCTAAAAGACCTTAAAGTCACATATCATTACTCATAATTCTAGGATCAGATTCAAGAAATAATACAGAATAGTAAGCAATTTCCATTAATGAACAAAAATTTACATGTTTGTATAAAAAGCTCCTCTAAGGAGTTACATAAATTTTAGAAAGAGTTAACATGTACATGTACGTTGATATACCATTATATCTAAACCTTCAAGAATAACTTTAGTGTCTTCAACATCTTTAATATGTAACCTCATATCTGCAAATCAAGTATCATAGGTACCTAAAACGTCGACAAACAAATACGTAATCAGTATATTTCTATACTGGTACGTGGGTTCAAGCAATAATCACAAGTACACATATGAGCAAACATATTTATCTTGCATATAAGAACATAAAATTGTTTTCATATTCTAACCCATATCTTGTCTACTATCATAGGTGTAATCACTATTCATCAGGGGCTCGTGTGCATTACCCTAAAGATCAGCCTGACCCACAGTTCTAAATATTGTTATTTACTTTACATGATACTCATAGGAACTTTATAATTTGCAAGAAGTAAATAAATAAGCAAGCAGTTTATCATTCCTTCAAACTCATCGAGAAACCTCGGCATACTCAGAATTTGATACATGTATTCATAAGCGTAACCACGTACCTTATGCTATTGCAGAAACCATGTAGAATACATCACATGTACTTTAAGCGTGTATTCAAACATCCAAGCAACAAAGCATTCAATATGAAATATACATACTACATATGTGTCACCATGTATTCACATTACATTAATCAGATCTATATGCGCTCCTAAACTAGGGTTTAGGGTTATCTCGTGTTTGGACTAGGGATTAGGGTTACAAACCCTAATTCCATCATACCATGGTTTTTAAGGTTACAAACCCAATTGTGCATATTAGGTTACACCCTAATTATCATCTTCAGCATATTACACTACTCATGATACCTAGATCACACTAACCACATTAGATCATAGAAAGATGTCGCCATTGGTTTTAAAACCCTAAATCGGCATGAATGAGATTATTAATCTAGAATCATAATTTATTCATCGTTATCAAGTATTTCCTTATTATACATGTCTAGATCAGGTATTATCTCAAGATAAATGAATATACTCCATTAAGCATCATATTAAACAAAAACTAGGTTTTCCTTTACATTAAACAAATTAAAACATATATTGCATATACTTTTGGAACCGGAAACTTAATCAGAATCTAATTATATTTTATTTGGATTCCTCTCATTATCCTGATCCATTTTCATATATAACTTGTCTAAATCTGGTCATCCTATCAATTACTATGATATTTGCAATATTAATCATTATTGGGCCAATCCTGTGATGCCACATCAGCCAAACTAATTCTTTTCAAAATAAAATCTAGTCGGTCCTTTAGATAGTGGAAATTGACAATGTTACCCCTGTTACTTACGTATCCATGTTGGGGCTTTTTGGTCAAATGACTCTATCTCGTCCCTAACCTTAGGACACCGAAGAACGACCGCCCTACCAAAGCAGCGGCGGGCCATTCTCGTGGACCCCCATGCCGCAAAGCCCCAGATGGTCAGAACAACCTCACCAGACTCCTCCGGCCCTTGGTGGCTACCCCTTACGGCCAGATATGGTCAGGGGCCAAAGAGATTTAGTTTTGGTTTACTCACGGGTTGCAACAGGTTTACAAGTTAAGAATAGGGCCAAAGCCCTTACCTCGTTGTAGTATGCACAACCATGGAGTAGGGCAATTCCTCCAAAGCCCATTGCACTCTCTGGGATTTGCATGATGCTTCCTACAAGCTCCTTCCTATGAGGGAAAAGAATCCAGGGCTTGAATCGTTGGGTTGCCTCCTGGTTGTCAAAATGACCTGGAACTCATTCAGCAACTGGCAGTGGGGTGGTCGGTGCTAGAGGGAGGAATCCTGTTGTTTGGGCACTTTCTAAGGAACCCCTTGCGGTCCTATTATCTATTGGCTTCATACATGCTATTGTAGGGTGGATTAATGGTGGATGAGAACCATCTGTAGTTCTCCTGATGGATGATGGCAGTTGGATGCTACACTCCAAAGGATTCTATTTATAAAGACTCCTAAAGCAACCCCAATGAGAAAAAGGGAGGAAGAGAGAGGGTCAAGTCCCTTTCTAATACAAATTACATTCCATTATCTTTATCATTGTCCTACACATGATTACTTGTTTCTTATTTCTCTCCCTTTCACACAATTATGGAAATAACCTTCGAGTAAGGCATGTACAATTTTCACTAGGAGTATATTCGATAAACAACATATATCCCTACCTTCCCTTCAAGTATTTCGTTTATCAACTTCACATAAAAAGCCATCAAGTAATGTATATAAATCATGGCAATTTATTGCATTCTAGATTGTTCTTTTATCCCTTTTCATGGTACATCATTTAAAGCTATTATCACCTTTTCCAATTATACTTCATAATTGGGGTTCATTGGGTTACTTTTTATATATCAAACTCCTCCTTTCCTTTAACCCATGTTTCCTATTTCCTTTAGGAAATTTACATATTATTCCATTATTTGTCTTCCAAGACAAATGTGGATAATCCCTTTGATTAATTACTTAGATCACTATATGGCTTAGTTTATCTTGAATTTTCATACATAATCATATACATATGGATTATCCATCATATCACATTATCATGATCATTTCCCATGTGCTCGAAATCCTCATCTTACAAGCTTATATCCCCGTGACTCATATGTAAACTCTGATTAACCAATTGGGCTGAAAAAAAATGTCCCTAAGTCCCATGGATCATATCTTGGGCCTTCCAAAGGTCTCATGAGGTTAATCACATTGCCAACCACCAAATCAAGGCTTTGCACTACAATTAAACATTCTAATTTACATAAAAGATCATCTACTTAGTTTTATGTTATTTACCTTTGATAATAGGTGGATGTGAATGAGAGGTAGAGACCGTACTACAGAGGGAGGAGAACAACAACATGGATAGCAATAACTGCTCAGGTTGAGTATGTTGTCAGTCGTGTCTTGTAGATAGAAATCCTATGTGTCATCTCTGTACTCTCAGGTCCTTGGGAGTTAGTACGTAATGGTTTTAGGAACAGTCTAAGATTTTGGCTTGATTACCTCGAGGTTTAATATTGCTTATGTATATGTTTGGGCAAAGCAATTGGTATATGATATCCTCGAGTTGATATGGTACAATGTATGTACACTATGAACCATGATGTATATATTTCTTTGGTTCTATCTTTAAGAGTTTCCTGGAAAGGGATCTCTTTGCAAAATGGTTTTAAATTTTAAGTGATCTTCATTAATCTGCTGCAAATAGTTATTCCGCATAAATACTGGTGGCAATTTATCTATCGGTCTAATGGTGTGTTATCGCATAGTTTTGGTGAGAAAAATTAGTGTACAGTTAGAAGTATCTTTGTTAGCAGGATTACTGGCCAAGATGCATGTGAAACCTACTCTGAAACAATAGATTAAAGAAGCATAACAAGATGATATTGTAATTCAGCAGATCAAGTCAGAGTATGGTAGTGAGAAACGGGACGGTTTCCATGAGTCAGAGGATGAGGTCATTTGTTACCATGGTAGGATGGTAGTACCTGATGTCAGTGACGTAAGAAAGATAGTTATGGAGGAAGCTCATTCCTCCATGTATGCAATGCATCCAGGGAGTACTAAAATGTATCATAACTTAAAAGATATGTATCGGTGGCCTGGTTTGAAGAAGGATGTAGTTGAGTTTCTTATGTGGAGTCCAGTGTGTCAGCAAGTTAAAGCTGAACACCAGAAGCCTACAGGAACATTGCAACCCTTACCTATACCACAGTAGAAATGGGATCACGTGACAATGGACTTTGTGATTGGTCTACCAAGAACAGTCAAAAGTCATGATTCCATTTCAGTGATAGTTGATAGGTTGACTAAGTCAGCACATTTTCTTCCTATTAAAACAACATATATTGCTAAAAAAACTTGCACAGATCTACATAGATGGCGGTTGCATGGAGTTCCAGCTACAATTGTGTCTAATAGAGGTCCCCAATTCACAAGTCATTTTTGAGAATGACTACATAAAGGCTTGGGTACACAATTAAAGTTTAGCACAACTTTTCACCCTCAGACAGATGGACAATCTAAAAGGACTATACAGACATTGGAGGACTTGCTTAGGGCATGTGTTCTTTAGTTTGTAGGAAGTTGGGACTTACACTTGAGCTTAATAGAGTTTGCCAACAATAATAGCTATCAGACTAGTATTGATATGGCACCATATTAAGCATTATATGGTAGACGTTGTAGATCTCTGTTATGCTGGTATGATATAGGAGAATATCAACTTCTGGGTCCTGAATTAGTGCAACAAACAACTGAAAAGATTAAAGTAATACAATAACAGTTGAAGGCTACATAGGATAGACAGAAGTCATATGTCGATAAACACCATAGACCTTTAGAATGCCAAGTTGGAGACAGAGTGTATCTCAAGGTCTCTCCTTGGAAAGGTGTTCTCATATTTGGGAAGAAGGGTATGTTAGCTCCTAGATTTATGGGACCTTACCCAATGACAGCACAGATTGGAAAGGTAGCCTATAGGTTGGAGTTGCCACCTGAACTACATAGACTACATACATTGTTTCATATATCTATGCTGAGAAAGTGTCATCCTGATACAGAGTTGGTGTTGCAACTTGTAGAGGTAGAATTGAATGAAGATATATCCTATGTGGAAGGTCCAATGATGATTCTTGACAAAAGACACAAGAAGTTGAAAAAGAAAGACATAGTTCTTGTGAAAGTTCTCTGGCATCACTGTGGCATTGAAGAAGCCACATGGGAGCTGGAGGAAGAAATGAGGAGGAAGTACCCTTCTCTTTTCTCTTGAGATTTCAGAGATGAAATCCCTTTTAGGGGTTGATAATTATAACATCCTTGACCTGGTATATGCCATAAACCTATAAATTTTTCTGAAGTAAGTTATTTATAAACTTGTTTTAATCTTTTGAATGGTAATTAAGACTCAAGGAAAGCTTAATTTTCAAGTTTGAGCTTATTTGCAAACTATTTGTCCATTATATGATGGTTTGGGTGTAATTTGCAATTCACCCAAGATGAGGGTTATATTTCAATATGTCACATTTTGAACACACATCAAGTTCTTTAGCATCATAAGAGATAGAATGATGCTAAGGGGTGTCTTGTGGAAAGCTTGTTGGAATAATGTTTGTGCCTTGTGTACCAGTTTTGATGCAATTTACATTTCACCCAAAATGTAGGACTGATATGCAAATTACCACCTCTAGAGTGTTCCAATTCTATCTTGTCATTATCTAGAGGAGAGAGAAATAAAGACACACCATGTTTGAATCATTTTTTAGTAGTGGTATTCTTGGTGATGAAAAGACTAAGAAGAGTTGTCTAGTTGAGACCCTAATTGAGTTGTATCGAGTTGTAGAGCTTATATGGGAGTGCCTATCGGCCAAGGTGTCATAGAGGAGGTCCCATATCATTTTCTCAAATTTTGGCCTTTTCCATGATGGGTTAAGCACCTTAATAAGGTGATGGATATCGGTTTACAATTTTCCTTGGAAAAATTGTATCAGTTTGTGAATAAAGTGATGTTGAGTTGAAATATCTTTCTCAACAAGATAACTAATGGCCGAAATCTTATCCCTAGATTATCCTCAAGAGTTTTTCATGTCAAGACAAATATATATGCATGCATGGAAATGTGTCAACCATGTATGGATACGTGGCACCTAGTAGTGTAAAATGATGACGCCTCTTATACACCCTCTCTCATGAACCTCAATTATATATACCACTCCTTTCACCTACTAGTGAATCTTTTCAAAACTTATCACTCCATTTTTCTTAGATATCATGCATAGAGTTGAGGAGCAAGGAGGTTCTTGAGCCATTAATCTTAAAGGTGAAGCCTTGGCCACCTTCAACCTTGGATAAAGCATGGTCTCGGGTTGTGATTCTTCCTTTCTTTTCTTCTTCACCAAGTTCTTAACTATGGAGATTCCTTGCATGTAGAGGAGTTGTGAATGAGTCTTGGATCTATGATAAGTTAATCTTCAACCTTGGGAACATGAAGCTTTGGATCTTGGAGCTTCGAAGTTGTTCTTGAGGCGGGTTATGTAACTCAAACCCAATCATGTTATTATTCACCGTCAATCTTGCCATACTTGATGACCTACTTTCAATTTCGAGTTTTCTTGTATAATTGATGAATCCATGAGTTCTATTGGTGACATAGGATTGTTGTCCATGTACTAGAACAGTAAGGAATGAAGTCTAGAGCTTGATGATGATGGCATCATCATGGCTCAACCCGATATCGGGTTGAAGTGCCCCTAACCCGATATGACAAACCCTAAATTATGAGTGATCCAAGTACCCACCTCATGCATGATATAGTGATGAGTTTACACCTGATGGATGATATGAGTGACATTTACACATACCTCATGCACGATATGGTGTTAAGCACACACCTTATGCATGATATGGTGTCAAGTATATACCTCTAACCTGATATGGTATTGAAACCCTAGATGCTGATATGAAACCCGATATACCTTAGAAACCCAAACCCCTATTGGTTTGTACACTTGTTTAGTCTATACTAACCTATTGTCTAGGTTGTCACTTATCACATGGTGAAGGGTAGGCTGATACCATGAAGGTTTAAAGAGATATGAGCACAAGGGTCTAACCCTATATCCAAACCCTAATGTTGAGTAACCCGATATAGAAGCACGGTATGGTGATAAGGATACACCTCATGCATGATATGGTGATCAAGGATACACCACATGCATGATATGGTGTGAAGTATACACACACATCTATGCCCAATATGGAAGCATACACATGCCTCTATGCCCTATATGGAAGCATACACACACCTCTATGCCTGATATGGTGGAAGCACCTCAATCCAATATACTTGATTGAGTAACACATGAAGTGTGTTATGTCAAATGATACATTAAGATGTATAGATTTCAATGCATTTTGATAATGTAGGCCAATGTACCTTGAGAAAAGGATTGATCCAACTTAATAAAGTATGATGTAATCATTGTCCTGGTGAGGATGAGAGAGAAACTCATATTTTGTGTGATAATCATTTAATGAGAATACATTGAGATGAGCATACATTGATACTCCTAATATTGTGGAGTTATGATCAGGGTTTTGATTCTTGATAATATGAACTTGAAATCCTAATTGGCATGAAACCCTAATCGGTTTGAAATCCTAATTAGTTTGAAAGGGAAACCCAAACCCTAATAGTGGAAAGGTTGTAGTCCTCTTATGTTGCATGGTAATGATATGTACTTGATATTACTTCTATCATGAAATACTAACCATGCAAGTATCATGTGATGATGAGCATAGCCAAGTATGAGCTATGATGTTTCATATGATACAGATTAAATGGGCCTTGTGAGCCATGTGAAATGCCTATGTAACAAGTATTATGTATTCTGAGTCTGAGGACCTGAGGATAATAGTTATCTGATAAGAGGTAACAATGTTTAGTGATTAACTAAGGGTTTGAATACCCAGATCTAGCAATCGTGATGATTGTAAAGTTAAGGGATGAGAATTCCCAGTAATATGATAAGGGATTGAGATCTCAAAAAGAACTGGAGCACCCCATGTCGAAGTACTCGGTCGAATGAAACCTTTCTCAAGTAACTCCTGTATCTATTTCTTGAGTTTCACCATCTCAGCAGGCACCATCCTATAAGGTGTTTGTGCTATTGGTTGCATACCCAAAATTAGACTAATCTTGAAATTAATCTCTTGAGGTGGAGGAATATCTAGAAATTCTTCAGGAAACACATCCTTGAATTCCCTGACAATAGGAACTTCAAAAAGACTAGGACTCTCTACTTTGGTGTCTACCACATGTACTAAGAATGTTTCACATCCTTGTCACATTAGTCTCTCCGTGACCATTGCTGACACTAGATAGGTTGGAAGAATCTTTCTATCCCCCTGAAAGACTCATGTCTTATCACTATCTGTGAACATAGCTTGCTTGGAACCACAATCCAAGACAACCTTACATTTTTTTAAGGTATCCATCCCAAGAATTACATCAAACCCGTGCATCTCAAGTGATATAAGATCCACCTAAATGATGTGTTCTGAAAAAGAAAGAACACAGGGAGAACATACCTCCCGCAACACTACAGATCCGACTAACAAAGTTTCTAATAACAGATTATCTGCTCTACGATTGACAATCATATTGCAGTCATGAATCACTTCTCGAGTGATAAAGGAATGTGTAGCACCCAGATCAATCAAAATAGATATGAAGCAGGATGAAGACATATCAGAATGAAACAATTCCATCTGACATGTCACGACTCGTGGATTGACAACTATCTTCGGCTGATTCATAGCATAGAATCTTGTCGTTGCCTGTTGTCGACTCTATGCTCTGTTCTTTGGTGCAGATGAACCTACTTGGGATGCATGTCCACATCCTGATGTGCCACTGCTGAATAGTTGCCTTTGAGTGCCTTGTTGACTCTGCCTCAGTGGTTGGGTTGCATCCCTGTCTCTAACTGGACAATCCTTTATCAGATGTCCTATCTACCCACACTTGAAGTAGTCTTTGTTCTCCCATTGCAGCTTAGATGGTCTTGTCACTGACATTGATGTCATGCTATGGGCTCCACTTGGTGGAAAACTACAGCCTCTACCCTTTCTTGATGTCCACTGTGTCTGAGCACTGAACCTCTGTGGTGCTACTGGTGTAGGAAACCTCAGTTTCTTGAGACTTCCAGACCTATATCCCTGGAAATGGGCATGTAGTTTCCCATTATTCGCTTTACGTTTCTCAATCACAGACCTCTCTATCTGCCTAATTGACTCCACAAAGGTGGCAAACCTCTCTCTATTCTCTAGAGAAGATATATGTGTGGTTAACTCAGCGTTCAGACCCTTCTCAAAATGTTGAATCCTCTCCTCATCTGTAGTAGCCATGTGTGGACAAAACTATAGAAACTCCATAAACTTAGCTTCATACTCACTAATCTTCATCGGTCCTTGTCTAATCCACTCAAACTGTGAGATTTTCTCATCCAGATAAGTCTTGGGAAAGTATATACTGACAAACTCATGTCGGAATTCCTGCCATAAAATTGTGGAACCCACGGGATGAGACAATTGTCCCAGCAAGATATATAACTCTCTGCCAACAATATTATTATCATAGGTAAACAACATAAAACTAAGCAAAGGATCTTTTACGTAAATAAGCATGTTTAATTGTAGTGCAAAGCAATAGCATTGTTTAAACAGTTCAACTATCCATAAAAGAACTATAAATCATCTATTAGCTTTATAAGATATATGAAGAACATGTATAACATCTATCAACTAAGATGTATAAAAGTAATGAAGCATCAACCAATGTTTTCATATTCAACCCTTAAGCAGATACGCTACATGGATTTATGCCCAGAGGAGATGAGGTATACCGCTCATGCTCCAACTGACCACAGCTACTTAAAACATCAGTACAATACAAGCTCAATGGAAGAGTCGGCTGCCAAGACCTCACCTGTCTCGGTCAGTACGAGACCATTGGAAGTGACCACATGTCAAACTGCAACTAGCTTGCCAGGGTATAGTGGCATCTTCTCTATAGAGAAATAGCCACATCATGCACTCTCTTCGGGGAGATATCGCATCAATCCCTGGTACATTTCATCAGAGTGATCACCCGACAACCCTGGTATTCATCAAGAAATCACACAGAGATCCCTATCTGAACATAAGGATATGTTCGTACATCACCCCCACATATTCAAAAATATTCTCTCCGAGTTAAACTCATTTCACCATTAAGCAAATCCTGACACCGAATGGATCTATGGCCTGGGAAACTACATGATAAGATTCCACTTGATAAATTAGGTGTATTACAATACCTTTTAGCATCAATCAAGTTACAAGCATGGATTATAATAGATGCTACAATGAAGAGGTGTAATACATTTATCAAATACTTTCATAATCTTTAGAACACATTGAATGCATAACACTCAGGATCTCAATCCCTTATCACATTACTGGGAATTCTCATCCCTTAACTTTATCATCATCATGATTGCTAGATCTAGGTATTCAAACCCTTAGTTCATCACTGAACATTGTTACCTCTTATCAGGTAACTATTACCTCTAGGTCCTCAAACCCCAAATACATAATACTTGTTGCACAAGTATTTCACATGGCTCACAAGGCCCATTTAATCTGTATCATATGAAACAACATAGTGCATACCTGTTTATGCTCATCATCTCATGATACATGCATGGTTAGCATTTCATGATAGAAGCAATATCAAGTATATATCATTACCATGCAACATAAGAGGAATACAACCTTTCCACTATTATGGTTAGGGTTTCCCTTTCAAACTAATTAGGGTTTAAAACCAATTAGGGTTTCAAGCCAATTAGGATTTCAAGTTCATATTATCAAGAATCAAAACCCTAATTCATAGCTCCACATATATTAGGAGTATCAATGTATGCTCATCTCAATATATGCTCATTAAATGATTATCACACAAAGTATGAATTTCTCACTCATCTTCACCAGGACAATGATTACATCATACTTTATTAAGTTGACTCAATCCTTTTCTCAAGGTACCAAAACTGTGCGACGACCTGCCATCAGACTGACAGGTAAATTTCCATCAGTAATTACACAGAATAACCATTAGCAGAGGATTAATGAAAATCATTAAAATTTAAAACCATTTTGCAAAGAGATCCATTTCCAGGAAACTCTTAAAGAAAGAACCAAAACAATATATATAGCATGGTTCACATTGTACATACATTGTGCCATCTCAATTTGAGGATATCATATACAAGTTGCTTTGCCCAAACATATACATAAGCAACATAAAACCTCGAGGCAAACAAGCCAAAATCTCATACCATTCCTAAAACCATTACATACTGACTCCCAAGGACCTGAGAGTACAAAGATGACACATAGGAATTCTATCTACAAGACACGACCGACAAAACACTCAACCTGAGTTGTTATTGCTATCCATGTTGTTGTTCTCCTCCCTCTATAGTACGATATCTACCTCTCATTCACGTCCCCCTAAAAATTGTGAAAACCATGGGGTGAGAAAATTGTCCCAGTGAGAGATATAACTCTCTACCAAAAATATTATTATCACAGGTAAACAACATAAAACTAAGCAGATGATCTTTTATGTAAATAAGCATGTTTAATTGCAGTGCAAAGCAATAACATTGTTTAAATAGTTTAACTATCCATAAAAAAATCTATAAATAATCTATTAACTTTATAAGAAATATGAAGAACGTGTATAACATCTATCAACTAAGATGTATAAAAGTAATGAAGCATCAACCAATGTTTTCATATTCAATCCTTAAGCAGTTATGCTACACAAGTGATTACTCATTTACAATCACACTTATGCCCAGAGGAGATGAGATATACCGCTCATGCTCCAACTAACCATGACTACGTAAAGCATTGGTACCATATAAGATCAATGGAAGAGCCGACTGCTAAGACCTTACCTATCTCGGTCAGTACGAGACCACTGGTAGTGACCACATGTCAAACTACAACTAGCTTGTCGGGGTATAGCGACATCTTCGCTAAAGAGCTATAGCCACAACATGCACTCTCTTCGGGAATATATCACATCAATCCCTGGTATATTTTCATCAGGGCGATCATACAACAACCCTGGCATTCATTGGGAAGTCACACAGAGATCCCTATCTGGACTTAAGGATATGTTCGGCCATCACCCCCACATATTCAAAAATATGCTCTCCAATTTAAACTCATTTCACCATTCAACAAATTCTAACATCGAATGGATCTATGGCATGGGCAACTACATGATAAGATTCCACTTGATTAATTAGGTGTATTACAATATCTTTTGCATCAATCAAGTTACAAGCATGGATTATAACATATGATACAAAGAAGAGGTGTAATACATTTATCAAGTACTTTCATAATCTTTGGAACACATTGGATGCATAACACTCAGGATATCAATCCCTTATCACATTACTGGGAATTCTCATCCCTTAACTTTATCATCACCATGATTTCTAGATCTGGGAATTCAAACCCTTAGTTCGTCACTGAACATTGTTACCTCTTATCGGGTAACTATTACCTCTAGGTCCTCAGACCCCGAATACATGATACTCGTTGCACAAGTATTTCACATAGCTCACAAGGTCCATTTAATCTGTATTATATGAAACATCATAGCTCATACTTGTCTATGTTCATCATCTCATGATACATGCATGGTTAGTATTTCATGATTGAAGCAATATCAAGTAAATATCATTACCATGCAACATAAGAGGAATACAACCTTTCCACTATTAGGGTTAGGGTTTCCCTTTCAAACTAATTACGGTTATAAACTGACTAGGGTTTCAAGCCAATTAGGATTTCAAGTTCATATTATCAAGAATCAAAACCATTATACTTACCAATTTTCCAAAAAAAAGAATCAAAACCATGATTCATCGCTCCACATATATTAGGAGTATCAATTTATGATCATCTCATTGTATGCTCATTAAATGATTATCACACAAAGTATGAGTTCTCTCTCATCCTCATCAGGACAATGATTACAGCATACTTTATTAAATTGGCTCAATCCTTTTCTCAAGGTACATTGGCCTACATTATCAAAATGCATTGAACTATATACATCTTAATGTATCATTTGACATAACACACTTCATGTGTTACTCAATCAAGTATATTTGATTGAGGTGCTTCCACCATATCGGGCATAGAGATGTGTGTATGCTTCCATATCAGGCATAGAGGTGTGTGTATGCTTCCATATCGGGCATAGAGGTGTGTGTATACTTCACACCATATGGTGCATGTGGTGTATCCTTGATCACCGTATCGTGCAAGAGGTGAATCCTCATCACCATATCATGCTTCTATATCGGGTTACTCAACATTAGGGTTTGGATATCGGGTTAGACCCTTGTGCTCATATCCCTTAAAACCTTCATGGTATCGGCCTACCCTTCACCATGTGATAAGTGACATCCTAGAAAACATGTTAGTCTAGACTAAAACAAGTGTACAAACCAATAGGGGTTTGGGTTTCCAAGGTATATCGGGTTTCATATCACCATCTAGGGTTTCAACACCATATCGGGTTAGAGGTATATACTTGACACCATATCGTACATAAGGTGTGTGATTAACACCATATAGTGCATGAGGTATGTGTATGTGTCACTCATATCATCCATGAGGTGTAAACTCATCACTATATCATGCATGAGGTGGGTACTTGGATCACTCATATTGGGTTGCTCATAATTTAGGGTTTGTCATATCGGGTTAGAGGTACTTTAACCCGATATCGGGTTGAGCCATGATGATGACATCATCATCAAGCTCTACACTTTGTTGCTTACTATTCTAGTACATGGAAAACAGTCCTATGTCACTAATATAACTCATGGATTCATCAATTATACAATAAAACTCAAAATAGAAAGTAGATCATCAAGTATGGCAAGATTGATGGTGAATAATTACATGATTGGGTCCAATTTATATAACCCACCACAAGAACAACTTCAAAGCTCCAATCTCCAAATATTCACATTCCCAAGGTTGAATATGAACTTATCACAGATCCAAGGCTCATTCACAACTACTATACATATAAGGAATCACCATAGTTAAGAACTTGGTGAAGAAGAAAAGAAAGGAAGAATCATAACCCGAGATCTTGCTTTATCCAAGGTTGAAGGTGACCATGGCTTCACCTTTAAGATTAATGGATTGATCTCCTCCTTGCTCCTCAACTCTATGCATGATATCTAAGAGAAATGGAGTGATAGGGTTTGAAAAGATTCACTAGTAGGTGAAAGGAGTGGTATATATAACTAAGGTTCATGAGAGAGGGTGTATAAGAGGTGTCATTATTTTACACTACTAGGTGCCACATGTCCATGCATGGTTAACACATGTCCATACACACATAATTATCTTGACATGAAAAACCCTTGAGGATAATCTATGGATAAGATTTCAGCCATTAATTATCTTGTTGAGCAAGGTATTTCAACTCAACATCACTTCATTCATAAACCGATACATTTTTTCAAAGGAAAGTTGTAAGCTGATATCCATCACCTGCTTGAGGTTCTTAACCCATCATGTCAAAGGCCAAGAGTTGAAAAAATGATATGGTACCTCTTCTATGGCTCCTTGTATAATAGGCATCTCCATATAAGCTCTACAACTCGACAAAACTCAATTAGGGTCTCAACTATACAACTCTTCTTGGTCTTTTCATCACCAAGAATACAACTACTCAAAAATGATTCAAACATGGTGCCTCTTTCTTTATATCTCCTCTAGATGATACCAAGAGAGAGTAGGGACACTCTAGAGTTGGTAATTTGCATATCAGTCCTACATTTAGGGTAAAATGAAAATTGCACCAAAACGAGTACACAAGGCACAAGCATTATTCAAACAAGTTCCAACTTGGAACTTAGGCTTTCCACAAGACACCCCTTAGCATCATTCTCTCTCTTATGATTATAAAGAACTTGAACCGTGTTCAAAATGTGACATATTGTAATATAACCCCTCATCTTGGGTGAATTGCAAATTACACCCAAACTATCATAAAATGCACAAACAGTTTGCAAATAAGCTCAAACTTGAAAATTAAACTTTCCTTGAGTCTTAATTACTTTTCAAAAGATTAAAACAAGTTTATAAATAACTTAATTAAGCAAAACTTATATGTGACGTCCCCGGATTTTCTAAAACTTAATCTGATGTGCGACGTCCAAATTGAAACCCTCACCTCAGCGAGAATCCCAATTTAAACATCCCACACTAGGCTAAGAAGAAGAAAATCAGAGGAAGTCAGAAGGAAACAATCAGCAGCACATGTACATGAACAATAATAAAACCATACACACATGTTCACCATTCAACATATAATTACAAAATGAATTGTTACAACATTTGATATTACATATTGAACAACAAACTTCTACATATACATGTACTACATCTAAACTACAGGATCTTAAGACAATAGGTCCACCTGTACATCAGCTCGCCACACAACTCTCAACTATCCTGGATCTTCAAGAGCAAAACCACAACCTAAACAAAAGATTACATGCGGTACACATCAGCACAATATTTCATGAATATTGTACTGAGTACGCCTACGTGTCTTTTATATACCTCTCATCACATCTTGGCAATAAGATAAAACTAATATACTTGGCAGTAACAGAAGAATATAAGAAAAGCATATACTTGCACAGGATATTCATTAACAAAAGAGAACACATATTTTAAGCTTAGTTTCCATCATATATCTCGTACATCTTCCCCTAGGGCTTTGATGTCTTTAGGCCTTGTCATATAAATCGTACATCTGCCCCTAGGGCTTTGATGTTACATCTGCCCCTAGGGCTTTGATGTTTGTCAATGCACTGTACTACCAAAGAGTTTAGTGCTATCATATGATGGATCAGGTACTTTATGTTTCATGTATTCATAGCCATAAGTATGGAAAAGCTCACGCAACATAACATACAGGAACAATCATTTCAACCAATATCATATGCCAAGTATTTTACTACACATATAACACAAGAATATTGTATAATAATCCAAGTAAGAGGTAATATCGTACCTTCCAAAGAGATAATCTAATCACATATTCCTCATGTCAACTATAAGCTTGGTCAAACCTGATCAAACAAGACCATATACTATCATCAGGTTCTCATCTTATTATATCTCATCTTAACTTGCATTCTTACCTTAGATTTATCATACGGATGTCATTTTCCAGATTATGGTTCATCATCTGAACATTAGGTTCCATATCCTTTTTGTGCACATTTTAACCTTAGCTTACATCATTAACCTAAATGAGGGTTTTATAACATGTATTAAGATTCATCTTCATATAACCTGGATTATATGCATCATCATGATCTCATCATTAAATCTGAGGTTCTAAATATGGATATGAGCTTACTCTGTAAATTTCATCATTTATTGAGCATGTATGTATTTATTGCATTTTATTAGGGTTATTGGCCCTAATTAGACATATTAAGCAAATTATATAATTTCGTGCATCAAAATGATCATCACTGACATCAGGTGCACTATAAACATTATTACGAATCTACTGACATTTTATCATGATTTTAGGCCACTGTTTGATATTTATTATCCATCAAATAAGAATTACACATCTTACGTGATATTTCTAATATTTAATCATCAAAAGCTTGATATTATGGTTTCACATTGTTCTACTAATTTTTCTAAGAATAACGATACCTTGTTTGCATTTTTCTGATAATCGAGCTAATTACTGTGATTTAATTAAGAACTGGGCATTTTAGAGGCAATTACCTTCTTCGGCCTATGATGTTCTGCCGCGTGGCCAGGTTTTACGCAGCTCCAGGCTTGCTGCTGGAGCCGTCCGGTTCAAAGGCACCTGGACCAGTTCACTTGGTTGACTAGGAGTCGGACCCGGTCTGCTCCACCTCCTCCTTTCTTCTTTCCCACGCGATCCCTCGCTTTCTCTCACGGTCGATTCCCGTGGGACTCTCCTTCTGCAACGTTGCTGCCGCCTGGGACTCCAGTGATCTCGGCACCAGCGCCCCACTCCTCTCTGGCCAAAACAAGACCAAGAGCTTCGTCCTTCCTATCTCTACCCCACCGGCCACTGATCTCCGTTGGGGGAGGCTTTGCCTGCCTTCACATCTGCGAGGGGTGTCCATCACAGACATGCCACCGTGGATTCCTCCTGCTGCTGCTTGGGGGTCCGGCGAGGTTGGACGCCTCCGATACTTTGTCACTACAGGCTTGCCGTCATGCGAAAAGTGATCTGCCGCTCCCTCTTCTCTCTCGCACGATCAACGCCGCCGCCGCCGGAGTCTGACGCAGGTGTGCATTGTCCATTCTGGTGTGCGTGGGCGCCACCTCCGTTGGGGATCTTCGGCAAGAGATACCTCATGATGGAGCCTCCTCATCTACTGCTCCTCACAAGAGCCGACTACTGATCTGGTTCTTCTCTCTATAGGTCCAGCGCACCCAGGCTCACCGCTGGTGTCACTCCGTCATGGATGCTGCTACACAACCCTTCCCCGACAAGGAGTCCATCACCTCCAGGCTCCCTGGGTTGCTGCTGCGTGGGTCAGTGCTAGTGGCTTCATATGCGAATGAGTGGTCTTTGTTGAGAACTCATCAAGCTGAACTAACTGCCCACTTCGTTTCCCCTCTAGGCCACGATCATCCACAACCGGCTATCCATGTTTCTGTTCCAGTTGCCCACTATATCCTGACTATGCGATCTTGAAGACCAGATTCAGATCATCCACTCCGACCCATCCAATGGCCACCGAGATGCCACGATGTGAATCCCTAGTTTATTCAGTCTGGGGCGCGTGACACCCTGTTAGATTGGAAACTTAGTCTATATAATCCAGATTCTATTAATAACCTATATCAATATACACATTATTTCATCATTTTCAAAACCCAAATAACTTCCTCCAGGAATATCCAATTGCCACCCAATTTTAACCATAGATTCCTCACTACTCAAGGTACCTTGTACACGAATTTGGTGCCAAAAATCAATTGTTAGACTATTCCATTAAATTCCTCAAAAAGGCATAAACTTATGGATCTTAATCTTGGTGTCATCACAACTAATCATCCATATTTTATCAAAGTACTTGGAGTTCTCAAGATAAGTCAACATATGAATTCCAAAATGTCATTGGACATTTAAGGATTCCGAAAGTCCACTCCATCACATTATAGATTTATGGCATAACCCAGGTCAGGGATGGTACAATTATCAACCCCTAAAAGGGATTTCGTCCCAAAAATCTGAAGAGAAAAGATAAGGGTACCTCCTCCTCATTTATTCCTCCATCTCCCATGTGGCTTCTTTAATGCCACAATGATGCCAGAGAACTTTCACAAGAACGATGTCTTTCTTTTTCAATTTCTTGATTCTTCTGTCAAGAATCATCATTGGACCTTCCACATAGGATATATCTTCATTCAATTCTACCTCTACAAGTTGCAACACCAACTATGTATTAGGATGACACTTTCTCAGCATAGATATATGAAACATTGGATGAAGACTATGTAGCTCAGTTGGTAACTCCAACCTATAGTCTACTTTTCCAATCTATTTTGTCACTAGGTAAGGCCCCATAAATCTAGGAGCTAACTTACCCTTCTTCCCAAATCTAAGAACACCTTTATAAGGAGAGACCTTGAGATACACTTTGTCTCTAACTTGGAATTATAAATGTCTATGGTGTTTATCAGCATATGACTTCTGTCTATCCTATGCAGCCTTCAAATGTTGTTGTATTACTTTAATCTTTTTAGTTGTTTGTTGCACTAATTTAGGACCCAGAAGTTGATATTCTCCTGTCTCATACCAGCATAATGGTGATCTACAACATCTACCATATAATGCTTCATATGGTGCCATATCAATACTAGTCTGATAGCTATTGTTGTAGGCAAACTCTATTAAGCTCAAGTGTAAGTGCCAACTTCCTACAAACTACTTCCTACAAATTGAAGAACACATGCCCTAAGAAAGTCCTCCAAAGTCTGTATAGTCCATTCATATTATCCATCTGTCTGAGGGTGAAAAGTTCTGCTAAACTTTAACTATAAAAAAAAAATATCCTATGCCAACGATAGATGATATGTTTGACCAGTTGCGTGGTGCAATAGTGTTCTCTAAGGTAGATCTAAGGTCAGGATATCATCAGTAATGTATCAAGGAGAGTGACATACCTAAGTCACCTTTAGGACAAGGTATGGTCATTATGAGTTTGTAGTTATGTCGTTTGGACTAACTAATGCACCAGTGACATTCATGGAGCTAATGAATAGAATCTTTCGACCATTCCTTGATCAGTTCATAGTAGTCTACATAGACAACATCCTAATATACAGTAGAGATGGTCAACAACATGAATCAACACCTTCATCAAGCCTTGACTTTGTTGAGACAACACCAGCTATATGATAAGTATAGCAAGTGTGAGTTCTGGTTTTCAGAAGTGTCTTTCCTAGGACACATTATATCTGCTTCCGGTATTCGAGTTGATCCTAAGAAAGTGGAGTCTATTGTAGAGTGGGAACAGCCCAAGACACCAATTGAGATTTGTAGTTTCCTAGGTCTGGAAGGTTACTACAAAAGGTTTATTAAAGACTTTAATCCTGTAGCATTACCCCTAACTAGGTTGACCAGGAAGGAGGTTCCTTTTATCTGGAATGACAAATGTCAGCGTTCTTTCCAGTTATTGAAGGAAAGGTTGACTAGTGCACCTGTGTTGGTTTTACCTAAAGGGATACATTGTTTTCTGTGGTGCCTCTAAGAATGGTCTAGGATGTGTGCTGAAGCAGAGTCATCATGTAGTTTCTTTTTCTTCCTGACAGCTTAAGAAACACGAGGAGAACTATCTGACGCATGATCCAGAATTAGCTGTAGTGGTCCACACATTGAAGATCTGGAGGCATTATCTCTATGGAGAAACATGTCATATTTTCACAGACCATAAAAACTTAAAATACATCTTCTCAAAGCACGAGTTGAACATGAGACAATGCCGCTGGATGGAATTAATCAAAGACTATGATTGTACAATTGATTATCATCCAAGGAAAGCTAATGTAGTGAGAGATGTACTGAATAGAAAATCTTCATCTCCACCCATAGATAAAGCACAGTTGAACTCTTTAATGTGCTTTAAATGGGACATGTTTGTCTCTTTGAGACAAATGAATGTACAGTTAGAAGTATATTTGTTAGAAAGATTACTGGCCGAGATGCATGTGAAACCTACTTTGAAACAACATATTAAAGAGGCACAATAAGCTGATATTGTGATTCAGCAGATCAGGTCAGAGTATGGTAGTGAGAAATGGGACGGTTTCCATGAGCCATAGGATGAGGTAGTTTGTTACCATGGTAGGATGGTAGTACTTGATGCCAGTGACTTAAGAAAGATAGTTATGGAGGAAGCTCATTCATACATGTATGCAATGTATCCAGGGAGTACTAAAATGTATCATAACTTAAAAGATATGTATTGGTGGCCTGGTTCGAAGAAGGATGTAGTTGAATTTGTTATGCAGTGTCCAGTGTGTCAGTAAGTTAAAGCAGAACATCAGAAGCCTGCAAGAACATTGCAACCCTTACCTATACCACAGTGGAAATGGGATCATGTGAAAATGGACTTTGTGGTTGGTCTACCCAGAACAGCCAAAAGTCATGATTCCATTTGGGTGATAGTTGATAGGTTGACTAAGTCAACACATTTTTTTCCTGTTAAAACAACCTATATTGCTGAAAAACTTGCACAAATCTACATAGATGAGATAGTGTGGTTACACGGAGTTCCAACTACAATTGTGTCTGATAGAGGTCCCCAATTCACAAGTCATTTTTGGGAACGACTCCATAAATCCTTGGGTACGCAGTTAAAGTTTAGCACATCTTTTCACTCTCAGACAGATGGACAATCTGAAAGGACTATATAGACTTTGGAGGACTTCCTTAGGGCATGTGTTCTTCAGTTTGTAGGAAGTTGGGACTTACACTTGAGCATAATAGAGTTTTCCTACAACAATAGCTATCACACTAGTATTGATATCGCATCATATGAAGCATTATATGGTAGACATTGTAGATCTTTGTTATGCTGGTATGAGACATGAGAATATCAACAATAGGGTCCTGAATTAGTGCAACAAACAACTGAAAAGATTAAAGTAATACAACAACAGTTGAAGGCTGCACAGGATAGATAGAAATCATATGCCGATAAATGTTGAAAACCTTTAGAATTCCAAGTTGGAGATAGAGTGTGTCTCAAGGTCTCTCCTTGGAAAGGTGTTCTTAGATTTGGGAAGAAGGATAAGTTATCTCCAAGATTAATGTGACCTTACCCAGTGACATCACAGATTGGAAAAGTAGCCTATAGGTTGGAGTTGCCACCTTAGCTACATAGACTACATACTATGTTTCATATATCTATGCTGAGAAAGTGTCATCCTGATACCGAGTTGGTGTTGTAATATGTAGAGGTAGAATTGAATGAAGATATATCCTATGTGGAAGGTCCAATGATGATTCTTGACAGAAGAATCAAGAAGTTGAAAAAGAAAGACATAGTTCTTGTGAAAGTTCTTTGGCATCACCATGGCATTGAAGAAGCCACATGGGAGCTGGAGGAAGAAATGAGGAGGAAGTACCCTTCTCTTTTCTCTTGAGATTTCGGGGGCGAAATCCCTTTTTGGGGTTGATAATTGTAACATCCCTGACCTGGGTTATTCCATAAACTTGTAAGTTTGGCTTAAATAAGTTATTTATAAACTTGTTTTAATATTTTATAATGTAATTAAGACTCAAGGAAAGTTTAATTTTCAAGTTTGAGCTTATTTGCAAACTGTTTACGCATTATATGATCATTTGGGTGTAATTTTGTAATTCACCCAAAATGAGGGGTTATATTGAAATATGTCACATTTTGAACATGCTTCGAGTGCTTTAGCATCATAAGAGAGAGAATGATGCTAAGGGGTGTCTTGTAGAAAGCTTAAGTTCCAAGTTGGAACTTGTTTGAATAATGTTTGTGCCTTGTGTACCAATTTTGGTGCAATTTGCATTTTACCCAAAATGTAGGACTGATATGAAAATTACCACCTCTAGAGTGTCTCTACTCTCTCTTGGAATCATCTAGAGGAAATAAAAACAAAGAGGCACCATGTTTGAATCATTTTTAGTAGTGGTATTCTTGGTGATGAAAATACCAAGAAGAGTTGTATAGTTGAGACCCTAATTGAGTTGTATCGAGTTGTAGAGCTTATATGGGGATGCCTGTCGGCCAAGGAGCCATAGAGGAGGTCCCATATAGTTTTGTCAACTCTTGGACTTTTCCATGATGGGTTAAGCACCTCCAGGAGGTGATGGATATCAGCTTACAACTTTCCTTAGAAAAAATGTATCAGTTTGTGAATAAAGTGATGTTGAGTTGAAATACCTTGCTCAATAAGATAAATAATGGCCAAAATCTTATCCCTAGATTATCCTTAAGATTTTTTTCATGTCAAGATAAATATGTCTACATGGACATGTGTCAACCATGCATGGACATGTGGCACCTAGTAGTGTAAAATGATGACACCTCTTATACACCCTCTCTCATGAACCTTAATTATATATACAACTCCTTTCACCTACTAGTGAATCTTTTCAAACCCTATCACTCCATTTCTCTTAGATATCATGCATAGAGTTGAGGAGAAAGGAGAAGCTCAAGCCATTAAGCTTAAAGGTGAAGCCATGGTCACCATCAACTGTGGATAAAGCATGATCTCGGGTTGTGATTCTTCCTTTCTTTTCTTCTTCACCAAGTTCTTAACTATGGTGATTCCTTATATGTACAAGAGTTGTGAATGAGTCTTGGATCTGTGATAAGTTCATCTTCAACCTTGGGAACATGAATCTTTGGAGCTTGGATCTTTGAAGTTGTTCTTGAGGTGGGTTATATAACTTGAACCCAATCATGTTATTATTCATCATCAATCTTGCCATACTTGATGATCTACTTTCAATTTCGAGTTTTCTTGTATAATTGATGAATCCATGATTTCTATTAGTGACATAGGATTGTTGTCCATGTACTATAATAGTAAGGAATGAAAGTCTATAGCTTGATGATGATGACATCATCATGGCTCAACCCGATATTAGGTTGAAGTACCTCTAACCCGATATGACAAACCCTAAATTATGAGCAACCTAATATGAGTGATCCAAGTACCCACCTCATGCATGATATAGTGATGAGTTACACCTCATGGACGATATGAGTGACACATACAAATACCTCATGGACGATATGGTGTTAAGCACACACCTTATGCATGATATGGTGTCAAGTATATACCTCTAACCCGATATGGTGTTGAAACCCTAGATGGTGATACGAAACCCGATATACCTTGGAAACCCAAACCCCTATTGGTTGTACACTTGTTTTGGTCTAGACTAACTTGTTGTGTAGGTTGTCACTTATCACATGGTGAAGGGTAAGTCAATACCATGAAGGTTTGAAGAGATATGAGAACAAGGGTCTAACCCGATATCCAAACCCTAATGTTGAGTAACCCAATATAGAAGCATGATATGGTGATGAGGATACACCTCATGCATGATATGGTAATCACAGATACACCACATGCACGATATGGTGTGAAGCATACGCACACCTCTATGCCTGATATGGAATCATACACACACCTCTATGCCCGATATAGAAGCTTACACACACCTCTATGCCTGATATGGTGGAAGCACCTCAATCCAATATACTTGATTGAGTAACACATGAAGTGTGTTATGTCAAATGATACATTAATATGTATAGATTTCAATGCATTTTGATAATGTAGGCCAATGTACCTTGAGAAAAGGATTAAGCCAACTTAATAAAGTATGATGTAATCGTTGTCCTAGTGAGGATGAGAGAGAAACTCATACTTTGTGTGATAATTATTTAATGAGCATACATTGATACTCCTAATATATGTGGAGCTATGAATCAGGGTTTTAATTCTTGATAATATGAGCTTGAAATCCTAATTGTCTTATAATGATCAATTTCTTACTATCTCCTAGCTCTCTCCTAAGCATGTTGACCTCTCAATTCATGGTGAAATTTGAAATCATCATCCGTCCACCAATGTTCCTCCAATTATACAACTCGTTCAGTATAACTAATTCTTTATAGGACTTGATAGACCCCTCTGAAGGACAGATATCTAGGATTAAGCCCTATTTTGGCGATGATGATGACTTCCTTGTCCTCAGCCCTACTCATTTTTGCGATCCACCCAATACCGTTGTACTAATAGTCTCACTCTAGCTTTAGATCCTATAGTGATTTCATAAGTCATCAAATATGATTATGTTCTTGTTCCCAACCTAGAAGATGCTCCTAACACAATCAACCTAAAGGGATTCATGGTTGAGGACCCTTCTTAGGAGCTAGCCCACATAGATGAAGTCACCACCACAATCAAGACACACACTCTAGATCAATGTACCTTACAACCTCATCCAATAAAGATGAATATTTCTAGACCTCAAGAGATGATTCCCTCTCCTAGGATGAATTGAATAGTTTATATGACAAGGACTATTCAACTACCTCTCATTGAAATAACCTCATATTGACACAATTAAAGTTTTTCTTTCAATCCTATCTTTTTTCTACACTTCATTTTCTTAAGAGGTTTTTGTGAACCCTAATTATGCATGTTATATGTCAAATTCTTTCTATCATGTTATTGCAATGCAACACAACCCACCACACACCCTTTAGCCTTGTCTATATCATAATGATATCATTTTTTCCTACATAACATTCCCCATCCCTTTTTATTCTTTAGATGTCATTTCCTAGGATGCAAATCTTTTAGTTGTTATGAACATGTTTTATATTTTCTTTTCTTAACACAATATAACCCCTTTCTAAAGCATCCACACCATCACAACACCCTCCTTAAAATCACAAATCAAACTGGTCTTATAATGATCTTACAAACCCACCTTACCCTAAACCTTCCTTGATGAGAAACTTCCGCAAACAACAATCATATTTTTCTCTGTCAAAATCCTAGTCTCCTATCCCACTCTCCACCTAAATATCATATAAATCACAAAAAAAGTCATAATGCCACTCATCCATATTAACTAAAAGGACATTTAGAGATAATCTTAGATACACATAACCCCACCCATCCTTCCAAACCCATCCAAATTTTAAAATATATATAATCATTTTCCCCTCATCGAGGGACATCAACAAAACCTCTTTACCCATCACCTCACATATTTTCTCAGGCATGCCTCATCACTCCATGTTTCACATTTAGTACCACAATCGTAACCCCATTCTGAAACTAAATTCCACCTCTATGCCCCTTGAGTATCACACCCCACATACATCATGAACAATCTAACACCTCCAATCATATTACAAAATACCATGCAAATAACCTCACAATCATTCCTACTTGCACATCCTTGACAAGATTGACTCTAAACACATCTGCCTACACATCCTTAGTCTTATTTCTAGTGCCTTCTCAAACATTCCCATATCCAACTACTACTTTTCTGAGTCTTCTACCATCCCAAATAGATATTTTAGACTCCCCTTTCCCCAAACCATGTAACCTGGCTTTTGAGACTCCAACATCATGGACAAGCAAGTGGATTATCAAAATGACTCAAATTATACTAACACCTTCAACATCTACCTTGACTTCCCCATTCATGGCCTTAGACAAAACTATTCCTCAACAACAAGGGTATTATTCTCAATGTTGATATCGTACATGTGACGCCCCAACCTCCGTGCCATCTCTAATGACCTCGAAGACTGGGGAGTCACCCTCGGTAAACCACTCTCAACTTTTTCTTTTCTTGATCACTTAGGTTAACTTAAAAGAAAACCATAAAACTTGAATAGCATTGAATTATAATAAAACTGCGGAAGTGAATTTCCATTAACCTTACTTAGAAGAAAAACAAGTTTACATGACATATTACATTTTTCATGCAGACTATAAAACACGGCAGATAATTGAAAACTAACTACATATTTCACCACATTCTCTCTCTAACCCACCATATGCCCAAGGACCGAGGGGAAATGACTAAGTGATCTCTAACTAACTACTAACTATCTTTTATGTACTTGGGTGATACGATCTTTCAGCCTCATCGTGCTGACTTTGACCTGAAAAATGTTTCAGTAGGTTGGTGAGCTACTGGCTCAGTGAATAGAACTTCACCCAACCATCACAAAAAAACTCATTTATGCTTATTATTTAGAATAATATGCAAGAAATACTACACTGAGTAGGTCTAAGCAATTTAATTTAAACAACAGAAGGTGTCAACATTTCATTATAATAAATAATTGATGCAAAGCTGTAAATACAATTAATTAAATAGAAAATACTTACAGAACTATTGTTGTGAAGCTAACTTGTAAATTTCTTAACTCTTTAACTTATAAAAACTCTGTGAACCTATATGAACATATTTTATCTTATGCCCTGATCATATGTAGTATACTCTACATATAAAGACTCATAGAGAACTACGATCTCACTGTACAAGACTTAGCCGACACCCCGGGATAGCTAAGTCTGACTGCTATCCTGGTCTATTGCAGGAACTCTGGCTCTCTAGCCTCGGCATCCTATGGTGTCATAAACTAGACTCCTCCTCTAGCTGAGTACACAGGCGGAGTGTCTGAGATGCTCTATGGGCCTCAACTTGGTACGCTCTATGGGTACCTCTGGGTTACCACCGGGACGTCCAGTTCATGTTGGATAACCTATTTTCTCTTAGGAAACTTCCTCAAGGGCTTCGTCTCCCCGCATGCTCTGTGGGTGCGTTCCGACCCCCGTATACTGGACGCACCGTCAGGGTAGGTTGTTTCATCCCTAAGGTACAGACCTCTCATAGGGATTCTACGGTGTCAGGGCCCTTAATCTAATATTTTACTATTCTAGAAAGGCTCTTACTACATTACAAACTCTCTCTTACTTGTTCTGGACTTTGGTATCTCTATGGTACCTCATCTATTTGATTGCAGTTCAAATCGCAATACGATATCTTTCTGGAACTGATAGAGAAGTATACTCAAAACCATTGTAAATACTGAGTAATCCTTATATCATGCATGCAGGCAGATTTAAAATTCATAAATAACCCAAACTCATATTAATTTGCACATACATACTGAATTCATGCAATTGAACATCTTATTGCATTGATAAGAGTAATTTACTTCACATATAAGAAATTATCCGTAGAATTTATCAATTATCAGAAATTTCTCGAATAATGTGCACATTAACCCTAATCCTAGTTTCCGCATCACATAACTCAAATAAAAGTTACTTACATATCATAACACGAACTATTAACAATACTGGAGAATTTCTAATAATATCTCAGAGAATGTGCCAATTCATGTAAATGTTAATTCACACACATTAACATAATAGGAAGCATGCAACTAGGGTTTATTTGCATATTTTTATGTTATCATACCTTCTTTGAAATTGTGCATTTGAAAATTTACAAAATTTGTATTGCCTGGGTTTATCCCCAAACCGTACCATACCATTATAAGTCGTGTATTTCTAATTTCAACGTTCACACTAAGCAATTTAGGTTACGATGAACTATGTAAATTTATTGGTCCAATCCACACTAATCAGATGCTAAACTAAATCATATGAAAGTGTAAAGAAGAAATTTATGAAATAAAAAGTCGAGCGACGCCAAAAACTGCCCAACGCCTGATAACTATTGTTATCAGTGAAAAACACGCAATTAACCAAAAATTTCCAAACACCAAAGTTAAATCATGATAAGTAAGTGAAATCCTACTCATAATTATTCGAGATGTATGGATTCATCCAGAAATGCGTCCAGAGCCTGTTTCTGTGCGATTTTTGGATTGTCTTCAACCTTGGATTTCACTATTTATGATAATGTTGCAATAGGTTGCTTCACGCTCTAGCTCAGGTTGAAGAAGAGCTTGATTGGGATGCTAAATACAGCTAGAGCTACGAATTTGTGCATGAACCTCAAGGACGAACTTAACGACGTTGCTATACTGCTGCTGCTCACGCCCTAGTAGCCTGTGGCTGCTTCTACGTGCAGCAGTTGTTGCTGCTGCAAGGTAGGGGCACCACCCCTTGCTAGATGAGCGCCTTTCTTGGTGGTCATGGTGAGGAAAAGAGTCGTCGATGCACAGCTGGCCGTTGGCCGAAGCAAGAGCACCCATTTCTCTCCCAATCATGGTCGCACGATCTGCTTGCTGCTGGGCGTTGCACCTACTGCTGGTCATCCGCCCAAGCAAGTAGCTAGGTTGAGGATGGAGGGGGAAGGTAGAGGAGGAAGAACAAGAGAAATTGGTGACCTGGATGGTCGAAGGTGAAGAGCTCGTGAATCGCCTAAAATTACATGTGCTCTTCTCTCCCTCTGTTGTGATCGGTCTGGCTGGGTGGTTTGGGTGCCACTTAAAGGGGTCATGTTCTATCGGTTGAAGGAGAAGAAAGGATAAAGGAAAGAAAAACAACTAAGCCACTTAAGGAAATTAAATTCTGGCAAAATTGCATCCAAGTCCAAAGGAACATGAAAACATCATAACTCTTACCTCGAAGGTCCGATTAACACGATTTGTTTTGCAACTTTTCAAGTGTGAGATCCTCTACAACCCCAAGGCATAAAAACATGCTAATTATCTTGTCTCAACTAATCAAAACTCTAATCACACATAAGCACTTAGCTTAGGTCAATTAACTTGATTATGCACTAATCATGATACTTACTAGTTAATCATGGAGTGGGTCATAACAATCTCCCTCCCTTATAAGAATTTCATCTCGAAATTCCTAAAAGAGAAAAGAAAACTTGTTACGCATCTCGGACTCAAGCTCCCACATAGCTTCCTCTAGGTTATGGTTTCTCCATAGAACTTTCACTAAAGGTATCTCTCGATTCTTGAGCTGCTTGATCCTTCGATCGACTATCTATATTGGTCCCTCAACATAGGACACATCTGATCTGAGCTGTGAAGGTTCTAGGCCTATTATCTTCTCTGTACCAGGATAACATTTCTTCAGCATCGACACATGAAACACATAATGTAAATTGACAACTCAGATGGAAAATCCAATATGTAGGCTACAGGTCCAATCCTCTCAATGATAGGATATGGGCTCATAAACCTAGGAGTAAATTTGCCTCTCTTACCAAACCTTAGCACTCCTTTCCACGATGAAACTTTCAGATATACTTCATCACCAACCTCAAAATGAAGAGGTCTACGTCTCTTCTCAGCATAGCTCTTCTGCCTGTCCTGTGCAACTTTCAACTGTTCTTTAATCACAGTAATCTTTTTAGTGGTCAAATCCACTATCTCTGGTCCAAGAATCTACTTTTCACCTACCTCATACCAAAATATGGGTGATCTACACTTTCTACCATATAGAGCTTCATACAGGGCCATACCAAGACTGGAATGGTGACTATTATTGTATGCAAACTCTATAAGGCTCAAGTGTTCTTCCCAACTGTCATTGAAATGTAAGACACATGCTCTCAGCATGTCCTCAAGAGTCTGAATGGTCCTCTCTGACTGACCATCCGTATGTGGGTGAAAAGTTGTATTAAATCTTAACTTTGTGCCCAAAGCACGATGTAACTGATTCCAAAACCTGGATGTGAACTTAGGATCTCTATCTGATATAATTGAAACTAGAATACCATGCAACCTGACTATTTCATCCACATATATATATTGGCCAACTTTGGGACATGAAAGGTTGACTTAACAGGAAGAAAGTGAGCAGACTTAGTCAGTCTATCCACAATCACACATATCGAGTCACAACCTCGAGGTGTCTTGGGTAACCCTATCACAAAATCCATTGTGATATGTTCTCATTTCCATTCTGGTATAGGGATAGATTGCAAGGTACCTACAGGTTTCTGATGCTCAGCCTTAACCTACTGGCACACACTACATCTAGCCACATATTCAGCTACATCCTTTTTCATACCTGACCACCAGTACAACTCCTTGAGATTCATGTACATCTTAGTGTTACCTAGATGCATGGCATACATCGATGCATGTGCCTCCTCAAGAATCTATTCTTTCAAGTCACTATCTCCATGTACACACAACCTGTCATGCTGATACAACAAACCATCATCTAAAACCCTGAACTCTGGTCTTTTTCCCTTTGTCATATCCTGCATGATCTGTTGTAACTCACTATCATTCTGCTGAAGTTCCTTGATTTGATCATAAAAAGTAGGCTTGAATTGCATCTGTGCAATAAAACCACTATGTTCTGTCACCCCTAAGTCTAAGTTCAACTTCTGCATTTCTACTAGCAGGTCTCTCTTAAAACATGCCATAGAGAATGCATCAACTGTTGAACTAGACTTTCTGCTGAGGGCGTCTGCTACCACATTCGCTTTACCAGGATGATAATCTATCATCACATCATAATCTTTAATCAATTCTAACCATCTCTGCTATCTAAGATTCAGATCCTTCTGGGTGAAGATATATTTCAAGCTCTTATGATCTGTAAACACTTGGCATGCCTCACCATAAAGATAGTGACGCCATGTCTTAAGAGCATGAACTACAACAGCTAACTCCAAATCATATGTCGGATAATTCTCCTCATTCTTTTTAAGTTGTCTAGATGCATAGGCTATTACTTTGCCTTCCTGCATCAATACACAGCCTAGACCTCTCCTGGAAGCATTACAAAACACTATGTAGCCCTTATCTGCCTCGGGCAGGGTCAACACTAGTGTTGTAGTCAATCTCTCCTTCAAAATCTGAAAACTCTTTTCACAGTTGTCTGACCAGACGAACAGTGCATTCTTCCTCGTTAAATGTGTCAGAGGTGACACTATAACACTAAAATTCTGGATGAACCTTCTATAGTAACCTGCCAATCCTAAGAAGCTTCTAATCTCAGTAGGAGTCTTAGGCTGCTCCCACTATAGAACAGACTCGACTTTCTTAGGGTCAACACTTACTCCATCTCCTGAGATGACATGTCCAAGAAAAGACACCTCAGCTAACCAGAACTCACACTCACTAAACTTAGCATATAACCGATGTTGTCTCAACAACTATAATGCTATCCTCAGATGTTGCTCATGTTGCTCATCATCTTTAGAATAAATCAAAATATCATCTATGAAAACCACTATGAACTGATCCAAGAATGGTTTTAAAATCCAGTTCATCATATCCATAAAAGTTGTTGGGGCATTAGTCAGTCCAAATGACATGACCAGAAACTCATAATTCCCATATCTTGTTCTAAAAGTTGATTTAGGGATATCTGAAGCTTTTATCCTCAACTGATGATACCCATATCTCAAGTCTATCTTAGAAAAGGTTGTTTATCCATGTAACTTATCAAATAGATCATATATCCTTGGTAGAGGGTACTTATTCTTGATAGTGATCTTATTCAACTATCTATAGTCTATACATAATCTCATAGTACCATCTTTCTTCTTCACAAACAAGACTGGAGCTCCCCATGGTGAAGAACTAGGTCGAATGAAACCCTTATCTAGTAATTCATGTAACTGGATCTTGAGTTCTTTCAACTTTGCAGGTGCCATCTTGTAAGTTGGCAGCGCTATAGGTTGACTACCTGGAAACACTTGGATCTCAAAGTCTATCTCTCTTTCAGGAGGTAGACCTGGCAACTCATCTGGAAAAACACATGGGAACTCATAAACCACTAGCACATCCCATAGGCTGATTGTGCTCTTTTCTACTCTAGTATCTACCACGTGTGCCAAGAACACCTCACAACCTTTCTGCAACATCTTATCAGCTACAACAGCCGATATAATGCACATAGGTAAGACTTTTCTGTCTCCATAAAAGACACAAGAAAATTCACCCTGATGAAAGATAACCTCCTTCTTCCAACAATCGAGTTGAACTCGATACGTCTCTAGGCAATCCATACCTAATATAACTTGAAAAGAGTTAATATCCATGGGTATTAGATTAACCGCAATGGTGTAACCACAAAAAGTCAACAAACATCCAGGACAACACTCTGTCAACACTATCAGTTCACCTAATGGAACCCTCAACAACAATTCAATTGGTAATTCTTGTGTTAATAGGTTAAGCTCGCAAGCTAAGGAACGTTGTATAAATGAATGAGTGGCACCCGGATCTATCAAAACTGTAACTGACATGCTATTAAAGAAAAGCATTTCTCCTATAATTACTCGAGAAGAAACAATACCTTCTTGTGGTGTCAGAGAGAAGAAGCATCCTGAGGCTCTTCCTCTCCCACGATGTCCATGTTGTCCTTCCCTAACACTGGGTGCTGCACCACCTTGGGAACCTGAAGTTATAGAAGAACTGGGTCCTCCGGCTAGAGTCTGTCTCAGAACATTTTGATATTGTGACTGGGAACCCTGTGATGCTAAATGATGTATCTGGGGGTAATTCCTCCTGACATGTCCCATCTGTCAAAACTGATAACATCCTTAAAACCCTATTCCCAAACACTATCCTGAGTGTGATCTTCCACAGATGTCACATGCTCGCATATCTTGCCTCGGTGGACCTGTCACTGAAACCGATGATCCAAATGACCTAGTTGGAGGTGTCCATGTAGGTTGTGTACCCCATCTTCCGGAACTGGGTCTTCCTCCACTTGATGAAAAACTAGATCCTTGTCTACCAAAATAGCCAAGTCCTCATCCTATATTTGAAAAGAAACCAACACCACCTCTATATCTACCACTGCTTTGTCCTCTTCTAATAAAGTCTCCAGATCTTTTCTTACTTTCAATCTTCTTATCAGTGTTAACTGGCTCTTCTACACGTCTCGCTACCTCAAGAAACTCTCTAAAGTTCTCTCTTTTTCTTTGGCCAATAATAGATACAGTATGTCAAATTTCAGGCCTCAATCCCTCCTAGAACCTTATACACTTTTCCACATCATTTGGGACGAGCTGTGGGCAGAAGTTTACCAACCTAGTGAAGTGTGCCTCATACTCTCCCACTGACATATTGCCTTGTCTGATATTTTGCAGTTGTCTTATCTTCTCATTTAGAAAGGTAGGTGGGTAGTACTTAAGATGAAATTCATCAACAAATTCCTTCCAAGTTAGTGTCATGTTTCTCCTTTTTTCTTCCACTCCACGCCACCAGAGTTTTGCATCACCCTTAAGCAAATAAACTTCATGATTGATTTGCCTTTCCTCTGACAGCTCCATCAGATGAAACACTTTCTCAATCTGCCTCAACCGTTCATCTGCCACTGTGGGGTCTGTAGTTCCAGTGAATTCAGTACCCCCAAGCTTCTTAATAAGTTCATATGATCTCATCAGATCCTTACTACTCGAGGTAGAAGCTCGTTTATCTTACTTATATTTTTCGTTGGTTTCCAAAAACATTATGTATATTCTCGCTACCTCATCCACCTCTTCACCACCTCCTGAACCCATCTCTTGGGGATTAGCTCCAATGTGGCTCTCAGCTTGGTCCTCATTACCACGTCCTCTTTCTGCCATTTGCAATAGTATAACAGAATATTTCCTGTTAGAAAACTGTAGTTAGAAGAAAGATACTTAAATCCTAATCCTATTGGTCTCTTATCATCCCCTGACCTTGACTTAGAGTAACTGCGTACTCAACCTATGCTCTGATACCAAAGTTGTTGTGATGCCCCGACCTCCGTGCCATCTCTAATGACCCCGAAGATTGGGGAGTCAACCTCAGTAAACCACTCTTAACTTTTTCTTTTCTTGATCACTTAGGTTAACTTAAAAGAAAACCATAAAACTTGAATAGCATCAAATTATAATAAAACATCAGAAGCGACTTTCCATTAACCTTACTAAGAAGAAAAACAAGTTTACATGACATATTACATTTTTCATGCAGACTATAAAACACAAAAGATAATTGAAAACTAACTACATATTTCACCACATTCTCTCTCTAACCCACCATATGCCCAAGGACCGAGGGGAAAGTACTAAGAGACCTCTAACTAACTACTAACTACATTTTATGTACTCGAGTGATACGATCCTTCAGCCTCCTCATGCTGACGTTGACCTAAAAAATGTTTTAGTAGGTTGGTGAGCTACTATCTCAGTGAATAGAACTTCACCCAACCATCACAAAAAAAACTCATTTATGCTTATTATTTAGAATAATATGCAAGAAATAATACACTGAGCAGGTCTAAGCAATTTAATTTAAACAACAGAAGGTGTCAACATTTCATTATAATAAATAATTGATGCAAAGCTGTAAATACAATTAATTAAAGAGAAAATACTTAAAGAACTACTGTTGTGAAGCTAGCTTGTAAATTTCTTAACTCTTTAACTTATAAAAATTTTGTGAACCTATATGAACATATTTTATCTTATTCCCTGATCATATGTAGTGTACTATACATATAAAGACTCGTAGCGAACTATGATCCCACCGTATAAGACTTATTCGACACCCCAGAATAGCTAAGTTTGACTACTGTCTTGGTCTGTTGCAGGAACTCTGGCTCTCTGGCCTCGGCATCCTATGGTGTCGTAAACTGGACTCCTCCTCTAGATGAGTACGCAGGCGGAGGGTCTGAGATGCTCTATGGGCCTCAACTTGGTACGCTCTATGGGTACCTCTGGGTTACCACCGGGACGTCCGGTTCATGTTGGGTAACCTATTTTCTCTTAGGAGACTTCCTCAAGGGCTTCGTCTCCCCACACGCTCTGTGGGTGCGTTCCGACCCCCGTATACTGGATGCACCGCCAGGGTAGGTCGTTTCATCCCTAAGGTACATACCTCTCATAGGGATTCTACGGTGTCAGGGCCCTTAATCTAATATTTTATTATTCTAGAAAGGCTCTTACTACATTGCAAACTCTCTCTTACTTGTTCTAGACTTTGGTATCTCTATGGTACCTCATCTAATTGATTGCAGTTCAAATTGCAATATGATATCTTTCTGGAATTGATAGAGCAGTATACTCAAAACCATTGTAAATACTGAGTAATCCTTATACCATGCATGCAGGCATATTTAAAATTCATAAATAACCCAAACTCATATTAGTTTGCACATACATACTGAATTCATGCAATTGAACGTCTTATTGCACTGATAAGAGTAATTTACTTCACATATAAGAAATTATCTGTAGTATTTATCAATTATCAGAAATTTCTCGAAGAACGTGTACATTAACCCTAATCCTGGTTTATGCATCACATAACTCAATTAAAAGTTACTTATGTATCATAATACAAACTATTAACAATACTGGAGAATTTATAAAAATATCTCAGAGAATGTGCCAATTCATGTAAATGTTAATTCACACACATTAACATAATAGGAAGCATGCAACTAGGGTTTATTTGCATATTTTTATGTTATCATACCTTCTTTGAAATCGTGCATCTGAAAATTTACAAAATATGTATTGCCTGGGTTTATCCCCAAACCGTACCATTATAAGTCGTGTATTTTTTATTTCAACGTTCACACTAAGCAATTTAGGTTCTGATGAACTATGTAAATTTACTGGTCCAATCCATACTGATGAGATGCTAAACTAAATCATATGAAAGTGTAAAGAAGCAATTAAGAAATAAAAAGTCAAGTGATGCCAAAAACTGCCCAACGCCTAATAACTGTTGTTATTGGTGAAAAATGTGCAATTAACCAAAAATTTACAAACACCAAAGTTAAATCATGATAGGTGAGTGAAATCCTACTCACAGTGGTTCGGGATGTCCGAATTCGTCCAAATCCTGTTTCTGGGCGATTTTTGGATTGTCTTCAACCTTGGATTTCACTATTTAAGGTCCTATTGCAATAGGTTGCTTCACTCTCTAGGCTCAAGTTGAAGAAGAGCTTGATTGGGATGCTAAACGCAGCTAGAGTTACAAATTTGTGCACGAACCTCAAGGACGAACTTAATGACGTTGCTATACTACTGTTGCTCACGCCCTAGTAGCCCGTGGCCACTGCTATGTGCAGCTGTTGCTGCTGCTACAAGGTAGGGGCACCGCCCCTTGCTAGATGAGCACCGTTCTCGGTGGTCGTTGGGAGGAAAAGAGTCATTGATGTGTGGCTGGCCGCTGGCCGAAGCAAGAGCACCCATTTCTCTCCCAATCGTGGCCGCACGATCTGCTTGCTGCTGGGCACCGCACCTACTGCTGGTCATCCGCCCAAGTAAGTAGTTAGGTCAAGGATGGAGGGGGAAGGTATAGGAGGAAGAAGAAGGGAAATCGGCGCCCTGGCTGGTCAGAGGTGAAGAGCTCGTGAATCGCCCAAAATCACCTACGCTCTTCTCTCCCTCTATTGCGATCAGTCTGGCTGGGTGGTTTGGGTGCCGCTTAAAGGGGTCCTATTCTATCAGTTGAAGGATAAGAAAGGATAAAGGAAAGAAAAACAACCGACCCACTTAAGGAAATCAAATTCTGGTAAAATTGCATGAAAGTCCAAAGGAACATGAAAACGTCATAATTCTTCCCTCGAAGGTCCGATTAACACGATTTATTTTGCAACTTTTCAAGTGCGAGATCCTCTATAACCCCAAGGCATAAAAACATGCTAATTAGCCTGTCTCAGTTAATCAAAACTCTAATCACACATAAGCACTTAGCTTAGGTCAATTAACTTGATTATGCACTAATCATGATACTTACTAGTTAATCATGGAGTGGGTCATAACAGTACAAGTTTGAGAACCTTTATTGGTACATGTCTGAGAACCTTCCTTTTTTTGGCATCACTCAACACCTCAATTCACTATTGTTAGCAAACACTATCCTCATTGACTATAGAAATCTTCAACTCCAACCTACTTTACATCCTCTAATCTTCAAGTCAAGTGGAGAAAGTCTAAGGTCACTCATTTTTATGCCTTTTCTAGAAAATTGAGGCAGTCATATTCAGTTAATATGTGGTGATCGGTGAGGTGTTATGGAAGGAAGTAGGGATTCTTCAGGGAGGTTAGGTGATGAAGAAGACGTTGGTTTGTTTTCAGTAGTCATCAAGAGGCTTACTAGGTTGTAGGTCTATGATATATTTCAATCATGGTTGTATGGTTGTTTATATAGATCAGGGGGTTCTATGGCTTGAAAAGGTATCTCTTGTCGAGGAGTTGGGAAAAGAAGTGGTGGGTGGAGTATGTAACTTTAGTATCTTGGATGCTCGATGTGTTATTGTCTTCTTTGCTTTTGATATTAGGATTTTGAAAACAATAATGGTGTCTCTCTCTCTCTTTGGATGTTTATTTGGTTGTCAGATATAGTCATTGGGGTCATGGCAAGGAGGAAGTAGCCTTAGGTCAGGACCATCCTCTGAGTGGAGACGAAAGATGATCCCCTCATCATCTGTCATTATTGAGATCATCGTCGGTAATGTAGAAGAGGCAGGTGTGTTTCTCTACTCAAGTACGACTCACTAATACCAATGTTCAATGTTTTAACTTGTATCTTCTACTTATTTGTAAATTTCATAACTCTTAGGCCATAGAGTGGAATACCTTGGGAATTTGACTACCGATTAAATTTCTAATAAACTATTTTCTAACCATTATAACACCTATAATTGTTTCTCTTACTTAGCTAACTCAATAAACCTCATAATATACTCAAATACTAATTTCTTTAAATATGATAAATATTCTTCATTTATTCTAAATGAAATAGTTGTCAAATTGAGAGTACTATATGGATTCGAGGCGTTATCAAGGTAGTTATGCACACAAAAAATCTAATTAGATTAATTGACTTCAAAGTTTGATAAATGATATTCAAATGAGGGTCTAGATTGCAAATTTCATTCACAAGAGGAGAAATAGCTTATTTGAGAACAAGAAATCTATGGTTGGACTAATTAGTATCAAATGATAAGATATTTTACAATTAAATCAAATGGAACTTTAAGTGAACAACCAATTTGTAAAATGGACTCTTAAGTTAAGAACAATTATGAAATATAACACCAATTGGAATTAGCTATGAAATTTCATGGTGTGACTCTGGAACTTGATATCTCTGAAGTCTGAAGTTAATTTGTCAAACAAGAACATATTTGATATATACAATAATGAAATGAGTTGTCAAATGCAAAATTAAAGAGCTAGGATAAGTGGTTCGGGAATTCACATGAGATATGATGTCATTCGATCGCCTGGGAAGAAGAAGAAACCGTTTCCACAAACTTCGTGGGCAGCACACCAAACTCATTGCTACCGCGGATGCCCAGCCTCCCAACGGCTCGCTAGGGGGCACCCCCCTCTGCTTCGCCCCACCTCGGTGCTTCATCTCCTCCACCGGCCGTCACAGCCACCAGGGCACTCCCCACCACCCTGTCACGCAGGCTCGTCCCAGGGGCACATTAAACACACCTCACAAGACCCCGTCTTTCGAAAGACCCACACGTCTTAGATCACATCAACCATAACATTCATTCTCTCGCCCTCACATCTAGGGCCACCTTTTGATCATCTGGCGACCTACCTTCTGGAGACGGTTGCACCCCCTCCCAAAACATCACAAGGACAGGAGGCATCATAGCAATTCTCTGCACTAAGAGAAAGAGGAAAGGGTACACCCTACTGCATCTCGCTTTGCTTGCTGCTCATCACTCCAGCCAAAACAAAAATCTCCAGACCTTATCTAGTTCCTCTGCCCACCCATCAACTATGGCTTCCCTGCCCAAAAAGTTCTTCTATAAATACTCACCCGTGGAATCACTAGACATCGTCGTCTCACCAGAAACCCTAAAAGAGCTGATCATTCCACACGACCGGCGATACCTTGATGGGAAATACTTTCGGCAAGGAACCATCACTATGTCGTTCGGCTGAAACCTCACTCTCCTAAAGGTTGCAACTGACATCGCTGGCAATTGGTACACTACCAGTGACTGGGTTGATTGGGTCAGACTTGTGAACCTAAATATCGGCCAGAGACTGTTCATCCATCCCACCGATAGTATGGAGATCGAAGCATGGGTTTTCACTGTTGACTTCCGAATTCCCCATGGGTTCCTCTTTTATGCAGTCGCTAGAGAAGAGTACGAGCGCTTGCAAGAAATGAGGTGCCACACCCCACCGGACACTGATTCTGACTTCAACAAAATGTCAGAAGAGACATTCTTCCACATACACTGCCAACCCAACATAAATGGGGGCCGATTCTGCCCAATCATCATTCCTAGAAGCCCCGAAGAGGACCCCCTGGAAATCCTTCCACACAGTCCTGAGAGAAGGAAGACGATTCCATCACACATCTAGAGATCTTGACTGTGACCACACAAACCATCTACCACCGCAACCAAACCGAAGCATTATCGATGGGATCGCAACCGCCCGAAGATCAGAGAGTCCATCAGCTCGTAGGAATCTGAAACCCCTGTCAAAAACGTCATGTAGAGGTACACACCATACGTTTTATGGAATCACATGCTCAAATTATTTCCAACCATCCTTCCCCTTACTTCTCATAAGACATGCGCTCAATCGATGGTCAAGCGCCCTTCCACATCCTTAGGAAGCTGCTCGGTCTCTATCACATCTTGCATTGAACACCCGAGCCCCCCACCTCCTCTGTCATCGCCACAAATGGAACCCTCACCTGATTCCATAAACCCCACCATGATTACCCTCTCTAACCCTACCTTGCTCGGTCCTCTCACCACATCCTATGTACCCTCTCACCCCTCACCATCATCCCCCCATCCTCCTACTACACCAATCTAGAACTAATTTCAGCACATCTCAATGAACACCTTACATGCCATATTCCACCAATCTCCCCACCTCTACCCAACCCTGTATACAACTGGATCACACCTAGATGAAAGCACTTTAGGCACATCAAGCCCAGGCCACAGTGCTTCAAATGTCTTGAAGTCGGCCACATCCACCGCTTCTGCCACAAACCATGGGCTTGCCTAATATGTCATTACACTTTGCACCTCGCCATATTTTGCAACGTTGGAAATACGCAAACGCCCTCCTCTCATAATCATTTCTCCCCTCTTGGACATCTCGAGCATTTTACCTCTTCATCGCATAACCCCTCTCATACCAATCAGATCTTTTCTAATGATGCACCCTTAGACCTTTTGCACCATCCCAAAATTGTAGCTTTCCCAGCCCCATAAACCACCCCTGCTGTCCCTCACCCCCCCCCCCACGTCTCTATAAATCCAGACTGTGTTGCCATCCTCCTGTTCTCAAATGCCTCTTGCTCAACCATGCACACCTGCCTCACCGACACGCCAACCTCAACATGATTTCCCCATGCCATGCACTGCCTTCACCCTCCGGGAACACTGCATGCAAAGCCATGCCTCTCACAAGTCCACCCAGGATTGCACATCCCACATCTCTCAGGTCATACATAAGCACCCCCTTGATCTTCCTTGCATAGCCCCTTGCACCTTCTTTGCCCCAAACCCTTGCCTACCCCTATAACAACTATCCTATCTCTCCCGACCATTGCGTAAGATGTTCATCACCAACCCACACACCTACATCACCCTCCCCATTCACCTCCCTGAAAACTCCATGAGGTTATGGAAAGTTTTCCAATTTAGAAGCATCCCTATCTCCAATATGAATAACATCGATAACAAACACCTGGACATCATGAATATTTCTAAAGCCATTGTTAATCTCCTCCCTAGAGTCATGATACTCAAACCTAAGATCCTCTCTATAACATCCCTAACATGGGTTATGTGTTAACCCTAGATGTTTTTCCTAATAAGGTTGAGTAGATGCTTAATATAATCTTCAAAAAAGTAATTAGGGCTCATGAGAAACTTATGTTTCAATTTTGGTCCTGTTTGAACAATGTTGAAGCAATGTTTGCTTATTTTGGACTAAAGTGCAAATTACCCAAGTTAAGGGGTTAAATTGCAAATGTTGCATGATAAGATGTTCCTCTGATGTTGAGACAGCATAAGAATGAATATGATGTAGTGGTATGGTTTTCACAAGCTTGGGCACCAAGATTAAGCTTGTAAAGCAATCCTTGTGCATTAACACCTAGTTTTGGTATAATGTGCAATTTACCCAAAATCTAGGGTTCAATATGCAAATTACCACTTCAATAAGGCCCCTAATGTATCTTGTCATCATGTAAAGCAAATAAAATGAGAGGGGCGCCTCATTTGAATTCAGTTGGAGGAGAGAAAATCTTGATATTAAAATAATCAAGATTTAATCCTAATTGAAACCCTAATTCAATTTAGGGCAAAAATGAATGTATTAATTAAAGGGCCTTCAACCAAAATTAAAATGGTTGGATTAAGATGTGTGTGGATGAGCTTAAATCCTTGCAAAGGCACGAGCATATCCTAAGGAGGTGAAATTCCACTCACCATTATTATAAGAAAAAGAATTTCCACTCAAATATGGATATTCTTATTATAAGGGTTAAGGTGCTTAATTTATTTTCCCTTAATTCATGGATAATGGAAGGGAGTTCGGTGGGGATAGATATGCCCTTTCATGCAATAAACCAAGGGGGAAGTGGTGGCAACAATTTTAGAATTAAAAGACTTTTATAAAGTATTTTCTCTCTCATCAATTTTCTTATAAAAGTACCTTTTCCAAGCCAAAACAAAGGCTTTTTCGGATTCCTTTCTTTCCCCTTGCTTGGAAAACGACCAAGGATCTCTGTAGGATCAGGAGGACGACCCCCAACCTTTTGGTAAGGTTCTTGACCTCCTTTCACCTTGAATCCATGGTGAAAATCGAAAATCAATGCATGGATTCTTCATATCTCGATCCCCTCTTCAATTCTAACCAATTCTTTTTACTCAAAGCTTGAGGACGACCCTTGGAATAGTGAAAGGAGTTGCATCCACCATTGTTTCCGTGAGCGTGGAGATTTGGAGCTCAATTGGAGGTGGGTTTTATAACTTGAACCCTTAATTTTATTATTGTAATCAATTCCTTATCAATTGATGATCATTTCTACATTTCCGAAATTAAGTTTGGTTGATTGATGCAATCTCCATGGAAATCACTGTAGATTTCGTGAGTTTGGAGCTTCATGATGATGACGTCATCATAAGCACACACCTCCCCAAATATCTAGGGCAAATGGTTTCAATGTTGAGTCCAAACGGTTTCAGCAAACCGTTTGGTGACCAAACGGTTTGCAGACCGTTTGGTGGTTTGAGTTCCAAACCATTTGGAATGGTTGACCGTTTGATATGGTTGACCATTTTAAAATATATACTGTGTTTCTTGGATCTTGATCCAATGGTTTTAATTGGTTGATCATGAAGGTTTCAATTGTGTATGATTCCTTAATTGCAAACCCTAATCGGCTAAGAGCTGATTTTGAAATTGATTGAGATGATGGTTTGGGTTAATTGACCCAAACGGTTTCAAAACTATTTGGGAATCACCCAAACGGTCTCAAGACCGTTTGGGGGTCACCCAATACCATTTTTAGGTCTAGTTGTGAGCATGGTTGGGTATTTGATGATCCAAAGATAAGAAATTGAATTTCAACTAAGTGCTAATTTGATAATCAATCCAATGGTCCAAAACCCTAATTGGATGTCATGGTTTTTTATGATAGAATGGGAAAACGGTCTCAAGACAATTTGGAGATCAACCAAATGGTCTCAAGACCGTTTGGTGGTCATCCAAGACCATTTGAGGTCAGGTCATATCATATGATGATGATAGTTCATTGATTTCTATTGATTTGGTTCCACAATGTCAACCATTGATGGATCCTCGATTTCAAACCCTAAGTGATGGTTTCTTGATTATCAAACCTAGTTCAATTGGGTTCAAAACCCTAAATTGAAGGTCTAATTGAATGGTGATTCAGTGGTCCAATTGATGAATGCTTTAGTGATTCAATTTATAATTGGTCCATGGATTGAAACATTGAGTCGATTGAGTGTTGAAGTATCTTTTTGGTCCATGCGGTTTTGAGAAGGTTTGGACCAAACGGTCTCAAGCCCATTTGGGTCCAAATGGTCTCAAGACCGTTCGATTCCAAATGGTATCAAGACCGTTTGTGACCAAACGATCTCAAACCATTTGGAGACCCAAAGTGCAAACAGTTTCAATACTACTTTGTCCAATTGGTTTCAAGTATAACTTGTTCAATTGGTTTTCAACCAATTGATGTATGAGAACCAAGATCATTAAGGGTCTAGGTAATTAACTATGTGAAGATCAACATGGTTAATCCATTTGAATATCTCATGTAATTGAAGGTCCAATATGGTGAACCTATTTAGATACTTAATGCATTTGAAGATTTAAATGGTTAACCCAATTGATCACTTTGTGGGATTGAAAGTTTAATTGGTCAATCCTTTTGAATTCCTTATATAATTTATGATTAAATGATTAGACCATTTTAACATCTAATATGATCAAAGTTCAATCAGCTATGTGATTATTAAAGATGTAGATCCATGATGATTGTGAAGGTTAACCCTAGCTATGTGTACTCAAGTGAAGAGTTGACCTAGATTAATCTTGAAGTACTTAACATCCTAAAGAGGATGAGAGAGAAAGTGATAAAGATGAATGCTTATATAATTAAGCCCTAATTCTCTCTTTATGAGTAAACTATGTGATAAGGGTTGATCCATATTAATGAGATCATGAAACCCTAATCAATGAGCCTTAACCCTAATTAGAGCAATGTTATGTGTTAAACCCTAATTAGAGCAATGCTGTGTGTGAAACCCTAATTAGAGCAATGCTATGTGTGAGACCCTAATTAGAGCAATGCTATGTGTGAAACCCTAATTAGAGCAATGCTATGTGTGAAATCCTAATTAGAGCAATGTTATGTGTAAAACCCTAATTAGAGCAATGCTATGTGTGAAACCCTAATTAGATCAATACTATGTATGAAACCCTAATTAGAGCAATGCTATAAGTAAAACCCTAATCTAGGGAAAAACTGAGTGTTATTATAAATTCAGGGTGATGATGTAACCCTAACTTAATGTAACAATAAAGGAAACTCTAATATTGGGTATGAGGAAAGAGAAACCCCACTTGGATGTGAATGGTAAACCCTAATCCCTAAAATGGGATAAAGATATATGAAACCCTAATATAGGGTAGTTCCATTAATACTAATGTGAAGCCTAAACACTGGGTGATGTGTTGTGAAACCTTAATTTCACATAATACTAGGTGAAACCCTGATATAGAAGGATGTTATGTGAAACTCTAATGAAGAGTGATCCTAGGTGAAATATATATATGGTTGTGAGATGCTAAGTGAACCTTAAATTGTAATTATGGAAATCCTATTCCTATTGATGGAATAGTGATTAATGCATTGACAAATGAAATACCTAGAGGGGTTGAATATGGATATCCTTATATTAATAGTCCCTGACTCAAGGGTGAGTCCATATCTTTGGCAATGGTTGTGTTTTCTAAATAGATGAATCATGACCAATACATTGCATGATGAATGTGATGATCTAGTGCATAAGTATTAGGATGAGAAATACCCTAATACAAGCTAAGTGAATAAACTCAAGTAAGATGAAGGTGTTGAGAGAAGTGATACATCAAGATATGATAGATATCACATACAACACCCCAATTCTGATATACCATGATGTGTTATAAGTCCATTATAATTGGAATAGATGACACATGAAATGTGTCATAACAATTGTTACATTGAGATGTAATGCACTTTGTTAAGTGTAGGCTAACATGCCTTATGAAAAGGTTAATCCAAATTAATAGACTATGATACAATCATATTCTGATAAAGATGAGAGAGAAACTCATACTTTGTGTTGATAATACATTCAATGATGAATGATGAGGATATATAAGTATGTATGAATACTTATGATATCTATTTGTGGTTTCTAGTTTTGAGAAGTAATGGAATAGGGATGATCATTAATAATATGATCTTAAGAACCCCAGTGGTTATTTATGGAAAACCCTAATGAAGGGTGTTGATATAAAAGAGAAATCATGAACCCTAAAAAGGGATGATACTACTTAGTGTTGTATGATACTGATATGAAAGCATTATAATTGTTACCATGAATACTAATGTTGCAGGGATGATGAGATGAGAAGCATAGCCAGGTATGGACTATGATGCTTGTTTATTGAGAATGTTTTATAGGCCTTATAAGCCTTCATATGATTTGTGTAGTAAGAATCATTGATCTTTGTGTACTATGTAAAATACATTGTATAGCAAGAATTATGATGTCTCTGATCAGATAATCTGAAGGCAAAAAGTTACCTAACAAGCGGTAATAAGTTTCCTATGGTGAGTTATGGGTTTAAATACCCAGACGCTATAATCATGATGATGAACTTGTTAAGAAGAGGAAATGCACTTGGTGAACTAAGGGATTAAGATCCCCACACTTTGTGAAAAGAGTATGGCTACAGGCCATGAATCCACAATGACAATGCTAGGTATTAGATATATGATCTAAGCCTGAAGATAGATAATGTTATGGTAATGATGTTGTAGTGAATAAACGTTATACATGTTCTTCATATTCCTTAATGGATAGGTGACATGTTGCTATTTCAAGTTATAGATGCAATGCTTTTGAATAAGAATAATGTTCTAATCTGTTAGACATTAAAATATCTACTTCCAAATAAATATGATTCCTCTGTTCATATTTATCTTCTTAAGCTGCAATAGTAATGTTTCTGGCGGAGAGTTATATCTCTCACTGGGGCAATTTACAATTGTCTCACCCCCGTGGGAATCACATTTTAGGTGGACGCGGACAAGGAGGCAGGAATCCTTCAGTAGGTGAAGGACAGCAGCAGCAGCAGGGACAGCAGTGAAGTCTCAGGTGGAGACACTGGCTGTTATGCCTTGTATAGATGTAGATAGAGTCCTATGTGTCATCTCTGTACTCTCAGGTCCTCATAATAGTAGTTAGTGCTTTCGATATTTTGGCTCAGTGCCTCAAGATTGTATATTGCCTGTGTTTAGCTTAATAGGAAAGTTAATGCTTATAACTCTCAGAAAGAGATGATACAGAATATGTACCTTCGAACCAGAATGTAAATGTGTTACTTTGGTTCTATGTGAGAAAGTTTTCCTTTGATGGATCTCTTGATAAAAAGGTTTTAATTTTTAGTGATTTTTGGTAATCTGTTGTTTAGTGAGTGCTTCCACATTAGTTAATTATGTTTTCATGAGTTGTATACTACAATTAAGTGGTATCAGAGCTCTAGGTTCGCTGAGTATACAGAGACATAGGACTAAGGTTGTAGAGTCTGTTCTAAGTGTCTTCTAGTTTATCTGATATTATCTTCTGCTCACATAGGAGAAGAAGAACGTGAAGATGTTTGGACCACATGAAGAACATGTTGCTGAGGGAAGCACTGCTGCACTAGGAGGAGGTGCAGGAGACCATAATAGAGAGGAGCCCATATCTGAACAGCCCCAGTTTAACCAAGATGACATGGGGAACCCAACCCTCCAAGCCATGTTTGGGCAGTTTATGGTTGTCATGACTCACATGACAGATAGGATGCAAATACCTGCACCTAGGGCATCAGCTCACCATGAGGGCTATGGAGCCGACAAGACTTTTGAGAGACTTCGCCGAGTTGGAGCCATAGATTATGATGGTACATCTGATCCAGCAGATGTTGATTTGTGGCTGACAAAACTGGAAAAGGCTTTTAGGATCCTTGATATCCCTGAAGCTAAAAAGGTAAGACATGTTGTGTACCTCCTAAAAGGGAGTGCTGATCATTGGTGGATGATACAAGAAGATAAGAGACCAGGTGAAGAAGTTGGATGGGAGGTATTCCGATGAGAATTCGTCAGTAGATACTTCCCTAAGACGTATCTAGATGAGAAGATTTCTCAATTTGAGAGGATCAAACAAGGACAGATGAATGTTAGCGAGTATGAAGCTAAGTTCATGGAGTTGTTGCGGTTTTGTCTGTAAATGGCAGTTAATGATGAGGAAAGAATTCGACATTTTGAGAAGGGGTTGAAAGCTGAACTGACCACTCTTGTGTCTTCTTTAGAGAACAAGGAGAGGCTTTCCACATTTGTGGAATCAGTAAGGGGGATAGAGAGGTCTGAATTTGAGAAACGATAGACTAGTGGCAAGAAGGTGTACACCCAGTCTCAAGGACAAAGGTCCGGAAGTTTTAAGAAGCTGAGATTTTCTACATCGGTAGCATCATCAAGATTCCATACCCAGACACAATGGATGTCAAGTAGGGATAGGGATCGTAGTAATGTTCCAAATAGAGCCTCTAACATAGCATCAACATCGGTATCTGGACCTCACAGACCCTATTTTGCACCTAGGATTTGTTATCAATGTAGACAAACGGGACATCTAGTAATGGATTGTCCAAGCAGGGATCCAATGATGACTCAACCTCAGGGGCAGAGTCAGCAAGGATCACAAAGGAGGAAGTTTTCTAGTAACAATAGAGGACGTGGACAAACGTCCCAGACAGGTCAGATTAAATAAATTCATTCTGATATTTCCTTTTCTAATTCTATGTGTTAAAGATATAAAAGTAGTTGTTTTTGAACTTCCTTTGATGAGTCCTATAAGGACACAAGGGAGATGAGAACTTATATCTTACTCAGTGTTCCTTAAAAAGTTTTATAATCTCCCTTATCTGTGTGTTGAAAGATGAGATTTAGAAGTGATGCCTGAAGAAAAAAATTCAAGAATGGAAAATCTTTTGTGTATAATGATATGAAAAGTGAGGAATATGATAGTAAGTAAAGTGCATACTATCTAATCTCAATACTTATATACCCTGGCCAGGTATATGATTATTGAAGATAAGGCAAGTATGAAACTCTTAGATTGTTACCTTTTTTATTACTCTGATCAAGTAGTCATTCTAAAACAATCTAGAGAGTATAATGCAACTAATAGGAAGAGCTATGTGAACATTCCCAACTAATAGGAAGAGCTATGTGAACATTCCCAACTAATCGGAAGAGCTAGGTGAACATTCCTAATTAAAAAGGAAAAGCTATGTGAACATTCCCAACTAAAAGGAAAAGCTATGTGAACATTCCCAACTAATAGGAAGAGCTATGTGAACATTCCCAATTAAAAGGAAAAGCTATGTGAACATTCCCAACTAATAGGAAGAGCTATGTGAACATTCCCAACTAAAATGAAAAGCTATGTGAACATTCCCAACAAAAAGGAAAAGTTATGTGAACATGCCCACACATTCCCAACTAATAGAAAGAGCTAGGCGAACATTCCCAACTAAAAGGAAGAGCTATGTGAACATTCCCAACTAATAAGAAGAGCTAGGTGAACATTCCTAATTAAAAAGGAAGAGCTATGTGAACATTCCCAACTAAAAGGAAAAGCTATGTGAACATTCCCAACTAATAGGAAGATCTATGTGAACATTCCCAACTAATAGGAAGAGCTAGGTGAACATTCCTAATTAAAAAGGAAAAGCTAAGTGAACATTCCCAATTACATAGAGTTTGCTAAGTGAACTTTCCTAAATGAATAAAGGATTTCTGAGTGAATTATCTCTGTTAGATATATATGTTTTCCCTTTTGATAAATATTCTTGTGTGATGATAGAAGTATGCTCTTTTATGCTTCTTCCTTTCAATAATATGGACATCATTTATTAGGGGTTTATGCTTTGCATAAATATAAACATTGATAAGGTTGAATTAATGAAAGAAACTTTGTGTGGATTACAGAATCCATGATATCTCCATAATATTAAGATATTATGTGGATACTTAAGGGTATGATAACTGAATAAATTTGTCCCTCCTTTTCCTGGGATTTCGGGGACGAAATCCTTGTTAGGGGTTTATAATTTGTAACATCCCTAACCTGGGTTATGTGTTAACCCTAGATGTTTTGCCTCATAAGGTTGATTATATTCTTAATCTTATCTTGGAAAAATTAATTAGGGCTCATGAGAAACTTATGTTTCAATTTTGGTCCTGTTTGAACAATGTTGAAGCAATGTTTGTTTATTTTGGACTAAAGTGCAAATTACCCAAGTTAAGGGGTTAAATTGCAAATGTTTCATGATAATATGTTCCTCTGATGTTTAGACATCATAAGAATGAATATGATGTAGTGGTATGGTTTTCACAAGCTTGGGCACCAAGATTAAGCTTGTAAAGCAATCCTTGTGCATTAAAACCTAGTTTTGGTGTAATGTGCAATTTACCCAAAACCTAGGGTTCAATATGCAAATTACCACTTCAATAAGGCCCCTAATGTTTCTTGGCATCATTTAGAGAAAATAAAATGAGAGGGGCGCCTCATTTGAATTAAGTTGGAGGAGAGAGAATCTTGATATTAAAATAATCAAGATTCAATCCTAATTGAAACCCTAATTCAATTTAGGGGAAAAAATGAATGTATTAATTAAAGGGCCTTCAACCAAAATTAAAATGGTTGGATTCAGATGTCTTTGGATGAGCTTAAATCCTTGCAAAGGCACGAGCATATCCTAAGGAGGTGAAATTCCACTCACCATTATTATAAGAAAAATAATTTCCACTCAAATATGGATATTCTTATTATAAGGGTTAAGGTGCTTAATTTCTTTTCCCTTAATTCATGGATAATGGAAGGGAGTTATGTGGGGATAGAGATGCCCTTTCATGCAAGAAACCAAGGGGGAAGTGGTGGAAACAATTTTGGAATTAAAAGACTTTTATAAAGTATTTTCTCTCTCATCAATTTTCTTATAAAAGTACCTTTTCCAAGACAAAACAAAGGCTTTTTCGGATTCCTTTCTTTCCCCTTTCTTGGAAAACGACCACGGAGCTGTGGAGGAGCAGGAGGACGACCCACAACCTGTTGGTAAGGTTCTTGACCTCCTTTCACCTTGAATCCATGGTGAAAATAAAAAATCAATGCATGGATTCTTCATATATCGATCCCCTCTTCAATTCTAACCAATTCTTTTTACTCAAAGCTTGAGGATGACCCTTGGAATAGTGAAAGGAGTTGCATCCACGATTGTTGCCGTGAGATTGGAGATTTGGATCTCAATTGGAGGTGGGTTTTATAACTTGAACCCTTAATTTTATTATTGCAATCAATTCCTTATCAATTGGTGATCATTTCAACATTTCTGAAATTAAGTTTGGTTGATTGATGCAATCTCCATGGAAATCACAGTAGATTTTGTGAGTTTGGAGCTTGATTATGATGAAGTCATCATAAGCACACACCTCCCCAAATATCTAGGGAAAATAGTTTCAATGTTGAGTCCAAACGGTTTCACCAAACCGTTTGGTGACCAAACGGTTTGCAAACCGTTTGGTGACCAAACGGTTTGCAAACCGTTTGGTGGTTTGAGTTCCAAACCGTTTGGAATGGTTGACAATTTGAGATGGTTGACCGTTTGAAGATATATTCTGTGGTGCTTGGATCTTGATCCAATGGTTTTAATTGGTTGATCTTGAAGGTTTCAATTGTGTATGATTCCTTAATTGCAAACCCTAATCGGCTAAGTGCTGATTTTGAAATTGATTGAGATGATGGTTTGGGTTGATTGACCCAAACGGTTTCAAAACCATTTGGGAATCACCCAAACGGTCTCAAGACCGTTTGTGGGTCACCCAAGACCGTTTGGAGGTCTAGGGTTGAGCATGGTTGGGTATTTGATGATCCAAAGATACCAAATTGAATTGCAACTAAGTGCTGATTTGATCATCAATCCAATGGTCCAAAACCCTAATTGGATGTCATGGTTTTTGATGATGGAATGGGAAAACGGTCTCAAGACCGTTTGAAGATCAACCAAACGGTCTCAAGACCGTTTTGTGGTCATCCAAGACCGTTTGAGGTCAGGTCATATCATATGATGATGATAGTTCATTGATTTCTATTGATTTGGTTCCACAATGTCAACCATTGATGGATCCTCGATTTCAAACCCTAAGTGATGGTTTCTTGATTATCAAACCTAGTTCAATTGGGTTCAAAACCCTAAATTGAAGGTCTAATTGAATGGTGATTCAATGGTCCAATTGATGAATCCTTTAGTGATTCAATTTATAATTGGTCCATGGATTGAAACATTGAGTCGATTGAGTGTTGAAGTATCTTTTTGGTCCATGCAGTTTTGAGAAGGTTTGGACCAAACGGTCTCAAGACCATTTGGGACCAAATGATCTCAAACCGTTTGGAGACCCAAAGTGCAAACGGTTTCAATACTACTTTGTCCAATTGGTTTCAAGTATAACAAGTTCAATTGGTTTTCAACCAATTGATGTATGGGAACCAAGATCATTGAGGGTCTAGGTAATTAACTTTGTGAAGATCAACATGGTTAATCCATTTGAATATTTCATGTAATTGAAGGTCCAATATGGTGAACCTATTTAGATACTTAATGCATTTGAAGATTTCAATGGTTAACCCAATTGATCACTTTGTGGGATTGAAAGTTTAATTGGTCAATCCTTTTGAATTCCTTATATAATTTATGGTTTAATTGATTAGACCATTTGAACATCTAATATGATCAAAGGTCAACCACTTATGTGATTATTAAAGATGTAGACCCATGATGATTGTAAAGGTTAACCCTAGCTATGTGTACTCAAGTGAAGAGTTGACCTAGATTAATCTTGGAGTACTTAACATCCTAAAGAGGATATGAGAGAAAGTGAGAAAGATGAATGCTTATATAATTAAGCCCTAATTCTCTCTTTATGAGTAAACTATGTGATAAGGGTTGATCCATATTAATGAGATCATGAAACCCTAATCAATGAGCCTTAACCCTAATTAGAGCAATGCTATGTGTGAAACCCTAATTAGAGCAATGCTATGTGTGAAACCCTAATTAGAGCAATGCTATGTGTGAAATCCTAATTAGAGCAATGTTATGTGTAAAACCCTAATTAGAGCAATGTTATGTGTGAAACCCTAATTAGAGAAATACTATGTGTGAAACCCTAATTAGAGCAATGCTATAAGTAAAACCCTAATCTAGGGCAAAACTGAGTGTTATTATAAATTCAGGGTGATGATGTAACCCTAACTTAATGTAACAATAAAGGAAACTCTAATATTCGGTATGAGGAAAGAGCAACCCCACTTGGATGTGAATGGTAAACCCTAATCCCTAAATGGGATAAATATATATGAAACCCTAATATAGGGTAGAGCCATTAATACTAATGTGAAGCCTTAACACTGGGTGATGTGTTGTGAAACCTTAATTTCACATAATACTAGGTGAAACCCTAATATAGAAGGATGTTATGTGAAACTCTAATGAAGAGTGATCCTAGGTGATATATATATATATATATGTTTGTGAGATGCTAAGTGAACCTTAAATTATAATTATGGAAATCATATTCCTATTAATGAAATAGTGATTAATGCATTGACAAATGAAATACCTAGAGGGGTTGAATATGGATATCCTTATATTAATAGTCCTTGACTCAAGGGTGAGTCCATATCTTTGGCAATGTTTGTGTTTTCTAAATAGATGAATCATGACCAATACATTGCATGATGAATGTGATGATCTAGTGCATAAGTATTAGGATGAGAAATACCCTAATACAAGCTAAGTGAATAAACTCAAGTAAGATGAAGGTGTTGAGATAAGTGATACATCAAGATATGATAGATATCACATACAACACCCCAATTCTGATATACCATGATGTGTTATAAGTCCATTATAATTGGAATAGATGACACATGAAATGTGTCATAACAATTGTTACATTGAGATGTAATGCACTTTGTTAAGTGTAGGCTAACATGCCTTATGAAAAGGTTAATCCAAATCAATAGACTATGATACAATCATATTATGATAAAGATGAGAGAGAAACTCATACTTTGTGTTGATAATACATTCAATGATGAATGATGAGGATATATAAGTATGTATGAATACTTATGATATCTATTTGTGGTTTCTAGCTTTGAGAAGCAATGGAATAGGGCTGATCATTAATAATATGATCTTAAGAACCCCAGTGGTTATTTATGGAAAACCCTAATGAAGGGTGCTGATATAAAAGAGAAATCATGAACCCTAAAAAGGGATGATACTACTTAGTGTTGTATGATACTTATATGAAAGCATTATAATTGTTACCATGAATACTAATCTTGCAGGGATGATGAGATGAGAAGCATAGCCATGTATGGACTATGATGCTTGTTTATTGAGAATGTTTTATAGGCCTTATAAGCCTTCATATGCTTTGTGTAGTAAGAATCATTGAGCTTTGTGTACTATGTAAAATACATTGTATAGCAAGAATTATGATGTCTCTGGTCAGATGATCTGAAGGTAAAAAGTTACCTAACAAGTGGTAATAAGTTTCCTGTGGTGAGTTATGGGTTTAAATACCCATATGCTATAATCATGATGATGAAATTTTTAAGAAGAGAAAATGTACTTGGTGAGTTGAGGGATTAAGATCCCAAAACTTTGTGAAAAGAGTATGGCTACAGGCCATGACTCCACAATGACAATGCCAGGTATTACATATATGATCTAAGCATGAAGATAGATAATGTTATGGTAATGCTGTTGTAGTGAATAAATGTTATACATGTTCTTCATATTCCTTAATGGATAGGTGACATGTTGCTATTTCAAGTTATAGATGCAATGCTTTTGAATACGAATAATGTTCTAATCTGTTAGACATTAAAATATCTGCTGCCAAATAAATATGATTCCTCTGTTCATATTTATCTTCTTAAGCTGTAATAATAATGTTTTTGGTGGAGAGTTATATCTCTCGCTGGGGCAATTTACAATTGTCTCACCCCCGTGGGAATCACATTTTAGGTGGACGCAGACGAGGAGGCAGGAATCCTTCAGTAGGTGAAGGATAGCAGCAGCAGCAGCAGTAGGGACAGCAGTGAAGTCTCAGGTGGAGACACTGGCTATTATGCCTTGTATAGATGTAGATAGAGTCATATGTGTCGTCTCTGTACTCTCAGGTCCTCGGAATAGTAGTTAGTGCTTTCGAGATTTTGGCTCAGTGCCTCGAGATTTTATACTGCATGTGTTTAGCTTGGCAGGACAGTTAATGCTTATAACTCTCAAAAAGAGATGATACAGAATATGTATCTTCAAACCAGAATGTAAATGTGTTACTTTGGTTCTATGTGAGAAAGTTTTCCTTTGATGGATCTCTTGATAAAAAGGTTTTAATTTTTAGTGATTTTTGGTAATGCGTTGTAGTGAATGCTTCCGCATTAGTTAATTATGTTTTCATGAGTTCTATGCTACACTCTCCCCTTCCAAGTTGTTGTATACCGTTCCTGAAGGCACAAATCTACATCCACTTTTCAACCAATCTTTCATCCTACCCTGTGATGACAGTTTTGTGGAGGTGCACCTCACCAAATGGTCGCCCTCAATTGGTGCTACCACCACACATGATGGTGGGTCTTCTTGGATCTCCATCACAGACCTCCCCCACATCTATGGCACAATCATATCTTCTGCGATATTGCCAGAGCGGTTGGAACCACCTTATAATTTATCTCCCCAGAAACCATCAACCCAACCAACTACATCAAAGCCTTCTGTGTATTCTTAGCAATGGCGCCCACAGAGCTTCATGCCACTCTCCAACTACACCTCAGGGAGACTATACACCCCATTTGGCTCAACGTTGAATCCCCCTCCTCCACCCAAACACCTTTCATCAATATGGAAAACCACCCCACATCATGGCGACATCCATCAAACACCACAGATAGACCAAAGCCACCCCCCTTTCACCCTGGCACCCACAACCCTAGGCGTAATAAGCGCACAAAGATCGACAGCCATAACCAAATCCCCACCACCATCGTACGCCTCCATCCCATCAGCAGATCCACCAACCAACCAACCACCCCCCCAACCCCATGTAAACTTACACAACAACATACTCCAACCCCCCACACCCACACAATCTCTCAATCTTAAAGACCTCATGGATGTGGCCAGAGCTCGGCTAAAATCAGAAATCATTACTGGACTTACTGTCGAGGACAACCCACTGAGGAAGATCCAGAGGACGCGACCTACTGGTTACATGGAGGAAAGCTCTACTACCCTCAAAGGTAACAACCCCCCGTCTGATGTATCCTACCCTGTAGTTTTTACGTTGCCTTTGACTTTATATTCACACGGCACACCACCGAGTAGACCACACAACAACACCACAATGCCCACACACTCGCTAGCCCCCACCAGTGAAACCACTCTGAGCCCAACTCAAATCTCCTACCCGGACAGAGATGACATCAAAAACCTCACATCTTGGTTAGATATTAACAAATTCAAGTCCTTTTCAGCACATTTAGGACTTTCTTTTGAATCTGACCTGAATGCACATCATATGCTCAACAACATCGAGAGCTTCATGGGGTGGAATAATAGAAGGCCTGAAAAATTTTCCAGGGCCCACCTTGAGGACATGCAAATCTAGCCGCCAGGCTACTCTAGACGTACCCCCCTCCCAATTGTTCCTTATGTTTCTTGCTACCTGGAATGTAAATGGCGCTGCATGTGCCAAGCGCAGGCGTAAAATTAGGAACTTCATCATCGCAAACAATATACAAATTGTTATCCTGATCGAGATGAAGACCACACTCGCTGATTTCATGCTACACACTATAGGGGGTCATCATATCAACACCTGGCTCCAGGCCCATCCTACAGGCTTCAAAGGCGGGATCGCGGTCGGTATAAACAACCAATTATTCTCCATTTGTCAAAGTATCATACACCCTCACCACATAATGATCGACATCAGCAATATTTTTGATAATGTTGCATGGTCGCTCACAGCCACATACGGACCCCCATCACCCCCCAAAACTGAATACATAGACCTTCTCAAGCAACTAGCCATCGACCACGCCAACACCCCATGGGTTCTTGGGGGTGATTTAAACCGCACCACCTCCCCGATGGAGAGATTGAACACCCTTAATAACAGACAACTCTTCACGCCAGCTGACCGTCATTTCACATACTTCATTGAGCACCACAACCTTATAGACCTATCCACGAACCAATTCACATGGAATCGTGACCACCATTGGGCCAAACTAGATATATTCCTATACAACAGATCATGACATGACCTGTACCAAAACATTATCACCCATATTGCGCATTGTGCCATCTCTGACCACTTCCTTGTGATCTTAAATACATGTCCCCCCCACCGGTCACAAACATAAATGCATAGAAAACTACTGGCTACAACACCCAGACTTCTTCCCGTGGTTCTCCTCACGGTGGTCCAGCCTCCCTAATATCTCCAACCCAAGCCTGCACCTCTCCACCTCATTCAAAATCATGAGAAAAGAGGCATTCACATGTGCAAAAACCAAATTTGGCAACATCAGAGCATCCATTGCAAACAAGGAATCTGAGCTCCTAACACTCGACTCTTATCCACAGGCTGACCCCTTACGGGTACTTTCTCTGTGAGCCAAACTTGACACTCTTTCTGATCAATGGGAACACATTTGGGCCCAGAGGGCAAAAATGCGATGGCTCAGTCTAGGGGATAAGAACTCAAAGTTCTTTCATCAGTGCTGCAATCAACAAAGGAAGAAAATCACCTGCACTCCTTCACCATCAACGGAGTCTGTACCACCAATCCATCCACCATTGCGGCACACATTGTCTCACACTTCTATAGCATTTTCAACTCTGGCCATCAGCCGCATAAGGACAAGCTCTTCACTTGGGGAAACATCTTCCCCCCACATCATATGAATCTTGACAACCTCATCGCACCTTTGTCCCCCGATGAGATCAAACAAGCGGCTTTTGCTCTTAGCACAAACAAAGCTCTCAGCCCTGACGGTTTCAATGGCGCTGCTATTCGCTCCATTTGGCCTCTGATTGAACGGAGTGTTACCCGTATCTTTGAACACCTCTTCCAAGACGACGACCCCTCCACTATCATTCGACCTCTTAATCAAACCAACATTGCCCTCATCCCCAAAACCATCCTACCATCATCCATCAACCAATACCGCCCCATCATCCTGATAAACACCACATACAAAATTATAGCCAAAGCCCTCAGCAATTGCATTAAACCAACGCTCCAGAGGATCATCCCCCCAAATCAGTGTGCGTTCCTCCCCAACCGCACCATCCAAGATGCCTACATCGCCGTTAGTGAGATGATGCACACCTGCCACACATCCCATACTCCTATTCTTGCCCTCAAACTTGACTTCACCAAGTCTTTTGACTATGTCAACTGGGATAGTATCTTATACTGTCTCGCTCAACAAAACTTCCCTCATAGATGGATTGACTGGATCATGTCATGCATCTCCACTTGCAAATTCTCTACTATCATCAACAGAACTCCACATGGATATTTTGGTAGCAATAACGGCCTAAGACAAGGTGACCCCCTCGCACCTTATCTCTTTATCCTTTGCACCTCCATTCTCACCTGCATGATGACAAATGCTGCCGAAAACCACTTGATTAGCACCCTAACAACATGCGATTTTAACTTGATACAATATGCCGATGACACAATGCACTTCATTTCCCCCTCAAACAACAACATCATTAACACCATCTCTCCTTCCTCACTGGATTGAAGATTAACCTTTAGAAATCCACCATCATAGGCATTCATACATCAGATGAGGATATGCACAAATACCAAACTCTCCTTGGTTGCAACAAGGAACACTTTCCTTTCACTTACCTCGGCCTCCCCATCTCTACCACTCGCATCCCTATCTCTGTATGGACCCCCGTTATCAAATGACTTGAGAAAAAACTCTTTGACTAGAAATCAAACTTTCTCAGTCTAGCAAGCCGGCTCACTCTTCTGAACATCTCACTCACACCCATGATCACATATCACATGAGCTGCATTCCAATTCCCTCCACGGTGGTGAATCATATTGACAAGATCCGCAGAATCTTCCTATGGGTCCATAAGGGTGCCCATTCACATCTGACCAACTAGAAGTCTATCACCGCCCCTGTTGATCAGGGGGGTTGGGGCATCATTGATATCAAATTGCACGACGCATGTCTTCCCCTTAAGATTACCAGACATGTATGCCAGAATAGAACATATGCATGGTCCAAACACATCCATAACAAATACTATGACAATCATCCACCTTGAAGACCCGTAATAAAGAAGTCTGCTTCCCCTCTCTAGAAGCATCTAAACAACATCTTCCACCTTATTCTCGCCACCATCCATACGCCACCTCACCGCCACACCAATATGCTCTTTTGGCACGATCCATGGTACAAGCAACAGTCTATTACCAACTATACTACATCACTCCAAATCCCCCGACCCATCCAGTATATCAGCATTAGGAAAGCTCTCGCTCTATGCAGCAGCCACAGGCACAACACCCTCAAGTCGGCCCTTTCACAACACCTCCTTGTCATCTGCTTATTTGACATCGTAAAAATATTAGAATCTGACACAAACTCTCAAATCTCATGGAAATTGGGCACTAAATATTCTACCAAACTAGCTTACAAATACTTCTCATTCAGAGGTTTCACCAACCCCATGACCACAATATGGCACACCAACATACCTCTCAGATACAAACTCTTTGGTTGGCTGCTCTATAACAATAAGCTCCCCACATACTACAACCTACAACGTCGTGGCATTTCGGTTCCATCCAGATGCTACCTATGCTTCTCGACGTATGAAGATTCCCAACACATCTTCTTCCAATGCCCTTTCACGAACAGAATCATCCCAAACATCATCGACCTTACACATATTACTCAGCCCATTTACAAGGATATTACCACCTCCTCCTTTGGCTCTGGCACATCCCTCAGGTTTGAAATGAACCACGCTTCTTTCATTACCATTGTTACATGGCACATCTGGAGGGAGAGAAATTACGGCAGATTTCACGCACCACACCCGATAACATTATAATCTATGACATTCTTGCTTCTCTTCGGCATACCCGCACTGCACAGGTGACAACAACAGGAACAACGGAGCCGCACCATCCCCACTGACGAAGGAGATGAGCTTCCATACTACTTTCCGTGAATATCTTCTGGAAGAGGCAGACCGTGATGATGATATGGATTTCTGATGCAGACTTTTTTTCCGACCCTCTACGGGGGTGTGCCCCCACATTTTATTCTTTTCTGGGGGCTTGTTATAGGGTGCCCTCCCTCACACACATTTGCATGCTCACAAACACCTGTGGTGTCTTGCGCTTTTTACTTTCTTTCGTTTATCTCACACTTTGTACCTCCTCATGTGGTCATAACATGCTGGAGTCATTTTCTCTATCTATTAATATATCAGCCGTATTGATTATAAAAAAAAAGGATAAGCGGCTCGAGGAGCCATATTATTGTTTTTCCAAACTTTGTTGTGCTCAGATGATGGAAATCGTAGGCATCCCGAGAAAGTGTATTTTGAAAATTGTTGGGCATAGTTCAACAAAAGTCCCAAACTCTGGCCGTCTGGCTTGGTTGGACGGGTATCATTATCGGATGAGGTGCTTCCACTCAAATTGAGCAGAAGCGAAAAAGAGGCGACGATGATATTCTCAAAGGGCGTCGCTCCTTCGACCTGCTCCCTCCCGCTCCCTGTCTCCGCCAGCAGCGGAGACACTTTATCAGGCCGCTCTCGCCGCACTTCGTTACGCTTACAACCCCGCCAACACCCCCAGCTACAGCTTGGCCTTCCTTCCATCATAGCAGTAAAATCTAGCCGCCGTCGTCAAATCCTCCATCCGCTAGCTTCGACAGGAACCGCGCAGGACAACAACGGCCCCGCAGGCACGCCAGAAGGAACCACCACCGAGCCGGACACCAAGGGCAATCCTGAGGAGTCAAGTCAGGAACAGGAGTCGGAGTCTGCTGCCGGCCAGCAAGCTGCGGCGGACTCGAAGACCGAAGCCATCAAGGAGAAGCTGGCTGCCGCTAGAGCTGCCAGCAGCAGCGGTGCCAGCGATAGCGGAACAGGGTTCTGGGATGGAGTTGTGGAGGAGGTGGGCCGGATCCAGTGGCCGCAGTTCGGAAAGGTCCTGGGCACCACAGGGGTGGTGATTGCCGTCATCGCCGGAAGCAGCGTCGCCCTGCTAACGGTGAATGCCGTCCTCGCTGAGCTCTCTGACCAAGTTTTCGCTGGGAGGGGTGTCCAGGACCTGTTCGGTGGGTAGAGCAGTTGGCGGCGGATTGCTACCATTTGGAAATGGATTAGGGATAAGGTCAGTACTAGGGCGAGAAGGAAGAAAAAACAAAATCGACAGCGAGAAATTACTGGTGACCTGCTTGGGGCGCGTGATCGAGCCGTCTGGCATCTATTTGTCTGTGGCTTTTACTTTTTCCTGTTGAAGCATAGGAAAAGGTTGAACTTATTCACGTGTTTATTTCTTTGAACTTGTGATACTTTTATTGTTAATGAATGACAAAAAAAATCCCCTTGCGTTGTGGGCATAATTCATCAGGAATGGCGTATCTCCCAACCATCTTGTATTTGTAAACCATTCCTTCGGATTGCTTCATTTTGGCAAGTCAATTGTGAGCTTGTTTAGTGCAATACATTACCCAAGCCGTGGAACATTCAAAGCATCTTAACGTCTCGTAGTAACTGTGTTCAAATTCACCTGCTTTTCATAGGTCTTGTTTAGTTGAGTTTTTATTGAACCATCGGGTATGATTTCTTGAAATGTATTGCAAATTTGCACTTTACACCACTGTCACATTTAACCCTTATTGTGATGATCATGGTATAATATGTTGGGTTGCATGACTATCTGAGTTAATACAAAAGTAGTCTTACATGTAGTGTTTGGAAAAGGAAGAATTTGTAAATATGATGGATCCAATGTGGAGTAGGCTATTATTAATCCTAATTGGCATGGAATTGTCTATGGACGTGGATTGAGATTCTTATACAAGCATACGATTTCCTATATGGAAGTTGAGTATAATTCGTACTTAAAGATATCATTCCTAGTTGCAAATATGGATGTTTTTCCAATAAAAAATGAGTGTGCTTTGGATGTAGAGAAAGCATGCTATTTGAGGTCATTGGTAGGGCTATCAAAATCTGTCTGAATCCGTTAACCTGGTTGTGTCCGACTCGGAAAAAACCAAATCTTGGTTTCAATTGTGACATTCTAGGTCGGTTCTGAATTTACGATTATGTGTCTGAATCTAAACCGGATCAGTTCCAGATTTATGATTATGTGTATGAATCTAAACCGGGTCGGTTCCGGGTTTAGAAACTGGACAAAATCGGGTTCTAAATAGTTACTTATATATACTTATGAGATGGATGTTGTTTTTGAAGTGATATATGTGTTTCTTTGATATAATATATGTGATATTCCAACATATTATAGTTATTTGATGTGAAAATTGATTATTTTTCAATAGTATTATGATATTCCTATTTTGTTAGAATTTACTTATGTGTTAGATAATACACATGATCCATTTTTTAGATGTTGTTATGATGTGGTATAATTATTTTTGTAGGTAATCGTCATTTCATATGGTTTGATGGGCTATACTTTGATGTGAATATGTGTTGTTTTAGTATGATTTAGATGGTGTTGCAATAATTTTGATGTGATGCAGTGTTGTTTTAGTATGATATATGTGACTTTGCACTTGTGAGATTTTCTTGTATTTAGGTGAATTAATGTTCTATTGTTGGTATTGTTTTCTCTAATAAAAGTAAAGAAAAAGTGATATTATAATTGTTTAATATTGTATAATCATTGACATCTTTGGTAGTTTATTTGAGATAATGAAATTATTTATAATTGTGTAGGTACTTCCATCAGGAAAAAAATTTCTGAAAAAATTCACCTTCAAATCCGGGTTTGGGTTTGGTTCCGGGTTTAGATTTTTCAATCTGGGTCGGTTCCGGGTTGAGAGGTATGAGTAAAATTTGGGTCCGAGTTCGGGTTTAAATTTGACATTCAAACAATCCGGATAAGATTTTTTGACCTGGAACTGGCCAAACCCAATTTTTTGACACCCGTAATCATTGGTCTCAGAAATACAAAAATAAATTATGAGTATGCTTAGAGTTGTGCCAAAAGGTGTGTTTGGCATATTAGTAAAAGGCTTTGATGACGAAGACACTATATGGGTGATGATAGGCATGTATTTCTCTTTATCTTAGAGATAGGATCAATACTACCATGTGCTTGAGCAACAACAAATGCTTGATATCTATTGTTGGCACATCAAAAGGGCAATCCATGTAATACGTATATGATACCTTAGTGCGTACAAAACTTTTATGATACTTGCACTTGATATGAAGAAGTTGTTGGAAGTGGTATGGTGCATCAACGTGAGGTCATTCAAGAAGGGTATGTTGTTGTAATAGTATAGGAGTACACTACAAAGACACGAATGAGTTCCGCAAAGGGGAAGGGTTTATCCTTGGGATATCTTCAACTACATATAAACACAAAATGATTGCATTGTGGAGACATCTTCACCATATAAGCATCAATCTAAACCATGTCGAGGTCGGCTACATTGATCCTTCTTTATCAATAAGCTTTGTTGTGGCAATATTCTAATCAAAATGTAAAGACTCAAAATCTCTTTTTACAAGCTCTTACAAGGTTAATTTAGGCTAGCCTCTTCTTCTTTTAATTATACTTGACTCTGTGAGACCATGAACCTAGCTTAACCTCAATTTCCCATAATCTTGCTTAATTATCATTATTGTATGCTTGACGAAGTTTTGAGATCAAGTGATTAAGAGATATCCTAAAATTGGCTCAATTTGCTCTTTGCTTGCCCCAATTTCTATTTTCATTGTAAGTTGTAGACTTATCATAAATTCACCTTGATATGAAGATCTAATTGCAATTGATGTGCAAAATATACCAAAGTTATGTTATCCTCCATATTCATGCTTAGTTAAGCCTTGAGATAAATTTCTTGAGAAACCACTCTAAATTGACTTCAATAGCATCTTTATTTCCTTGACTTTACATTTCATGAAAGTTTATGGTGTGATGAGAAATTTCACCATAATGGAGGAATTAATTACATTTTATGTACAAATTATTAAAGTTGATGTTAATCTTCATAATGTAGATCATTTGTTTCTTCTTTAGATGATTATGAACTCAGTTGGATTAAGGTTTTCATCCCTTGCTCCTTAACCCTAATTAGATGTGATGGTTATGATGTTGTCTAATGATCGATGGACCTCTCAACTGATGAAAGTCCTAGACCCAACCAATCAATAGAGTTTGTTACGACCCATACCTTTCTTATTCAAAAATCTTCATACTAGCAATAACTTTAGTGTTAATTACAGTCTCATTGGTGATTACAACTTCATTAGTACCTTGTATTGAATCATGATTGATTAAATATTAAATTTAAGGTTAAACTTGTTCCTTGTTAAGTTGAAGACATCTGTTATGCATATATTGAGATTTGAAACATAGATGATATAGTAATAATCCACATTTGTTGGTAAAAAGATCTTTAAGAACATTTAAGGTAAAAAGATCTTTAAGAACATTTAAGGAATTAATTAATTTAAGAAACTATTATTTGAGAATTTTGCCAAGCTTCTACTATAGATTTGTAGAAACTTTAATCATGAATTTAATGCAAAAATAATGGACCAAATCAGAATTAAAGAGTTACATCACTTTTACTTTTCACATGGAACTACCTTCAATTAACAACCAATGGTTTGGCATACTCAATAATGGATGGTTCAACAAACTCAACAATGGATGGTTCTGTAGACTCAACAACTGATGGTTTGATAGACTCTATAACATCCTTGACTTGGGTTTAGGGATAACCCTATTTGTTTGGCTTAAATAAGTTGCTTATAACTGTAATATAATCCTCTAAATTGTTTTTTTATCAGGTGACAAACTTATGTTTCAAGTTTGGTCCTGTTTGAATAATGTTTGAGCAATGTTCTCTTATTTTGGACCAAGATGCAATTTACCTAAGATGAGGGGATATATTGCAATATGTCACCTATTGAAAACGCCTCATGTGTTTTAACATCATAAGAGAGAGAATGATGCTAAGTAGTGGCTTGTGGAAATCCTAAATTCCAAATTTGAGCTTGTTTGAATAATGATAGTGCTTTGTGTACCAATTTTGGTACAAATTGTAATTTACCCAAAATGTAGAGTTGATATGCAAATTACCACCTCTAGAGTGTCCCCTACTTCCTATATGTATCATTTAGAGGAGAAATAAAAAAGGAGACACATGTTTGAATCATCTTTGAATGATGGTACTCTTGGTGATGAAAAGACCAAGAGATGATGTATAGTTGAAGTCCTTACTTGAGTTGTATCGAGTTGTAAACTTGATATGGGAGTGCCTATCGGCCACATATCCATAGAGGGGATCCCATATTGGTTTGTGGACTCTTGGAAAAGACCATGACGGCCTAAGAACCTCAAGGAGGTGATCCATGATGAGTTAGATGATCCTTGCAAAAAGTTGTATCAGTTTGCATAATTTGTGAGATAAAGATGAAAAATCTTATCCAACAAGATAAGGGATGGCCGAAATATCATCTCTATATTATCCTCAAGTGTTTTGCATGTCAAGATAAATGTGATTTCATGCATGAACACGTGTCAACCATGCATGGCCACGTGTCACCTAGTAATGTATGGTGATGACACCTCTTATATACTCTCTCTCATGAACCTCAAGTATATATACCACTCTTTTCACCTATTAGTGGAATTTTTCGAATCTTACCACCTTCTTGATCTTATATATCGTTCATAGAGTCTTAGTATCATGCATAGGAAGAGTGTTATCGTGCATAGAGCTTTGGTATCGTCCATTGCAAAGTGATATTAGCCAAGTGAGGTGATATCACCCAAGTGAGGGATATCAGCCACAAAGTGGTGATGTATCATGCATAGTGTTGAGGGGCTCAAGTCTTGGAACTTTGATAAGATCATTTGCAACCTTGGGAATGTGAAGATTTAAAGCTTGGAGCTTTGAAGTTTCTCTTGAGGTGGGTTATATAACTTGAACCCAACTATGTTATTATTCACCTTCAATATTGTTGAACTTGTTGATCTACTTTCAATTTCAAATTCCTTTGATTAGTTGATGTTACTTTGAGTTCCAAAAGTATCTTAGGATTATTTTCCATGATCTAGAACAGTAAGAACAAGATTCTAGAGGTTGATGATGATGACATCATCATGGCTCAACCCGATATTGGGTTGAAGCACCTCTAACCCGATATGGTAGGGTGAATAAACTCTTAGCATGATACAATGAGGATGCATATACTTTATACATGTTATGATGGAGAATACACCTTGTGCATGACATGATGTCAAACATACACTATGTGCATGATATGAGATCAAGAATACACCATATGCACAACATTGAGTCAAGCATATGCTCCAAACCGATATAGCAAACCCTAGAGGATAAGTAACCCGACATGTTGATATATACACACCATAAACACGATATGGTGAGGAATGTATACCTCATGGGAAATATGAGAAAAACATATACACACCATGATCATGATATGGGGTCAGGTATTCACCTCCTACACGATATGGTGTTAGGATTATACCCTAACCCGATATGGGTTGAAACCCTAGATGGTGATATGAAACCCGATATGGCAAACCCAAGATGATGGGAAACTCAATATAGATATGAGTGATACCTCATGAACATTATGGGTGATACCTACATACACTTTTTGCATGATATGAGGTCAAGTTCATACCTCATGCACGATATATTGTCAATTGTACACTTTAACCGATATGGTGTTGAAACCCTAGATGATGGGATGAAACCCGACACGCTTTGGAACTTCATACCCCCATCATTTTGTAATGGGTTGATTATGAAGGTTCAACCATATATCCAACCTGTCACTCAGATACATGATAGGATTAATCACTTGAAGGAATGAAAAGACATGAATATAAGGGTCTAACTCGATATGCTAAATCTGATATAGCAATCCAACATGGTAACCCGATATGGTGAGGTGAATGTCCTACTAAAACAATACCATGATGAAGCACATATCCTATGCACGACACGGGGATGAAGTGCACATCTTGTAACACGATATGGTATCAAGTATACCTCTTATACCCGATATGAGGTTAATCATTTAGGTCATACACGATATGAGGTTAACTCTAACTTGAGATGATAAAATCTAAGTGATAGCCAACCTAATATGGGTACACATTATGGTAATAGGGGACACACCCTAAACACAATATGGTGATGAGGCAACACCACATGCCTGATATAAATGCATGATATAGTGTTGAGGTTACACCTCAAGCCCAATATGAAAGTATGATATGGTGTCAAGTACACACCTTTATACCCAATATGATGGAAGCATCTCAATTCAATGTAACTGATGGAGTAACACATGAATTGTGTTATGTAAAGTAATACATTAAGACATAAAGAGTTTAATGCAGTGTGTTAAGTGGGGGCCAATGTACCTTGAGAGAAGGATTGAGCCAAAGTATAATGCAATCAACATCTTAATGAGGATGAGAGAGAAACTTTTAATAAGCATTCTTTGATACTCTTGAAATGAGTGGAGTATGAATTATGGTTTGATTCTTGATAATATGATCTTTAATCCTTAATTTGTTAAATAAGGGAAAATCCTAACCTTAATGAAGGATGATGGTATGCACTTACAACCCTAATCACTTAGATTGAGAAACCCTAACCCTAATCATGGGAAGGATGTATTTATCTTATATCACATAGTGATGATGTGAATTTGAAACCATATTCGGTTAAAATAGGCAAATCCTAACCCCAATAATGGGAAGGATGTATTTCTCTTGAATTGCATAGTGATGTCATATATTGTTACAGTTTTTATCATGAAGTGCAAACTATTCAAGAATCATGAGATGATAAGAATAGCCAGGTATGAGCTATGATGTTTTATATGATACAGATTTAAATGAGCCTTGTGAGCCATGTTATATATATGTACAACAAGTATAATGATTATATAATCTAATATCTTCAAACATAGTTGTTTCCTAGTGAAAGGTTACAAGATGTTTAATTGGTCTTGTGAGTTATGTCAATACTTGTACAAAAAGTGTAATGAATACCTTGGTCTAAGGACCTAGAGGTAACAATTACCTATTACAGAGGTAACAATGCTCAGTGATGATCTAAGGGTTTGAATACCCATATCCAGTAATCATGATGATGATGATGTTAAGAGGGACTTAGATCCCGAGTGTTATATATTCAAAATGTTCCAAAGATTATAAAAGTACTACACCTTTATTAATAGAACATGTTATAATTCATGTTTGAAACTTAGTTGATGCTAAAAGATATTGTAATGTACCTAATTAATCAAGTGAAATCTCATCATGTAGTTGCCCTGACCATAGATCCATTCAATGTCAGAAATTGCTGATGGTGAAACGAGTTTAACTCGAAGAGAATATTTTTTTAATATGTGGGGGTGAAGGACAAAGTATATCCATATGTCTCGATGAAGAATCGATGTCATACCTTCCTTATTTATCACGTGATGATGAGAATCTCTGGACCAAATGAGGAATTGATGTGTAAATTCATCTTCATTCTATGTGTATCAGGATTGAAGTATTAAATCTCCCGACCAGGTGAGGAATTGATGTATAAGCTTCCTTATCCTTATAATCTGGGAAAGCTAAGTGGTCTTCTCCCGAAGAGAGTGCATGCTATGGCTGTAACTCTATAGCTAAGATGTCGCTATACCCCGACATGTTATTTGCAGTTGACACAAGATGTCCTGCCAGCAACTGACACGAAATGTCCTGCTAAGTTGTCTCGTACTGACTGAGACGGGTGAGGTCTTGACATCCGGCTCTGCCATTGACCTTGTATGGTACCGATTTGAACTTAATAGTGGTCGGTTGGAGTATGAATGGTATACTTCATCTCCTCAGGGCATAAGTGTGATTGTAAATATGTAATCAGTTGTGTAGTGTATTTGCTTAAGGATCGAATACGGAAGACATTGGTTGATGTACACTTCTTTTATACATCTTAATTCGATAGATGTTATACATGTTTCTTTATATTCCTTGTAAAGTGAATAGATGATTTATTACTCTATCATAGATAGATGCATTACTTTAAGAGAAGAGATTGCTCTGTTCTTCTTATAAATAATGATTAATCTTGCTTATTTATATAAAGAATTCTCTGCTCAATTTTATAATGTCTACCTATGATAATAATATTGTTGGCAGAGAGTTATATCTCTCGCTGGGACAATTATCTCACCCCGTGGGATCCACAATTTTTAGGTGGACATGCACGAGGAGGTAGAGACTGTTCTGCAGAGGAAGGATAACAACAACAAGGACAACAGTAATAGCTCAATTTGAGTATACTGTCTATCGTGTCTTGTAGATAGAAGTCCTATGTGTCGTCTCTGTACTCTCAGGTCCTTGGAGTCAGTACGTAAAGGTTTTATAAACAATATGAGATTTTGGCTTGTATGCCTCAAGGTTTTATGTTGCTTCCGTATATGTTTTGATAAAGCAATTGTTATATGTTATCCTCAAGATGAGATGGTATAATGTATGTACAATGTGAACCCTGCTATATATAAAGTTTTGGTTCTTTCAGTACGAGTTTCCTGGAAGAGGATCTCTTTGCAAAATGGATTTAATTATTAGTGATTTTCACTAATCCACTACTTATGATTATTCTGCAATTATTAATGGTGATGGCTTGATTTGATGTCGGGTCATCACAGACTCAACGACTGATGGTTTGGCAGGCTCAACAACTGATGAACTTAGAAACTAATGGTTTGGCAGAGCCAACAACATATTATATGGCAAACTCACAACTAAAGATTTTGAGCCTCATCGCCTCCCAACATAGCCAACCACAAAGATGACCATAACTTTTCTAAATTTAAAAAAAATATTTCCTTTAATATGTATTGCAATTTCCACACAACCAGAGCCCTAAACCGCACAAGTGGGCTATGGAAAGACAACTTCTAGGGTGACTTTGGGGAAGAACAAGAAGAACGTGAGAAAATTATGGTTTTTCCTTAGATTGGACTTCCTAAGTTGGTTTTATCTGTATATTTCTTTTTCTCATTGTTTTCCCTTTCTTAGAATGTTTTATTCATGTACCAATGGTTTTCCGTGACCTTCCTCAAAGTTGGTTTATCTTTATATTTCTTTATCTCTTTGTTTTCCCTTTCTTAGAATGTTTTGATTCATTTACCAAAGGTTTTCTTTGACCTTCCTACATTACCTTCTACCTCTAGAACGTTTTTGTTTAGGTCTGCTGACCCAACATTAGGTTGTTCAAGACTAGTTTTTGAAGCTTTTTAGCTCGAATCCAATATCTATAGACCAAAATATCTAAGACTAGTAACCTAGGATCAAATTCTGGCAAGTAGAAATTCATCTTTTAGCCATTATTTTTGTAGAACTTAAGACAAACATGAAGAACGCGTATTGATTGTTTATTGTTTGTGTTCTTAGTTTAGTAAGCACTAATCCGAATTTCTAAGGTATAAATGACAGAAATATATAGAATATTTAGGAGAGTCGTATGATTTTAGTTCTAAAATGCTTGTATAAGATTTGTATGATTTTCAAACACAATAAATCTAGAGGTATCGAGGTATCCAATTTTTGCCTAAATCCTCAATAATGAAATGCATACTAGGAAGTGTTATTACATAGCTTGATTTCCCTTTAGTTATGAATATGAGATGATAAAGTGAATAATTTTATTTAGTGTTATTTATTTGATGTCTGGTTTAGCCACTTTGAGACATATACAGTTTTCAATGTCAACAGTTTAGCACAGATATGTAAGAACAATATAAGTAGTATGTATGAAATGTAAATTGTGATGTTATAGTACATATATGTACCCGTGCATTTAGATATGCTCAAGTTATCAGGTGCAAGTGAAATACATTACTTAATATGAGTGAAATATAGTATTGAAAGCTAGTACTTCAATTCAATACAGATCAGATAGATAAGAATATGTGGTATTTAATATGAAAGCATATTAGTATTATTTTAACTCAGATTGTCTAGATAAGTATTAATGTATATGTTTTATGCTTTATGGTGTGTTTTTTGTTTTGTTATGTGTTATCCTATGTTGTGTGTTGTGTTGTGTGCTATAGACTTGTCTTTGTCTTTAGTTTTTTATTTATCCCATATTTCTTGGTTCTGTATATCCCTTCCTATCTTGTCTTATAAAAGAGAGTGCATTGTTTCAAGATAACAAATAAAGGTTTTCCCCATTCTATATGGTATCAGACGTGTTCGATCCTCTCTAAACCATCCCCATTTTTGACCCCCTTCTACCATCGACCGCCACTTCGTCTCCTTCCCCCCCTCCATCTCCACCACTACTTCCATCATCTTCAGCACCACCACCCTATCGAACACCACCCTATCTATTGGTAAGGTATTCCCATAGAGCCAATCATGTGATGATTGACATGGCATATACCATAAAGGATTTGATTAATAATCATAAAGGCAAACTTCCAATTCATTTTGTTTCATTCAATTATGAGATAATGAGGAAACACTATGAATGTCTAAAGAATGACAATACTCAATGACGTATGTCTCCAAGTACGTGACTTGGAGAATGAGATCATACAAATGTTAAGAGTGTGTGCATTCTTGTTATATCCCTAGTTGGACGTTACTGTGGAAGGTACATAGACACCAGTAACACATAAGACTAGAGTGTGGGCTGGTTGATGACTAAATCTCATTAGTCGTGATATGGACATATCAAACCAAGCACACATATACATGTTAGAGACTAGTGTATCAGATAGACCCACATTGAGAGTGACACATGGAAACCATCATTGGTGGTCATAGTCATTTCTCATAGTGAAGGTGGTGATTGTGATTCTTAGACCTTAAATCACTACACTCATCACATGTCATTGGATATGCTTTGACATCATCAAATGCAGTCCTGAAACATGGGTTGTTATGACAGTGATGATTGGATGACTTTGACACATGGGGACTGACTGTGAGTGATAGAGATGGGATTTGTACTCCCTACTAGAGTATGATATCATGGACACTTGATAAGAGAAAATGAGAAATGCATGTGCATGCACATGTGAATCATATATGATATTGAGGTCATATTATCTCAGATAGTCTGCTCTTAGTTCAAGAAACATGAGATGAATGTTGAGAGGATGACGAGTGCATGCCTCGAGTTCACTCCAGATATCAGAGACAAAGGAATTATACAATCACTGCAACAACTTACATAGATTGTAGGTTAAAGTTGTTCTCCAATTCTCCATTCACTTGGGTATCACCGATGTGCGACTAGGCACCACTCTCTGCTTGTGATGACATAAGTCAGTTATGGACATTCATTGCCAACGTGATATGGGACCTATAGGGTCACACACAAAGGAAGTTTTCTAGAAGAGGAGTTTAATCTTGAATGATGATTGTATTGATTACTAAAGTGTTTAGGTACTCAATTCATGTAATAGACCAGCTGACTGCACCTCATTCGATCGTCTCATAGGTGAGACAACCGTTTGGTGCAAAAGACAAGCATATCATAGGGTGAGATGGCCGTTTGGTTTGTCAAGCTAATCAAGAACTGAATTGGCTAGAGTTTTATAGGAATAAAACACAACCGATCAGCTCACTGACTAAACTGATCAACTCGAATGAGCGAGACGACCAGTCCACCTGGTGAACTGATTGACTCAATTGAGTGAGACGACAAGTGAACCTGGTGAATCGATCAACTCATTTGGGTTGGTAGAAGATTCTAGCAACTTTTCTGAAATTGTGAGAAAATTAGATTGTTTTGATTGTACAATTCTTGCGATGCAAGGAATTAATGTTTAACATTAATTGGAAACAAATGGCCAAATTCATATGCGATTAGGAAACTACGAAACGACCATATCACAGTGTCAGAAGACTATCTCGTAGTGCCAAACGACCATCTAGGTCACCAGATGATCGTCTTGGGTCTGTATTGTGGCAACACATCCCATTATCATACAGATAACGAGGTGTTACGTGAAAAACGTGCGGAAATCACCATAACCACAGATTATGAAAACGTGTGTTAACTAAAACCGATTGCGGAAAACTGATAAACTATGAAACTATTACTTTCCAGTCCTCATCCTGCACAGAAACATGTCATATATACATATACGAGATCTGATACGTATTCACAGCTTACTAAAACAGCTGTCCATCCATCACATGGGTTCATCACCTATTCATGTACATCGAGGCCTGCATCCGGCCAACAGCAGGATATACAAAACATCATCGATCATTCATCATGAAAACATCGTCAAAACACTGCCAAGGACCTGAGAATACTGGGATGACTCTAGACTCTACTACAAAACATCCAAAACAACAGCATATCCATCGCTTGCCTTCTACTGTTCTTCAGGCTGCTCGGCCGCAACACCACGATCACGACCACGTCTACCTCGACCACCTGAAAACCAGCGGAGTGAGACAATTGAACAATTGTCCCAGTGGGAAACATAACTCCCCACCACAACTACAGAACCTCAGCAAGATTAAGCTATAACAACAGATAACTAGAAACATATATAACAAGAGCAGTCTATATAAAACAGATTATTCTTACCGACAAGCTTACCCGCTATACAAAAACATATAACCAGATATATCTCAAGGAATATGATTAGCAAGATAATATGTATCCCTATGTAACCTGATTATCAGAACAAGATGTAATGTAACATAACCTGCTTATCAAGATAAGACATATTGTCACATAACCTGCAAGATATAACAAAGATATTACACAAACAAGGCCTCAACCAATGTTACGTGTTTATCTTAAGTAGTAAATACTAAACGGCTGTGTTACGTATTATTATGCCCTGAGGATTTGAACCGTACCGTTCAAATCCAACCTTCGGTTACAAAACCCAAGCCGGTGCCATACAAGGTCAATGGAAGAGCCGGACTCCACAACCTCCCACCTCATGGTCAGTACACGAGCACAACACAAGCATGACCTTAGTCTCATGCTGTAGTGGTCTAAGCCACAGGGTCAGCTCCATAGGCTACCCTCACTCTAGCCTGCCTTGGTACAGGTCTTGGCGCTAGTAAAACTGAGCCACGTGCCTGTTCACCGTGCTCTGAGCCATGAACGCATTCATTCTCCACACATCACATATCCTGAGCCATGGGCCTGTTCACCATTCTCTATATACATACCTGAGTCTGTAATCGAAGTTACACTCTTACCTCCTCATTTTCAGGCTAGGAGCAACCTACACATATTCAACAATATGCGCTTCCAGGTTAACCCGTAGGAGAACCTGTTTCACCACCACCAAGTCCTGACGATGATGGATCTATGGCCAGGGCAAACTACATGATATATTTTACTGTGATTAATTAGTATCTTTTAGATGGATTACAGGATTCAACCAAGTTGTATAACATGCAGATATAACGGAAAGTAAACAACATTATATTATTATTGAAACCACATCAACCTGATCCATCACAAGGATCCAACATCACATGTTACCACTTGGCCTCTTGCCAACCATCCAGATCCATCTCAAGGATCATCACATACCATGGGATCTCAATCCCTCATCATGTACTGTCACTGCCTTTCCAAGGCTCACATCATCATCATGGGACAATACATCACATATATAATCTCATAGAACGACTATCAAAGTAATGTTACTCATCACATATGTCACATAGCCCTTTCATGGCTACACATCACCTGCATGGTTAGGATACACAATAACCATAGTTTCAACATAAGAAATATGCTCACTATCATGAACTATCATTCAGGATAATCTACTTATCATTGTTACACTATTTGATGATCAAGTGTATTAAGCACATCATTATCAGACCATATACATGCTTGCCCTTATCTCAAGATTATACAAACAACCAAGGTATTCACTTTATATAGGGAGCATGTTGAGTATACAGAGTGAACACTATTGTTACCATTATTGGAATGGTCACCATCCATTATCATCAACCATTACCTTTTTCATTAAGAAACCATTAATGCTACTACCATTGATCATTGCCATTAACAAATGAGCATAAGACTTCCATCATGCATGTCACTACTACTCTTGTTACCATCATTACTATTATCAGCATCATCATCTACTATTATCTTCATTGCTATGTCATTTTAAGCAACTATTAATGTAACTGTCTCTTAGCATCATTATTACCAACATTAGCATATTGTTGCTTCTACTACTAGCAAGGAAAACATCATTGCTATCCTTTACATTGCTATTACCATTAACACTATTATCATGATTATCATGTCATTGACATTGTCATAGTTATTATTACTAATCAAGGCAGCACGATTGTCATGTTTGCATAAGCACATATATCCGTCACACTTGTGACCATCACCAAAGGTCCACACCACCCTCACTACAACTCTCAACACTCACCAAGGCTAGCTTACACGGCTAGGGGATGGGAAGGCAGCAACGATGCACTGCACCCAGCACCCAGCCCGACACAACATCACAAAGGAAGAGTGGCGCGCGTTAGGGGTATCACGCGACACATCCCATCGGGAAACACCCGTCACAGCCACTCCTGACGCTTGATATCGTAGGCTAACAACCAGCTCCTAACATCCAGGAAAGAGAAGGAAAGAAAGAAGGGAGGAGAGAGGGAAACACTCCTGAAAACATGCCACATCTTTCTAGGCCTAACGGCCGACACTCACCCCAAACCAAAGGCATGACGCCCGTCACAACCCACTCTTATCGCGCGTCACAACTAGAGGGATAACGCCCGTCAGGGCTATCGGCCGTTACACCATCTATGCATGTCGTGCAAGTCCATCAACTAATCAAAGGAAGCCCTGTCGTCCACCAAGAAACCAAGGCCTGTCGTCCAAGAGAAGAAACAAGAACATAGTTCATCATCAGAGGAATCTATCGTCCATCATGGTCACTACCATATCGGCCAACAAGACATGCACACCCTATCGCCCAACACATGGGCAGGGTATCGGCCACCCTCAAGGACACAACCTATTGTCCACCAAGGTACACATATCGTCCAACTCAAAGATATCATCCAACTCACCCAACCAAGGAGGGATATCGCCCAACCCATGGTCACCATCAACCTCCAACTCAAGGGAACCAAAACCCTAGATCACTAGAAACCCTAAACCCTAAGGGCATATCGGCCACCAAAGGAACGCAAGCAAGATACTAAACAAAGAACTAAGCTAACTATTAACATGTAACAAGGTTATTGCTAGAGGTAAAGGAGTTAGGGTTAGAAATCATGCAACCCGCCTTAAGCTCCAAGCTCCAAGGCACTCCAAGGTCCAAAGCTATCGTCCACTAGGCTTCTCCAGGAAGGTGTATCGGCCACCACTTCAACTCCAAGGGAGTGTATCGTCCAACACAAACAAGGTGGAGAAGGATATCGTGCACTCAAGGTGGAGGAGAGACCAAACGATCAAAGGAGACCAAGGCAAGGAGGAGAGCTACCTATATAGAAGAAAGGGGAGGAGAAACCAAGATACAACCATGCCAAGTGTCATCCAATCAAGGGACACTTGTCCTAGGGTTCAAGCCAACACATTAGCACACCAAAAGACACTTGTTCAAGCTAGGCACCAAGTGTCACCAACCAAGGCCAAGCCACATGGGAGACACAAGCAACAACTTCTGCTGGGCGACACAAATAAGCTACTGGGTGACACACCATGGTGTTGGATGACACAGAGCTTCCTTGGACGACACACACTCACCTTGTACAACACAAGACAATCCCTGGCCGACACAAGGCTCAAGCAAGCCCAAACAACACATCTCAAGGCCCAAACAAGCTCAACTCGGGCCTAAAGAACTCAAACAACAAGCCCAAGCCTTCCTCTCAACCCTAGAGGAAGCAAAGAGGGGAAAACATCCCACAAGATGACAAACTTGCGCACAAAACCCTAGACTTGGGTTATTTGCAAGTAGCCCCTCGAACTCTCAACAAAGCACATCAAAAACCCTAATCACCACTCAAGGGTGACTAGCAAGCATCAAACCATCAAGGTTAAGCAAAACAAACAGGGTAAACCCTAAACGCAGGTCAGGGTCCTTACAAGCTAACCCCCTTTAAGGGATTTTGTCCCTGAAATCTGAAGAGAAAAGTGAGGGATACTTCCTCTTCATCTCTTCCTCAAGCTCCCACGTGGCTTCCTCAACGCCATGACGCTGCCAAAGAACCTTCACAAGAGCCAGGTCCTTCCTCTTCAACTTCTTGATCCTTCTGTCAAGGATCACCACATGACCTTCCTCGTAAGTCACATCTGCATCAAGCTCAACCTCAACTGGTTGTATCACTGTACTTGAATCTGGATGACTTTTCTTCAGCATACTGACATGAAACACTGGATGCAACCTGTACAACTCTGGAGGTAACTCTAACTCGTAAGCTACCTTGCCAACACGTTCTCTGACTGAGTAAGGCCCCATATACATGGGAGCTAACTTACCCTTCCGACCAAACCTTAGCACACCCTTCCACGGTGAGACTTTAAGATACACTTTGTCTCCCACCTAGAACTCTAAAGGTCGTCGACGATTGTCTGCATAAGACTTCTGCCTATCCTGTGCCACTTTCAACTGTTGCTGTATCACCTTGATCTTTTCTGTTGTCTGCTGTACCAACTCAGGACCCAAAAGTTGATACTCACCAGACTCGTACCAACATAAAGGAGATCTGCACTTCCTTCCATACAAAGCTTCATAAGGAGCCATGTCAATGCTCCGCTGATAACTGTTATTGTAAGCAAACTCTATCAAACTCAGATGTACATCCCAGATGCCTAGAAACTGCAAGACACAAGCTCGAAGAAGATCCTCCAAAATCTGTATAGTCCTTTCAGACTGTCCATCTGTCTGTGGGTGAAAAGTTGTACTGAACTTTAACTGCGTTCCCAACGCTCTGTGCAACTATTCCCAAAAATGACTCGTAAACTGAGGACCTCTGTCAGAAACTATCGTTGCTGGCACACCATGCAAACGTACTATCTCATCCACATATACTCGAGCTAGTTTCTCAGCTGTATACGTTGTCTTCACTTGTAGGAAATGGGCAGACTTAGTCAATCTGTCCACTACCACCCAAATGGAATCATGATTCCTAGTTGTCCGGGGTAGACCAACTACGAAATCCATGGTTATGTGATCCCATTTCCACTGCGGTATCGGTAAAGGTTGCAACGTACCTGCCGGTTTCTGGTGCTCAGCCTTCACTTGCTGACAAACCGCACATCTCGCCACGAACTCAACTACATCTCTTTTCAAACCGGGCCACCAAAACAAGTCCTTCAGACTATGATACATCTTGGTGACACCTGGATGCATCACATACATCGACGTATGTTCTTCCTCAAGCACCAACTTCCTCAGATCATCAGCATCTGGAACCACCATCCTATCACGATAGCAAACTAGTCCATCCTCGGACTCATGAAACCCATCATGCTTGTCGTTGCCGAACTCTGATCTGATCAACTGTACCACATTATCTGTCTGTTGTGCATCCTTGATATGTTGTCTCAACGTAGGCTTAACTTGCATCTGTGCGAAAAGACCAGACAATAAAGAAACTTCCATCTACACATTCATCTATCGCAGAGAAACAAACATATCTCGCCTATGGCATACCAGAGAACTCAACTGTGCCTTCTTTGGAGAAAGAGAAGAAGACTTTCTACTAAGCACATCAGCTACCACGTTCGCCTTACCAGGATGATACTCGATAGTGCAGTCGTAATCATTGATCAACTCCATCCATCGTCGCTGTCGCATGTTCAACTCTTACTGCATAAAGATGTACTTCAGATTCTTATGATCCGTAAAGATCTGACACACTTCCCCATACAGATAGTATCTCCAAATCTTTAACGCATGAACCACTGCTTCCAACTCCAAGTCATGAGTCGGATAGTTCTCCTCATGCTTCTTAAGTTGTCGCGAGGCAAAAGAAACCACATGATCTTCCTGCATCAAAACGCAACCTAAACCTTTCTTAGAAGCATCACAGAAAACAACATAGCCTTTCCCAGGCTCTGGCAAGATCAACACTGGAGCACTGGTCAGCTTCTCCTTCAAACTCTGGAAAGCTTGCTGACATCGATCATCCCAAACAAAAGGTACGTCCTTCCTGGTCAACTTCGTCATTGGCAACGCGATCGCACTGAAGTCCTTGATAAACCTCTGGTAGTATCCAGCCAAACCAAGGAAACTATGAACTTCTGTTGGTGCCTTCAGTTGTTCCCAATCCACAACAGATTCCACATTCTTTGGATCCACTTTGACGCCTTCAACAAATATCACATGACCCAAGAAAGTCACTTCATCCAACCAGAACTCACACTTACTGAACTTGGCATGCAACTGATGTTGACGAAGAAGAGTCAACGCTTGACGAAGATGTTGCTCATGCTCTAGCCTGTCCCGACTATTGATCAAGATGTCATCTATAAAGACTACAACAAACTGATCTAAGAACGGACGGAACACTCTGTTCATCAGGTCCATGAAAGCAGCAGGTGCATTGGTTAACCCAAACGGCATAACCACGAACTCGAAATGACCATACCTCATCTTGAAAGCTGACTTTGGTATGTCATATGCCTTTATCCTCAACTGATTATATCCAGACCGTAGATCGATCTTTGAAAACACTGTAGCACCACACAACTGATCAAACAGATCATCTATCCTCGGCAACGGGTACTTATTCTTTATTGTGACCTTGTTCAACTGCCAGTAATCTATACACAACCGCATCGAGCCATCCTTCTTCTTAACGAACAACATAGGAGCACCCCACGGCGATGTACTTGGTCGGATAAAACATTTCTCCAACAACTCTTGCAACTGCTTCTTCAGCTCTGCCATCTCTACTGGAGCCATCCTATACGCTGACTGTGCAACTGGCTACGCTCCAGGAACCAGATTGATCTCGAAATCAATCTCTCAGGGTGGAGGAACACCAGGAAACTCCTCAGGAAACACGTCTGCAAACTCTCAAACTACTGACACCTCCTCAAGACTAGGACCTTTCGCCTTGGTAACCACAACGGTATCCACCATGTGAGCTAAGAACGCCTCACATCCCTGTCGTAACAACTTATCCTCCATCATAGCTGATACCAAACACGTCGGAAGGATCTTCCTATCTCCCTAGAAGGTCCACTTCTCTCCAGCAACATCAAACACTACCTGCTTGGAACTGCAGTCCAAGACAACTGTAACACCCCTGACCTGGCTTATGAGCTAACCCTAGGTGTTTTGCCTAATTATGAAATTAGATGGTTGTCATTATCCTTTAGTATATAATTAAAGCTTCTATGGAACATATGTTTCCATTTCTGTCCCTTATGAACCAATGTTGAAGTATTGTTTGCAATACAGGGACCTATGTGCAATATGCCCAATCAGAGGGGTTAACTTGCAAATTTCACATGTTTATATGTTCCTTTAATGTTGAGACAACATAAGTATGAATATGATGAAGTATAATGGATTTTCCAAGCTTGGGCATCAAGATGCAGCTTGTGGAATGATCCTTATGCTTAAAAACCCTAATTTGGAGTAAAATGCAATTTACCCAAATTATGGGGTGTAACCTGTAAAATACACCTTCTAGAACATCTAGTATGACTCTTGACATCATTTAGAGTAGAAATGATGAAAGGGATGCTTCAATGAAGTAATCAGATGAAAAGAATGATCTTTGAAGTAGTTTCACCTAGTATGAGCATGAAGACCCTTCATATATGTATCCTAGTTGAAAGATGGCTTTCTTTACCCTTAGATCTTGAGTTTAGATGGGATTTGCATAAGCTTTGATGTCTTGGACGTGCCTTAGAAACAAGTAGGGACTTGGATGAGAATTCCATGTACTAGAGGTCCTTAAGGTGGAAAACTACCTAAGGTATATAAGCTTAGTTCCTTTGCAAACCAAGAAACGGATCGCTTCTCCTCTTCATTTCTCTTTTTTCTCAAAACGGCCAAGGCAGAGCTCTAGACCTCTGGGAGATGACCAACTAGTTCTAAGGTGAAGGAGAAACCATCTTCAAGCTCGAATTCATGGTGGAATTCTTCTTAAAAGGTTGGTTTTATGGTTAACTGACTCAGGTTCTTTATTTTAGCCGACCATCCCCATCTTTTCCTTGGAGAATCACCTCTGGCCGAGTTGAGGAGCTCAAGACACCATTAGAGTCTTGAAGATTGGAAGCTTGGAGCTCTAGGAACAATGTTCTAAGGCAGGTTTTATAACTCTAAACTCCTAGCTTTATTATGCATATTTTTGTTCTTACTTTTTGTGCTTAGTTCTTCTTCTACCTCCCTTCTTCCTTGCACTTTTGCAAGAAAAACGGTGGTGTAACCGACCTGAACAGAGGTTTAGGATGATGGGTGTGGATTCTTAGGTAACTTTATCAAACGACCTTGGACCCTTTTGGTCCAAACGGTTGCAACCCGTTTAAGGTCAAACGGTTTCAACCCGTTTGATCTCAAACGATCTTGCAAGATCGTTTGGATCAAAACGGTCTCAAGACCGTTTGATAGGGTTGACCAAGGGACGACCGTTTGAGGGTATGTTCATAATATATTGAGTTTCATTTCTACAAAAAATTATAATCTAATTCCTAACCAATTGAGAGTTGAAGGCACTTCAACACCCTAACCCTAATCGGGTTGAAATTGCTGATTTCAAGTATAGATCTTGTTGAGTTTTGGGTTGAAGTACCCAAACGGGTTCAAAACCATTTGGGGGTTCATCCAAATGGTCTCACACTCATTTGATCTCAAGTGGGTTCATACTCGTTTAAGCTCAAGTGGGTTCACACTCGTTTAAGCTCAAGTGGGTTCACACTCGTTTAAGCTCAAGTGGGTTCACACTCGTTTGAGCTCAAGTGGGTTCACACTCGTTTGAGCTCAAGTGGGTTCACACTCATTTAAGCTCAAGTGGGTTCACACCCGTTTAAGCTCAAGTGGGTTCACACTCGTTTAAGCTCAAGTGGGTTCACACTCGTTTAAGCTCAAGTGAGTTCACACTCGTTTGAAATCAAGTGGGTTCACACTCGTTTAAGCCCAAACAGGTTCACACTCGTTTGAGGTTAAATGGGTTCACACCCGTTTAAGGTCAAATGGGTTCACACTCGTTTAAGGTCAAGTGGGTCCACACTCATTTAAGACTCAAATGGGTTCAAGGTCGTTTGAGATTAAACGGGTTCAAGGTCGTTTAAAACCTAAATGGGTTGCAGGTTGAAGGTTAAACCCTAAACCAATTGGAGATTTTCAAGGTTGTTTATACTTAATCACTTGAAGGTGTAAATGGTTCAATAATGATCTAATCTAAACTCTAATGGTAACTTAATACATTAAGGGACTAAATGACTAATGAATTGACCCATGATGATCAATGGGTAAATTACCAAAATGCCCTTGATGGGTTAATTTGAGTGATACCTTGTTCTAATCAAACCCTAATCACTTGATAGTGATTATTTGGTTTATGTTAATCAATGAGGACTTAAACCAACCCTATCTAGAGTGATATAATCACCATTTATTAGTAAGGAGAGAGAGAAAGTACCATTTATGGTTAAAACTCAAATAAAGTATCTTCAATGTATATGAATATGCAGGATTAGGGCATGATCCACTTATGAGAGATCATGAAAACCCTAATTAAGATGATTGATGAGTCTTAACCTAATTTGAAAGCATCAATGATGATGTTTCTCATTCATGATGATACTATGAGTTCATTTCGCTATGATGTGAATAGTAAACCCTAATTTTAGGGTAATCATGAGTAATGTGAATAGTAAACCCTAGTTCATAGTAATATGTTGAAATGAACAATAAACTCTAAACTCATGTTATTCCTTTAAGCATGAATTGTATGATCAAGATATGAGATGAGGAACCATTATTCCTAATCATAATGAAAGGGTTGAATAACCCTAAATGATATAAATAAGGGAATCTTACCCTTTGTAAGGACATAAAAGTATAACCTTGAATTGAAAGGTTAATTCTGTCTTATTGACTACTAATCTGACTATGAATTGTTGATTATTATCAATTGATTTAATCATGCAGATTCTTATAAGAGAATAATCATATCCAGGTAAGGATCATGACATCATATCCATTGAAAGTATATCAATAGCTTATGAAACGAAATAACTATGTTGCCTAGATGCAAGTGGCATCATATGAAACTGATATGCCTTGTGGGCCATGAATGACATCAAGGTCATGCTAATAGATGACTTGATGCTGACATGTCACTTGATAGCAAGTGTTATGATGATATAAGGGTGTAAGTAACCATGTTCCTAAATCATAGTGATAAGATGATTAAGAATTGATATCCATCTGATAACTGATATGAGTAATACCTGTTACATTTAGTATTCTTCTGTTATAGCCATGTTTAGTACTTGAATGTTTGAGAACATGTATGATGTTAAAAGAATAATGAAATGTACCTAATAACCAAGTATAATCATATCATGTAGAGCCCTGATCATAGATCCATCATTGTCAGAGACCAAATGATGGTGAAACAGGTTTTCCTAAGGGGACTCCTGGATCACATACTCTTGAGTATGTGGGGGAAATGGATGCGTAAATCCTTACATCCTAGTGTAGGAATTGATGTAGATTTATCATAATCCATCAACCCTTCACTACAAATCCAAATGGTGAGATGTACCACAAATCTCCCAAAGAAGACACAAACACCGCATCGGTGAGAGATAAACAAGAAATCTTCTGATGACGAAGAGAGTACAGAACGCCACTGTAACTCTAAAATAGCGAAGGACCAGATTACCCTGGTAAGCTATAACAGCATAGACACAAAGTGTTCAGCAAGCAATCCTCTAACTGACTGAGGAAGATGAGGTCTTAAGAATCCGGCTCTTTTAATGACCTATGTATGATACTGATGCAACTTACTAGTGATCGGTTGGAGTATGAGCAGTATACCTCATCTCCACAGGGCATAATAATGTTTGTAAAACATAATCAACCGCGTAGCATATCTGCTTAGGTTGAACCATGAGAAACAATGTTTGGTGTTACATTGCTTACATTAATGATCTGTTCAAATATTTTGTACACATGTTCTTTATATGCTTTAAAGGAATGACTGCTTAAGTAGAAGTTGCTTCACTTGTTATTAAATCTGCTGTTGCATGATTTAAGTTACCTTGCCTATGTTGTTTTCTTGATTTGCTATATAAAGCTTCTAGTTGAGAGTTATAACTCTCGCTGGGACAATTTGTACATTGTCTCACCCCGTAGATTTCAACTTTTTAGGTGGTCGTCGAAGACGAAGGATCCCGTTTAAGGATGAGCAACAACAGCAACAACAGTACCGAAGGCAGCAGTGAATCTCAGGTGGAGATACTGATTGCTGAGTTATATAGTTAGATAGTCCTATGCTGTAGCTATACTCTCAGGTCCTAGGAATCAGTGGTTTGAGTTTTCGGTGTTGGCTCCTGAGATTTTTGAATCATGTTGTATATAACTACTCGAGAAGTGGTTTAACAGAGATGTAAACTATTTACTTGGTTTATTATAAAAAGGAGTTTTATAATTTCCAGATCTTGTCTCAAAAGTTTTAATTCCCAGTAATTTTTCATATTTCGCAACTAATCGAATGCTTCCGCTAAGTTTAAATTGTGTTTATATCATGGTTTTGGAGATCGGAGCCCACAATTAAGTGGTATCAGAGCTCTAGGTTCGCCGAGTCTACAGAGACATAGGACTTAGGATGTCGAGTCTATCTTTAGTGTTTCTTCCTCATCTAATAGAATCTTCTACTCCTCAGGAGAAGAAGATATATAAGGACAAGGAGTTTGTTGCAGAAAGCAACAATGCTACACCTAGAAGAAGTGCAAAGGAGCAAGCAGTAGAGGAACACTTACATGAGGTTACCCTAGTTAATCCAACCATGATAAGGAATCCTTCCTTAGGAATCACTGTTGGAGAATTTAGGGCAACCATGATGTATCTAGTGGAACAAACACTAGCATTACAACCCAGATTGCCAGCTCCTAATGATGATGTTTTGGATATCCATAGGATATGTAACCCTCAGCAGCAGGTTGAAGCAGAAGTAAATGATGAAGCTTTGAACTCACTGCAAGCCTATGCTCAGCCTCAGCCTGATGAATCAGCCCATAGTAATGTAGGGATTAGAATACAGCCAGAGACAAGGACCTGTCATAATTGTAGGAGGCCTAGACATATCAGATCTAATTGTCCAGAAAGGATATATAGAGGAAGAATTGAGAAAAGGCCTATCCAAACCCATAAGCAAAGGCCTGGAAATTCCAGAAGAAAGAAGTTTTTGATGTCACCAACACAACCAGGACCTAGTACCTCAAGGCAATGGTTATCCAGAAAGGATAAGGAACCCTTTAGACCACAACAACTGGAGAGACGCTGCTACAACTGTGGTAAGATGAGGCATTTGATGAAGGACTGTCGATCTAAGCTTGTCTATGTGACACAACCTCCGAGACAAGGGCAACAAGAATCACAGAGAAGGCAATCTCAAGGAGCAGCTCAAGGACGTGGACAAGCGTCCCAAGCTGGATCATCTGCACCAAATCAACCACAGGCGATAGTGAGGTTCTATGCTATGAACCCACCTGATGCAGTGGTCGATCCACGGATTGTGGTAGGTCAGATGAAACTTTTATATTCTGATATGTCTAAATCCTGTGTAGTATTTGTTTTGATTGACCCGGGTGCTACGCACACTTTTATCACTCGAAGAGTGATCCGTAACTGCAATATGACAGTCAGTCATAAAGCAGATAGTTTGTTGTTGAAGACTTCATTGAGTAAGTCTGCTGTTATACAGGAGGTATGATCTCCCTGCATCCTCTTCTTTTCTAATCGTCGCATTCAAGTGGATCTTATACCCTAATATGCAAGGATTTGATAAAATCCTCGAGCCATGACTGGTTAGACAAGATAAATGGTATTTCTTATAAATATCTTTATGATCTTTTGGATAAAATTGAAATAGTAATTGATTGAACTATTCCTTGATTGGTCTCATAAAATCTTTCAATGATGCATCAGATATACGTTTCATATTACATGCTTACTTCTATAAGAAGAAAAGGTATTAAAGATTTGATCTGGATATAGGATTCAGTAAAGTTAATAATTATGTTTGTAAGGATGAGAAAAGAGAAGGAATATGATAGTACTCAAGTACATATTTTCTTACCTCAGTAATCATATACCCTGGCTAGGTATACAATTACTGATGATAAAGTAAATATGGAAACTCTTAAATTGTAATCTTTTGATTACTCTGATCAAGTAGTCAATCTGAAACAACCTAAAGAGTATCATAAGATAAGAAAAATGAGAATAAAGAAGGTCAACCATGATTAGTGATGGTTGAAAGAATATATGTAATGAGCCATGTCCCATAATAAAAGGAAGAAAGAGATATAAAGTGTTGATAACACAAGTAATTAATACCAAAGCAAGAAGGTTAAGAACATCCCTGGTTAGGGGTTTATGTTCTTAAATAAACATAGAATTTTAAGAACATCCCTTGTTAGGGGCTTATGTTCTTAAAATAAACATATCCTTCTCCAGAATGACTGTTAAGTAAATCCTTGTTTGACAAGAAAACTTTTCTTTATGATAAGAATGTGTAACTGATAAGATGGTTAATGCATATAATAAAGACAGTTAGTATGCTAATTATCAGAAGTGATGATACACTCAGGGTGCAAAGGCCCTTATATGGTCTCAAATAAATATCAGGGCTTGATTTTGATCCTAAGAAATGTTGATCAAAATTCTATAACATCTCCCAAAAAAAAAATAGAATGTCACCTAAGGATGTAATAATGTAATGCTGAAACAATATCTGCCTTCCCCTTTTCTTCCTGAGATTTCGGGGACGAAATCCTTGTTAGGGGTTTATGATTTGTAACACCCCTGACCTGGGTTATGAGCTAACCCTAGGTGTTTTGCCTAATTATGAAATTAGATGGTTTTCATTATCCTTTAGTATATAATTAAAGCTTCTATGGAACATATGTTTCCATTGCCGTCCCTTATGAACCAATGTTGAAGTATTGTTTGCAATACAGGGACCTATGTGCAATTTGCCCAATCAGAGGGGTTAACTTGAAAATTTCACATGTTTATATGTTCCTTTAATGTTGAGACAACATAAGTATGAATATGATGAAGTATAATGGATTTTCCAAGCTTGGGCATCAAGATGCAGCTTGTGGAATGATCCTTATGCTTAAAAACCCTAATTTGGAGTAAAATGCAATTTACCCAAATTATGGGGTGTAACCTGTAAAATACACCTTCTAGAACATCTAGTATGACTCTTGACATCATTTAGAGTAGAAATGATGAAAGGGATGCTTCAATGAAGTAATCAGATGAAAAGAATGATCTTTGAAGTAGTTTCACCTAGTATGAGCATGAAGACCCTTCATATATGTATCCTAGTTGAAAGATGGCTTTCTTTACCCTTCGATCTTGAGTTTAGATGGGCTTTGCATAAGCTTTGATGTCTTGGACGTGCCTTAGAAACAAGGAGGGACTTGGATGAGAATTCCATGTACTAGAGGTCCTTAAGGTGGAAAACTACCTAAGGTATATAAGCTTAGTTCCTTTGCAAACCAAGAAACAGATCACTTCTCCTCTTCATTTCTCTTCTTTCTCAAAACGGCCAAGGCAGAGCTCTAGACCTCTAGGATACGACCAACTAGTGCTAAGGTGAAGGAGAAACCATCTTCAAGCTCGAATTCATGGTGGAATTCTTCTTAAAAGGTTGATTTTATGGTTAACTGACTCAGGTTCTTTATTTTAGTCGACCATCCCCATCTTTTCCTTGGAGAATCACCTCTGGCCGAGTTGAGGAGCTCAAGACACCATTAGAGGTTTGAATCTTGGAAGCTTGGAGCTCTAGGAACAACGTTCTAAGGTGGGTTTTATAACTCTAAACTCCTAGCTTTATTATGCATATCTTTGTTCTTACTTTTTGTGCTTAGTTCTTCTTCTACCTCCCTTCTTCCTTGCACTTTTGCAAGAAAAACGGTGGTGTAACCGACTTGAACAGAGGTTGAGGATGATGGGTGTGGATTCCTAGGTAACTTTATCAAACGACCTTGGACCCTTTTGGTCCAAACGGTTGCAACCCGTTTAAGGTCAAACGGTTTCAACCCGTTTGATCTCAAACGATCTTGCAAGATCGTTTGGATCAAAACGGTCTCAAGACCGTTTGATAGGGTTGACCAAGGGACGACCGTTTGAGGGTCTGTTCATAATATATTGAATTTCATTTCTACAAAGAATTATAATCTAATTCCTAACCAATTGAGAGTTGAAGGCACTTCAACACCCTAACCCTAATCGGGTTGAAATTGCAGATTTCAAGTATAGATCTTGTTGAGTTTTGGGTTGAAGGACCCAAACGGGTTCAAAACCGTTTGGGGGTTCATCCAAATGGTCTCACACTCATTTGAGCTCAAGTGGGTTCACACTAATTTAAGCTCAAGTGGGTTCACACTCGTTTAAGCTCAAGTGGGTTCACACTCGTTTAAGCTCAAGTGGGTTCACACTCGTTTGAGCTCAAGTGGGTTCACACTCGTTTGAGCGCAAGTGGGTTCACACTCGTTTAAGCTTAAGTGGGTTCACACTCGTTTAAGCTCAAGTGGGTTCACACTCATTTAAGCTCAAGTGGGTTCACACTCGTTTAAGCTCAAGTGGGTTCACACTCGTTTGAAATCAAGTGGGTTCACACTCGTTTAAGCCCAAACAGGTTCACACTCGTTTAAGGTTAAATGGGTTCACACCCGTTTAAGGTCAAATGGGTTCACACCCGTTTAAGGTCAAATGGGTTCACACTCGTTTAAGGTCAAGTGGGTCCACACTCATTTAAGGCTCAAATGGGTTCAAGGTCGTTTGAGATTAAACGAGTTCAAGGTCGTTTAAAACCTAAATGGGTTGAAGGTTAAACCCTAAACCAATTGGAGATTTTCAAGGTTGTTTATACTTAATCACTTGAAGGTGTAAATGGTTCAATAATGATCTAATCTAAACTCTAATGGTAACTTAATACATTAAGGGACTAAATGACTAATGAATTGACCCATGATGATCAATGGGTAAATTACCAAAATGCCCTTGAGGGGTTAATTTGAGTGATACCTTGTTCTAATCAAACCCTAATCACTTGATAGTGATGATTTGGTTTATGTTAATCAATGAGGACTTAAACCAACCCTATCTAGAGTGATATAATCACCATCTATTAGTAAGGAGAGAGAGAAAGTACCATTTATGGTTAAAACTCAAATAAAGTATCTTCAATGTATATGAATATGCAGGATTAGGGCATGATCCACTTATGAGAGATCATGAAAACCCTAATTAAGATGATTGATGAGTCTTAACCTAATTTGAAAGCATCAATGATGATGTTTCTCATTCATGATGATACTATGAGTTCATTTCACTATGATGTGAATAGTAAACCCTAATTTTAGGGTAATCATGAGTAATGTGAATAGTAAACCCTAGTTCATAGTAATATGTTGAAATGATCAATAAACTCTAAACTCATGTTATTCATTTAAGCATGAATTGTATGATCAAGATATGAGATGAGGAACCATTATTCCTAATCATAATGAAAGGGTTGAATAACCCTAAATGATATAAATAAGGGAATCTTACCCTTTGTAAGGACATAAAAGTATAACCTTGAATTGAAAGGTTAATTCTGTCTTATTGACTACTAATCTGACTATGAATTGTTGATTATTATCAATTGATTTAATCATGCAGATTCTTATAAGAGAATAATCATATCCAGGTAAGGATCATGACATCATATCCATTGAAAGTATGTCAATAGCTTATGAACCGAAATAACTATGTTTCCTAGATGCAAGTGGCATCATATGAAACTGATATGCCTTGAGGGCCATGAATGACATCAAGGTCATGCTAATAGATGACTTGATGCTGACATGTCACTTGATAGCAAGTGTTATGATGATATAAGGGTGTAAGTAACCATGTTCCTGAATCATAGTGATAAGATGATTAAGAATTGATATCCATTTGATAACTGATATGAGTAATACCTGTTACATTTAGTATTCTTCTGTTATAGCCATGTTTAGTACTTGAATGTTTGAGAACATGTATGATGTTAAAAGAATAATGAAATGTACCTAATAACCAAGTATAATCATATCATGTAGAGCCCTGATCATAGATCCATCATTGTCAGAGACCAAATGATGGTGAAACAGGTTTTCCTAAGGGGACTCCTGGATCACATACTCTTGAGTATGTGGGGGAAATGGATGCGTAAATCCTTACATCCTAGTGTAGGAATTGATGTAGATTTATCATAATCCATCAACCCTTCACTACAAATCCAAATGGTGAGATGTACCACAAATCTCCCAAAGAAGACACAAACACCGCATCGGTGAGAGATAAACAAGAAATCTTCCGATGACGAAGAGAGTACAGAACGCCACTGTAACTCTAAAATAGCGAAGGACCAGATTACCCTGGTAAGCTATAACAGCATAGACACAAAGTGTTCTGCAAGCAATCCTCTAACTGACTGAGGAAGATGAGGTCTTAAGAATCCGACTCTTTTAATGACCTATGTATGATACTGATGCAACTTACTAGTGATCGGTTGGAGTATGAGCAGTATACCTCATCTCCACAGGGCATAATAATGTTTGTAAAACATAATCAACCGCGTAGCATATCTGCTTAGGTTGAACCATGAGAAACAATGTTTGGTGTTACATTGCTTACATTAATGATCTGTTCAAATATTTTGTACACATGTTCTTTATATGCTTTAAAGGAATGACTGCTTAAGTAGAAGTTGCTTCACTTGTTATTAAATCTTCTGTTGCATGATTTAAGTTACCTTGCCTATGTTGTTTTCTTGATTTGCTATATAAAGCTTCTAGTTGAGAGTTATAACTCTCGCTGGGACAATTTGTACATTGTCTCACCCCGTAGATTTCAACTTTTTAGGTGGTCGTCGAAGACGAAGGATCCCGTTTAAGGATGAGCAACAACAGCAACAACAGTACCGAAGGCAGCAGTGAATCTCAGGTGGAGATACTGATTGCTGAGTTATATAGTTAGATAGTCCTATGCTGTAGCTATACTCTCAGGTCCTAGGAATCAGTGGTTTGAGTTTTCGGTGTTGGCTCCTGAGATTTTTGAATCATGTTGTATATAACTACTCGAGAAGTGGTTTAACAGAGATGTAAACTATTTACTTGGTTTATTATAAAAAGGAGTTTTATAATTTCCAGATCTTGTCTCAAAAGTTTTAATTCCCAGTAATTTTTCATATTTCGCAACTAATCGAATGCTTCCGCTAAGTTTAAATTGTGTTTATATCATGGTTTTGGAGATCGGAGCCCACAATTAAGTGGTATCAGAGCTCTAGGTTCGCCGAGTCTACAGAGACATAGGACTTAGGATGTCGAGTCTATCTTTAGTGTTTCTTCCTCATCTAATAGAATCTTCTACTCCTCAGGAGAAGAAGATATATAAGGACAAGGAGTTTGTTGCAGAAAGCAACAATGCTACACCTAGAAGAAGTGCAAAGGAGCAAGCAGTAGAGGAACACTTACATGAGGTTCCCCTAGTTAATCCAACCATGATAAGGAATCCTTCCTTAGGAATCACTGTTGGAGAATTTAGGGCAACCATGATGTATCTAGTGGAACAAACACTAGCAGTACAACCCAGATTGCCAGCTCCTAATGATGATGTTTTGGATATCCATAGGATATGTAACCCTCAGCAGCAGGTTGAAGCAGAAGTAAATGATGAAGCTTTGAACTCACTGCAAGCCTATGCTCAGCCTCAGCCTGATGAATCAGCCCATAGTAATGTAGGGATTAGAATACATCCAGAGACCAGGACTTGTCATAATTGTAGGAGGCCTAGACATATCAGATCTAATTGTCCAGAAAGGATATATAGAGGAAGAATTGAGAAAAGGCCTATCCAAACCCATAAGCAAAGGCCTGGAAATTCCAGAAGAAAGAAGTTTCTGATGTCACCAACACAACCAGGACCTAGTACCTCAAGGCAATGGTTATCCAGAAAGGATAAGGAACCCTTTAGACCACAAAAACTGGAGAGACGCTGCTACAACTGTGGTAAGATGAGGCATTTGATGAAGGACTGTCGATCTAAGCTTGTCTATGTGACACAACCTCCGAGACAAGGGCAACAAGAATCATAGAGAAGGCAATCTCAAGGAGCAGTTCAAGGACGTGGACAAGCGTCCCAAGCTGGATCATCTGCACCAAATCAACCACAGGCGATAGTGAGGTTCTATGCTATGAACCCACCTGATGCAGTGGTCGATCCACGGATTGTGGTAGGTCAGATGAAACTTTTATATTCTGATATGTCTAAATCCTGTGTAGTATTTGTTTTGATTGACCCGGGTGCTACGCACACTTTTATCACTCGAAGAGTGATCCGTAACTGCAATATGACAGTCAGTCATAAAGCAGATAGTTTGTTGTTGAAGACTTCGTTGAGTAAGTCTGCTGTTATACAGGAGGTATGATCTCCCTACATCCTCTTCTTTTCTAATCGTCGCATTCAAGTGGATCTTATACCCTAATATGCAAGGATTTGATAAAATCCTCGAGCCATGACTGGTTAGACAAGATAAATGGTATTTCTTATAAATATCTTTATGATCTTTTGGATAAAATTGAAATAGTAATTGATTGAACTATTCCTTGATTGGTCTCATAAAAGCTTTCAATGATGCATCAGATATACGTTTCATATTACATGCTTACTTCTATAAGAAGAAAAGGTATTAAAGATTTGATCTGGATATAGGATTCAGTAAAGTTAATAATTATGTTTGTAAGGATGAGAAAAGAGAAGGAATATGATAGTACTCAAGTACATATTTTCTTACCTCAGTAATCATATACCCTGGCTAGGTATACAATTACTGATGATAAAGTAAATATGGAAACTCTTAAATTGTTATCTTTTGATTACTCTGATCAAGTAGTCAATCTGAAACAACCTAAAGAGTATCATAAGATAAGAAAAATGAGAATAAAGAAGGTCAACCATGATTAGTGATGGTTGAAAGAATATATGTAATGAGCCATGTCCCATAATAAAAGGAAGAAAGAGATATAAAGTGTTGATAACACAAGTAATTAATACCAAAGCAAGAAGGTTAAGAACATCCCTGGTTAGGGGTTTATGTTCTTAAATAAACATAGAATTTTAAGAACATCCCTTGTTAGGGGCTTATGTTCTTAAAATAAACATATCCTTCTCCAGAATGACTGTTAAGTAAATCCTTGTTTGACAAGAAAACTTTTCTTTATGATAAGAATGTGTAACTGATAAGATGGTTAATGCATATAATAAAGACAGTTAGTATGCTAATTATCAGAAGTGATGATACACTCAGGGTGCAAAGGCCCTTATATGGTCTCAAATAAATATCAGGGCTTGATTTTGATCCTAAGAAATGTTGATCAAAATTCTATAACATCTCCCAAAAAAAAAATAGAATGTCACCTAAGGATGTAATAATGTAATGCTGAAACAATATCTGCCTTCCCCTTTTCTTCCTGAGATTTCGGGGACGAAATCCTTGTTAGGGGTTTATGATTTGTAACACCCCTGACCTGGGTTATGAGCTAACCCTAGGTGTTTTGCCTAATTATGAAATTAGATGGTTTTCATTATCCTTTAGTATATAATTAAAGCTTCTATGGAACATATGTTTCCATTGCCGTCCCTTATGAACCAATGTTGAAGTATTGTTTGCAATACAGGGACCTATGTGCAATTTGCCCAATCAGAGGGGTTAACTTGAAAATTTCACATGTTTATATGTTCCATTAATGTTGAGACAACATAAGTATGAATATGATGAAGTATAATGGATTTTCCAAGCTTGGGCATCAAGATGCAGCTTGTGGAGTGATCCTTATGCTTAAAAACCCTAATTTGGAGTAAAATGCAATTTACCCAAATTATGGGGTGTAACCTGTAAAATACACCTTCTAGAACATCTAGTATGACTCTTGACATCATTTAGAGTAGAAATGATGAAAGGGATGCTTCAATGAAGTAATCAGATGAAAAGAATGATCTTTGAAGTAGTTTCACCTAGTATGAGCATGAAGACCCTTCATATATGTATCCTAGTTGAAAGATGGCTTTCTTTACCCTTCGATCTTGAGTTTAGATGGGCTTTGCATAAGCTTTGATGTCTTGGACGTGCCTTAGAAACAAGGAGGGACTTGGATGAGAATTCCATGTACTAGAGGTCCTTAAGGTGGAAAACTACCTAAGGTATATAAGCTTAGTTCCTTTGCAAACCAAGAAACAGATCACTTCTCCTCTTCATTTCTCTTCTTTCTCAAAATGGCCAAGGCAGAGCTCTAGACCTCTAGGATACGACCAACTAGTGCTAAGGTGAAGGAGAAACCATCTTCAAGCTCGAATTCATGGTGGAATTCTTCTTAAAAGGTTGATTTTATGGTTAACTAACTCAGGTTCTTTATTTTAGCCGACCATCCCCATCTTTTCCTTGGAGAATCACCTCTGGCCGAGTTGAGGAGCTCAAGACACCATTATAGGTTTGAAGCTTGGAAGCTTGGAGCTCTAGGAACAACGTTCTAAGGCGGGTTTTATAACTCTAAACTCCTAGCTTTATTATGCATATCTTTGTTCTTACTTTTTGTGCTTAGTTCTTCTTCTACCTCCCTTCTTCCTTGCACTTTTGCAAGCAAAACGGTGGTGTAACCGACCTGAACAGAGGTTGAGGATGATGGGTGTGGATTCCTAGGTAACTTTATCAAACGACCTTGGACCCTTTTGGTCCAAACGGTTGCAACCCGTTTAAGGTCAAACGGTTTCAACCCGTTTGATCTCAAACGATCTTGCAAGATCGTTTGGATCAAAACGGTCTCAAGACCGTTTGATAGGGTTGACCAAGGGACGACCGTTTGAGGGTCTGTTCATAATATATTGAATTTCATTTCTACAAAGAATTATAATCTAATTCCTAACCAATTGAGAGTTGAAGGCACTTCAACACCCTAACCCTAATCGGGTTGAAATTGCTGATTTCAAGTATAGATCTTGTTGAGTTTTGGGTTGAAGGACCCAAACGGGTTCAAAACCGTTTGGGGGTTCATCCAAATGGTCTCACACTCATTTGAGCTCAAGTGGGTTCACACTCATTTAAGCTCAAGTGGGTTCACACTCGTTTAAGCTCAAGTGGGTTCACACTCGTTTAAGCTCAAGTGGGTTCACACTCGTTTGAGCTCAAGTGGGTTCACACTCGTTTGAGCGCAAGTGGGTTCACACTCGTTTAAGCTTAAGTGGGTTCACACTCGTTTAAGCTCAAGTGGGTTCACACTCGTTTAAGCTCAAGTGGGTTCACACTCGTTTAAGCTCAAGTGGGTTCACACTCGTTTGAAATCAAGTGGGTTCACACTCGTTTAAGCCCAAACAGGTTCACACTCGTTTAAGGTTAAATGGGTTCACACCCGTTTAAGGTCAAATGGGTTCACACCCGTTTAAGGTCAAATGGGTTCACACCCGTTTAAGGTCAAATGGGTTCACACTTGTTTAAGGTCAAGTGGGTCCACACTCATTTAAGGATCAAATGGGTTCAAGGTCGTTTGAGATTAAACGAGTTCAAGGTCGTTTAAAACCTAAATGGGTTGAAGGTTGAAGGTTAAACCCTAAACCAATTGGAGATTTTCAAGGTTGTTTATACTTAATCACTTGAAGGTGTAAATGGTTCAATAATGATCTAATCTAAACTCTAATGGTAACTTAAGACATTAAGGGACTAAATGACTAATGAATTGACCCATGATGATCAATGGGTAAATTACCAAAATGCCCTTGAGGGGTTAATTTGAGTGATACCTTGTTCTAATCAAACCCTAATCACTTGATAGTGATGATTTGGTTTATGTTAATCAATGAGGACTTAAACCAACCCTATCTAGAGTGATATAATCACCATCTATTAGTAAGGAGAGAGAGAAAGTACCATTTATGGTTAAAACTCAAATAAAGTATCTTCAATGTATATGAATATGCAGGATTAGGGCATGATCCACTTATGAGAGATCATGAAAACCCTAATTAAGATGATTGATGAGTCTTAACCTAATTTGAAAGCATCAATGATGATGTTTCTCATTCATGATGATACTATGAGTTCATTTCGCTATGATGTGAATAGTAAACCCTAATTTTAGGGTAATCATGAGTAATGTGAATAGTAAACCCTAGTTCATAGTAATATGTTGAAATGATCAATAAACTATAAACTCATGTTATTCCTTTAAGCATGAATTGTATGATCAAGATATGAGATGAGGAACCATTATTCCTAATCATAATGAAAGGGTTGAATAACCCTAAATGATATAAATAAGGGAATCTTACCCTTTGTAAGGACATAAAAGTATAACCTTGAATTGAAAGGTTAATTCTGTCTTATTGACTACTAATCTGACTATGAATTGTTGATTATTATCAATTGATTTAATCATGCAGATTCTTATAAGAGAATAATCATATCCAGGTAAGGATCATGACATCATATCCATTGAAAGTATGTCAATAGCTTATGAACCGAAATAACTATGTTTCCTAGATGCAAGTGGCATCATATGAAACTGATATGCCTTGAGGGCCATGAATGACATCAAGGTCATGCTAATAGATGACTTGATGCTGACATGTCACTTGATAGCAAGTGTTATGATGATATAAGGGTGTAAGTAACCATGTTCCTGAATCATAGTGATAAGATGATTAAGAATTGATATCCATCTGATAACTGATATGAGTAATACCTGTTATATTTAGTATTCTTCTGTTATAGCCATGTTTAGTACTTGAATGTTTGAGAACATGTATGATGTTAAAAGAATAATGAAATGTACCTAATAACCAAGTATAATCATATCATGTAGAGCCCTGATCATAGATCCATCATTGTCAGAGACCAAATGATGGTGAAACAGGTTTTCCTAAGGGGACTCCTGGATCACATACTCTTGAGTATGTGGGGGAAATGGATGCATAAATCCTTACATCCTAGTGTAGGAATTGATGTAGATTTATCATAATCCATCAACCCTTCACTACAAATCCAAATGGTGAGATGTACCACAAATCTCCCAAAGAAGACACAAACACCGCATCGGTGAGAGATAAACAAGAAATCTTCCGATGACGAAGAGAGTACAGAATGCCACTGTAACTCTAAAATAGCAAAGGACCAGATTACCCTGGTAAGCTATAACAGCAGAGACACAAAGTGTCCTGCAAGCAATCCTCTAACTGACTGAGGAAGATGAGGTCTTAAGAATCCGGCTCTTTTAATGACCCATGTATGATACTGTTGCAACTTACTAGTGATCGGTTGGAGTATGAGCGGTATACCTCATCTCCACAGGGCATAATAATGTTTGTAAAACATAATCAACCACGTAGCATATATTCTTATGTTGAACCATGAGAAACAATGTTTGGTGTTACATTGCTTACATTAATTATTTGTTCAAATATTTTGTACACATGTTCTTTATATGCTTTAAAGGAATGACTGCTTAAGTAGAAGTTGCTTCACTTGTTATTAAATCTTCTGTTGCATGATTTAAGTTACCTTGCCTATGTTGTTTTCTTGATTTGCTATATAAAGCTTCTAGTTGAGAGTTATAACTCTCGCTGGGACAATTTGTACATTGTCTCACCCCGTAGATTTCAACTTTTTAGGTGGTCGTCGAAGACGAAGGATCCCGTTTAAGGATGAGCAACAACAGTACCGAAGGCAGCAGTGAATCTCAGGTGGAGATACTGATTGCTGAGTTATATAGTTAGATAGTCCTATTCCGTCTCTGTACTCTCAGGTCCTAGGAATCAGTGGTTTGAGTTTTCGGTGTTGGCTCCTGAGATTTTTGAATCATGTTGTATATAACTACTCGAGAAGTGGTTTAACAGAGATGTAAACTGTTTACTTGGTTTATTATAAAAAGGAGTTTTATAATTTCCAGATCTTGTCTCAAAAGTTTTAATTCCCAGTAATTTTTCATATTCCGCAACTAACTGAATGCTTCCGCTAAGTTTAAATCGTGTTTATATCATGGTTTTGGAGATCGGAGCCCACAACAACCTTATACCTCTCCAAGGTATCCATCCCAAGGATAACATCGAAACCATGCATATCAAGTGGTATAAGATCCACTTGGATATGATGTCCTGAAAAAGACAAAACACTAGATGGACACTCTTCTCGAAGAAAAAAAGAACCATCAAGAGGGGTTTCTAACAACAAGCTATCCTTCTTACAACTAACAGGTAAACGACAGTTTTCAAGCATACTATAGGCGATAAAAGAGTGTGTAGCACCCGGGTCAACCAGAACAGATATAAAGCAAGAAGAAGACATATCAGAATGAAATAACTCCATCTGACCTGTCACCACTCGCGGGTTGACTATCGCCTCCGGCTGACTCATGTCATAGAATCGAGCCGTTGCTCGCTATCCACGACCTCAACTTCCTTGAGCAGACGATCCAGCCTGAGACGCTTGACCGCGTCCTCGACCTCTGCTACCACTAGGCTATGGTCTTTCTGATCCTTGTTGGTTCTGCCTTGACTGCTGTGTCACTTCAACATCTCTATTCGGGCAATGTGACTTGAGATGCCCGGTCTGTCCACAAAGATAGCATGACTTGTCCTCAAACCGTGGCCTAGCTGGCCCTGTCACTGCCACAGAAGCTGAGCTGTGCGCCTTAGATGGCGAAGAGACATAACCTCTCCCCTTACTCGGAGACCACTGAGATGGTACACCAGAACTTCTCATCACTAACGGTGCTGAAAACCTGGGCATCTTAAATCCACCAAACCTCCGTCCTTGAAACTGAGCAAGTCTTTTAAGAGACATAGACTCTCTTTTCTCCCGTACTGTCCTCTCGATCCGTCGAACATATTCAACGAACGTAGCAAACCACTCTCGGTTCTCCAACGTAGACACCGTGGTCTTCAACTGAGCACTCAAACCCTTCTCGAAACGTCTGATCCGTTCCTCATCTGTTGCCGCCATGTGAGGACAGAACCTCAACAGATCCATAAACTTAGCTTCATACTCGGTGATGTTCATCATTCCTTGCCTCAGATTCTCGAAATGACTCACCTTCTCATCCAGATACGTCTTTGGAAAGTATCTGGTGACGAACTCGCGTCGGAACACTTCCCAATAGATCACCTCACCAGGCCGCTTCTCTTCCTCGATGGTCCACCAGTGACCAGCACTACCTTTCATAAGGTAGACAACATGCTTTACCTTATCTGCTTCAGGGATGTCAAGGATCCGGAAAGCCTTCTCGAGACTTGTCAGCCACAGATCTGCATCCGCTGGATCAGCCGTTCCAGCATAATCTGAAGCTCTGACTCAGTGAAGCCACTCGAAGGTCTTCCCAATACCCGATGCTTCTCCATGGGACCTGTGCTCGCGGAGGAGGCACTGGTATTCGCTCAACCATGAGATTCATCGTAGCCATTAACTGCCCCATAAGCTGTTGGTAAGCAGGATGTTCAAGTATGGCTGGGTTAAATTGGGGAACCTCAGGCACCCGATCTTCATGTTCCTATCCATCTGCTCCATCAACCGATGCAAAATCATTGTACTCAGCAGAGTGTTCTTCATGGTTTCCATACATCTTGACTTTTCTTCCGCTGAGGGCAGAAGATATTGTAAGAAAACCTGGACACACACAAGAACAACTCAAACTAGTCCTAAATCCATGTAGACTCAGCGAACCTAAGGCTCTGATACCAAAACTTGTGGCAACACATCCCATTATCATACAGATTACGAGGTGTTACGCGAAAACGTGCGGAAATCACCATAACCACAGATTATGAAAATGCGGATTAATTAAAACCGATTGCGGAAAACTGATAAACTATGAAACTATTACTTTCCAGTCCTCATCCTGCACAGAAACATGTCATATATACATATACGAGATCTGATACGTGTTCACATCTTACTGAAACAGCTGTCCATCCATCACATGGGTTCATCACATGTTCATGTACATCGAGGCCCTCATCCGGCCAACAGCAGGATATACAAAACATCATCGATCATTCATCATGAAAACATCGTCAAAACACTGCCAAGGACCTGAGAATACAGGGATGACTCTAGACTCTACTACAAAACATCCAAAACAGCAGCATATCCATCGCTTGCCTTCTACTGTTCTTCAAGATGCTCGGCCGCAACACCACGATCACGACCACGTCTACCTCGACCACCTGAAAACCAGCGGAGTGAGACAATTGAAAAATTGTCCCAGCGGGAAACATAACTCCCCACCGCAACTACAGAACCTCAACAAGATTAAGCTATAACAACAGATAACTAGAAACAGATATAACAAGAGCAGTCTATATAAAACAGATTATTCTTACCGACAAGCTTACCCGCTATACAAAAACATATAACCAGATATATCTCAAGGAATATGATTAGCAAGATAATATGTATCCCTATGTAACCTGATTATCAGAACAAGATGTAATGCCATATAACCTGCTTATCAAGATAAGACATATTGTCACATAACCTGCAAGACATAACAAAGATATTACACAAACAAGGCCTCAACCAATGTTATGTGTTTATCTTAAGAAGTAAATACTAAACGGCTGTGTTACGTATTATTATGCCCTGAGGATTTGAACCGTACCGTTCAAATCCAACCTTCGGTTATGAAACCCAAGCCGGTGCCATACAAGGTCAATGGAAGAGCAGGACTCCACGACCTCCCACCTCGTGGTCAGTACACGAGCACAACACAAGCATGACCTTAGTCACATGCTGTAGTGGTCTAAGCCACAGGGTCAGCTCCATAGGCTACCCTCACTCTAGCCCACCTTGGTACAGGTCTTGGCGCTAGTAAAACTGAGCCACGGGCCTGTTCACCGTGCTCTGAGCCATGAACGCATTCATGCTCCACACATCACATATCCTGAGCCATGGGCCTGTTCACCATGCTCTATATACATACCCGAATCTGTAACTAAAGTTACACTCTTACCTCCTCATTTTTAGGCTAGGAGCAACCTACACATATTCAACAATATGCGCTTCCAAGTTAACCCGTAGGAGAACCTGTTTCACCACCACCAAGTCCTGACGATGATGGATCTATGGCCAGGGCAAACTACATGATATATTTTACTGTGATTAATTAGTATCTTTTAGATGGATTTCAGGATTCAACCAAGTTGTATAACATGCAGATATAATGGAAAGTAAACAACATTATATTATTATTGAAACCACATCAACCTGATCCATCACAAGGATCCAACATCACATGTTACCACTTGGCCTCTTGCCAACCATCCAGATCCATCTCAAGGATCATCACATACCATGGGATCTCAATCCCTCATCATGTACTGCCACTGCCTTTCCAAGGCTCACATCATCATGGGACAATACATCACATATATAATCTCATAGAATGACTATCAAAGTAATGTTACTCATCACATATGTCACATAGCCCTTTCATGGCTACACATCACCTGCATGGTTAGGATACACAATAACCATAGTTTCAACATAAGAAATATGCTCACTATCATGAACTATCATTCAGGATAATCTACTTATCATTGTTACACTATTTGATGATCAAGTGTATTAAGCACATCATTATCAGACCATATACATGCTTACCCTTATCTCAAGATTATACAAACAACCAAGGTATTCACTTTATATAGGGAGCATGTTGAGTATACAGAGTGAACGCTATTGTTACCATTATTGGAATGGTCACCATCCATTATCATCAACCATTACCTTTTTCATTAAGAAACCATTAATGCTACTACCATTGATCATTGCCATTAACAAATGAGCATAAAACTTCCATCATGCATGTCACTACTACTCTTGTTACCATCATTACTATTATCAGCATCATCATCTACTATTATCTTCATTGCTATGTCATTTTAAGCAACTATTAATGTAACTGTCTCTTAGCATCATTATTACCAACATTAGCATATTGTTGCTTCTACTACTAGCAAGGCAAACATCATTGCTATCCTTTACATTGCTATTACCATTAACACTATTATCATGATTATCATGTCATTGACATTGTCATAGTTATTATTACTAATCAAGGCAACACGGTTGTCATGTTTGCATAAGCACCTATATCTGTCACACTTGTGACCGTCACCAAAGGTCCACACCACCCTCACTACAACTCTCAACCCTCACCAAGGCTAGCTTACATGGCTAGGGCATGAGAAGGCAACAACGATGCGCTGCACCCAACACCCAGCCCGACACAGCGTCACAAAGGAAGAGTGGCGCGCGTCAGGGGTATCGCGCGACACATCCCATCGGGCAACGCCCATCACAGCCACTCCTGACGCTCGATATCCTAGGCTAACAACCAGCTCCTAATATCCAAGAAAGAGAAGGAAAGAAAGAAGGGAGGAGAGAGGGAAACACTCCTGAAAACATGCCACATCTTTCCAGGCCTAACGGCCGACACTCACCCCAAACCAAAGGCATGACGCCCGTCACAACCCACTCTTATCGCGCGTCACAACTAGAGGGATAACGCCCGGCGGGGCTATCGGCCATTACATCATCTATGCATGTCGTGAAACTCCATCAACTCATCAAAGGAAGCCCTGTCGTCCACCAAGAAACCAAGGCCTGTCGTCCAAGAGAAGAAACAAGAACATAGTTCATCATCAGAGGAATCTATCATCCATCATGGTCACTACCATATCAGCCAACAAGACATGCTCACCCTATCGCCCAACACATGGGCAGGGTATCGGCCACCCTCAAGGACACAACCTATTGTCCACCAAGGTACACATATCGTCCAACTCAAAGATATCGTCCAACTCACCCAACCAAGGAGGGATATCGCCCAACCCATGGTCACCATAAACCTCCAACTCAAGGGAACCCAAACCCTAGATCACTAGAAACCCTAAACCCTAAGGGCATATCGGCCACCAAAGGAACACAAGCAAGATACTAAATAAATAACTAAGATAACTATTAACATGTAACAAGGTTATTGTTAGAGGTAAAGGAGTTAGGGTTAGAAATCATGCAACCCGCCTTAAGCTCCAAGCTCCAAGGCACTCCAAGGTCCAAAGCTATCGTCCACCAGGCTTCTCCAGAAAGGTGTATCGGCCACCACTTCAACTCCAAGGGAGTGTATCGGACAACACAAACAAGGTGGAGAAGGATATCATGCACTCAAGGTGGAGGAGAGACCAAACGATCAAAGGAGACCAAGGCAAGGAGGAGAGCTACCTATATAGAAGAAAGGGGAGGAGAAACCAAGGTACAACCATGCCAAGTGTCATCCACTCAAGGGACACTTGTCCTAGGGTTCAAGCCAACACATTAGCACACCAAAAGACACTTGTTCAAGCTAGGAACCAAGTGTCACCAACCAAGGCCAAGCCACATGGGAGACACAAGCAACAACTCCTGCTGGGCGACACAAATAAGCTACTGGGTGACACACCATGGTGTTGGACGACACAGAGCTTCCTTGGATGACACACACTCACCTTTTACAACACAAGACAAGCCCTGGCCGACACAAGGCTCAAGCAAGCCCAAACAACACATCTCAAGGCCCAAACAAGCTCAACTCGGGCCTAAAGAACTCAAACAACAAGCCCAAGCCTTCCTCTCAACCCTAGAGGAAGCAAAGAGGGGAAAACATCCCACAAGATGACAAACTTGCACACAAAACCCTAGACTTGGGTTATTTGCAAGTAGCCCCTCTAACTCTCAACAAAGCACATCAAAAACCCTAATCACCACTCAAGGGTGACTAGCAAGCATCAAACCATCAAGGTTAAGCAAAACAAACAGGGTAAACCCTAAACGCAGGTCAGGGTCCTTACATGTATATTGCCAAAATTCATGATCTTCTAGTCCCTTCCAGTCCCACACAGATCTAGAACAGACTAGGAATCCTGGCCCTGACCCTGCCTATAAATAAAGGGGTATTGGGGGCTTCCCAAAACACAATAATAACATAGACAATTAAGAATCGGTTGCTCTAATAATTGTTGTCCTCTCTGGTTGTGGTAATCAAGAGAGTTCAAGAAAATCCTATCTGACTAAGGAGAGATATCTATGGGAGAGAACAAGTGAGGATCATTGTTGTGGGAGAGCAAGTTGGTGATCAGTACGTCAATAGGAGGGACATATCCTTCATGTCTATTCTAGCATGACGACAAGAGTTCTAGTTGGTCTGTGTGGACTACTCTAGAGGCAGGTAAGCCCACAGTCCATGGTGAGACCTCAAGAGTCGCTACAGAAGTTGTTATGTTCGTTGTTCATGGTGAAGACCAGGAGCTACACAACCATCATCCAAGAGCAACTAGAAGATAGTTGCAACTACAATGATTTGTAATCATTGGACTTGCTCCTGGACCAGTTATAACTTGTTAAACATCCTTCCTATTTCATAGTAGTTGACACAATCTTACTGCTATGGGGAATACAAATAGATAAATTTTTATTTCCGTTGCCTTACTCTATGCCCATATTTTTCAGCAGTGGTATCAGAGCCATATCAACTTACAATGTTTTAGGATAATTGATATGATCATTTTTTTTGTTTTATCATTTATTTATTTCATTTGATGTGAATATTTAAACGGTTTCATATGTGTATCCGCTCAAAGACCATATATATATATATATATATATATATATATATATATATATATATATATATATATATATGAAATTTACATGTTTCAACCTAAAAGCGGTTTTGATGTTGGATGGGTAGAGTGGTTATGGTGAATACCTAATATATGTGTGTGATTGGATGGTATGGTTTTTCTCCTCTTTTATCTCGGTATTCATACCGAACCTCTACCTCCTTATTCCCAGTGTAAAGTTAATTATTTCCTACCTTTGCTCCCCTTGAATGTAACATGAGGTTTCTCTTTAATCAATATAATGAAGTAGCAATAGGATAGTTTCCTTTCTTACAACGACGTAGAAGATGATCATATCTAGATGAGATGACGAATTCGTAAGACAAGTCGACCGTCTAGAGGACCATGGAGGATAGAATGATAGAACCAGACGGCTTCCTGGTGAACCCAACTGACCGTTTGGGTGGAGTCCAAACATCAGTTGGACAAGAGGCCATACAACCGTCCAAGAAGGCTCAACTAATTGTCTGGAAGGTGTCCAAACATTGGTTGGACAAGAAGACCAACTGACCCGCCAAGAGGCGAGATGATCGGTTCAAGGGTTGAGCCAATCTACCCTATTTGGTAAGCACAGATCTATACCAAAAATAGGTTCATATGTGATGTGATTATTGACATAGGTGGTGGTAATTCCTTGTGTCTCCAAGGAATTGTAGTATACATGGCTATAGCCATCACTTTTTGTTTTATATTGCATGTTTACCTATTGGGATATAACATGTATATGATATGTACTATACATGTGGTTATTGGATACAGTATATATATATATATATATATATATATATATATGATATATATAAATCCCTCAATCAAACATATTAAGTCTAAGATGCTTTTCAATAGAAATACACATCAAAAACTTGTTCGACTAAGCATAGGTTACACATTTGCGTTGTGCGTAGCCGTCTTCCTCGTGGAAGTGTGATGGTAGTAATGTAGGTTCCACCTTTGTTGGGTGCATTCTTATCGTATTGTCTATTGGGTCAGCCTTAACTTGTGATTCGTAGAGAATATAACCTAGAAGCATATAAATGATTATGGAAAGGAGTTGCACATATCGTGTATCAAGAATTGCATATGATGCAATTGGAAAAAGTTGCCTAGCTTGGTAATTAACTGTGTTTTGTGGCGTTGGTTGAGCCATAGTTGAATTATCTTGGATCTTGCTCATTAGAAAATTGATTCAATGCAATTTTCCGAATTGATACTTCAAGTTATCAATTTGAACAAAATAATGAGAACAAAAATTAATTAAAGACCTAATTATTATTTCCCAAATTTTAATCAAATCAAATCAAAAATAAGTTTTTGACAAAGTTGCTAATTATTTGCAGAATCAAATGGCAACAAACAACAATCACTTTTCTTTGCTCCTTGAGAAGGATAAACTAAATGGGAACAACTTTCACGACTGGTTCAAGATGCTAAGAATCCTTCTCATACAAGAGCGAAAACACTTGGTCCTTGAGATGCCAGAACCAAATGAACGCCTTCAAACTGCACCTAGTGCTAACAGTGATGCTTACAAGAAGCATACAGAAGACTTTATGGATGTCAAGTGTCTGATGCTATGCTCCATGAAATATGAGTTGTAGAGGTAGTATGAGAACATGGATGTGATTGAGATGGTCACACATCTCAAGAACATGTTCCAAGATCAGGAAAGATAATAAAGATATGATGTCTCCAAGGCACTATTCAAATGTAACATTATAGAGGGAGACCCAGTAGGTCCTCATGTAATTAAGCTCATTGGGTATGTGGAGAACCTAGCTAAACTGATATTCCCCTTGGGTTAAGAGTTGTCCACTGATGTGATTCTACATTCTCTACCAAAATCTTACAATAAGTTTGTCATGAACTACAACATGAACAACGTTGACAAATCTTTGTCAGAGTTGTTGAGCATGTTGAGAACAACTAAGCGAAAAATGAATAAAGACAATCCCAAGTCTGTGATGGTGATCAACAAGACAAAGGGGAAGTCTAAAGGCAAAGGCAAAGTTAAGAAGAGTTCTAAAGTTGGCCAGAAGCCCAAAGCTTCAAATCTCAAAGCAAATGGAGGAGTATAGAAAAGAGGAAAATGTCACCATTGTCACCATCCTAGACATTAGAAAAGAAATTGCCCACTCTATTTAGAGGAATTAAAGAAAATGAAGGAAGGCACTGAGGCTTCCACTTTAGGTATAAACCTTATAAGATAAATTTGACTACTTCTTCTTTGTATATGATACCAAACAGGATCTGACAAGAAGTAAAAAGCCCTTATAGATGACTAAGATGGACAAGGTGGAGCAAGAGCTATAGAATCTTTAGTCTACATTTAAATTTATCTTAGCCCAATGGGCATGTAATAGAGTTAGTTGAACTGTTATTTCATTATGCCAACAAATAGAAACATTTACTTTAAGCATCTTGTATGACAAGATTGATGAATCGATAAATTGAGATATTAATGTTTCTATTTCAAATAGATGATCTTGCATGGCAAATCCAAAATATCTAGTGATCTTTGCTTTAAAAGGAATCTTGGATAAATTTTTCAACTCTAATACCAAAGGATTGTAATTCATAATTTAAGATTATCATTAGCAATAGTCACCTTGGATGTATATATAAGAAATGCATATCTAGAATATATATTGGTGTTAATCTAGACTCCCTTGGTTGTTGAACCTAAGGAAATATGCGATTCTTACTTATACATAATGTGACATAACATCCTTCACTAGATATAGTGGGAGATAAGCCTTCCATCAGACCTCATACATATGACACATGAAGATCTTATGGAATGAATGCTATACATAATTGCTTATACCTCATTTCATTTACTAATAATATGATTATATGTACTTAGTAGAATAGAAACATAAATCTCTTGAAGTGTTAAAGGAGATTATAAATGAATTATAACTTAGATGAAAGTATTAAGAAATGTTGATGAGATCAAATGTTGAAATACTTTGCATCAATACCTTGAGAGCCTTCAAGAAGAAATGTGATAATGTATCACAAGTCAAACCTATCTGAACATGATGATGTGTCAGAATGAAGGAACCATACCATAATGAATAATGATATAATTATCAATCAATCTAATCTTCTTGTAACCTCATAAATATATACCTATCACTAAATAATGTACCATCTGAATGTTTTATAAGACATCATATATGATATGATATGGGAATGTCCCAATATATCTAAAATATTGAAACCTACATTGAGAAAGTAGTTTCTTGAAAGGTTTATCCACAAAATGTAATTGTTGAATGTTACTATTAATCCCAATCTAATGACAACAATTGTTTTGTTGATAGCATAACTGAGTTCCTAAAGAATTAGTGGGAGTAAAATTAGAACTCAAAATGTTTGAGATAAACAAAGAGGTATAATGAGAACTAAGAGAATCACAAGATGTTGTGGAATATCAAGTTTTTCATGTGACACAAAATAAAATAGTTCTATAAGAAAACATCTGAGATTGGAGGATTGTGAATCCAACGATTCATATAAGTTGGTCATAACATGATGAGCCAACTAATCAACTAGAAGTTGTTGAGTACCATAATCTGAGTAATGGCTCAAGGCCATTATGGAATCCATGTAAACTAACAAGGTATGACCTTGATACTGCTACCTGAGGGGTAAAACCCAAAAGGTGAAGATAGGGTCTTGTTACAAAGACCTACATGGATAACATAAAAGGATGAATTGATTGGAAAGTTTTTCAAATCAGTTCAAGTTGTTGAACATGATAGAAATTTCTTTACCAATTGTCATTCTTGTTGTTGTAGTTAAAATAGACTATGAGATATAACATATGAAGATCAGAAATAGATTCCTTAAAGGGAATACATCAGAGGATGTGTACATGACACATCCTAAAAGGTTTTAACTTCAATAATACAAATAAAGTCTATGACTACAAAGTTCAATCTGGGATTGAAACAAGCATCTCAGAGGAGGGATCTTTTGACTTGACAAGATAGTCAAAGAGTTTGACTTAAATCAAGATAAAAGATGAAATGTGTGATTACGAAAGATTTAGTGGGAGCATATATGAATATTCCACATATGATGAGGAATAACATCTCAATATTATGAATATTGAGAACTAGAATGAAGAACAACTTCAATAATGAAGGATTAGGTGAAAGATCTTATGAGATGAGGATCAAGACCTATATATAGTTCTGGAATGTTTCACAATATAGGTTTGAGCACATACAATAGCAATATATTGAAGGAGTTTAACACGAAAGGATTCAATGAGAGAGAATCCAGATTAGTCTCTCATGAACTAGAGGTTCCAATTCTTGTGAAGAATGGAAATTCCAAGAATAAGATGCCATAGACTGTAACAATGGATCTATCATGAATGCTATAAATGTACTTATCCCATATAATCTTGTATGTATTGGACATAACAAGATGATACTAAATTCCAATAAGGGTTATTGGGATGTCATTAAACATATCCAAGTACTTCAGAAGTGCTTAAGGATATATTGCTAGTAATTAAAGATAGCAATGGAAGAGTTGGATGTAAAGGGTTACATCAATGCAAGATTTTATAATGACAAAGTGATCAAAATAAAATATGTTTGACTTAATAAGGAGAAATGTTGTTAGTTGGAAGGGTTCTGAAGTAATAGCCATTAATTCTATTCTAAATAGATGTCGAGTATACTTGTGTTGCGAACACAGATTGATACTATATGGATCTAGAAGTTCATATGATGAAATTATAAATGTTTCAACCATTGATGACTCAGTAGTGATACTATGACGAAAATGGAGCTGCATGTTAGGCAAGGAATATCAGATACGATACTACGGTAGTTCTGTCTCATATAAGAGATCGTACAGTGAATAGATAAGGAAACATGCAATATACCAACTAAAAGAAAAATGTGGCTAACCCGTTGGATTAGCACTTGCGCAACAAAAACAGGGTGGACATGTTTAATCACTAAATATTGAGATTCATTAGTGATTGGCTCTAAGTGCAAGTGGAAGTCTGGTGGTAAGGTATGCCCATAGAGCCAATAATGATATGATTTCCATGGAATATACCATAAAGGATTTTATTAACAGTCATAAAGACAAGCTTCCAATTCATTCTATTTCATTCAATTATGGGATAATGAGGAAACATTACGAATGTCTAAAGAATGAAAATACTCAATGATGTGTGTCTTCAAGTACGTGACTTGGAGAATGAGATCATATGCATTTTAAGGATGTGTAGATTCTTGTTATGTCCCTAGTCAGATGTTACTGTGGAAGGTAGATAGAGACCAGTAGAGAATAAGACTAGAGTGTGGGTTGGTTGATGATTGAATCTCATTAGTCATGATATAGAAATATCAAACCATGCATACAAATACATGTTAGAGAACAATGTATCATACATACCCACCTTGAGAGTCACACGTGGAAACCATCATTGGTGATCATAGTCATCTGTCATAGTGAAGGTGGTGATTGTGATGATTAGACTTGAAATCACTACACTCATCACATGTTGTTGGGCATGCTTTGACATCATCAAAAGCAATCCTGAAACATGGGTTGTTATAATGGTGATTATTGGGTGACTTTGACACATGGGGACTTACTATGAGTGATAGATATGGTATTTGTCCCTCCTACTGGAGTATGATATCCTGGCCACTTGATAAGCGAGATTGAGAAACACATGTGCATGCACATGTGAATCAATATATGATATTGAGGTCTCATTAACTCAGACAATCTACTCTTAGTTCAAGAAACATGAGATGAACGTTGAGATGAAGATGAGTCCATGCCTCAACTTCACTCTGGGTATCAGAGACTGATGAATTATACAATCACTGCAACGCCTTACACATATTGTAGGTTGAAGTTGTTCTCCAACTTTTGATTCACTTGGATAGTACTGATGTGTGACTAGGCACCACTATCTACATGTGATGGCATACGTTAGTTATAGAAATTCACTACCAATGTGATATTGGACCTATAGGGTCACACAAAGGAACTCATCTAGAAGAGGAGTTTAATCTTGAATGATGATCAGATTGATTACTAAAGTGTTTAGGTATAATTTATCAGATGAATGCACCCCAGCCGATCGTTTGATAGGGTGAGACAGATGTTTGGTGCACTAGATAATCGTCTCGCAATACAAGACAATCATTTGGGTTGTCAAGCTAATTAGGAATTGAATTGGCTGGAGTTCTACACGAATAAAACCCAACTGATTGGCTCACTAGGTGAACCATTCGGCTGGGTTGGGCCATAGGAAGGTTCTAGCAACTTTCCCAGATTCATGAGAAAATAAGATCATTTTGGTTGCACAATTCTTGTGATGTAGGGAATTAATGTTTAACATTAGTTGGAAATGAATTGCCAAATTCATATGCGATTTAGAAACTGTAAAATGACCGTCTTGCACTGCCATACAAATATTTGGATCACCATACGACCATCTCGTGGTTCACATGTTGTGAAAATTCAAGATCTTCTGGTCCCTTCCACTCCCACACAGATCCCGAATAGACTGGAAACCCTAGACCTAACCCCACCTATAAATAGAGGGGTACTGGGGGCTTCCCATAATACAACAATAACACAAACAATTGAGAATCAGTTGCTCTGACAATTGTTGTCATATCTGATTGTGGTAATCAAGAGAGGCCAAGAAAGTCCTACACGACTAGGAATGGATAGCTACGGGAGAGAACAGCTGAGGATCATTATTGTGGGAGAGCAAGTTGGTGACTAGTATGCCAACAGGAGGGACAACTCCTTCCTGACTATTCTATCAGAATGACAGGAGTTCTAGTTGCAGGTGTGCACTACTCTAGAGACAGGAGTCCTTTGGCTATTTCTAGGAGAGAAAAGTCAATCTATAGTTCGTGGTGAGACTGTAGGAGTCTCTACAGAAGTTATTTTATTTGTAGTTCATGGTGAAGACCAAGAGTTACACAACCATCATCCAAGAGAAGCTAGAAGATAGTTGCAACTACAACGAGTTGTAGTCATTGGACTTACTCCATGACCATGTATAACTTGTTAAACCATCCTTCCTATTTCATATTAGTTGATTCGATCTTGTTGTTATGGGGAATACAGATAGATAATTTTTTGTTTCCGCTTCCTTACTCTATGACCGTATTTCCTAACACTATTGACCACCACCCTATCGACCACCACACTATCAAACACCACCTCATCAATCACCACCTATCAAACTCCACCCACCAATCATCCCTTCATCTTCCACTTGTCGATCACCACCCTATCGACGACCACCCTATCAACCACCACCTCATTGACCACCACCTGTCGAACTCCACCTATCAACCTCCACCCACCAATCATCTCTTCATCTTCCACCCATCGACCACCACCCTATATATTGGTATGTATGCCCATAGAGAAAGTCATGTGATGATTGTAATGGGATACTTTGTAAATGATTTTAATAATAATAAAGGCAATTTCCGATATATATGTTTTAACTATTTCTGAGATGATAGTGTAACATGATACATGTCTAAAGAATAGTTTTACTCGATGACGTATGCTTTTAGATTAAGGACCTAAATGATGATATAATATGGATGTTAAGAGTATACATTCTTGTTTTGTCCCTAGTCGATTGCTATTGTGGAAATAACCATAGACATCAATAACACTAAAAACTAGATTGTGTGTTGGTTGATGACAAAATCTCATTAGTCATGATATGGTGATATCAAACCAAGCACATAGGTACTTGTTAGAGAACAAGTGTACCGGACAGACCCACCGTGAGAGTGACACATGGAACCATGATTTGGTAGTCACAGTCAGCTCTCACAGTGATGGTGGTGAATGTGATTCTTCGACATGAAATCACTACACTCAACACATGTCGTTGGGTACACTTTGACATCATCAAACGCACCCCTGAAACATGGGTTGTTATAAATGTGATGATTGGGTGACTTTGACACATGGGGCTTTTGAGGGGTGAGTGATAGATATGGGATTTGTCCCTCCTAAGGGAGTTTAATGTCCATGGACACTTGATGAGTATGATTGAGAAATGCATGCGCATGCATGTGTGAATCAATATGTGATATTGATGTCACACACATCTCAACCAATCTGCTCTGAGATCAAGGAAATGGATGAACGTTGAAAGGATGACTGTACCATGCCTTGAGTTCATTCAGGACATTAGTGACAAAGGAACTATACATTCACTGTAACACCATTCACAGATTGTAGGATTGAAAGTTGTTCTCCAACTTTCTATTTCACTTAGGTAGCACTGATGTGTGACTAGGCACCGCTCTTTACTTGTGAAGTCATAAGTGTTATGGACTTGCACTGCCAACGTGAAATGGACCTGTAGGGTCACACACATAGGATTTAACCTGGAAGAGGATTTTATCCATGAAAGATGTTTAGATTGATTACTAAAGGAGTTTTGTAGTTCAATTAAACACTCAATCAATTGATAGCTCAATATCATAGTGTTCAAGGTGTTGGACCGATTGATTAGAGTATCGGATCGATTGAAACTGTGATTGACTGATTTACACAGTCTGTTGTTCCAACTGATCGACTCATGTGATGAACCGATCGGCTCATGTGATGAATCGATTGGCTCAAGACAGGCTGAGATGACCGGTTCAAGAGTTGAACCGATCGGCTCAACTAGTCTAACCAAGATCGTTTGGAAAGTCAAAAGACTATTTTGCAAATACAATTTGTTTCACTTGTACAAATTCAATTTGAACAAGGATTAATATCGATTAATCGGAAACATATATGAAAGTCAATTTGAGTTGGACTAGGACCACAAACTGATTGGCTCAGGGGTCCCAAATGATTGATTCAGTTGTGAACTGATCGGTTGAGGTCACCAACCGACCGTTTCAGGGATGAAACGGTCGGTTCAACTGGTGCAATTGGTTGTTTTGTGGAAAATTTTGAATCGTTCTACTCCTGCTTTAATCCCGCATTGCCCGGGGTAGAGAATCCTATCCCATGACCCTCCTATATATAGGGGTATTGGGGGCTTCTCAAAGTACAACTCAGTGCACCAGTTGCTCTGCAAAGTTGTCGTTCTCTCTAGTTTTGGTAACCAAGAGAGCTCGAGTAAGTGCTAACCTAATAAGGGAGGCACAACAAGGGAAAGACAACTACAGAAAGGCAACTAGTGGCAGGAGAGTGTGTCGATGACTAGTACACTGATAGGAGGGTACAACTCCTTCTGATTCCTTATGGGACAAGGAGATTGGAGTTCCAGGCAGTCTGTGTGGATGACTGCAAAGGCGGGAGACTTCTTCCACTCGGAGGACAGCTGTCAATCCTGACAGTCCCAGTGAGACCAGGAGCTGCACAGACACCGTCCAAGACCGTAGGTGAAGACCGTTCAAGCCATGAGGTAACTTCGCCGAGCAAGCCTAGGGACAAGGTACGCCTCTACAAACCATCTTTCCTATTGTATAGACGTTGACGCATTTCCTTACTCTGGGTTTGGGAGAAGAAATTTTTTGTTTCCGCTGCTTTCTCTGTCTCCCCTAAAACCTAGCAGTGGTATCAGAGCCACGTCAACTGCTCTATACTTTGGGATTATCGATGTGATTGATTTTGGTTTGTCACCTTTATTTATTGCATACGATGCGAATAAAATTAGCTTTATGCATGTCCAATCCTAAATCCACAAATCCCTATATATACATATATGATATGTAATATGAATGCACTCAATACATGTCGCCCTTAAACGAGTTTTGTGGTGGATGTACAACATGGTTATGGCCAATAAACCCTATGTTTGTGTGTGCTTTGTTGAATGTGGTTGCTTGCATCTCGGTCTGCGCATAGATTCCCTATCTCCTTTTCTTGATGTAACTTGAGATAACTCGAGATTTCTTTCCTAACTTTTCTCCCCCCGAATGTAACTCAGGGTTTCTTTTTCAAAATGTAAAATAGGATAGAATCTTATTTCCTATTATCTCAAAGAACGGTAGACTTTTGACGACTGATTCGAGGAACGAGACAAGCGGGTGGTGACCTAAGGATATGCACGACGACCAGTGAACTGATCGGCTAGAGGCACCAGTCGATCGGCTGGTAGCACCCAACCGACTGGTCTGATGGCGAGCCGATCAATCATGGAGATGAGTTGATCAAACCCAGAAAGGCAAAGCACATAGTTCATCTTGTACAGGTTGCATGTGATGTGGACCTAGATGACCGTGATTCCTCTTGGCTCGAGGAATCACATTAGGATGGCCATAATCATTGCTTTTATCATTTCACATGTTTTCTTTGGGATATAGCATGTATATGATACTTACTATATTATGGTGATTGGATATGTATATGTACCTATAAAAACCAAATCCCTCATTAAATATTAAAGTTTTAGATGCCTTCCAAATGAGACACACATGAAAAGCTTGATCGTCCAAGTGTGGCCATGCCCTAGCATGGTGCACCGTCTATCTCGTGGAAGCGTGAAGGATGGATATGTGGGTCTACCCTAGCAGGGTGCATATTCATCGTGTTGGCTTTGGGTCAGACTTAACAAGGTGACCTAGATAGGATCTAGCACCTTGAGGCATGGAGGTGATTATGGCAAGGAGTTGCGCATGACATCTTTCAAGACTAAGAGAATTTCAGGATCTTGACCCACTAGGAGATTGTCCACTGCAATCTTCCGAATTGATGGTGAGGGCTGTCAATTTGAGTCAAAATAGTGGGAGCGGTAATTAATTAAAGGCCTAATTAACTACTATCAAATTTTATTCAAATCAAAAAGAGTTTTTACAAATGCAATTTTCTCTTGTAGAATGGCAAAAGAATCATCTTTTAAAATGGGCAGATTAATTGAGAAAAAATTCCATAACTGGTTAGGGATTGTGAGAAGTGTTCTGCACAATGCAAATATACTGGTAGTCTTTGAATCCACTCTATGTGTGCTTAAAAGGAAGGATAGTTCATTGATGGAGATCAATGGAACAAAATCTAAGGACAAAGGTGAGGGAGAGAAGGGTTCTCTTGCCAAGCCAATGTCAGAATCTTTAGCGCTCAAAACATGGAGAGGATGGAAGGAACGATGCAAGAAGAAGCGAGAGATAGAGATCTCTACTTCTGGTGTATATGTCATAGAGATTAACTTTACTACTTCTTTGTCATGGGTACTTGATACCGGATGTGGATCTCACATTTGTTCAAATGTAAAGGATCTTAAAAGAAGTAGGCCTTTTGGGAAAGGCGAGGTTGAACTACGTGTTGCCAATGGGGCAAGAGTTGCCGCCAATGCCGTAGGAACCTATGAGTTAACTCTACCTAGTGGGCTAATAATAGAGTTGGAGAAATGCTATTATGTACCTGTCATAAATAGGAATATCATTTCTGTTTCTTGTTTGGACAAGGATGGTTTTGAATTTCTTATTTAGAATGGAAAGTTTTCTATTTCAAAAGATGGGATCTTTTATGGCGGTTCCCCAATGTCTCATGGTCTATACTTGATAGATCTAGAGACAAGTGTATACAATGTAAACACCAAAAGGCAAAAACTCAACAACTCAAACAAAACATATCTTTGGCATTGTCGTCTAGGGCACATAAATGAGAAGTGCATCTCTAGACTCCATAAAGATGGTTATCTAGACTCTTTTGATTATGAATCAATAGAGACATGTGAATCTTGTTTGTTGGGAAAGATGACCAAGAATCCCTTTTCAGGTAAAAGTGAGAGAGCTAGTGATCTATTAGGACTCATACATATTGATGTATGTGGGCCTTTTAGAACTAATGCCAGGAATGGGTATCAATACTTCATTACATTCACTGATGACTTCAGTAGGTATGGCTATGTGTACCTGATGAAACATAAGTCAGAAACCCTTGAAAGGTTCAAGGATTTCATGAATGAAGTACAGAACCAACTTGGTAAAAGTATTAAAGCACTTCGATCCGATCGAGGGGGAGAATATTTAAGCCAGGAGTTTGAGGACCTTTTGCGAGCCTGTGGTATTGTATCACAATGGACTCTTCCTGGAACACCACAACATAATAGTGTGTCTGAAAGAAGGGATCGCACTTTACTGGATATGGTGCGAACAATGATGAGTTTTGCTGATCTTCCTATTTCCTTCTGGGGTCATGCTCTTGATACCACCACATTTACACTTAATCGAGTACCATCTAAATCGGTTCAAAAGACACCATATGAGATATGGCACGGGAAGCGTCCCGGTTTGTCTTTTATTAAGATTTGGGGTTGTGAGGCTTACGTCAGGAAAATGTTTCCTGATAAGCTTGGACCCAAGTCTGATAAATGTTATTTTGTTGGATACCCCAAGGAAATAAGGGGATACTATTTATACCACCCTACTGACACAAAGTGTTTGTTGCTAGGACAGTTGTATTCCTAGAAAAGGAATTTATTTCCAAAGGAAGCAGTGGGAGGAAAATAGAACTTGAAGAGGTTCAAGCCCAACAAGAATACATTGAACTGGTAGATGTATAAGAGGAACATAGAGATTCACACGGTGTTGTGGAATCTCAGTCTCCTCAAGTATTACAAGGACCTTGTAGATCTAGTAGGACACACCTTGAACCTGAGAGGTTTGGATACCTTGTGACTCAGGAAGGTGGTGAGTTGATCATGGATGATGATCCAACTACCTATCTAGAGGCTATGGAGGGACCAGATTCTAAGAAATGGCTTGAGTCCATGAAATCTGAGATGGAATCCATGTACTCCAACAAAGTATGGACTTTGGTGGAACCACCCAAAGGGGTAAAACCCATAGGGTGCAAGTGGGTCTTCAAGAAGAAGACCGACATGGATGGCAATGTGCAAACTTATAAAGGCAGATTGGTTGCATAGGGTTTTCGACAAGTTCAAGGTGTTGACTATGATGAAACTTTTTCTCCAGTTGCCATGATTAAGTCCATCATGATTATGCTTACTATTGCAGCTTACTATGACTACGAGATTTGGCAAATGGATGTTAAAACCACATTCCTTAATGGGAATATGTAACATGACACAACCTAAAGGTTTTGTAGATCCAAAGAATGCCAATAAAGTCTATAAGCTACAAAGGTCAATCTACAGATTGAAGCAAGCATCTCAGAGTTGGAATCTTTGATTTGATGAGGAATTCAAAGTGTTTGGCTTTATTCAAAATGAAGATGAACCTTGTGTGTACAAGAAGGTTAGTGGGAGCACGACCACATTCCTCATATTGTATGTGGATGACAAACTATTGATGGGGAATGGTGTCTCAGCCTTAGAGAAGGTAAAGACTTGGCTTGGGAATATTTTCTCAATGAAGGACTTAGGAGAAGCATCCTACATTCTAGGAATTAAGATCTATAGAGATAGATCTAAAAGGCTTCTCGGACTAAGTCAAAGCACGTACATTGACAAAGTGCTGAAGTGGTTCAGCATGGAGAACTCAAAGAGAGGAAACGTCCCCATGCTACATGGAGTCACCGTCTCTATAGTTCAATGTCCCCAATCTTGTGAAGAGAGGGAGCATATGAATGGGATCCCATATGCATTAGCCATCAGATACATCATGTACGCTATGTTGTGCACATGCCCAGATGTCTTGTATGCTCTCAGCATGACGAGTAGGTACCAGTCAGATCCCGAGGATGCTCACTGGACAACCATAAAGAACACCCTCAAGTACTTGTGAAGGACTAAGGATTAGTTCCTTGTATACAGCGGTGAGGAAGAAGTGGTTGTAAAGGGTTACACCGATGCAAGCTTCCAAACTGACAAAGATAATTACAGATCGCAATTAGGATTTGTATTTTGCCTAAATAATGGAGTTGTGAGATGGAAGAGTTCCAAGCAAGAAACAGTTGCCGATTCTACTACAGAGGCCAAGTATATTGTTGCTTCGCATGCAGCAAAGGAAGTTGTGTGGATCAGGAAGTTCATCTCTAAACTTGGTTTAGTTCCCAGTAGTTGTGATGCAATTGAGCTTTATTGTGACAATAATGGAGCTATTGCTCAAGCTAAGGAGCCCAAATCACATTAGCGGTCCAAGCACATACTACGGTGCTTCCATATCATACGAGAGATCATACAACGAGGAGATGTGAAGATTTGCAAAGTACCAATTGAAGACACCATAGCTGATCCACTGACTAAGGCCCTTTCTCAGTAGAAGCATGATGGTCATGCTAGGTCACAAGGACTGAGGTTCCTAGGTGACTGGCTCTAAGTGCAAGTGGGATTCTGTTGGTATGTATGCCCATAGAGTAAGTCATGTGATGATTGTAATGGGATACTTTGTAAATGATTTGAATAACAATAAAGGCAATTTCTGATCTATATGTTTTAACTATTTCTAAGATGATAGTGTAACATGATAGATGTCTAAAGAATAGTTTTGCTGGATGATGTATGCTTTTAGATTAAGGACCTAAATGATGACATCATACGGATGTTAAGAGTATACATTTTTGTTTTGTCCCTAGTCGGTTGTTATTGTAGAAATAATCATAGACATCAATAACACTAAAGACTAGATTGTGTGTTGGTTGATGAAAGAATCTCATTAGTCATGATATGGTGATATCAAACCAAGCACATAGGTACTTGTTAGAGAACAAGTGTACCGGACAGACCCACCGTGAGAGTGACACATGAAACCATGATTTGGTAGTCACAGTCAGCTCTCACAGTGATGGTGGTGAATGTGATTCTTTGACCTGAAATAACTACACTCAACACATTCATTGGGTACACTTTGACATCATCAAATACAATCCTGAAACATGGGTTGTTATAAAGGTGATGATTGGGTGACTTTGACACATGGGTCTTTTGAGGGGTGAGTGATAGATATGGGATTTGTCCCTCCTAAGGGAGTTTAATGTCCATGACCACTTGATGAGTAGGATTGAGAAAGGCATACACATGCATGTGTGAATCAATATGAAATGTTGATGTCACACACATCTCACCCAGTCTGCTCTGAGATCAAGGAAATGGATGAACGTTGAAAGGATGATTGTACCATGCCTTGAGTTCATTCAGGACATTAGTGACAAAGGAATTATACATTCATTGTAACACCATTCACAGATTGTAGGATTGAAAGTTGTTCTCCAAATTTCTATTTCACTTGGGTAGCACTGATGTGTGACTAGGCACCGCTCTTTGCTTGTGAAGTCATAAGTGTTATGGACTTGCACTGCCAATGTGAAATGGACCTACAGGGTCACACACATAGGATTTAACCTGGAAGAGGAGTTTATACAGAAAAGATGTTTAGAATGATTACTAAAGGAGTTTAGTAGTTAAATTAAACACTCAATCAATTGATAGCTCAATATCATAGTGTTCAAGGTGTTGGACCGATTGATTAGAGTATCAGATTGATTGAAACTGCAATTGACTGATTTGCACAGTCTGTTGTTCCAACTGATCGACTCATGTGATGAACTAATCGTCTCAGGTTAGTGAACTGATCGGCTCATGTGATGAACCGATCGGATCAATATAGGCTGAGACAACCGGTTCAAGAGTTGAACCGATCGGCTCAACTGGTCTAATCGAGATCGTTTGGAAAGTCAGAAGACTATTTTGCAAATACAATTTGTTTCACTTGTACAAATTTGATTTGAACAAGGATTAATATTTGATTAATCAGAAACAAATATGAAAGTCAATTTTAGTTGGACCAGGACCATGAACCTATCAGCTCAGAAGTGAATCGATCGGCCCAGGGGTCCCAAATGATTGGTTCAGTTGTGAACCGATCGGTTGAGGTCATCAACCGACTGTTTTAGGGATGAAACGATCGGTTTAGATGGAGCAGTTGGTTATTTTGTGGAAAATTTCGAACCCTTCAAATCCTGCTTTAATCTTGCATTACCCGGGGTAGAGAACCCTATCCCATGACCCTCCTATATATAGGGGTATTGGGGTCTTCTCAAAGTACAACTCAGTGCACCAGTTGCTCTACAAAGTTGTCGTTCTCTCTGGTTTTGGTAACCGAGAGAGCCCGAGCAAGTGCTACCTGATAAGGGAGGCACAACAAGGGAAAGACAACTACAGAAAGGAAACTGGTGGCAGGAGAGTGTGTCGGTGACTAGTACGCTAACAGGAGGGTACGATTCCTTCCGATTCCTTGTGGGACAAGGAGATCAGAGTTCCAGGCAGTCCGTGTGGACGACTGCAGAGGCGGGAGACTTTTTCCACTCGGAGGACAGATGTCAATCATGACAGTCCCAGTGAGACCAGGAGTTGCACAGACATTGTCCAAGACTGGAGGTGAAGACCGCGCAAGCCGTGAGGTAACGTCGCCGAGCAAGCCTCGGGATAAGGTACGCCTCTACAAACCATCTTTCCTATTGTATAGACGTTGACACGTTTCCTTATTCTGGGTTTGGGAGAAGAAATTTTTTGTTTCCGCTACCTTCTTTGTCTCCCCTAAAACCCAACACTATAGACCACCACCCTATTGACCACCCTCCTATCGACCACCACCCTATCGATCACCAACCTATCGACCACCACCTACCGACCACCACCCGTTGAACAACAACCTTTGGCCCCACCCATCAAACTCACCTATCGACCACCACCCATCGACCCCACCCATCAACCTCACCCATCGACCCCTCTTTTAGAAATTACAAAATATCATGTTGAAACCCTAAAGGTCTCACCTCATCTCCTAGCTATGCCACATGGTAGAGTGACTCTCTTACTATGGCAGCGTAGGTCTTTTCTTTTCCCTACTTCCCCTATGAGGGTTTCTCAAATCCATTAAATTCGATCTGCTACTGCTATCTACTGCCTCTATGTGGGTTCCTTAGATCTCTTTAAATCTGGCTACTTCTATCTCTGTACCTATGTGGGTTATCCGAGGTATACTTATATTGTTGATGATCTATGCTACTGCCTATTGCTGCTACTCCACTATGAATTTTTTTTCAAATCTAGTCATCCAAATCTGATTTTTGACCTATTATCGCTTCCATGGCTACTACAGATCCTTCACAGAACCTATGTGTTACGACTGTGAAACTTGATGTATCAAAGTACCATCTATGGGCGGCTTATTTCGTACTCTATGCCAAATATCAAGGGCATTACTCTCATATCTCTTCTGCCACTAAGGATCCTCCTATTGACTCGGTGGATGAAAAAGTTAAATAGGCCTATGACCAATGGGCAGAAGAGCATCTTGATGTCATGACATGGATGGTGAATTGAAACGACCGACACCAAACTGAAAATCAAATTAACGAATGCGGAAGCGATTAGCAGCAGAATTATCAAAAATCACTAAAAATTTAAAACTTTTGTAAAGAGATCTTCGAAAGATAAAAACTCTTTCATAAACAACATGATAGGTCATTTACAAATCGATCCATTGATACATCTCTGTAATAAACACATCTCGAGCATTACAACAAAACCCACCTTGTTAACTGTACAAGGTAAGATACAAAATCTCGAGGCATCATGCCAAAATCTCAGATATACTGACTCCTAGGACCTGAGAGTACAGAGACGACATAAGACACACTATCTACAAGACTAGACAGTTAGTATCTCCACCTGAGATTCACTACTGCCCTTGATGTTGTTGATGCTGTTGTTGCTCATTCTTAAATGGATTCCTTCGTCCTCGGTGTCTACCTAATAAGTAGAACCCCACGGAAGTGAGACAATTTAAATAATTGTCCCAGCGAGAGTTATAACTCTCCGCTAGAGGCTTTGTTATAGCATATAAGGAATAACATAAGCAAAGTAACTAAAAATATCAACAGCAGGTTTGGTAATAAGTAAAACAACATTTACTTAAGCAATCACTTCATTAAAGCATATGTAGAACATGTATTCTAGAAACTTGAACAGACTATTAAAGTCAACAATGTCACATCAATCATTGTTTCTCATAGTACAACCTAAGCAGTTATACTATACGGCTGATTATATTTTTCAAACATCATTATGCCCTGCGGAGATGAGGTATACCTCTCATACTCCAACCGACCATTTATAAAAATCGCGTCGGTACCATACATAGGTCATCAAAAGAGCCGGATTCTTATGACCTCATATTCCTCAGTCAGTAAGAGGATTTACTTGCAGGACATCTTGTGTCTCTACTGTAGTAGCTATCCAGGGTATTCTGGAAACTTCGCTATAGAGTTACAGTGGAGTTCTGAACTCTCATCGTCATCGAAAGATTTCTTGTTTATCTCTCATCGATGCGGTATTAGTAATTTCTTCGGGAGATTTGTGGTACATCACCCGGTATGAATATATAGTGAAGGGTTGAAAGATTAAAGTACATCTACACCAATTCCTACACTAGGACGTAAGGATATTCGCGTCCATATACCCCCATATACTCAAAAGTATATGCTCCAGGAGTTCCCTTAGGAAAACTTGTTTCACCATCATTTGGTCTCTGACAATGATGGATCTATGGTCAGGGATCTACATGATATGATTATACTTGATTAGTTAGGTACATTCTAGCATTCTTTTAGCATCAAGCATGTTTCCAAGCATTAATCATTAGAACAACAGTTATAAAAATAGAATACTAAATGTATCAAGTCTAACTCACATCAATTATCAATTGGATATCATTTCTTAACCATTTCATTACTATGATTCAAGAATAGGGTATTCAAACCCTTAATTCATCATAAGCCATCTTATTAGCATGGCCTTGATGTTACTCATGGCTCTCACAGCCTATCAATCTTATATGATGTCACTTAACTAGGCAACATGGTATATCACTATTCACAAAGCTAATAACATGCTTCCAATGAATATGATATCATAACCTTTACCTGGATATAATCATCCTTTTATAAGAACCTGCATGGTTAATTCAATTGACAACAACAAACATTTCATTTCCAGATCAGAAATTTATAAAGCAGAATTAACCTTTCAATTCAGGAATAGTACCTTCATGCTTACACTAAGGCTAGGTTCCCTTATTTACATCAATTAGGGTTATTCAATCCCTTTCTTTATGATTAGGAATAATGATTCCTCATCTCATACTTTAATCATGAAGATTCATGCTTAAAAGCATAAGTAGAGTTAGGGTTTGTATTCTTTTACTTCAACATAGGGTTATAGAACCTCTTAGCTCTCGAGGCATAAAGATTTCTCATATTACCACTTGTAATTAGGGTTTCATACTCAAAGGCATAACCCTGAATTACTCCATTTATCAGATCACCCTAAATTAGGGTTTACTATTCACGTTACATGTTATTACCCTAGAATTAGGGTTTACTATTCACTTCATAGTGAATTGAGCTCATAGCATCATTATATATGAAAATTATCATCATTGATGCCCTCAAATTAGGTTAAGATTCATTAATCATTATAATTAGGATTTCCATGATCTTACCTTGATGGATCATACCCTAATCATGTACATTCTTACATATTGAAAGTATGTTACTTGATTCTCATTCATATTAGGAGCTTTCTCTCTCTTCTTACTACTATATGATGTATAAATCACTCTAGGTTAGATTAGGTCAAGTCATCTTTGATTAACATAGATTAAGTCAGCCCATTATAATCATTAGGGTTTGCTTGATCAAGGGTTGTTATCTACTTGAACCCTTCAAGGGTACCTTGGTAATCTTCTTTAATAATCATAACATGGGTCAATCTACAAATCACTTAACCCCTTAATGTCTTTAGGTATCATTAGGGTTTAGATTAAACAACCATTGAACCATATAAGCCTTCAAGGCATTAAGCATAAAATGATTTAGGAACATGGTTATTCAAACCCTCAGATTATCATAACACTTGCTACCAAGTGACATATAAGCATCAAGTCATCTAACAACATGACCTTGATTGAAGCAATGTACATACTTTTCACATATCATTACTCTAAAAGCTTATAATTGTTTTCAAGGAATATGACATCATAACTCGTATCTGGCTATGATCACCTCATAATATCAACCTGTATGACTTATACAAATAAGGACATGCATATATAACAATGTCAACACAATACCAAAACTTTTCAATTTTTTATAGGACACCACGGTCGTGTTGAAGCAATGTATATACTTTTCACATATCATTACTCTAAAAGCTTATAATTGTTTTCAAGGAATATGACATCATAACTCTTATCTGGCTATGATCACCTCATAATATCAACCTGTATGACTTATACAAATAAGAACATGCATATATAACAATGTCAACACAATACCAAAATTTTTCATTTTTTTTATAGGACACCACGGTCGTGCCACCTTGCACGGTCGTGCAAAGTAAGGCTGCCACGGCCGTGCTCCCTTGCACGGTCATGCAAGTTAAGGCTACCACAGCCGTGCTCCCTTACACGGTCGTGCTACATAAGATCATTACATGATTCATATTTATATATATATATATAAATATATGTATTCTAATCTTTCATTCTTTTAACTTGATTAGGTCACATCAACCCTTCAATCAAGTACATGCTACTATGGTTAACATAGTGTATCAAGCTATGAATCCTATAAACAATTAAGAATTCTCCCTTTAATTGGTTCTAATCACTTAGGTATTATTAGGGTTTCAACCTTCATACCTTCATTGATTATCATTACTAATCATCATTGGATCAATAGAACATTCATCATCTTAATTCCCAAAGATTTAATCACATTGGACCTCCATTACATAAGGTATCCAATTGAATTAGGGTTTCCAATGTTGATTGCTTCAATCATTGAATTCATGGAACCAAACATCAATTGGACCTATACTCATACCTCAATTGAGTTTAATAGGTCAACCTTCAACTTATTTGACACTTAATTAACCCTCAATCGTTCATCAATTAGGGTTTGATTCAATTGAATTAGGGTTTGGAATCGATGATCCTTTAATACTAATCAATGTAAGACTAGTTACTTTGAAACCATAGAACCATCATCCAAATAGGGTATGACCTGACCCCAAACGGTCTTGAGGTCGTTTGGATGACCTCCAAACGGTCTTGAAACCGTTTTCCCATCATATCATCAAAATCCAAGTCAATCAATTAAGATTTGAATCATTGGATTGATCACCAAATCAACAATTGATTGCACTTTAACTTGGTAACATTGGATCATCAATTGCTTAACCATACTCACCCCTAGACCTCCAAACGGTCTTGGGTGACCTCCAAACGGTCTTGAGACCGTTTGGATGAGTTCCAAACGGTCTTGAGACTGTTTGGCTCACCCAACCCTTGGATTCTAGTGAAAAATCATTAGGGTTTGAGCTATTGAGTTGATCATCATATCAGCAATTGATTGCTTTGTAATTTGGTACCTTTGGACCTTCAATTGGTCAACTATACTTGACCCCAGACCTCCAAACGGTCTTGGGTGATCCCCAAACGGTCTTGAGACCGTTTGGGCCAATCAACCCCAAACAATCAACTCAATTCAATGCAAATCCAACACTTAGTCGATTAGGGTTAACACCATATCTTTTGTCCTTCAAACACTTAACCATATCCAACCCTAGACCTCCAAACGGTCTTGGGTGACCTCCAAACGGTCTTGAGACCGTTTGGGCAAGAAAACACAAAAAGTCATATCAATCAAGTTGAAAGTCAGCACTTAATCCAACTAGAGTTTACATAATTGATTAGCCTTCAGCTCACTATTCCTTTAGAGTTAATCCCTCAAATTTGGAGGGTTATTAACCAACATAATTATGAACAGGAATCCCAAATTTTAAATGCTTGGTCAATGCCCTCAAACGGTCTTGAGACCGTTTTCCCAAAAAGTTCAATTAATCATATTGGAAAATCAGCACTTAATTCAATTTAATTACCTAATTGTTTAGCCTTTAACTCATGATTCCTTGGGAGTTAACCTATCAAATTTGGTATGTCATTAGACCACATAATTAGGAACAGTAATCCCAAACGGTCAATGCTTGATCAACGCACTCAAATGGTCTTGAGACCGTTTTCCCAAAAAGTTCAAGTTAATCAAACTGAAAATCAGCATTTAATTCAATTCGATTTGCCTAATTGATTGGCCTTCAACCTACGATTTATTTGGAGTTAACCCCTCACATTTGGTGGGTCATTATCCTACATAATTATGAATAGAAATCCCAAACGGTCAATGGTTGGTCAACGCCCTCAAATGGTCTTGGAGACCGTTTTCTCCAACCGACCTTGTGAAACTGTTTGCCCTTCAAACGGTTTTGCAAACCGTTTGCCCCAAACCGTTTGGCCAAAGGGGGGAAAACAAGACCGTTTGATAAAGTAACATTGGTAATCATGCCCATCTTCTTCTACCTCCAGATCAAGGTCTGTGATTCATGGTTTTAGTTGCAAGAAAGCAAGGAAGAGTGGGAAAGAAGAAGAACTAAGTACTAATTGCAAGAACAAAGATATGCATAAGAAAGCAAAAGGTTTAGAGTTATAAAACCTGCCTTAAGGTCGTTCCTTGAGCTCCAAGCTTCCAAGCTTCAAGCCTTTAATGGTTTCTTGAGCTCCACAGGTCGGCCAAGGGTGTTTCTCCAAGGAAAGGTTGGGAAAAGATGGCTAGAAAGAGGAAACAAATAAGGAAGACCATAAAACCAACATTGCACCATGAATTCCTCCATGAATCCGAGCAAGAAGATGACCAAAGCTTACCTAGAACTCCTTATCCGTCCTCCTCTGCTCCAGATATCTGTCCTAAGTCGTTCTAAGCAAGGGGATAAGAAGGGAAGTGAAGGAAACGATCCTTGCTAAGTGAGAAAAGGTGTATATATATACTTTGGGTGAAATTCCAACATAAGGACAACTTGTTTCTCCATTTCTCATCTAGGTCCTTCCCTTCTTCAAAGCCACGTTTCTCCCTTCCATACTTAAGAAAAACTCATCTTAAAGCCAAGGTCTAAAGGTGAATAAAGCCAACGTTTTACTAAGTTGCACATATAGGCTTATAACTTGATTATTTAATTTATAAGAGTTATCATTCTTATTTGATTATTCAATTGAAGTGCCCTATTCATCATTCTTACTCTAAATGATGCCAAGAGTCATAAATATACTCTAAAAGGTGTATTTTACAAGTTTCATCCCTCATTTTGGGTAAATTGCACTTTACACCAAAATTAGGGTTTTAAGCACAAGGATTGCCCCACAAGCTGCATCTCAGTGCCCAAGCTTGGGGAACCAATCACACTTCATCACATTCACTCTTATGATGTCTCAACACTAAAGGAACATCTTAACATGTGCAATTTGCAAGTTAACCCCTTTTTATTGGATAATTTGCACATAGGTCCCTGTATTACAAAACAATATTACAGCATTGTTCAAAAGGGGGCAGAAATGGAAATGTATGTTCCTTAGGAGCTTTAATTACATTATCAACAGATAACCACAAGCATTTAATCACATGATTAAGAAAAACACATGGGGATAGTTCATAACCCAGGTCAGGGATGTTACATGAATAGTGTTGAACCAAAGATCAGTGAGTCTCTTCTTCACCTACGTAATTCCAAGGCTATGTGGGATCAACTGTCCCATGTGTCACATCAGCAAAACCCAAAGAAGGTCTTCAAGATCTTCAAAACCTTAGATAAAAATGAGCATTCCACTAATGACTCCATTGAAGACTATTACAACCAGTTCTCTGCACTCTGGGCTAAATTTTAAGTATATCATCCATTCTCTATTAATATCAAAGAAGTTCAACGGCAACGTGATGAACTCCAGCTAGTTCAATTTTTGGATGGTTTACCTAATTCATTTGCAGGTGTGGTAGACCAAATCTTATCAAGTGATCCCTTGCCTATGCTAAGGGATGTTCTCAAGTGTGTTCAATGCCTTCCTTCTATGGGTGTTACGACTACTGATCACTCGATACCTGAGGTTCGCTCCTTTGACTATGGTCAAGGACATGGACTTGGTTGTGGTTGCAGTCATGATGGACATACCCCTAGATGAGGACCTCCTGGTAGGTGAGGTCAACCTCCACCTACTACCGCCAATCACTACAACTTATATGGACACACAAACCACATTGAAAACTATTGTTGGGGAAAACATAGTAAACCTGCCTGGGCGAATCAAGTCTCCTTGGATGTCTGTGATGACTCCACTTCTACTGCCTCAAGTTCTACTCAACCCACAGTTGAGTGGATTTGTGCAGAGTTTGACAAACTCCCACAGGATATCCTATCCTCACTAGCGTCTACTACTGAAGAGGGTTCCTCTTCTCATCTTACATCTTCTGCTACTTACGGTAACAATAAATGAGTCATCAACTCTGGTGCTACTTCACATATTTTTGGCTGTTCCAAACTTTTCACTACCTTATTTAACACTACTCATATCCCTCCTATGACTGTTGCAGATGGGACTCAGTCTGCTATCCATGGCATTAGAACTATATCTATGTCCAACAATATGCCCTTAAAATCCATCTTATATGTTCCACACTTTCCTCTTAATTTTCTATCTGTCAGTAAAACTATTAAAAGCCTTCAGTGCTTGATTATTTTTTATCGTGATGGTTGTTTTTTTTAGGATCTCTGTATGGGGAAGAGGATTGGTTCAGGCCATGAGGGGCCAGATGGAATGTACTACCTAGATGTGCTAAAATCCATTGCAACTCTACTATCTTATTTTGTGATGAGTTTGCAATGACACTATCTCCATAGGCATCCATGTACTATAAAATTGGGTTGCATTTTTTCTAATATGTCTAAAAAACAATTTATGAGTGAATCATGCCAGTTCAGCAAATACGATCGTGTTGCTTTTCATAAGAAGAATGAAGGTAGTTCTACACATCTATTTGATATTGTTCATGCTGGTATTTGGGAACCATGTTTTGTTCCTAGATTGTCTGGATATCATTATTTTATGACCTATATTGATGATCATTCCAGGGTTACTTGGTTGGTTCTCCTAAAAATCATAGTATTGTTTTACAAACTATCACCACCTTTTTTACTAAGATCCAAACCCAGTTCCAAACTACTGTTAAAATCTTATGAACTGATAATGTAACATCCCAAATTTCATAGCTAATTTAAAAATCTTAATGTGGGGATCAAATAAACCTAACTATGGTTTAATATGTAATGAGTTCATAAAAGATGTACTATATGTCACATGGCTCACCAATACACACATAATGACATAAGAATGAATGTTTTACATGGACAATAATGTGACTAATAGATAAACATGGTAATTTGAGACATTAAATCGATGTCAGATATATCTTACAGCTAAATGCATTGGATAATAACTTAGAATAGTGAGGATAATTAAGTATGTATAGGTTTGATGATATCTTGAAATATGGAAGTATATTTGATCTCAAACTTAAAATATCCTCATATTATAAGAAGTTATGCTTAATGGTAAGATTTGGGAAATTAAAGATCATCTTGGGATTTATTAGAAATTAGTAAAGTTTAAATAACATGCACTTATTTAATGGTTTTTAAGACCCAAATCAAGATTATAAAATGATGGAAATTATTTAGACGCAATGGTAAGCCTATGCTTGAATTTTGGTCAAGTTTGAATAATCGCACATTTTTTTTTAATTTTACCAAGGCAGGGCATTCCCTTAACGAAGTTTGACCAACATATGCAATTACTATGGTCATTTTATCTGGACCCATATTAAGAGGACCAAATCCTGGTTGTCAAGCACTTCACTATACGTAGACCTTTTCATAGCGATGGATGATGATCTAAGGGTCAAACCCTCATCCCTTACCTTCCGCATCTGCTAGACTTTGAACAAGTTATGGACTCCCAATCCCCTCTGGATTCCTCATGATAACAGTGAAGATTTTGGGAACATTACTTCTTTTGGACTCAAGACAATTTTCTGATCCTTTTAATCCCCCACGCAAGCCCTAGATCTCACCAGAACGAAAACATCCAATTTGGTCGTGTGAGTTTCCCACATGAGAAAGCGCCGCCTTGAGCAACAACCAAGGTGTTGTCTTCCTTGCATATAACATGGTATTACCCCAAAGATTCGTGTCCTTTGAATCTTAGAGATAAGAAACGATCCTCTGCAAATCAATCGTGTAGTAGGACTATGGTGTCCACTCCCTGTGTGTTACAGTTGAAGGGTGGATCAGAATCCCCCTTCCTTCCATGGAGGTCTCGCTCTTCTATCCATGGAGATGACCCAGCCGATCTGCAATAGCAAACACACAATGTGACTGGTGAGGGACTTGGTAGGGACCAGATCGGGGTCAGAAGCAATGAGTACAGGCGTCGGCTTCCTTCAGTTGTGCCTCCAGGTAGGTGCTTGTAGCGATGCCGAGAGGACACCACCATACCACATCCTGGGGAGGGTTCATGGAGGTTAGTTTAGGGCCGGAAACAGTTGGAGAAGTTGCTTCGGAGGAACCCTCTGGTGGTCCGAGATGGCCAGATAACTCCTAGCCTTCCCGCCCAGGCAGCAACATGGAAGTCCTCTATAAAATAGAGGAAACAGAGGAGGCACAACCCCCGTCCACGAACACTGGAGAAAGGGAACGTGGGTCAAGCAGATTCAGCCCAAGATGGATCATGTCCACGATCCAATTAGCTCCACATGAGGTGAATAATTATTTGACTTATTCAAATAAGGCTCTATGTTGTATAAATCATAGTAATTAGTTGGTACATCCTATGGGGTCAAATTATATATGAATTTTGGTCTATTTTTTGAGACCTAGCTCATGGTCTATGTTTTAGAGTCTGGTTTGACTCCTAAGCTCCTTGTTTTAGATAAGAACCCTAAAACCCTAGAAACCAAGGTGACTATAATTATTAATGAATGATCATTGACTGAACATGGTAATTAGGTTTCATCAACATGAGAACGTGATTAGGGACTTCTCAGTCTATGAAGAGCAACAAGGTTACTTCAAGAGAGGTAAGTGGTTCATTCCCATGTGTGTTCATATTTATTAACTCAGCACACTTATATATTTCTTAGAGAATACTTTCATGATACAATGTTCTTAAGATTTTGAAGTAAAGATATGTAATCAAGATAACCTATACTTTTGATGATTATGAAAGTTGATAAGCTCAATATCTCAAGTGGAGATATGCCATGGAACAATTAGAGATTATGAATTAGAATTATAAGAAGAATAAGTATATATATATATAAATATAAACTAAAACCCTAATTGATGGACCTAATCCTATATGTAGGTTGAGTTGACTTTAGACTTGGAGGATTAGGACCGTATCTCTGACTTAACACTCAAATCAAGGTATGATTACATCCATGGTATTCTATTGTTACAAACCCAATTTTTGGGTTCAATTAGTGAGAAATGTAATTTCTCATATTAAAGATAATTGAACAAATAATGATAACATTTTGTTCATAATAATACTTCATATGAATGCTCAAGACTCTAAAATATGAAATGCAAGTAAGACTACCAAACTGCCATGGTTATGTGATATTAATCGTGTACAAAGATTTTTAGTACAAACATGCTATTATGACTTCTCATAGTTATAGATATAACTATGTATTAAAATTTCAAGTAGAAATATGTTAACAAGATTTCTTATATATGTGGAGATCTAAGAACTAAGAAGTTAATTAGATTCCTTAGAATGAGTAATATTTAAAAGTTAAGTACAATGTGTGTGTATAGGTTTTGAATATATTAAGACATGCTCTAGTTTTCAAGATAAAGTTACTATTGAGATTAGAAGAATGTGTTTCAAATTGAGTTCATGATAATATTATAAGATTTTGATACGGTAAGTTACGATTGAGTTGCAAAATAAGACATTTATAAGATTCTAGAATTTTATAAATTAAAGTTTAAGATGTAAGATTGTATGAATACATTAAGATTCATGTTAAGGTAAGACTTCATGAGACTTTCAAGAGGTTGAGTTATCATGCCAGAAATCATACTTTAGGTATTTACTACTTAAGTTACCTTTATATGCTTAATATTCCTATATTCAGTTCATATTATTTTCCTAAGTCTTTAGACTTACATGTCATAAATATGATAAGAGAATTTAATTAAGGTCATTCAATCAAATAAGAGTTTCAAAATAGCTTTTATCCCTATAATATGAATATCAAATTTTGATTCAGATTTATATTACTTAGTATATGTGGGTAGCCAGATATTTGATTAAGATGTATGATGAGGGTTATAGACCCAATCTCAATTATTTAGTAATTGAGACATATATTCACATTCATATATATATATATTTGTTTAGAATTTAAGAATAGAGATTCAGATTCAGAGTTTAGTACATGTTCACTACTCAATTTTAGATAAGTTCAGATTTAGAATTTAGTAAGCTTAGACTTAAGATAATTAATTCAAAACCTTCACATACTACATTATATGATAAGTCCTCATTCAGAGAGTCCCAAGACGATTCAGAGGCATTTGTTGCCAATTCAGAGGAGTGTTTACTTCATTTCAGAGGGCACATTGTGCCAACAGAGGGTGCATTGAACCATAGAGGACACTTCAGTGTCAGCAGAGGGCGCGTTGTGCCAACAGAGGGTGTGTTGCACCATAGAGGATACTTCAGTGTCAACAGAGGGTACGTTGTGCCAACATAGGGTGTGTTGCACCATAGAGGACACTTTTGTGTCAATAGAGGAGGACTTATTGTATAATGGTGGCCACAGTCAGATAAAATTCGTAAATAAAAGATGCCTTAATTCAAAGAATGTACATAATCTCATTTATAAGTATAATTAAAGAGAATAAGATAAGAGAGACATGACTCAGGCCCTTTGTGCAAGTCATGAGGCCCAGGAACCATAGTGCAGGCCAATTCAGAGACATAACCCAGGCCCAGAGCAGGCACCTTAGTGCAGGTCATGAGACCCAGGTATCAAAGTACAGGTCTCCAGAGAAAGATAAGATAAAGTAAAAAGATAAGAGATAAGCTAAAGAAAGACGATAGATTTATGTTTCATATCTTATACAAAGTTTAATGTTAGATTCATTGTTATAATGTTCAAAGATAATTTGTAGCATTTTATCTCTTCAGTAATATGTATATTAGAATACTCATACCACTTACGCTAACAACCATTTTTCCAATGCATGGCTGGGGACGAGATCTTCACAGGTGAGAGCAGGAGCATAGTATATTCTAGAGACTCAAGCACAAGGATATAGAAGGATAAGATATGGTGGGGTGCCAACTATAAGATGATCCTAAACTTTATAAATTCAATGTTATGTTTCTATATTTAGAACTCTAGACTATAGACTATGTCTTAAGATGTTAAATTAGTTTTCCATGTGATGGCATTTATGTTTCTTTTTGTAAGAACAATGATGAGAATGTTTACATTTAAAGTTTGTGTGATTGATTATATTGTTGTTATGAATGCCAATTTTATGTAATGCCCTCTTGAGTACACGAGTTATGGATAACTCAGTGTTGCTTTTGCTAGGTACATGTGTGTGCTTAGGGAGGGTGTTACAATATGGTATCAAAGCAACATTATAGTTGGCCACGAGATGAAATCTCATGTTCTTACTTAAGATCACCTTATAAGAAGCTAAGTAGGATAGAGTACATATTCAGAAAGATAAGTAGTAGCCCTAGGTATAGAAGGAGTAAGTGATGGATATTAGGAGCTGAAGTAGATGTCTAGATAGGAGACAAAAGTTTGAATAAGGATTAGGGTTATGTGCCTAGATGTTTTAGACTTTTATGTTAACAATATAGTTGTATATAGCATTCACTCTCTTTTTCTCACAAGTTTGTGGTATGGGACACATGCTTATGGGGTTTTGTAGAGAGAATGTTATGTGCATAATAATGCTTGTCTTGTCCTTTCAAGTGCATGTGGTATGGGACATGTGCACGAGGATGTGCCAAGATAAGTGTGATCTAACATGTCGCCTTTGAATATATGACCGACCGGCATGTATCCAAAGGCGACAAAGAAAATAAGTGTTGACATTAAAAGTTTGAGACATATAGTCACCTAAACCTAATCATACCATTGTAAGACCAAGCATGCATACAAAGGGTAGATACTTTGACATAAATAAGTGAGTTGGATCCAAAGTGTAACTGAAACCCTGATTTAACTCCCTTTAGAGAGAAACAAGCTACGCTCCTTTCCATGTTAGATGATGATGATATTATGAGGTAAAATTTGAGATTCATTATGTTTATGTACCCAAGTTAACTCTATTTTGGATATTTAACCATGAGAAGGTCGTATCCTAAGTATGATGAAAATTTCACACCATGAGTATCCAAATGAGCTACTAAGGAAATGTTAGAAAGTTGGTTACAAAGAATAAGCAACATCCTAAGGTGGGTAGCTCATAAAAATATCGAGGATGAAATTTATTTAAGGTGGGGAGAATTGTAACATTCCAAATTTCATAGCTAATTTAAAAAGCTTAATGTGGGGATCAAATAAACCTAACTATGGTTTAATATGTAATGAGTTCATAAAAGATGTACTATATGTCACATGGCTCACCAATACGCACATAATGACTTAAATGTGTAAACATTGGTAATCAACGATGTATAAAGAAGAATGAATGTTTTACATGGACAATAATGTGACTGATAGATACAACATGGTAATTTGAGACATTAAATCAATGTCAGATATATCTTACAGCTAAATGCATTGGATAATAACTTAGAATAATGAGGATAATTAAGTATGTATAGGTTTGATGATATCTTGAAATATGGAAGTATATTTGATCTCAAACTTAAAATATCCTCATATTATAAGAAGTTATGCTTAATGGTAAGATTTGGGAAATTAAAGATCATCTTGGGATTTATTAGAAATTAGTAAAGTTTAAATAACATGCACTTATTTAATGGTTTTTAAGACCCAAATCAAGATTATAAAATGATGGAAATTATTTAGATGCAATGGTAAGCCTATGCTTGAATTTTGGTCAAGTTTGAATAATCAAACATTTTTTTAAATTTTACCAAGGAAGGGCATTCCCTTAACGAAGTTTGACCAACATATGCAATTATTATGGTCATTTTATTTGGACCCAGATTAAGAGGACCAAAGCCTGGTTGTCAAGCACTTTCACTGTACGCGGACCTTTTCATAGCGATGGATGATGATCAGAGGGTCAAACCCTCATCCCTTACCTTCCGTATCCGCTAGACTTTGAACAAGTTATGGACTCCCAATCCCCTCTAGATCCCTTGTGATAACGGCGAAGATTTTGGGAACATTACTTCCTTTGGACTCAAGACAATTTTCTGATCCTTTTAATCCCCCACACAGGCCCTAGATCTCACCAGAACGGAAACATCCAATTTGGTTGTGTGAGTTTCCCACCGGAGAATGCACTGCCTTGAGCAACAACCAAGGTGTTGGCTTCCTTGCATATCACATGGTGCTACCCCATATGTAGATTCGTGTCCTTTGAATCTTGGTGATAAGAAATGATCCTCTACAAATCAATTGTGTAGTAGGACTATGGCATCTAGTCCCTGTGTGTTTCAGTTGAAGGGTGGATCGGAATCCCCCTTCCTTCCATGGAGGTATCACTCTTCTATCCATGGAGATGACCCAGCCGATCTGCAATAGCAACCACACAATGTGACTGGCGAGGGACTTGGTAGGGACCAGATCGGGGTCAGAAGCCATGAGTACAGGTGTCACCTTCCTTCAGTTGTGCCTCCAGGTAGGTTCTTGTAACGGCACCGAGAGGACACCACCATACCACATCCTGGGGAGGGTTCAAGGAGGTCAATTTAGGGCCGACAACGGTTGGAGAAGGTGCTTCAGAGGAACCCTCTGGTGGTCTGAGATGGCCAAATAACTCCTAGCCTTCCCACCTAGGCAGCAACATGGAAGTCCTCTATAAAATAGAAGAAACAGAGGATGCACAACCCCCGTCCGCGAATGCTGGAGAAAGGGAGTGCAGGTCAAGAGGATTCAGCCCAAGATGGATCCTGTCCACGATCCAATTAGCTCCACATCAGGTGAATAATTATTTGACTTATTCAAATAACGCTCTATGTTGTATAAATCATAGTAATTAGTTGGTACATCCTATGGGGTCAAATTATATATGAATTTTGATCTATTTTTTGAGACATAGCTCATGGTCTATGTTTTAGAGTTTGGTTTTACTCCTAAGCTCCTTGTTTTAGATAAGAACCCTAAAACCCTAGAAACCAAGGTGACTATAATTATTAATGAATGATCATTGACTGAATAGGGTAATTAGGTTTCATCAACCTGAGAACGTGATTAGGGACTTCTCAATCCATGAAGAGCAACTAGGTTACTTCAAGAGAGGTAAGTGGTTCATGCCCATGAGTGTTCATATTTATTAACTCATCACACTTATATATTTCTTAGAGAATACTTTCATGATATAATGTTCTTAAGATTTTGAAGCTAAGATATGCAATCAAGATAACCTATACTTTTGATGATTATGAAAGTTGATAAGCTCAATATCTCAAGTGGAGATATGTCATGGAACAATTAGAGATTATGAATTAGAATTATAAGAAGAATATATATATATATATATATATATATATATATTTATATTCCTAACATTTTGTTCATAATAATACTTCATATGAATGCTCAAGACTCTAAAATATGAAATGCAAGTAAGACTGTCAAACTGTCATGGTTATGCGATACTAACCGTGTACTAAGATTTTTAGTATAAACATGCTATTATGACTTCTCATAGTTATAGATATAACCATGTATTAAGATTTCAAGTAGAAATATGTTAACAAGATTTCTTATATATGTGGAGATATAAGAACTAAGAAGTTAATTAGATTCCTTAGAATGAGTAATATTTAAAAGTTAAGTACAATGTGGGTGTATAGGTTTTGAATGCATTAAGACATGCTCCAGTTTTCAAGATAAAGTTACTATTGAGATTAGAAGAATGTGTTTCAAATTGAGTTCATGATAATATTATAAGATTTTGATACGGTAAGTTACGATTGAGTTGCAAAATAAGACATTTATAAGATTCTAGAATTTTCGAAATTAAAGTTTAAGATGTAAGATCATATGAATACATTAAGATTCATGTTAAGGTAAGACTTCATGAGACTTTTAAGAGGTTGAGTTATCATGCCAGAAATCATACTTTAGGTATTTACTACTTAAGTTACCTTTATATGCTTAATATTCCTATATTCAGTTCATATTATTTTCCTAATCCTTTAGACTTACATGTCATAAATCCGATAAGAGAATTTAATTAAGGTCATTCAAACAAATAAGAGTTTCAAAATAGATTTTATCCCTATAATATGAATATCAAATTTTGATTCAGATTTATATTACTCAGTATATGTGGGTAGCTAGATATTTGATTAAGATGTATGATGAGGGTTATAGACCCAATCTCAATTATTTAGTAATTGAGATATATATTCACATTCATATATATATTTTTTCAGAATTTAAGAGTAGAGATTCAGATTCAGAGTTTCGTACATGTTCAGTACTTAGTTTCAGATAAGTTCAGATTCAGAATTTAGTAAGCTTAGACTTAAGATAATTAATTCAAAACCTTCACATAATACATTATATGATAAGTCCTCATTCAGAGAGTCCCAGGACGATTCAGAGGCATCTGTTGCCAATTCATAGGAGTGTTTACTCCATTTCAGAGGGCACATTGTGCCAACAAAGGGTGCATTGCACCATAGAGGACACTTCGGTGTCATCAGAGGGCACGTTGTGCCAACAGAGGGTGTGTTGCACCATAGAGGACACTTCAGTGTCAACAAAGGGCACGTTGTGCCAACAGAGGGTGCGTTGCACCATAGAGGACACTTCGGTGTCAACAGAGGAGGACTTATTATATAATGGTGGCCACAGTCAGATAAAATTTGTAAATAAAAGATGCCTTAGTTTAGAGAATGTACATAATCTCATTTATAAGTATAATGAAAGAGAATAAGATAAGATAGACATGACTCAAGCTCTTTGTGCAAGTCATGTGGCCCAGGCACCAGAGTGAAGGCCAATTCAGAGACATAACCTAGGCCCAGAGCAAGAACCTTAGTGCATGTCATGAGACCCAGGTACCAGAGTACATGTTTCCAGAGAAAGATAAGATAAAGTAAAAAGATAAGAGATAACCTAAAGAAAGAAGATATATTTATGTTTCATGTCTTATACAAAGTTTAATGTTAGATTCATTGTTATAATGTTCAAAGATATTTTGTAGCATTTTATGTCTTCAGTAATATGTATATTAGAAACTCATGCCACTTATGCTAACAACTATTTTTCCAATGCATGGATGGGGACGAGATGTTTGCAGGTGAGAGCAAGATCAGAGTAGATCCCAGAGACTCAAGCACTAGGATATAGTTGGATAAGATATGGTGGGGTTCCAACTATAAGATGATCCTCAGCTTTATAGATTCAATGTTATGTTTCTATATTTAGAACTCTAGACTATAGACTATGCCTTCAGATGTTAAATTAGTTTTCCATGTGATGGCCTTTATGTTTCTTTTTGTAAGAACAATGATGAGAATGTTTACATTTTAAGTTTGTTTGATTGATTATATTGTTGTTATGAATGCCAGTTTTATGTAATGCCCCCTTGAGTACACGAGTTATGGATAACTTAGTGTTTCTTTCACTAGGTACATGTGTGTGCTTAGGGAGGGTGTTACAGATAATGCCCTAGTATTTTTGCAAAAATTGGTTGCTCTTCTTTGTAGTTCGCGGGGTATCATTCATCAGACTTGCTACTCTTACACACCACAATAAAATGGTGTGGCAGAAATGAAGAATTATCAGCTACTTGATGTAGCACACACAATTATTCTTCACTACTATGTTCCTAAACACTTCTGACCTGATCTGTGTCTACAACATGCTACCTAATTAAATGTTTACCTTCTTTTGTGTTGTGTAATAAAATCCCTATCTCCCTTCTCTATTTTGATGAGCCCTTGTTTTTTGTACCACTGCTCATCTTTGGTTGCACATGTTTTGTTAAGAATATCCACCCTGGAATATCTAAACTTGACTCTGACTCCACTAAATGTATCTTTTTGGGTTACTCCTGAACTCAAAAAGGTTATCGGTGTTATTATCATGTCAGTCGTCAATGGTTTGTAAGTATGGATGTTGTGTTTTTTGAAAAATGTTGTACTACTCTAATGAAGGAGCTGCTTTATCTAGTGATGTGGTGGATCCTAATCCTATGCCTAAGGTAGTAGCACATGATCACACTCACGAAACTGAAGAAGTGTCCACAATTACGGTCTCCCTCTGGCTCCTCAACAACCAATTCCTCCCTCGACGACAGGTCAAAACACCGCGTAGGTATTCTCTGACCTACATCTTCCTATCAGCCAAAGGAAAGGTGTTTGTCCCTGTACTCAGTATCTGATTAGTAACTTCTACTCTTCTACTAATCTTGTTGATATCATTGCATGTTTTACCACTGCTTTTTCTACTATCTATGTATCAAAGAATGCTACACAAGCTCTTCAACATCCTACCTGGCACCAAGCTATGGAAACTAAAATGACTTCCCAACAAGATTACAAGACCTAGGAACTTGTTGATTGCCCTGAAAGCTGTCTGATAGTTGGTTTTCGTTGGATTTTTACTATGAAATATAAACTATATGGTTTGTAAGCAGTGGTACCTAGAGGGGATCCACTCCCTACTAAAAATTTAAAGAATAAAACCTCCAATCCAAACACACCCATAAGGTATCTTGGAGTGGGTGTAAAATTTTCAAATCTTATTTGTTGATAATCAAAACAACCAAAGTGTAGTAGTATAATAAAAATAAAGACTATATTCAATTCTTCACAAAAGATTTCAAAAGTACATCATAATCTCCCACGTAGGGTTTACATGTAAGATACAATATAAGGATCTAAGTAGAGGGAAATCTATACCATAACAAGTTTTCTCTAAGATTTAAACTCCTTAAGCTAAGTCCATAACTTCATGCCATGTCCTCCTTGTCCTTCACCTATGGTTGGAAGCATACCCCAACAAGAAGAGAAAAATAGAAGACATCATCAAAGCCTGGCATGTGCATACTAAAAATGAAATTGAGCAATATTATGAAATAAAGGACATCAAATATAAAAGGCTTCCTATATAAAAGATAAGAGCTACCCAATCAGGCATAAAAGAATTGATTTTCAATAGATAACAAATAGAATTACTTGCCATGAATAAATAATAGAGTTGTGCTACATAAGCACATATCATGAGATTAGGGCACATAACCCATCATCAACCTACATGCATGTGAGATAAGCATAGCCCTAGAGAAATATAAAGAAAAATTCAGCCAAGTCTCATAAACTTGAAACCTAATAGAGAATGTTACATAACCAAACTCCCAAATATATATAAAGTGGGGCAAAACTCATAAATTTGAAACCCGAGTATGGGGCCACCTCCATCCAAAAAATGATAGGAGCATACTACCCCACGCAAGAAATACACATCTACCCAAAAACCAATGCAATTACACTACTTTAGTGCTATTGAATCACATAACATGTTTAATGTAGAGATAAGTTGAAAGTAAGTCAGATTATATAAAGTAGTCACCAAAAAAGTGACCAACATGTACATCCACTTCACAAGTGGTCATAAGACATCACATGTTGAGCCACATAGACTTCCTCCTCTATTCTACCTTTTAGAAACACACTTTTAATATCAATTTAGTATAGCAAGAATTTTTTATAGCAAGCAAAGGCAAGTAACATTCTAATAGATTCAAGTCTAGCAACAGGAGCATAAGTTTCATAATATTCAATACCTTCTTATTGATTGTATCCTTGAGAAACTAACATTGATTTATTCCTTACCACTTTGCCACTTTTGTCTATCTTGTTGCAGTAGACCCACTTTGTGCCAATGATCTTCCTATCATTTGGTCTTGGCACTAAGGTCCACACTTTGTTCTTCTTGAACTGCTCTATCTCCTCTTGCATAGCTAGGATCCATTTATCATCTTTAAGAGCTTCTTTGATGTTCTTTGGATCAAATTGAGAGATGAAGGAACTATTTTATTGTTCTTTATTGAATGCAACATGTGTCTTCACTATTTCAAAAGGATTGCCTATGATAAGATCTTTAGGATCATCTTTAGCAAATCAGGGAGTTGGATCCTTCTTTTCTTCTTCTTTCTCTTCTTCATCAACTAACATCTCTTTTCCTTTGACAATGATGTTGAGCTCTTTTAATCTAGGAAAGACCTCATCTTCAACATCATCATTCACAATACTCTTTGAAATAGAGGGGTTAGTTTCAACAAATTTAGATTGATATATTCTTCTACTTGAGATAAATCAATGTTAAACACTCTATATGCTCTACAAGTAGTTCTATAGCTAAGAACGAAAGCCTTGTAAGATTTCACATCAAACTTTTAGAGAGAATCCTTGGTGTTTAAAACAAAACAAGGACAACCAAAAACATGAGGGCTTTCTACCACACCATAACTCATAGGGGGTTTTATTTAAGGATATATGAGTGAAAACCCAGTTTTGCACAAAGCATGAGGTGCTAACGACTTCAGACCAAAAATTCTTTGGAGTATCATACTCTAGAAGCATAGTCCTATCCATTTCCTATAAAGACCTATTCTTTCTCTCTACATCCCCATTGTGTTGAGGTGTACGAGGGGAAGAAAATTTGTGTGAGTAACCAGATTACTCACAAAACCTTTCAAACATATCATTTTCAAATTCTCCCCCATGGTCACTATATATAGAGATGATTTAGCAAGAAGCTTCATTTTCAACTCATTTGAAAAAAGCAGAGAAAACATCGAGAGTATCACTTTTTGAAACTAATAAGAAAGTCCAAGTAAAGAGAGATAAATCATCTACAATCACGAGGCAATACTTGCTACCATGAAGCAATTGAGTTCTCACTGGTCCAAATAGATCAATGTGAAGAAGTTTAAGAGCTCTCCTGGTACTAAGAAATCATTTGGATTTAAATGTGGACTTGGTTTGATTTCCTTGTATACAAGGTTGGCATTCCTCATCCTTCTCAAAGTCCAATTTAGGAAGTCCTTTGACCAATTCCTTTTTGCTCAACTTCTTCAATTGATGCATGTTTACATGACCAGGCCTACTGTGCCACAAAGATATATCACTTTTATCAACAACAAGGAATTTATCAAGAATAGGCTTAAGAAAATCAAGAATTATAACATAAAAAATTCCATTTCTAGTTCCCTTATATATGCCATTGTAGGAGAGGGAATCTAGAAGCAAGAAAATATATCCATTGTCACATAATTGACTAACACTAATCAAATTTTGATGTAGGATATCCAAAAGAAGTACATTCTTAATGCATAGTGAATCACCCACATCACCCTCACCTATAACTTTACCTTTTTTCTTTATCACCAAAAGTCAATGATCCTCCTTTCTTCTTTGTGAAAATGTTGAAGTGGGTCATCTCACATGTTATGTGCTTGGAGCAACCACTATCAACAATCCATTTTCCGTATACCTACAAGAAAGGAAGATGTCAGTGCCCAATTTAAACCTTAGGATCTAGAGTTAGCTTGGGGACCCATTTCATCTTTGTATTGGTCCCCTTCTCTTTATAAGGACAAGAAGTAGAGCAATGATCATCACTCTTGCAATGTACACAAACCATAGGGTTCTAACAACTGGATGACTCTCCATGAAAAATAGGAGGTTCCTTGCTCTTTTTCTTACCCTTGCCCTTGCTTTTGGGAGCTACCTCATATCCCAAACCACTTTTACCATTTTGTTTGGCAGAGTGATCTAGGACTTCATTGAGGGACTTTTTCCCTTTGGGGAACTTTTGTAAGGAGGTTCTAAGATTGTGGTTATACTCACTAAGAGTGATAATTGTAGAAGACGGCTATCTAGATCATCTTGAGCATGAAGCAAGTCGGCCTCCAAGCAGAGGTCTTTAGTCAAGTAAGAGTCTCTCTCAATAGTTATACTAGCTACTTCATTCTTTGGAAATAGAGGTCTAGAAGAAAGATCATTGACTTTAGCAAGAAATCTAGCATTTTCATGCCTAAGAAAAGTAATATCATCAAGATAGTTTCTATTTTCATCCTTAATACCATCACATAGATGCCTAAGATCATTAAACTTGGTAAAAATCTTGTTTTGATCAATTCTAATCAAAACAAGTTCATTAAGGCAAGTTTTGTTTTCTTCTTTAAGACTATTGAAGTTCTTAAGATAAATACTAGTCTCTACCTAAATAGAATTGTATTAAAGTTCAAGTTTAAGAAATTGACTTTGTAAAGAATCTATACTATCAAGATGGACTTTTTCATTTTCCTCAAGGAAATCTATTTTAGCATATAAGTCATCAATAATTTTCCCTAACTTTTTCTTCTAGATTTGCATTTGGAATAAGAAGAGTGGGAAGCATTAAGCACGTCAATGAGAGCTTCTTTTGATAATTCATTCAAGCTTACCTCACTTACCTGACATATGTCTTCCCTAGTTGAGGCCATGAGAGAAAGTTGGCACTCTCCCTCATTGGAGCTGGAATCACCAGAAGAAGACTCCTCCCATTTGGCATAGGTTGCATCTTTGCTTATTCTTTCCTTTTTGTCCTTCCTCTTGAACTTTCTTTCCTTCTTTTAGTCCTCCTTCTTCTTAGAGCCGCTCTTGTGGTGGGACTTCTTTGCCTTCGGGCAATCATTCTTGTAATGTCTATTTTGGCCACACTCATAGCACCTTGGAGTAGAGGAGGAGGAGGACTTTCCTTTAAAGTGCTTCCCCTTGGAGTAGTTAGCTTTATGATCACTAGGGGCTTCATCTTCACTTGAGGAGGGAGTAGCATGACAAGCAAGTTGTTGTTGAAGAACAATGGCCTCCACTTGAGCTTTGAAGGCATTTTCCTTCATATTCTTTGACTCCTTATCTTCAAGCATTTCTTCTTATTCTTTCTTGTCAAAGTCTAGGCTCATAGGCTTGAAGATTCCCAATGAGATCTTCAGTACCAATCTCACCAAGGCTTGTTGTTTTTTCAATGAAGGTCACCTTGGATTGCCACCTCTTAGGAAGAGATCTAAGTATCTTGGAGTTGATGGTGCCTTGATCCATTTGTTAGCCCAAATAAGCAACTCCATTCACAATGGTGTGAGCCTTGAGTACATCTCAACCACTCTCTCTTTCTTGTCCATCTTGAGGTTCTCAAGGAGACCTTTGAGCATGTAGACCTTAGACTTCTTGACTTACTTAGTCCCTACATAGGCGATGCAAAGTTTGTTCCATATATCATAGACAATCCCAAGAAGAGATCTGATTGAATTCGGAAGGAGTGAGGGTTGCATAGATGATGCTAATGGCCTTTTCATTCAGCTGGGCCTTCTTCAATGTATCTTCATCCTAGGTGCCCACATCCCCTACTGACTCCTTGTAGGGAAGGATGAACACTTTCAACATGTCATAGCTCATCCCTTGAGAGTAGAATTACATCCTTCATTTCTAATAGAGGAAGTTTGTTTCATCAAAGATTTGAGATCTCATGGAGAATCCACCCTCCAAGTTGAGAGAATCTATAAGGTTGTTTCCCATCTTCTCATCTCATGGGAGATCTAGTTGGAGAAGATCGTGTCCATGATACCACTTGTTGTATCAATGGGCTCTAGATGGGGAGGTTGAATAATGCTTAAAAACTTAAACAAGATTCGTTAGACCTTCAAATTATTTCAAGGGATAAGATTGCAAAAATGAGATTTGTGTGCAACTAAACGTCAATAGCAAGGATGAGATAGATTGAATGAGATCAAGAACAAGTTATGTATAGTGGTTCCAAATTCCAAACTAGGAGAGTGTACATACACTACCTAGAGAGGTCAACCTCTAGGATTTTGCAACCATTGCATACTTATATTCCATTATAAGACATACAGTATGGCCTTCCTTTTACAAGGTAAGGAAACCTAGCATTCCTTTTTATGGATGAAAAGGATCCAATAAACATTACAAGGTTTTACCTATACTTTGAGAAAGAATCTTCAACCTCTACAAGGGCTTACCCAGTTTTGCAAGGAGCTGGACACCCTTACCAAGGAATTCCCCTTTTGTAACAAGTCTTCTTTCTTGAAGAAATTACCCACTCTTCTCAAGGATCTTAAACCTTCACCTTCTCCTTCGCCAAGGAGATGCTTTCACCAACTTTGCTTGAAGAAAGGGATTGTGAAAGGGAAAATTTGAGAGCTTCACAAGATTACAATGAAGTATCTCTCTCACAAACAACCTACCTCATTCATATTGACATTTTGATTAGTAAGAAAGAGAGAGAAAGGGGCTTTTAGTAGACAAATCCACTCAACTATATCTAGGAGCAATAGAAGCAAACTTGGGATGAATCCCAAGGGTCCCTATTTATAGTTGGGGATGTCTACTATCCACTAGAAGCACTTGGGAATGAATTTTAGTTGTTTGGGGTGTTGTAACATATCTATTATTGATGTTTGCAACATTCCAAAGGCAAGAAACCCTTTTTCTACACTTTCCATACAGTGTAGTCGGTTGAGTTACAATAAAGCAAACTCAACATATAGCACCATGTGTAAAAGCAAATTTGAAATGTCAGTTGAGTTTATTCTAGATGAAACTCGGCCGATGGCTTAAATTTGTTTTGGGCAGGGCAAGGTGTTGGCTGAGTTTGTCCTAAGGAAGCTTGACTGATCCTGGCATTTCCCAAAATCCATCAAGGGTGTCGGTCAAGTTTATCAAAGATGAAACTCGGCCGACAAAACACCTTGTAATGAATGTTAGAAATTGTCATTAGAGTTCTTAAACATTCATTTTAAGTGTTCCTCATTTTTTCTCATCTTAACTACAAGTCATAGCATCAATAAAAATGATTACAAAAATTGTCCTAAGTGTTTTTAGTGCATTTTCACAAAAGTGCATTTGCATTAACTTTGGGTTGTATTGGGTCAAGCTAGAGCTTGATTGAATTGATTTGTTTCATGTACCTAATACCGGAAATCAATCTCAAATAGACATATTAGTTACATATGAATTGAATGGTTAAGTCATCATCAAAATATGGACAATGTATGATTATTAGGTCAATAGTAGGCCTAGAGGGTAAGTGAGAGGATTGGTCAAGAAATTGCTTGGAATTAGAGGAGCATGTCCCAAAAAGAAGTGATTTGTCTAGTAAAATCTCTCTTGAGGCTCTATCATCAGGTTTTGATCTTCTCTAATGTCACGTCAAGCCTTCCCATTATGTTTAGCCAGTCACACGATGTGTCCCTATAAGCCTCCCAAATAAAATGTCCATCCACACACCTACCTATATTGTATTAGTGTCTCAATGCATCAAGTAGAGCTTCATCAACCTCCCTAGACCATAGTACATGGGGACTCCTGTTTGGAGAAGCCATATTACCAATACCACTGCAATACATTATAATTATGAGGATGTAAATTCAAATATGCAAACACAACATGTAACCATGTTAAAATGTAGTTTTCACAACAAAAAATACATAGACTTTTGACAGTAACAAATATATATTGTCCATACAATCTAAATTGCATACACTATTTTATAAAAATGCACTTGGGTTATGGCATTATCAAAGATGAAGGAGTCTTAAAAGGGCGATCTATATCCTCCAACTTATTCACTTTGATGTAAGGTTCGTCATACTAATACTGATATGATTGGCAAACATCTTCAATATCATGATGGATTTCAACAAATTCCTTCAAGTTACTTTCGTGGTTCCATACCATATTTCATTCATCTTTTAGTTACTTAATCTCAGCCTGCAAAGACTGCATTGTTTGGGAGAGATCAGTTTCCTAGTGAAAGCATTGGCACCCATCTTTACCCTATAAAGTTTTTCATTTCTGTTACTGATAGGGAATGCATAATGTACATATTACTGCATTTATATATTTGTGGTTGTATTAGAAAACCTATCTTGTTGAACAAATAATGCATTTTTCGGTAGTGTTTTAGTAAGGATGTTGAAGTCATACAACCTCTCATCCTCAGTGTTCATATGCAATGCAGCAATAGTACCACACATATACCTCCAAACTTGTTAAGTATCCATATATATCTGACAGAGAAAACTTCATTAATAATGTAATCTATTTTTCAACCTCCATAGATTATAAGATTACGTATTTAATAGCAAACGAAAGTTAAAACCTTACAAATGATGTTATTTTTCAATCAAAACAAAGTACATTACAACCATGACGTATTATATCCTTCCTCTTCTATCAAGGAATCAATGTGTGGAGGGAGGTGTAGTTGTTAGCAGAGATAGTTTTCTCACAAGGGTACTTATTTCTAATATTAGCCTATTGTTTTTGCTTATATGGAACATATAAAGTTGCAGAAACTAGATGTTGGCTTGTGTTTGTTGTGTGCAAACACAAGTTGCATTATCATTGAATTCCTAATTTCACCTAGAGTGATCATGTTCTATTGAACTCGATGTGCAAGAAACATAATACGACATCTGGTTTGAACCAGACCTCTCTCGTAGGTGTAATACGTCCTATGGGGGTTGTTGTCCTTAGATCGGCCATTAGCTGCATCCATGAAAATGCACACAGTGTAGGGAGTCCAAAGGCACACAAGGGTATTCCATTGTCCATTGTAGGTAAACTAGCATAACACAAATCATATCATACATTTACTTCAACCACATATATGACTAACATAACAGTTTTCCTTGAAAATTTTTAGTTATATCCAATTTAGTGCATGGGGAAAAATTGTGACAACCCATCACACAAAGTGAGATTACTCAAAACTCATACACGATCAACCATAGGGTTAGTTAAAACCAATTAAGTTTTCCCAAACTTACTCAACAACATTTGCATAAAAGCCTAACATATCAGATTATTTCATAAATCTTATCAAAAGTCTCTAGAAAAGACTTTGTGACCTTAGCCACCACATATACAACTATACACATGAGATATCATCTACATGTACAACATCAAAATACTATGAAAGCTCGAGTTAATAAAATATTATATACAAAACTTTACCAACCAGACCTAAGAGTACATGACGACCCTAGGACATGCTAGACATCTAATCAACTCCTTCTATATTCCATCACATTAGCTCCTCCTCATTGCCACAGGTCCGCTATTGCTACTGACAATCATCATTGTGGTGACCCACAGGTGAGACCAATGTCCTAGTGAGAGATATAACTCGCAACAATGGTTATTGATTACAAAAAGTTATGTAATTATACAAGATAAGTAGATTAAGTCAGTTAAATAGATAGATAGATAAAGCAACAAAATGGAATTATCAATTATAAGGACTTTTTTAAGAGCAATTCTAATCAGAGTCTTAGAAGATTCAATTATTCTGAGCATAACCATCATCGTGAGACTAACTAACATCATAAATATGGATAACAGTATGAGTATATTTAAATAATAGGAGCATGTCTAACAATATAGCATGACTACAGTCATAAACAAAACTAATAACATAAGCATATCTAACAGTATAGGCATATCAATTAGGATGAGAAACACATGTCTATGTCTAACAGGATAAGTGTATCTACATCTTAAGTAGAGTCAATAGCATAAGCACAACTACCAACATAAGCATGATTAGCAGCATAAGCATATCAAACTACATATGCATGGCTAGCATTATAAGAATAGCTATAGGCATGAGTTAACATAAATGTAACCAATAGTGGTAGTATTTCTAACAACAGAAGAATGGCTACTTCTCTTATATCACTCTACATCATCTATATGTGAAAAGAGCAAACAAGGGTTATCATCCAATGTGAAGTGTGTTTAACACTAACAAATATGCTACACGGTTGTTTACATATTTAATTAAGCCCTGGGGAGTTTGAGGTATACCACTCAAACTCCAACAGACCACTGGTAAGTCAAAATTAGTTTCATAAAAGATCTAGGATGACCGAAATCCTAAGATCTCATCTGCCCTCGGTCAATATGAGTCTGTCGCAATGAAATATAATGTCAAACTACAAAACCACCTAGTCTGGCCTTGGTGTATAGGTAACGACACTAGACACTAGGGTATAAAAAACCTTACCATCGAGGTACAACCGTAGTTATCCTCAAACATATCACATATACAAATCTCTGAGACACTACTGCAATTGTTCTCACACCGAGGCATGACTGTAGCCATCCTCCATACACTTGGGGTAATGATGAAAAGGACACACAATCTCTTGCACCCCGCATACTCAACAGTTTGCGCTCTGAGTTTTGTTTTTGAATACTCATTTGACCATTAAGAAAGCTCTGATAGTGGAATGGATCTACGACATAGGGAACTACATGATTAGCGTTACACTTCGATTAGTTATTGCCAATTGGGTGAATTAAGGATGAATCAAACAAGTGGAAAAACAAAACCTAATTCATTTCTAACAAGAATTAATATCTAACAACTTTAAAAGATATAAAATGTATGAGGAATAATCCTTATTTCAACATCATAGGGTATTATTTAATTTCCATTCATGAGACTCTACTTGTCATCACACCAACACAAGATATAAATCCTTATCACATAATCCCAGGGTACCAACCCTTGTCACATCATGAAGAGGATCACACCTCCATTAGGTTTCAACCATGCCCAAAGGTCACTAAGACCATCACAATATTTCCTACAAGAACATCATTATCTTCCCATACCTTCCAAAAGGCACAACAACCCATCATCATATTTGTGATACATATATTCAACATAACATTGAGATAAGGAACTATATGTTCACGGGATAACTTAGTAAGGTTACTTAGTATTAAGAGCACTCCTTAATTATAAAAATATGTAAGGGAACTAGTTATAATTAACCACCATAATTTAGTTGTACTACGATTAGATTCAACAACACACATTGAATTACCATTAAGAATCAACACTTCACAACAATCTTAGGTCTATATTCATTCGAGGGAAAAGGTGAGACTACAAACTAATGGGATTAAAACCATTGATCCTAAATCATCAAATCCCCACCATCATATCAACTACAATAAACACAACCCATAAAATCATAGACCACACATCAGACCATCGAGTTCAAGGCAATTAAAAAACCATTGCATCATGTATATGAATCACTGCCACTCTATCATGGTTGCATCAAAAATAACCATCAACTTAGGGCATCAAACCCAAACCTTCTTAGTATAAATCTCACCCAATACCTTTATATGTTAGATAGGTAAAACCATCAGATGCAAAAACATGTAAAACTTGAGACATTCATCTAGGAAGACCATCGAGTTATGACCTAGAAAGACCATGTATCACCATTCGATGTGAGCCCTAAACTCATCATTAGTTGTGAGCTATAGGCTCACCATCGGTTGTGGGCTCTTGGCTCACCATCAGTTGTGAGCTAGGCTCACCATCGGTTTCACAAGCAAGGGAACCCATCAAGTTAGATATTGGTCAAACCATCATTTATCTTAGTCAAGCAAACCATCGACTGCGCAACTAAGTGAACCGTCATTCTAATACATAGAGAAAATAGTCCATAACCTTTTAGGATAACCATCGATTGTGTCAATAAAGAGTACCATCAATCTAACATTTAGAGAAATCGGCAAATTAATAGTTAGGATAGCCATCGATTGTGAACCTAGTGAGACCGTAGAATTTCATCACTAGATGGAAGAACATAATTCAAACAACAAGTAAAACCACCGATACATTATAGGGGAAAAACCATCATTTCTCTAGGGTTTAAGGAACCATTGTTTGAAAAATAGATAGGAGAAACATGACCATCGGTTCTTGAGCACATCAAGCCATCAAAAAAGCAACAAGGTGTGAACCATCAATTTTGGCATGAAGCTCAACCATCAAATTTTGAAGCAAGAAGGGAAAATAGTTCATAACACCTACAGAAAACCATCGTTTGTGAGGGTTAAGACAGCCATCAATCATTCAGTGAAGAAGGCAAGATACTGATTATTTCTTGAGCTCACTAAAGTCATCAAAATATTAAGTAAGGTACCACCAAAGTTTCTTCCAAAAAGCCAAACCATCATGTCACACAACAAAAAGAGAAATCAGTTCTAGTTTCAACACTCAAGAACTATTATTTGCTATGGTTATGGAAACCGTTGACCATATAAAGGTAAGAGTAATATAACCATTGGTTTTCTAAGCTTATAACAAGGTCACCAAATCATTAACAAAGCAACCATAGGATCATGAGGCAAGGTAGAAATCAGTTCAAAACATATCAAGAACAGCCATTGATTCTCACCACAACAACAACATCTATTCATGGTCAAGCATGGTTTAATGCTCATATTCCAAAGCAGAGAACATGAACAAGATTAAGGAGAGTAACAAGAATATTATCTACTCAAGAATCATCATATATATGCACAACTTAACTAAAGATTCAAATGTTCTACTCATTACTATGTTTCAGAGCAAGATTTGTTCATGGCAAGTTAAAAGTAAGTAATAAACATGAAGAGAGTTATATAACACACCTCAAGATGAATACGAGGCTCCAAACAGCAAGGTTACTCAAGAAAAGAGAGGATAAAATCCTATATTTGAGCTCCTCGCTCATCCAACCAAGCTTTTCTCCAAGAACAAGCAACCCTAGGTCAAGGAAGCAAGAAGAAAGGTGTTCTTCAAGAGTTCTAGCACAAACTCCACCTTGGAAAACATATATTTGACCAAGAAGAATAGAGAAGAAGGTAGAACAGAAAGGAAAATGAGGGAAATTGAGAAGATATTACTTGTTACATTCAAGAACAAGCTAAGGAAGCTTTGAAACCTTGAAGGGAGGGTAGATCCGAGCTCTAGGTGCACATGCAAGTAGATCGACCAAGCTTCATCCACCTTGGGCTCCTTCTTATCCACCAACAAGAGGAAACAAGATTCAAGCAGCAAGTAAGAAGAAAGGGTGAAGGTAGTGTGTAAGGGATCCATTTGCATGAAAGGAGAGAAGTATAAAAAGCTAAAGGAGAGAGAGAATGAAGAGGCAAGGTGTCTTAGCCAAACTTGCCAAGTGTCCATGGTCAAGAGCATCTTTTCCATGCAGCCCATCAGCCCATAATTAGTGGAAATCAAGAGGACCACTGAAACTTGATTCCCACATCAGCCACAAACCCAACTCATAAGAAAACCCATTGAATCTATTACACAAGGTAGCCCATCTATGAGAGGAAATCCCAAGTTCAACCTTAGGTAGATATCACACACAAAACCAAGGTGCATCTCGGTGCCCCATGGTACAACTAACTACAACTTGATATGAAAACATGTGAGGCACAACAAGCATGTGAAATATTGCAATAAAAACTGCATATATGGGTAAATTCCATAAAATTCCAAAACATGCACAAAATAACATAACTTGCACAAATAGTGTCCAAATTGAACTAAACTTGAAACATGGATTAATTAAATGATATCAAAGCATAAGAAAGAGTTTGATTAAGAATATAAGCATACAATTAGGTAAATTAAGCATCATTAGGGTTTAAGCTAGGTCAGGGGTCTTGCAACCATAAACCCCTAATAGGGATTTCGCCCCTAAAATTTGAAGCAAACAAGGATGGTTATCTTCTATGTATCTTATCCTCTATCTACCACAAGGTTTCCATTTTATGGTAATATGAGAACATATACACTAAAAATATGACCTTCCTCCCGAACATGTATGTGTTATCTAGGACCATCACATAATCCATCACACCAACACCCTCATTTAACTCCATCTCCATTATCTGTATCACTTATTAAATATCAGGATGACAGATCCTCTATCATGGAACATGAAACTATGGTATATCTTGTGAAAACTATGGGTAATGACTCCAACTTGGAACTCTAGTAGTTCACCATGGTTACCAACACATTATTCTTCCTACCTTGAATTACGTCCATCTATTGTTGAATCATTGTACCTTCAACATAATACTTTCCTACTTTATGCCAAACTAAGAGTGTCTTGCATCTCCTATTATATAAAACTTTATGATGTCATGTTTGGTTGTGATAATAGACTATTCTTGTTGGGAAATAGGGGCACAAAGTAAAGCAACATAAATAAAAAATCTATCAATATGTATTCCCCATAACAGTAAGAACGTGTGAACTACTATGAAATAGGAAAGATGGTTTAATGAGTTTATACTTGGTCCTAGAGCAAGTCCAACGACAACAACTTGTTGTAGTGTAACTATGTTCTGGTTGCTCTTGGACACTGATTGTGCAGCTCCTGGTCTTCACCATGGACAACAGATAGGATAGCTTTTGCAGCAACTCCTACAGTCTCGCTACAGACTATAGGCTAACTTTGCCCTCCTAGAAGCAGCCAAAGGACTCTTGCCTCTAGAGTTGTCCACACGGACCAACTAACAATATTGTCATTCAACTAGAATAAATAGGAAGGAGTTGTCCCTCCTGTTCGCATACTAGTCACCAACTTTCTCTCCCACAACAATGATCCTTAGTTGTTCTCTCCCGTCGCTATCCCTCCCTAGTTGGGTAGGACTTGCTTGGGATCTCTTAGTTACCACAACCAAAGAGGACAACAATTATCAAAGCAACTGATTCTCAATTGTCTATATTGTTTTCTGGGAATCCCCAGTATCCCTCTATTTATAGGTGGGGTTAGGGCCACGGTTCCTAGACTATTTGGGAGCTATTTTGGGAGTGGAAGGGATAGGAAGATCTTGAATTTACGCAACCTACAACATCCAAAATGGTTGTTTCACATGATACATAGTTACCTCAAAGGTTAGATGGTCATATGGTACATCCAGACAGTCATTTTGCCATTTTTTTATCGCATGAATTTTCCAATTCAAATCCAATTAATGCACGACATGACGTCAGCACTAATCCTTGATGCAATCAAATCTCCCCACGAACTGGGAAATCTCACACAAACGAGACAATTGTCACACTCACCTAGATGGTCATATGGTGAGATGAGCTGAGCTGGTCGGTTCAATAGAATGAACTATTTGGTTCACACCTCAGTTTGGGTAGAACTTAGCTAATTCTATTTCTGATAAGCCTTAAAACCCAAACGGTCGTCTCAACATTTGAGTCGATCATCTAGCATACCAAATGGCCATCTCACCCTATGAGATGATCGTTTGGCAGTGCAGTCAGCTGATCAGTTGCATGAATTGAATACATAAACACTTTAGTAATCAATCCAATCATTGTTCAATATTAAATTCCTCTTCTAGATGAGTTCCTATGTGTGTGACCCTATAGGTCCCATATCACATTTGAAGTGAATGTTCATAACAAACTTATGACATCATAAGCAGAGAGCAGTGCTACTCACATCAGTGCCACCCAAGTGAATGGAAAGTTGGAGAACAACTTCAACCTACAATCTACGTAAGGTGTTGTAGTGATTGTATAATTCATTTGTCTCTGATACCCAGGATGAACTCAAGGCATGGAATCGTCATCCTCTCATTATTCAATCCATGTTCCTTGAACCAAGAGTAGAATGTCTGAGATACTGTGACCTCAATATCATATATTAATTCACATATGCATGTGCATGTGTTTCTTAGTCTCGCTTATCAAGTGGTCAGGATATCAAACTCCGGTAGGAGGGACAAATACCATCTCTATCACTCACAGATAGTCCCCATGTGTTAAAGATACCCAATCATCACCTTTATGTCCACCCATATTTCAGGATTATGTTTGATGATGTCAAAGTATACCCAATGACATGAAATGAGTGGAGTGATTTTAGGTCTAAGAACCACAATCACTACCTTCACTATGAGAGGTGACTATGAATACCAATGTAGGTTTCAATGTATCACTCTCAAGGTGGGATTGTCTGATTCGTTGTTCCCTAACATGTATTTGTGTTCTTGGTTTGATATTGACATATCATGACTAATGAGATTCAGTCATCAACCAACCTAGACTACAGTCTTATGTGTTAGTAGTGTATATCTACCTTCCACAGTAACAACTGACTAGGGACATAACAAGAATGTACATACTCTTAACATTTGTATGATCTCATTATCCAAGTCACGTACTTGAAGACTTACGTCATTGAGTATTGTCATTCTTTAGACATTCACAATGTTTCCTCATCTCATAACTGAATGAAACATAATGAATTAGAAGCTTGCTTTTATGAGTATTAATCAATCCTTTTATGATATGTGCCATGTCAGCCATCACACTATTGGATCTATGGGCATGCCTTACCAACAGACTCCCACTTGCACTTAGAGACAATCACCCATGAATCTCATTCTTAGTGATTTAAACATGTCCACCATTTTTCTATTGCGCAAGTGCTAATCTAATGGGTTAGAACACTTTGCTATATAGTTGGTATTATTGCATGTTTCTCATGTCTTCACTATGAGATGAAACCTCTGTAATATGGTGTTTGATATTCCTTGCCTAATAAGTATTTCCACTATCGTCACATTATCACTACTGAATTATCAGTGGTTGGAACATCTATAAGTCCATCATATGAATTTCTGGATCCATATAGTATCACTTTGTATTCGTAACACAAGTATACTCAGGTTCAGTTGTAGAATTGAATTAATGGCTATTAGTTTGGAACCCTTCCAACTAACAACATTTCTCCTTTTAAATCAAACATATTTTGTTGCAAACACTTTATCATTATTGAAGATTGCATCGATGTATCCCTTTACATCCAACTCTTCCTTTTATTGCTATCTTTGATTACTAATAATTTGTCCTTAAGTACTTCTCCAGTCCTAATGGATATCTTTAATGACTTTCCAATAACCATTATTGGAATTTAATATCATCTTGTCATGTCCAACACATACAAGATTATATGGGATAAGTACATTTATAGCATTCATGATAGATCCATTGTTACAGCCTATGGCATTTTATCATATCATTTCCATTCTTCACAAGAATTGGAACATATGGTTCATCAGAGACTAATCCAGATTCTCTCTCATTAAATCCTTCCATGTTCAACACATTGATGTTGTATGTTCTCAAACTTATATTGTGAAACATTCAAGAACTATCTCTATAGGTCTTGATCCTTATTTCATAAGATGTTTCACCTAATCCTTCATTGTTGAAGGTGTTTTCATGTCATCTCTCAATATTTACAATATTGAGATGTTATTCCTCATCATATGTGGAATATTCATATATGCTCCCACTAAATCTTTTGTAATCACATATTTCATCTTTTATCTTGATTCAAGTCAAACTATTTGACCATCTTATCAAGTCAAAAGATCCCTCCTTTGAGATGCTTGTTTCAATCCCAGATTGAACTTTGTAGTTTGTAGACTTTATTTGCATTCTTGAAGGTGTAAAACATTTTATTTTGTGTCACGTACACATCCTTTGATGTATTCCCTTTAAGGAATCTGATTTCTATCTTCATAAGCTAAATCTCATAGTCTATTTTCACTTCAACAACAAGCTTGAAAATTGGTAAAGAAATTTCTATCATGTTCAACAACTTGAACTAATATGAAACCTTTTTTTCTTCAACCAATTCATCCTTTTATGGTATCCATGCATGTAGGTCTAAGCCATAAGACCCTATCGCGCTCTTTAGGTATTACCCCTTTAGGTGGCTCTCCCATGGTTATACCTTGCTAGTTTACATGGACTTCAAAATGGCTTTGAGCCATTACTTAGATTATGGTTCTCAATAGCTTCTAGTTGATTAGTTGGCTCATCTTGTCATGACCAACCTGTCTTAGTTGTTTGGATTCTCAATCCTCAATCTTAAACATGTTCTACTAGAACTATTTTATTCTATTATATGATGAACTTGAGATTTCACAATGATTTGTGATTCTCTTAGTTTTCCTTGTACCTCTTTGTCGACCTCAAACATTTTCAATTCTTCTTTTACTCCCATTAATGCTTTGGAAATCAGTTATCATGGTAACAAAACACTTTTGTTATGGGGTCAAATGAAGTATTCAACAATTATGGTTTGTGGATCAATCCTATGAGAAATTGCTTTCTATATATAGGTTTCAATCCTTTAGACATATTGGGACATTCCCATATCATATCATACATGATGTCTAATAAACCATTCATATGCTACATGATTTAGTGATAGGTATATATTTATGAGGATATAAAAAGATTACATTAATTGATGACTTATCATCGTATAATCCCTTCAATCTAACACATCATCAAGTTCAGATGGACTTGACTTGTGATACATTATCATAGTTTTTTCTTGAAGGTTCTCTAGGTCTTGATACAAAGTATTTCAACATTTGTTCTCACCAAAGTTTCTTAATATTTTCATCTAAGTTACACTTCATTTTTAATCTCCTTGAACACTTCAAGAGATTTATGTTTCTATTTTACTGAGTACATATCATCATATCATCAGTAAATGAAATGAAGTATAAGAAATTATCTATAGAACTCATTCCATAAGATCTTCATGCATCATATGTATGAGGTGAGATGGAAGGCTTATCCTCCCACTACATCTAGTGAAGGATGTCATGTCATATTGTGTGTAAATAAGGCTTTGCATGTTACCTTAGATTCGATAACTAAGGGAATCTAGATTGACATAAATATGTATTCTAGACATGCATTTCTTATATGTACGTCCAAGGTGACTATTGCAATGATAATCTTGAGTTATCAATTACAATCTTTTGGTATTAACGTTGAAAAATTTATCCAAGATCCTTTCAAAGAAAAGATCATTAGATATTTGGGCATTGTCATGCAAGATCATATCTTTTGAAATAGAAACATTAATATCTTATTTATTGATTCATCATTCTTGTCATACAAGATGCTTAAAGTAAATGTTTCTATTTTCTTGGCATAATGAAATATCAATTCAACTAACTCTATTACAGGCCCATTGGGCTAAGATAAATTTAAATGTAGACTAAAGCTTTCGTAACTCTTTATATGCCTTGTCTATCTTTGTCCTTCCATGAGGGCTTTTACTTCTTATCAGATCTTGCACATCAAGTAGGTCAAATCTCTATTTGGTATCATATACAAAAATAAAGAAATAATCAAATTTATCTTATAAAGTTTATACCTAAAGTGGAGGCCTCAAAAACTTCCTTCTTCTTCTCTAGTTACTCTAACCGTATTGGGCAAAAAAAATTCCAATGTCCAGGCTGGTGACAATGGTGAGAATTGCCTCTTTTCTTCACAGCTCCCTTTGCTTTGAGATTTGAAGATTTGGTCTGGCCAACTTTAGAACTCTTCTTAATTTTAACTTTGCCTTTAGACTTATCCTTTATCTTGTTGATCACAATCACAGACTTGGGCTTGTCTTTCTTCATTTGTCCCTCAGTTGTTCTCAACATGCCCAACAACTATGTCAATGATTTGTCGAAGTCGTTCATGTTGTAGTTCATGAGAAAATGACTGTATGATTCTGTCAGTGACTATAAAATCATGTTAGTGGCTAACTATTGACCCAAGGGGAATCCCAGTCTAGATAGGTTATCCACATACCCAATGAGCTTGAGTACATGAGGACCTACTAGGTCTCCTTCTGCCATGTTGCATTTGAATAGCGCCTTGGAGACATCATATCACTCTTGTCTTGCCTAATCTTGTAACATGTTCTTGAAATGTGTGACCATCTCAATCACATCCATGTTCTCTTAATTCCTCTACAACTCATAGTTCATGAATCATAGCATCAGACACTTGACATCCATGACATCTTTAATATGCTTCTTGTAAGCATCCATGTCAGACCTAGGTGCAGTTGGAAGGGATTCATCTGGTTCTAGCATATCCATGACATAGAGCTTGCACTCCTATGTGAGAATAATTCTCAATGTCCAAAACCTATCATGGAAGTTGTTCCCATTTAGTTTGTCATTCTCAAGGACCAATCATAGAGAAAAGTGGTTGTTGTTTTTTTCCATTTGATTCTACAAAAGAATTTGCAATTTTTGTCAAAAAAATCATTTTGATTTGAATTGATTAAAATTTTGGATATATTAATTAGGTTTTAATTAACTATCGTTCTCATTATTTTGTTCAAATTCATAACCCTCAAGTATCAATTTGTAAAAATGCAGTGAACAATTTTCTAATGGGCCAAGATCTAAGATAATTCAATTATGACCTAACCGATATCAGCATACATAGTCAACTATCAAGGAAGGCAACTTTTGACAATTACATCTTATGCAATTCTGGATAGATGTTATGTGCATCTCTTTGCCATACTCATTTGCATGCTTCTAGGCTTAGACACTCTAAGAATAACTAGTTTAAGCCTGACCCAACAACCAACACAATAAATATGCACCCTACAAAGACATGACCTACACTATTACCAACACACTTCCATGAGATAGATGGCGCACCATGATATGGTGTAACCTACGCTTAGTCAATCATGATTTTCATGTGTGTTGCTAATGGAAAGCATCTTAGACGTAATATGTTTGATTGAGGGATTTATATATCATGTATAGATAGATAGATAGATAGATAGATAGATAGATAGATAGATAGATAGATAGATAGATAGATAGATAGATAGATAGATAGATAGATAGATAGATAGATATATAGATATATTGCATCCAATATATATACAATCACCACATGTATAGTATGTATCATATACATGTTATATCCCACAACGTCGACATGCAATATAAAACAAAAGGCGATGGTTATGACCATGTCTACTATAATTCCTTGGAGCCATAAGGAATTACTACCACTTAGTTCAATCATCACATCACATGTATGAACATGTTGTTGGTGTAGATCTATGCTTTCCAAACTAGGTAGATCGGTTCAATCCTTGAACCAATCATCTTGGCTCTTCCAGATGGTCAGTTGGGCCTTCTGGGATGATTGTCTAGCCTCCTGTCAAGCCAGTGTCTGGACACCTTCCAGATGGTCGGTTGGGCCTTCTGGGACGATCGTTTGGGCTCCTGTCCAACCGTTGTCTAGACACTTCTAGATAGTCAGTTGGGTCCACCAAGTGGTCATCTAGCTCCTTTGTTTTGTCCTCCTTGGTCCTTCAAACGGTCGACTTGTCTCATTAACTGGTCATCTCATTTGACAATGATCATCTTCTCTGTCATTGAAAGAAAAGGGAACTATCCTATTTCAACTTTATTACATTGATTATAGAGAAACCTTGAGTTACATTCAAGGGGAGAAAAGGTAGGAAAGAATTTAGTTTACATTGGGAATAATGAGGTAGAGATTCAGTTTACAGACTGAGATAAAATAGGAATAAAAGCAAACCATCCAACCATAATAGATATTGGGTTTAGACCATAACCATGCTACACATCCACCATCATAACCGCTTTTAGGGTGACATGTGTAAATTGCATATATATATATATATATATATATATAGAGAGAGAGAGAGAGAGAGTCAGGCTAGAATACACTCAAGTGTATCCGGAGCGGAATACACTCAAGTAGTTTTCCATGATGCAATATTTTGTTTTAAATCTAATCCATTGATCTTCTTAAACATCTCGTGAACAACTCATACGCAAAATTTGAGCACATTTGGATATGTATAGCTCATGTTATGAAGACCACAAAAATTATGCATTTCAAATTAGTTTTGCGCGTTGATTTTGTTGCCCTTGGATGAGTGACTTACACTCATCCAAATGGGCTCAAAATTTATATATAGCCTAGTTATAGTATGACGGTGAAGATCAACGGTTTACATTTTGAAAAAAATAGTCTTGATATGCAAACACACTTGAGTGTATTCGTGCGATCTGTACACTCGAGTGTATTCTAGCCTGACTCTATATATATATATATATATTTGTGTGTGTGTGTTTGTGTGTGTTTGTGTATTAGTTTAGGATTATGTGGTCTTTGATCGGATACACATATGAGACAGTTTAAATATTTGTTTTGTATGTAATAAATAAATAATAAAAACAAAATTCCGATCATATTGATTATCCTACAACATAGTAAATTGATGTGTCTCTAATACCACTATTGGGAAATACAGGCACAAAGTACGGCATTAGAAACAAAAATTTATCCATATGTATTCCCCATAACAGTAAGATCACGTCAACTACTATGATTTAGGAAAGATGGTTTAATGATCTTATACCTGCATCCTGGAGCAAGTCCAGTGATAACAACTCATTGGAGTGCAACTGTCTTCTAGTTACCATTGATTGGTGGTTGTGCAGCTCTTGGTTTTCACCACAGACAGTAGATAGGACAGCTTCTGCAACAACTCCTATGGTCTCGCCACGGACTGCATACTAACTTTTCCCTCATAGGAATAGCCAAAGGACTCCTTCCTCTAGAGTAGTCCACACACACCAAATAGAACTCATGTCGTTCAACTAGAACAAATAGGAAGGAGTTGTCCCTCCTGTTGGCATACTAGTCACCAATTAGCTCTCCCACAACAATGATCCTCAGTTGTTCTCTCATGTCGTTATCTTTCCGTAGTTGGGTAGGACTTTCTTGGGCTCTCTTGGTTACCACAACTAGAGAGGACAACAAATATCAGAGCAATTGATTCTCAACTGTCTATGTTGTTTTTTGAGAAGCCCCCAATACCCCTCTATTTATAGGCGGGGTTAGGGCCAGGGTTCCCAGTATATTCGGGATCTGTGTGGAAGTGGGAGTGGGAGTGGGAGTGGGAGTGGGAGCGGAAGATCTTGAATTTTCACAACCTACAACATCCAAAATAGTCACTTTGCATGTGAAATAGTCATCTCACATGTGAGACAGTTGTCTGGTACAGCCAGACGGTTGTTTCACCATGTTTCCTAATCACACATAAATTTTCCAATTCGAATCCAATTAATGAACGACATGACGTCAACACTAATCCTTGATGCAATCGAATATCCCCATGAATTGAGCAATATTGCACATGCGAGATGGTCATCTCGCTCACCCAGACGGTCGTCTGGTGATCTGAGCCGAGCCAATATGATCAACAGAATGAACCAGTCGGTTCACACCTTAGTTTGGGCAGAACTTAGCTAATTCAATTTCTGATCAGTGTGACAACCCAAAACAATCGTCTTAATATTTGAGCTAATCGTCTTTCACACCAAATGGCCATCTCACCCTCTGAGTCACTCGTTTGGCAGTGCAGTCAGCAGATATGTTGTGTGAATTGAATACCAAAACACTTTAGTAATCAATCCAACATTGTTCAAGATTAAACTCCTCTTCTAGATGAGTTCATGTATGTGTGACCCTATAGGTCCCATACCACTTGACAGTGAATGTTCATAACTAACTTATGAAATCACAAGCAGAGAGTGGTTCCTAGTCGCACATCTGTGCTACCCAAGTGATTATGGAGAACAAATTCAACCTACAATCTATGTAAGGTGTTGCAGTGATTGTATAATTCCTTTGTCTTTGATATCCGGGATGAACTCGAGGCATGGAATCGTCATCCTCTCTATGTCCAATCAATGTTCCTTGAACCAAGAGCAAACTGTCTGAGATAATGTGACCTCAATATCATATATTGATTCACATGTACATGTGCATGTATTTCTTAGTCTCACTTATCAAGTGGCTAGGATATCAAACTCCAGTAGGAGGGACAAATCCCATCTCTATCACTCATAGTCAGTCCCCATGTGTCAAAGCTACCCAATCATCACCTTTATGGCAACCCTTATTTTAGGATTATGTTTTATGATGTCAAAGTATACCCAACGACATGTGATGAGTGCAGTGATTTCAGGTCTAAGAACCACAATCACCATCGTCACTTTGAGAGGTGACTATGACTACCAATGAAGGTTTCCATGTATCACTCTCAAGGTGGGTCTTTCCGATACACTGTTCCCTAACATGTATTTGTGAGCTTGGTTTGATATTGCCATATCATGACTAATGAGATTTAGTCATCAACCAATCCACACTCCAGTCTTATGTGTTATTGGTGTATATCTACCTTCCACAGTAACAGTCAACTAGGGACACAACAAGAATGTACATACTCTTAACAATTGTATGATCTCATTCTCCAAGTCATGTACTTGAAGACATACGTTATTGAGTGTTGTCATTCTTTAGAAATTCATAATGTTTCCTCATTATCTCATAATTGAATGAAACATAATGAATTGGAAGCTTGATTTTATGAGCATTAATCAAATCCTTTTATGATATGTGCCATGGCAACCATCACATGCTTGTCTCTCTGGGCATACCTTACCAATAGTTCCATCACTCACATGTCTCATGGAAGCCATCAAGCTTCTGCTCCACCACTCTGATCTGATGTCCAATACCATGATGTCACCTATATGTACACCTTGTCCTGCTATTAGTAGTTGTATCATCATAGAATCACTCTTCTTTTTCTAGGAAGAGTCATTGGATCACATCAAGATCTGACTCTATCTAGGTAAAGGAACATCTGGAACTTATCTGAATGTCTCCAACTCACATACCATGGGTACACCCTGGATACAAGGACTCATAACCTTGGTATTCACTACATGTGTCAAGAAGACCTTACATCCTTGTCTTATCGGCTCCTATGCCATCACAAAAATCACCCAACATGTTGGAAGGATCTTCCTAACTTTCTGGAAAACTCAAAAGGTATCCATGTCACAGACGTCACGATCGTAGAACTATAGTCTAAAATAGCCACATGTTGCACCAAGATATCCATCGATAGGATTACATCGAATCCTCGCACACCAAGTGGCTTAAGATCCATTTGAATGCAGCATCCCAAGAAAGAGCACAAGAGGAATGGTATACCTCTCGCAACATAGCAATACCATCCCAAGGGTTTCTAACAAAGCGGGCATATCAGTCCTATCATTAGCAAACAAGTTACAACCTTTTATGTATTATTCACTTTTCACTTGGATTCCTTTTTAGTTGTATAGGAATTCAACATGATTATTGCACCTCGTTACTACTTTGTGTTATTCATTTATCATACTTACATGTATCTTCTTGTTTACCATGTTTCTTATTCACCCTTGTAGGGGTTACTTAATCATATTTCTCATTCTTATCAATCCATCAGATATTATTTTCCTATAATTTCTTTAATATTTCATGATAAATTTACATTAACATCTTTTTGCACATAGTGGTGGGTCTGATATTAACTCAGGTTTCTCTTTGTTCATCCATCTGTATCCCCTTTTATTATCTCATATCATGATTATCATTTGACATCTCTTATTCTTATATGAATTTTACACCTTAGGTTATTACACTAACACAGATTCATCTTTCTTTTACTCCATTATTTTCCATAATCTTAGTTTTAGGAACTCCTTCTTAACTTATTTTCATTCGAATCTAAGTTTCATGGTGTCATATTTTTATATTTAATCATCAAACTTTCAATTTTGATGAGTTAGGATATGAATTTCACCTTTCCTTTAGGGTATAACTAAGATATGCTCACCATGATAACTTAATTATTATGCTCTTTGGATTATTTCCAACTGACTACTTGATCAAGGTAATCCCAAACATATTAATTGAGAGTTCCATACTTGCCTTTATTTCAGTAAATGAATAACTGGATAGGGCATCCACATACTAAATTAAGGAAGTATGCATTATGTTCATGTCATTTTCATTACTTAATTATCCTCCTAGTCCTAAGTCCTAGTGTCCTTGTAGACTCAGTGAACCTAGAGCTCTGATACCACCAAATGTGACAACCTGTCACACAAAGAAAGATTACTCAAAACTTAGACATGATCAATCTCTAATAAAACACATATCTAAAAAGAGGGCCAGTTAAAACTAATTAAATTTTCACAAAATTACTCAATAACATTTTCATAAAATCCCAACATCTCAGATTTTTTCATAAATCTTATCAAAAGTCTGTAGCAAAGGCTCCATGACCTTAGCCACAACATATACAACTATATACATGAGAAATCATATAAATATACAACATCAAAATATTATGAATGCTCGAGTCAATAAAACATTATATACAAAACTTTCCCGTTGGGACCTGAGACTATAGGGACGACTATAGGACATGACAGAAATGTAATCATCTCCTTCTGTGTACCATCACATGAGCTGCTCCTCACTGCCACGGGTCCACTACCACTACTAGTGAAAATTTCCTAAAAAGATTTTGGTGACCCACATTCGAGACTTGTGTCCCACCGAGAGATATAAGTCTCAACAACTCTTATTGATTACAATAGGTTATGTAAGCAATAGAATGAAATTATCAATTATAAGGACTTTGTTAAGAGAAATTCTAATCAGAGTCTTAGCTACTACTATGAGCATAACCATCATAATGAGCCTAACTAGCATCATAAATATCAATAACAGTATGATAATATTTGAATAATAGGAGCATTTCTAATAATATAGCATGACTACAGTGATAAACACAACTAATAGCATAAGCATATCTAGCAGTATATCATATCTAATAGCATAGGCATATCCAATAGGATGATCAAAGCTGACAATGTGAGCATGTCTAATAGAATATCATGTCTAACAGGATAAGCATATCTACATCTTAAGTAGAGTTAACAACATAATCACAACTACCAACATAATCATTATTAGCAGTATAAGCATAGTTAACTACATAGGCATGGCTAGCAGTATAAGCGTAGCTAATGACATGAGATAACTTTAATCATAAACATAACCAACAATGGCAATATTTCTAACAACAGAAGCAAGGCTACTTCTCTTATTGCGTTATACATCATTTATATGTAAAAATAGCAAACAAGGGTTATCATCCAATGTGAATCCCGATTCACCCTAACAATTATGCTACACGGTTGTTTACAAATTTTATTAAGCCCTGGGGAGTTTGAGGTATACCACTCAAACTGCAACTGACCGCTGCTAAGTCAAAACTAGTTCCATATAAGATCTAGGATGACCAGAATCCTAAGATCTCATATGTCCTTAGTCAGTATGAGTCTGTCACAGTGACATATAAAGTCAAACTACAAAACCACCTTTTCTACCCTTGGTATATAGGTCATGACACTAGACACCAGGGCGTACAAAACACTGCCACTAAGGTACAATCATTTCTGTCCTCAAACATATCACAACAAATTTCCAAGCCATGGTCGTAGCCTTTCTCACACCAAGGCATGACCATAACATCCTCCATACACCTGGGGTCAGGATGACAAGAACACACAGTCTCTTGCACCCCACATACTCAATAGTTTGCACTCTGAGTTTCCTTTAGGAATACTCATTTCACATCCAACAAGTTTTGACACTAGAATGGATCTACAACACAAGGCACTACATGATTAGGGTTACACATTGATTAGTTATAGCCAATTGGGTGAATTAAGAATGAATCAACAAGTGGGAAAAACAAAACCTAATTCATTTCTAGAAAGCAATAACATATAACAACTCCAAAAGATATGAAATTTATGAGGCATAATCCTTATTTCAACATCACAAGGTACTATTTGATTGTCATTCATGAGACTCTACTTGTCATCACACCAACATAGGATATAAATCCTTATCACATAATCCCAGGGTACCAACCCTTATCACATCATTAAGAGAACAGACCTCCATTAGGGTTCAACTATGCTGAAAGGTCATTAAGACCATCACATTATCTCCTTTAAGAAAATCATTATCTTCCCATGCCTTTCAAAATGCTCAACAATCCATCATCGTATTTGTGATATATGTTCATGATAACATTGAGATAAGGAACTAAAATATGTTCACAGGATAACATAGTAAGGTTATCATAGAATCAACAGCATTCCTTTATCATAACAATATGCAAGGGAACTAGGTATAATTAACTACCATCATTTAGTTGTACTAGTGTTAGAATTAATAACTCAAGTTGAATTAACATTATGAATCAGCACTCCATGACAATCTTAAGTTTATATTCATTCGAGGGCAAAGTTAAGACTACAAACTCATGGGCTTAAAACCATTGATCCTAAATCATCAGATCCCCACCATCATATCAAGTACAATAAACACAACCCATAAAATCATAGACCACACATCAGACCATAGGGTTCAAGGCACTTAAAACCATTGCATCATGTATATGAATCACCACCATTGAATCACAATTTCATAAAACATAACCTTCAGATTAGAGCATCAAACCCAAACCTTCTAAGTATAAACCCTCACCCAAGACCTTCGAATGTTACGTAGGTAAAACAATCTGATGTAATACATGTAAAACCTTGAGACATTCTAGGAAAACAATCGAATTATGACCTAGAAATACCATGTATCACCATTGTATGTGAGCCCTAAACTCACCATCAGTTGTGAGCTCTAAGATAACTATCAGTTGTCGGCTCTAGGCTCACCATCAGTTGAGGGCTCTAGGCACACCATCGGTTGTGGGATCTAGGCTTAACATCAATTTCAAGAGTAAGGAAACCCATCAAGTTAGATATCAGTGAAACCATCATTTGTCTTAGCCAAGAAAACCATTGATTGAGAAACTAAGTGAACTATCATTCTGATACTTAAATAAAACAATCCATAACCTTTTACAATAACCATCAGTTGTGTCACTAAAGATTACCATCAATCTAAAACTTAGAGAAATCAACAAATTAGCAATTAGAATAACCATCAATTGTGAAACTAGTGAGACCATTGAATTTCATCACTAGATGGAAGAATAGACTTCAAACATTGAGTAAAACCATTGATTCATTAGAGGGGAAAAACCATCATTTGGTTAGGGTTTAAGATCCATCATTTGAACAAAAGATAGGAGAAACATTACCAACGGTTCTTGATAACATCAAGCCATCAAAATAGAAACAAGGTATGAACCATCGGTTATCACAATAAGCTCAACCATTGAGTGTTAAAGCAAGAAGAGACAATATTTCATAACACCTAAGGAGAATCATCATTTTTCGGGGTTAAGACAACCATTGATCATTCAGTGAACAAGGCAAGATACCCATTGTTTCTTGAGCTCAGTAAAGTGAATCAAGGTGCATATAGGAACCCCATGGTAAAATTAACTCCAAATTGATATGGAAACATGTGATTCACAACAAGCATGTGAAATATTGCAAGAAAAACCTCAAATATGGGAAAATTGCATAAAAGTCCAAAACGTGTACAAAATTACATAACTTGCACAAATATTGTCCAAACTAGACCAAACTTGAAACATGGCTTAATTAACTGATATCAAAGCAAAAGAAAGAGTTTGATTAAGTATCTAAGAATATAATAAGGTAAATTAAGCATCATTAGGGTTTAGGGTAGGTTAGGGGTCTTACAACCATAAACTCGTAACAAGATTTTTGCCCCCCAAATCTGAAGCAAACAAGGATGGTTATCTTCTATGCATATTATCCTCTATCTACAATAAGGTTTACATTTTATGGTAATGTCACAAAATATTCACTAAAACAATGGTCTTCCTCCGTAACCTGTATGTGTTATCTAGGACTAACACAGAATCCATCACACCAACACCCTCATTTAACTCCATCTTCGTTATCTGTGTCACTTATTTAGTATCAAGGTGACACTTCCTCTATCATGGAACATGGAACCACAATATATCTTGTGCAAATTTTGGGTAATGACTCCAACTTGGAACTCTAGTGGTTCACCATGGTTACCAACAGGTGATTCTGCCTATCTTAATCTGCTTCCATCTATTGTTGAATCATTGTACCTTCAAGCTAATAGTCGCCTGCTTCATGCCAAACAAAGAGTGTCATGCATCTCCTACTATATACAACTTTATGATGTCATGTCTGGTTGTAGTAACATATTGTACCATCTCTCACTTATCTCATGGAATTCACCATGCTTCCACTACACCACCCTGATCTGATGTCTAACACCATGATGATACCTATTTGTGCACCTTATCCTACTGTCAGTAGTTGTATCATCATAGAATCATTCTTATTTTTCTAGAAGAGACATTAGAGAACCTCAAGATCTGACTCTCTCTAGGGATAGGAACATCAGGAACTCGTCTGAATGTTTCTGACTCACGTCCCACTGGTACACCCTGGATACTAGGACTCATAACCTTGGTATTCACTACAGGTGTCGAGACGACCTCACATCCTTGTCTTAGCAGCTCCTCTACCATCGCAACAAGCACTCAACATGTTGGAAGGATCTTCCTAACTTACTAGAAAACTAAAAAGGTGTCCTTGTTACAAACATGATGATCCTAGAACTATAGTCCAAAATAGCCACAAGTTGCACCAAAATATCCATCCCTAGGATTACATCAAATCCCCACACACCATGTAACATACCGAATCTTGGACCCTACCCTAGAATTGTGATCTTTTGGGTTTGACCAAACAAGGTTAAGGTTAGAGTGATCCTAATAATTTAATGCGTGAATAATGTAATATAATACGTCAAATAACTCATTTGGTGATAATAAGATGATAAATAACTTAATTGGATGCATAATGATGTTAATGGGCCTCTAATGGGCCAGATGACAAAACCCATGTAAGAAATTCTTAAAAGTGGAAATAAACTCCAAATTCATAATCTATACATAAAAATAAGTTTACATATCAATTTTCATTTAATTTGGACCACCTTGAAATAATATGGTAAGTTAAGAGAGAGAATTGCCTAAAAAGGTGTAATTAATAAATAAAAATAATAAATGACTCCAAAAGAGGAAAATAATCTTATATTCGTAATCTACATAATAAATATAGCCTTTGGGTAAATTTTTATCCAATTTGGAGAAAGTTTGCTTAAAAGGTAAAATCAGGAGAGAGAAAGTGTGTAGAACCTTCAAAATATTAATAAATACTCAAATAACCCCAACATGTAAAATGATGGCAAATTCGTATTCAACACATTAATTATAACTTGTGGGTCAAGTTTCATCAAATTTGGATAATCCTAATGTCATTAATGAAGGAGGAAAGAGAAAATAGAAATTAATTTATTTAACATATTAAAATTTCCCAAAAGGCAAATCTAATTTTTTATTCGAATTCTACATGCCTTTATTGGCCTCTGTGCAAAATTTGGCTTAATTTGGAGTTCGTTTACACCCTCAAAAGAGGAGAGAGAAAAAGGAAATTATCTCAATGTCACTTTATTAAATAATATCGATTTTGTCACACCTTAGTTTCCTAATCAGTTTAATCGCATGATCTGAGTCGTCAATTTTTGGACCCAACGACCCCCGTGTCGTCTCCTACCTTGAGTAGGAGACCGCTGTCTCGTGAACAGTAACTTCCCCAACAGTCTTTGGTATTTCTTTCCTTTCTCTCTCAATTCTCAATCGTTTTTAATAATTTTTGGTGCGTTGAATCTGTGAGAGGATTATGCATCCTTCAAGCTATTATTTGATTGCTTTATCACTATATTTCAGATTTTCCAAAATGTGGGCACTGAGTTTCTCGGTCGTGTGCCGCTTATGTCCTAGATCAAACCCCCTGCCTATTTAAGCTCTACCCCAGACATCGTCGGCTCCCGAGGAACTCTCGCCTAACCTCAATCCCTCCACACAATGATGGGTTGGTCATTGGCAACCCTATTTTCTTTCTAAGTTTGCGGCGTCATTTTGGAGTTCATGGCAGAACTGGCGCATCAATTAGGCACATCGGTGAGTTCTTCCCCTTGTGTTCTTTCTTTCGGCGCTCTTTATTTCTCGAAACGTGGAGTTTCTTGGTTTTGCCCATATCGCTGCAAGCAGATTGGGATGCTCCAGCAGCCACGACGGGTGCTCATCTGGGGAAGAAACCCCTCGGTGCAATCTCCCTTCTACCCCTCTCCTTTTTCCACTTTGCAATGTTTTTCAACCGGGGGCTTTTTCGTCCTTTCGCCCTCTAGTTCCTTTGACTTGGGCGAGGTCAACCGAGAGGCTGATTGATGATGTGGCTTCTGCTTATTGGGCCAAGTCAAAGGTCGGCCCCGCTTCATCTATCCCTCTCTCGCGAGTTTTTTATCTTATGTGGATTTTTGAATTTTTCTGATTGGCCGAGATTGCAAAATTCATATCTTTTGCTGAGATTGTCCAAAAATTTCAAATAAATACTTGTTGGATTCAGAAAAATGCAATCTTTCTAATGGATTTGGTTTGTTCGCCTGAATATGATGTTTTATAGAGGTGATTTTAATGGATCTAATTAAATAAGATAATAACTTGTATAATTTATAACTAAATATATAAAAGTGAGAAAAATATTATAAAATATGTTTTGAACTCAGGAAAATATAACCTAAAATATAGTGTGATTTTTATAACCTAATCCACCAATAATATAAAGGCAATTTTTTAGGGTTTTGAATAATTAATGGAACCCTAACCCTAATTCCACATATATGCTTAATATGTTCTTTGAATGCCTAGTCTTAGACATAGATGTGACTTTGGATCGTTTGACTCTGAAGTTGAGGCATGTTTGCATCCCCGATTATTCTTCTTGAGCAATTATCCTTTTTTTGTCTTACTCTTGGTCCTATGGACATTAGCCTACACATTGTCTTGTTCTTTTGAAATCATGCTTCATGTGAAGTATCTTATTTTGTTATTGATCTTGTGATCATGGATATTATCTTGGAATCTTATCTTGTTGCCTTGGTGCAAGTGGACTTTTGATGATATATACCCACTGTGATGTGGATTTTACTTGTTGATGTGTGCCCACTTTGAAGTGGACTTGTTTATATGTTTGTTTTGTCCATTGTGTGATGGCAACATTGTATAAATCTGACTATACTTCTCTACTTGCCTCTACATTTAACATGCTATGTGATTCAGTAGCACTAGAGTAGTGTAATTACATTGGTTTTGTCTCATTATGCAACATGACAACATTGTGATATCTTTGGGATGGAGGATGTGTGATTCCCCATACCCAGGCAGGATGTGTGATTCCTGGCCCATGTTATATATATATTTGGATGGTGGATGTGTGATTCCCCATGCTAGGGCAAGATGTGTGATTCTTGGCCCATGTCTCACCAGGTTCAAGATGTGTGATTCTTGACCGCCGTTGTTATTTATATTTTTCTAGGGCTATGCTTATCTCACATGCATGCAGGTTGATGATGATATGTGCCTTGTTTCCCACCATGGTAGTGGATGTATATATTTATAGCACATTCTTTTTATGTTGATTTATGGAAAGTATCTCCTTTAATGTGATTCTTTCTCTTGATACCCATTTGGGTGGTACTTATCTCTTGCATGGGAAGCCTTTTATTTTGTTGTCCCTTATTCTTTATAAATTGCTCAATTTTCTTTTTAGTATGCACATACCAGCCTTTGCTGATGTTTCCTTTTGCTTCTCCTTTGCTGGGGTATGCTTCCAACCCTAGGTGGAGGACCTGGTTGACAAGACATGTTGACCTGGACTTAGGTTGTAAAGTTAAATCTTGGAGACAGTATTGAGGTGGTTTATATTTCCTCTACATGGATCCTTATGATGTAAGTTTGTAACCCTTTGTTTTATAATTGAATAGTCAAATATTTTTTTCTGCTGCTATACATTGGTCTTTTGATTACCATTATATAAAGATTTGAAAATTTTACACCCACTCCATCATACCTTCTGAGTATGTTTGGACTGGAGGTTTTGTTATTCAAATTTTTAGTAGAGAGGTGGTTTCACTTCTTTACACACCAAGTGGCATAAGATCCATTTGAATGTAGAATCATGAGAAAGGAAGAGCACAATAGGAAGGGTATACCTCTCACAACATAGTGGTACCATCCCAAGGGTTTCTAACAAAGGGGGGTTATTGGTCCTACCGTTAGCAAACAAGTTACAACTTTTTATGTATTATTCACTTTTCACTTTGATTCCTTGCTAGTTTCAAAGGATTTTAACATGATTATCATACATCATTACTCTTTCATGTTAGTCATTTATCATATTTATGTGTATCTTCTCATTTATCATGTTTCTTATTCACCCTTTTAGGGGTTACTTCATCATAATTCTTATTCTTATCCATCCATCGGGGATTATTTCCCTTTAATTTCTTTTATATGTCATGATAATTTTACATTAACATCTTTTACACATAGGGGTGGGTATGAGATTAACTCAGGTTCCTCTTTGTTCATTCATCTTTATCTGCTTTTATTATCTCATATTGCTATTATTATTAGAATTTTTTTATTCTTATATGAATTTTACACCTTAGGTTATTACACTAACACATATTCATCTTTCTTTTACTATATTATTTTCCAGAATCATAATTTTAGGAAATCCTTCTTAACTTATTTTCATTCGAATTTAAGCTTTTTGGTGTCATATCTCTTTCTTTAATCATCAAACTTTCAAGTTTTGAGGAGGTAGGATATGATTTTCACCTTTCCTTTAGGGTATAATTAAGATATTTTCACCATAATTTCTTAATTATTATTCTCTTTCAATTATTTCCAACTAACTACTTGATCAGGGTAATCGGAAAGATATTAATCAAAGAGTTCTACACTTGCCTTTCTTTCAGTAAATGAATACCAATCTAGGGCATCCAAGTACTAAATTCAGGAAGTATGCATTATGTTCATGTGATTTTGATTACTTAGTTATCCTCCTAGTCCTAAGTCCCAGTGTCCCTATAGGCTTAGCGAACCTAGATCTCTAATACCACCAAATGTGACAACCTATCACACAAAGTGATATTACTCAAAACTCAAACATAATCAATCGCTAATAAAACACATGTCTAAAAAGAGGGTTAATTAAAACTGATTAAATTTTCAAAAACTTACTCAACAATATTTTCTTAAAAGCCCAACATCTCAGGTTATTTCATAAATATCAAAAGTATCTTGACAAGGCTTCATGACCTTGCCCACAACATATACAAATATACACATGAGGTATCATCTACATGTACAACATCAGAATACTATGAAAGCTCGAGTCGATAAAACACTATATACAAAACTCTCCCACCTGTACTTGAGAGTACATGGATGACTCTAGGACATGCTAGACATCTAATCAACTCCTTCTCTGTTCCATCAAATCAGATCCTCCTCATTGCCACAGGTCCACTACTACTAGTGACAATCACCTAAAAAGATTGTGGTGACCCATGGCTGAGATCCATGTCCTAATGAGAGATATAACTCTCAACAATGCTTATTGATTACAACATGTTATGTTATTAAGCAAGTTAAGTAGATTAAGACGATTAAATAGATAGATAGATAAAGTAACATAATGGAATTATCAGTTATAATGACTTTTTTAAGAGAAATTCTAATCAGAGTCTTAGAAGCTAGCATTATTCTCACTTACTAGATGTAGCTATTACTATGAGGATAACCATCATCATGAGCCTAACTAGCATCATAAATATTTATAATAGTATGAGCATATTTGAATAATAGGAGCATGTCTAACAATATAGAATGACTAGATTCATGAACAAAACTAATAGCATAAGCATATCTAATAGTATACTATATGTGACAACATAGGCATATCTAATAGGATGAGAAAAGCTAACAACATGAGCATGTCTCATAGAATATCATGTCTAACACGATAAGCATATCTACATATTAAGTAGAGTTAATAGCATAAGCACAACTATCATCATAAGCATTATTAGTAGTATAAGCATAGCTAACTACATAGGCATGGCTAGTATTATAAATATAGCTAATGGCATAAGATAACTTTAATCATAAACATAACCAAGAGTGGCAGTATTTCTAAGAACATAAGCATGGTTACTTCTCTTATATCACTATACATCATCCATATGTGAAAAGAGAAAACAAGGGTCATCATCCAATGTGAAGCATGTTTAATCCTAACAAAAATGCTACACGGTTGTTTATATATTTTATTAAGACATGGGGAGTTGAGGTAAACCACTAAAACTCCAACGGACCACTACTAAGTCAAAATCTATTTCGTACAAGATCTAAGATGACTGGAATCCCAAGATATCATCTGTGAGTCTAATGCAGTGACATATAAAGTCAAACTACAAAACCACCTGGTCCACCCTTGGTATATAGGCCATGGTACTAGACACTAGGGTATACAAAATCCTACCACCAAGTTAGAACTGCATTTGTCCTAAAACATGTCACATTTACAACTCTTCGAGACATGACTGTAGTCATTCTCACACCAAGCCATGACGGTAGCCATCCTCCATACACCTGGGGTCAAGATGACAAGGACACATAGTCTCTTACACCTCGCATACTCAAAAGTATGCACTCTAAGTTTCCTTTAGGAATACTCATTTCACCATCCATCAAGTTTTGACACTGGAATAGATCTATGACATAGGGAACTACATGATTAGGGTTACACCTTGATTAGTTATTGCCAATTGGGTGAATTAAGGTGGAATCAAATAACTGGAAAAACAAAACCTAATTCATTTCTAGAAAGCATTAATATATAACAACTCCAAAAGATATGAAATGTATGAGGCATAGTCCTTATTTCAAAATCACAGGGTACTATTTCATTGTCATTCATGAGACTCTACTTGTCATCACACTAACACAAGATATAAATCCTTATTACAATATCCCATTGTACCAACCCTTATCACATCATGAAAAGGATCACACCTTCATTAGGATTCAACCATGCCCAAAGGTCATTAAGACCATCACATTATCTCCTACAAGAACATCATTATCATCCCATACCTTCCAAAAGGATCAAAAATCCATCATCATATTTGTAATACATATGTTCAGCATAACATTTGGATAAAACACTAAAAGATGTTCACAAGATAATATAGTAAGGTTATCTTAGCATTAAGTAAATTCCTTTATAATAATAATATGTAATGGAACTAGGTATGATTAACCACCATCATTTAGTTGTACTAGTATTAGATTCAACAACGCAAGTTGATTTAACATTATGAATCAACACTTCACAACAATCTTAAATTTATATTCATTTGAGGGTAAAGGTAAGACTAAAAACTCATGGTCTTAAAACCATTGTATCCTAAATCGTCAAATCCCCACCGTCATATCAAGTGTAAAAAACACAACCCATAAAATCATAGACCACACATCAGAACATCAGGTTCCAGGCAATTAAAACAATTGCATCTTGTATATGAATCACCACCATTGAATCATGGTTGCATTAGACATAACCATAACATTAGGGCATCAAACCCAAACCTTATAAGTATAAATACTCACCCAAGACCTTTGGATTTTAGATAGGTAAAACCATCAGATGCAAAACATGTAAAACCTTGAGACATTCATCTAAGAAAACCATGAAGTTATGACCTAGAAAGACCATGTATCACGATCAGATGTGAGCCTTAAACTCACCATCAGTTGTGAGCTCTAGGCTCACCATAGGTTGTGGGCTCGAAGCTCACCATCATTCATGGGATCTAGTCTCACCATCGGTTTCAATAGTAAGGAAACCCATCAAGTTAGATATTAGTGAAATTTTCATTTGTCTTAGCTAAGCAAACTATCGATTGAGTAACTAAGTGAATTGTCATTCTAATAGTTAGAGAAAAACAATCCATAACATTTTAGGATAACCATAGGTTGTGTCACTAAAGAGTACCATCGATCTAACACTAAGAGAAACCAGCAAATTAGTAATTAGGATAGACATCGATTGTGAACCTAGAGAGACCATTGAATTTCATCACTACATGGAAGAACAAACTTCAAACATCGAGTAAAACCATCGATTCATTAGAGGGGGGAAACCATCGCTTGGCTAGGGTTTAAGGAACCATCATGTGAACAAAATATAGGAGAAGCATGACCATCGGTTCTTGAGAACATTATGCCATAAAAAAGGCAACAAGATGTGAACCATCGGTTGTCACAAGAAGCTCAACCATCGGATGTTGAAGCAAGAAGGAAAAACAATTCATAGCACCTAAGGAAAACCATCATTTGTAAGGGCTAAGACAACCATCGATCATTCAGTGAAGAAGGAAAGATACCCATTGTTTCTTGAGCTCATTAAAGTCATCAAAAAAGTGACTAAGGTACCACCAACATTTCTTCCAAAAATCCAAACCATCAGGTCACACAACAAAAGAGAAATTAGTTCAAGGCACTAAGGAAAACACATTGCTTCATCACTCAAGAACTATTATTTGATATGGTTATGGAAACCATCGACCATCCAAAGGTAAGAGTAACATAATCATTGGTTTTCTCAGATTCTAACAAGGTCACTAAATCAGTAACAAAGCACAACCATCATTCTACACAAGGAACTAACCATCAAATCATGAGGCAAGGTAGAAATTAGTTCAAAACATATCAAGGATATTCATCGATTCTCACCACAACAACACCATCGGTTCATGGTCAAGAAAAGTCTAAACCTAATCTTAAAAAGCAGAGAACGTGCATAAGATTGAGGAGAGTAACAAGAAGATTATCTACTCAAGAATCATCACATATATGCACAACTTAACTAAGGATTTGAATTTTATACTCATTACTATGTCTTAGAGCAAGATTTGTTCATGGCAAGTTAAAAGTAAGCAATAAACATGAAGAGAGTTATATAACTTGCCTCAAAGATGAAGATGAGGCTCCAAACAGCAAGGTGGCTCAGGGGAAAAGAGAAGGAAATCCTAGCTTTGAGCTCTTCACCCGTCCAAACTAGTTTTTCTCTAAGAACAAGCAACCCTAGGTCAAGGAAGCAAGAAGAAAGGTGTTCTTCAAGAGTTATAGCACAAACTCCACCATGGAAATCATAGATCCGACCAAGAAGAAGAGAGGGGAAGGTAGACTAGCAAGGAAAACGAAGTAAAGAGAGAAGATTTTACTTTTTTGGTTCAAGAACAAGCTAATGAAGCTCCAAAATCGAAGGGAGGGTGGATTCAAGCTCTAGGTGCACATGCAAGTAGATCGACCAAGCTTCATCCACCTTGGGCTCCTTCTTCTCACCAAGTAGGGGAAACGATCTCCAGGAAGAAAGAAAGAAGATAGGGTGAAGTGAGTTTTTAAGGACCCATTTGCATGCAAGGAGGGAAGTATAAAAAGCTAAAAGAGTGAGAGAATGAAGAGGCAAGGTGTTTTAGTCAAACTTACCAAGTATCCATGGTCAAGAGAATCTTTTTCATGCATCCCAAAAGCCCATTATTAGTAGAAGTCAAGAGTCCCACCAAAAATTGATTCCCAGGTCAGACGCCAACCCAACTCATAAGAAAACCCATTGAATCTATTACACAAGGTAGCCCATCTATGAGAGGAAATCTGAAGTTCAACCTTAGGTAGATGTCACACACAAAATCAAGGTGCATCTAGGTGCCCCATGGTACAACTAACTCCAAATTGATACGAAAACATGTGAGACACAACAACCATGTCAAATATTACAAGAAAAACCTCAGATATCGGTGAATTGCATAAAAGTACAAAACATGCACAAAATTACATAACTTGCACAAACAGTGTTCAAACTAGGCCAAATATTTGAAACATTGCATATTTAACTGATATCAAAGCATAAGACAAAGTTTGATTAAGAATATAATCATCCATGTAGGTAAATTAAGCATAAGTAGGGTTTAGGCTATGTCAGGGGTCTTACAAAAAAAAATTCATCGTGAGCGTGCAACATATAAGAATTTACCTGATCTCTGGTACGTATATGGTCAAACTAAAAAATCTAAGTCAACATGTATTCCAAATGATATTGGCTATACCTTCATGTAGTACTTCACCCTCTCGGACATCGGCTTGGGTTGTTACCTAGAGGGAGCTCAAGTCCAACCCCTAGTTTGAGATGATAGAAGTTGAATTGTCTTTTGGGACTTCCTCCATCATAATGTCACGGTCTTGTTTCCATCGTATGAAATTGTGAAGGATACAACATGGTAATATAATATGATATTGTGTATACATGGGGTACGTCGTGCCTTTATGCAGGTAAGCAAACTTCCTCTTCAACACACCAAATTCCAGCTCAAAAATATTCCATAATTGTTCATGATGGTGGTTGAACAACTCCTTCTTATTGTATGCATGATTGTAGTCAGATATATAATAAGTGGTGTAGCAAAATGGGGCAAGAAACGGACATGTGTTAGTGTATCCTGCATCGACCAGGTAATGCTTACCTGGCGGGATTTTGGACCCATTGGTCATGGACACTGACTGGAGGACCCGGATGTCTCTTATAAACCCCCCCTACAAAATGTACATAAACTCCATGTAGAAGTCCACAACAACCATGACATTTAGTGAGTATAGCATCCCCCAAGTGTGATCTATAAAACAATATCACTAAAGCATGGACCATAAAGATGACACTTGGGGAACGTCAAAATAGCTTGTCATTCAATGCATAATAATAACTTTACACATGATATAGATACATTGATTCTCATATACATTCTACTAATAAAACTTAAAAAAAAGGGAACATGATACTTGATATAAATGATAAACTAGTTAAACCTCCTTGGATATTATAGATGACACCCCATTAGGACTTGAACTTGTATGTAGATCCACCTCCTAAGAGCTATCCAATGTTGTAGAGAATCTATGTGCATCCACACAACCATGCATTCAACAAAACATTGTAAGTGGTTGAGTTCCTGTAATAATATAACATAACTTAACATAAATCTTAAAAATTGATATGAACATGTATAAGCATTATTAATGGCTTTAGGATGCATTCTTAACTTGATTAAGCATTCGTATAAGGGAACCTACTCAATGAATCTTATGTGATCTGATCTCACAACACACGAGGTGTGTAGACTTCTGAACACACTGAAAGTGAACATGATTGGGCTTGAAAAATAAACATAAACATCACTGCAAACACTAAAAGTGAATAGGATTGGGCTTGAATCCATAAAGTGAACGAGGATCATGAGGCACCAACCTTTCATAAACATGTTAATGAGTAGGGCCTAATTATTAGTTCTTATTCTGATCTAATATAATCTTATCTTACTTCAAATTTTCACTCATAAATGCATTATTGATCTTAAGCATGAAGAGGTATATTCTTTTAATTGATCTAATCTAGCATGAATATTAATGTTTTAAATCTTAATAAGATGTGCATATGATAAATACCTCTTAAAACACTAAAGTGCTTACATGATAACATATATAATATGATTATGCAAATAAAACTAAATGATGTAGTATAACAAAACCCAAGGCATGGGCCACTTCCCAAATTCATTGGGAACAAGCACCTAAAATCCTTATCTCAAATCTTTAATTTTCATGTCAATATAACCCAAACCCTAAATAATCTCTTATAAACCCCAACTGGTTCAATTCTTAAAATCCAAGAAACTAAAGTCAAAAATAGGATTTTTGACCTAGTTCAATGCCTAAATTTATAAAAAAATGATCAAAAACCATATAAAACTTGACCCCATTGGACATACCAATCAAAAGATATTAATTATCAACTATCAGTCAATAAGAATGAAGACAAAAGCATGTACCCTATTACTAGATTGGATAAAACAAAACTCAAATTACCCATTTGCCCCTCCCTTCTATATTCCCAAACTATATGCGTGACACCAATAAAACATGTGATCTTACCCAAAATCATATTGTGGAAAAGTTCCTAAATGACCCTTGGGTGCCAGATGAGATAATTAAAATCTTAGGGTAGCACAGTGAATTCTGTCAGAGGCGTCTTCTTCTCTGGTCCAAAGGACCATGGCACGATCCATGCTCTACAGGAGTAAGTGGTTGGAAACATGATTGTATTGGGATTGAAATACACTTAAGTGTATTCAAGCCTCACTATATATACTCAACAATATGCGCTTCAAATTTCCTTTAGGAATACTCATTTCACCATCCAACAAGTTCTGACACTAGATGGATCTATGACATAGGGCACTACATGATTAGGGTTACACCTTGATTAGTTATTTCCAATTGGGTGAATTAAGGTTGAATCAAACAAGTGGACAAACACAACCTAATTCATTTCTAGCAAGCATTAATATATAACATCTACAGAAGATATAAAATGTATGAGGCATAATCCTTATTTCAACATCATTGGGTACTATTTCATTTCCATTCATGAGACTCTACTTGTCATCACACCAACATAGGTTATAAATTCTTATCACAATATCCCAGGGTACCAATCCTTACAAAATCATGAAGACGATCACACCTCCATTAGGGTTCAACAATGCCCAAAGGTCACTAAGACCATCACATTATCTCATGCAAGAACATCATTATCTTCCCATACCTTCCAAAAGGCTCAACAACCCATCATTGTATTTGTGATACATATGTTCAACATTTAATTGAGATAAGGAACTAAAAGATGTTCATAGGATAACATAGTAAGGTTGTCTTAGAATTAAGGGCATTCCTTTATTTTAACAATATACAAGAGAACTAGATATAATTAACCACCATCATTTAGTTGTACTAGGGTTAGATTCAACAACGCAAGTTGAATTAACATTACGAATCAACACTTCACAATGATCTTAGGTTTATATTCATTTGAGGGAAAAGGTAAGACTAAAAACTCATGGACTTAAAGCCATTGTATCCTAAATCATCAAATTCCCACCATCATATCAAGTGCAATAAACACAACTTATCGAATCATAGACCACACATCAGACCATTGGGTACAAGGCAATTAAAACCATTACATTATGTATATGAATCACCGCCACACATCAGACCATTAGGGCATCAAACCCAAACCTTCTAAGTATAAATCTTCACCCAAGACCTTCGAACGTTAGATAGGTAAAATCATCGTATGCAAAACATGTAAAACCTTGAGACATTCATCCAGGAAAACCATTGATTTATGGCCTATAAAGACCATGTATCACCATTAGATGTAAGCCCTAAACTCACCATCGGTTGTGGGCTCTAGGATCACCATCAGTTGTGGTCTCTAGGCTCACCATTAGTTGTGTACTCTAGGCTCACCATAAGGTTTAAGAGTAAGGAAACCCATCAAGATAGATATTAGTAAAACCATCATTTGTCTTAGCCATACAAACCATTGATTGAGCAACTAAATGAACCATCATTCTAGTACTTAGAAAAAATAGTACATAACCTTTTAGGGTAACAATTAGTTGTGTCACTAAGGAGTACAACCGATCTAACACTTAGAGAAATCAACAAATTAGCAATTAGGATAGCCATCGATTGTGAAACTATTGAAACCATTGCATTTCATCACTATATGGAAGAAAAGACTTCAAAGATCAAGTAAAACCATCAATTATTAGCTGGGAAAAACCATCGTTTGGATAGGGTTTAAGGAACCATCATTTGAACAAAAGATAGGAGAAACATGACCATCAGTTCTTGAGCACATCAAGCCGTCAAAATAGCAACAAGGTGTAAACCATCAGTTGTCATAAAAAGCTCAACCATCATGTGTTGAACCAAGAATGGAAAACAGTTCATAACACCTAAAGAAAACCATCATTTGTGAGGGTTAAGACAACCATCAATATTTCAGTGAAGAAGGCAAGATATCTATTATTTATTGATCTCAATAAAATCATTAAAATAGTAACTAAGGTGCCACCAATGTTTCTTCCAAAACACCAAACCATCGGGCCACACAACGAAAGAGAAATAAGTTCAAGGCACTAAGGAAAACCCATTGTTTCAACACTCAAGAACTATTATTTGCTATGGTTATGGAAACCATCGACCATTAAAAGGTAAGAGTAATATAACCACTAGTTTTCTAGGCTTCTAACAAGGTCACCAAATCATTAACAAAGCACAAACATCATTCTACACAAGTAAATATCCATAGGATCATGAGTCAAGGTAGAAATCAATTCAAAACATATCAAGGATAGCCAATAATTCTCACCACCACCACAACATCTATTCATGGTCAAGAAAGGTTTAATGATCATATTCCAAAGCAGAGAATGTGCACAAGATTAAGGAGAGTAACAAGAAGATTGTCTACTCAAGAATCACCATATATATGCAAAACTTAACTAAGGATTCAAATTTTATACTAATTACTATTTTAGAGAAAGATTTGTTCATGGTAAGTTAAAAGTAAGTAATAAACATGAAGAGAGTTATATAACACACCTCAAGGATGAATATGAGGCTCCAAACAGCAAGGTCACTCGAGGAAATAGAGAATAAATCCTAGCTTTGAGCTCCCCGCTCGTCCAACCTAGCTTTTATGCAAGAACAAGCAACCTTAGGTCAAGTAAGCAAGAAGAAATGTGTTCTTCAAGAGTTCTATCACAAACTCCACCTTAGAAACCATAGATCTAACCAAGAAGAAGAGAGAGGAAGGTAGAACGGTAAGGAAAATGAAGTAAATAGGGAAGATATTACTTGTTACGTTCAAGAACAAGCTAAGGAAGCTCTGAAACCTTAAAGGGATGGTAGATCTGAGCTCTAGGTGCACATGCAAGTAGATCGACCAAGATTCATCCACCTTGGGCTCCTTCTTCTCCACCAAGTAGAGGAAACAAGATCCAAGAAGCTAGTAAGAAAAGAAGGTGAAGGGAGTGTGTAAGGGATCCATTTGCATGCAAGTAGGGAAGTATAAAAGGCTAAAGGAGCGAGAGAATGAAGGCAAGGTGTTTTTGTCAAACTTGCCAAGTTTCCATGGTCAAGAGCATCTTTTCCATGCAACCCAACAGCCCATTGTTAAAAGTAAGCAATAAACATGAAGAGAGTTATATAACTCGCCCCAAAGATGAAGATGAGGCTCCAAACAGCAAGGTCACTTGAGGAAAGAGACAAGAAAATCCTAGCTTTGAGCTCACCACTCTTCCAATCTAGCTTTTCTCCAAGAAAAAGTAACCCTAGGTCAAGGAAGCAAGAAGAAATGTATTCTTCAAGAGTTCTAGCACAAACTCCACCATGGAAGCTGGTGTTGTTTTGCACGCACGTATGATCTTTCGAATTTATAAGTTTCCCCTAACTAGGTTCACTCACAATACTAAAATATGCTCCTGCAAGCGCACGGGGTCATGTTATAGCATAGGTGAGAGGCAAACAAAGGGGGTCGAACCATAGGGATAGTGGGGCACTAGAGATTAGTTGGTTTTGGCTACATTCCTAAAGTGAAGATTAGGGTTAAAGGGTTTAAAAGGGGTTTTGGGTTGATTACACTAAGCAAGCAAACAAGTAAAGGGAATATGAAAAATAGATTACCAAAAACTAGATTATCCTAGGCAAGTTAGGTATAAGCAACTAGATTAAGCAAGAAAATAAGCAAGAGCAAGATGATCTCCACTACTTTAGTAAGGCAATTAGCAACTAAGAACTAAAGCTAAACACTAAAGCAAGAAAGAATCTAAGTTAACCCTAACTAGCAAGATTAGGCAATTAGCTAGAAGAAACAAAAGCAATTAAGCTAAATTAGCATTACCAAGCAAGAAGGCTAAGGTGGGTTTTAAGCAATTAATTAGGTAGGTGGTCCATTTGGGAATGTGGTTTGATATTAGTTGGGGGTGTCAACATGGCATGCAATTATCACAATTCAATCTAGATTACCAAATCAAACGACAAGGCAAGCGCTATTAGAATGTACCCTATACTACTAGTTGGAGAACTAGGATTAGGTGTAATTCTAGTAGGATTTGTCAAGTCTAGGTTTCTAGGGTAAGTGGTAATAGGTAAATTGAGCCAAGGGTAGGAATGGGAGTAGAGATGAGGGTTTTCACCTCATGCTACTAGCCATCTAGCCTTTAGAAAGCTCTAGGCAATTGCACTAATCACAGTTATACTAGCTACTTAGATCTCACACTCACTTGTGGAAGGAGGGATATGTATGTAGTAATAAAGGGGCTAGCTAGGGATCCACTAATTGGACCTAGGATCCATTCCTAAGATTGCTACATACATTCCAATTCCTCCTAGAAGCTAAGTGTCATCAAACATCACAAAGCAAACAATTCATGCTTAAGAACAAAAACCACATGCAAGATAATGGGAAATGAGATAGAAGCAAAGGCAATCATCATAGAATGAAATTATGTTCATTACAAATTATTCTTCCCCAACATGGTATCAAAGTCACATTTTAACCCCAAACATCCCACCACTAGGGGCTTAGCTAGACATAATCAAAGAAAAGGCAAAAGAAAGGGGAAGAAGGGGATAGGACTCCATGGAGCTCGAAGTAGATCTTCCTTCTTCACCTCCTAGATGTTGTAGGGTGATTTCCTTCCTCCAATATGGATTATGGGCATGAAAATGGAGGGGGGTATGGTAGAAAACCTAGAAAAATAGGTTTCTATGGTGGAAATGAGGTGGAAATGGTGGGTGGAGAGCATAAATGCAGAGGGATTGCAATGAATGCTCAAGAGTGGGTTGAGAGGAGTAATGGAAGTTGGAAAAGTGTAACCTCCATGATGTGGCCACCACCAATCTATATATAGGTGGTGGGGAAGCACTAGGGTAAGTAGGGGCAAAGTAGGAAAAACAATGGTGGAAATGGGTAGGGTTAGGTAGTCACCACGGCTGTGTTGAGGTGCCACGACTGTGGTAGGGGTTGCATGGAATTATCGTGGGCTATGAAACGGCCGAGGTGGGAAGTGTTGTGGAAATGATAAGTATGTATGGTAGCCACATCCATGGCGGGGTGCCACGGTCATGGTGGGTAGGGGGTACCACGGCCGTGTTGGAGGAGGAGGCCACGGGCGAGGCAGCTTGGAGGTTGTTGTGTCTTCAATTCACCACAAGCATGGGGAGTGCCACAGGCGAGGCAGCTTGGAGGTCATCATGTCTTTAGTTCGCCACAGGCATGGGGAGCGCCACAAGTGAGGTGGTCTTCAAGGGCCACAGTCGTGGTGATGGCCATGACTGTGGTCATTCATGTGTAAAATGGAACACTTCCCTATTGATTTTGGGGATCTTCATGCATAAATCGCCACAGGCGAGGTGATGGCCACAAGAGAGTTGGAGTGTGTTGGCCACAGCCATTCTAGGGGCCAAGGCTGTGGGGTCTCCAGTGACCATGGACATTTTGAGCTCTACAGTCATGGTCATTCATGTATAAATTGAGCATATTCCCTATTGATTTTGGAGCTCTTTGTGCATAAATTACCACGACCGTGGTGGATGTACCATGGCCGTTTTGGGCATTTTGGTGCTGATTTTTACTTCATCTTCTTCATCTAGCCTACTTTTGCTTTGAATTGCTCGTGCATCCAAGGACAACTCAGGGAAGAGATAGGTCCACTCTTGGGGTATAAGACCCCATAGACGTCCTTCATCTCTCTCACATGCATCAATGCATGCATAAGTGACCTAAAATACACACAAATGGAGGCATAAGTGCATTTATCATAAAAGATCACATTGAGGGGAATAACTTGTAATCTAAACTATTTAGACGTGATTATCATGCAAAAAGGCACAGGATGAAGCCCTAAAATAGGGCTGCAGCACCACCCCAAACTTAAAACATAATTTTCCTCAAGTATGCTCCAACTTAATCTCTCTCTTCAATTTCTTTCAATAAACAACACTGAAAAATGCATAGCAAAAGATGATTATTAACTAAATGGTCTTAAAAGTGACTAAGTGCATGTGTTCCACCTCTATCCTCTCCTCTATAACATACCAATCATGAAATGATCACTGAGCATACAAACTTCAAATGTAGAGCATAAAATGCACAAGCTTTCAATATGTCCTTCATGTAATTACATGTAAACTATTTCATGTTGGCGTTAATCAATGATGACTAGGAGTGTTGTGTCACTTTCATGCATTCAATCGTATGTCTCAAACCACACCAAATGACCCACATGGCTGTAGAAATGGTAAAGTGAGCTAGATTTGATGTTTTCTAGCTCAATGGGTATGAAAAAGGAAGAAAGGATTGTGATAAGAGATTGGGGTGTTTTTGCACACTCATCTTTTTTTTTATTTAGATGCTCTTAAAAAGGAGCATCTTTTTATTTTCTTTTTGCTTTTTCTTTTCTTTTTCTCTTGGTGTAGGTAGGGAATATGGTGGATAGAGTGAAGTGGGGAGATGTAGATATGTCCACCCCAAACTTTTGGAGTTGGCCAAGGCTGAATGTGTGTTCTAAGGTATCCTTTCATGAGGTGGAGGGGTATGAAGATGGTGAGAGAAGAGTCGGGTCAAAGGGGGTCATTAGTGTAGTTCTCAACATAAGATTTCCTGCATGAAAACTAATCCAACACTTCATCAAATGATATCACATCACATGATTGAACAATATGAGATTCACATTTATATCAAGTGATTCCATAGGCTCTAAGCATTTATAGCTTTCTCAAATTCACAATTCAACTGAAACATTCACAAACTTGAGAGAAGTGGTGCACACGTAAAAAGTCAACAATAAAGACCGTATAGCAATAAAAGCTAAGAAAATAGAATGCATTTGTCAAAGACCAAAATTTTCATTTCAAACAGTGGAGATTAAGTTAAAACATGTTTTTAAGCAAGAATATCTAAATTTGGACAAAATTGGCCAAAATGATGCCAATTTGCAATCAATCACATCTAAACCTACATTTAGGGAATTTAAATCATAAAACATAAAATACTGATTAAAAACACACAAAAATTACCAAAAAACTACATGAGAATGCAATGCATGACGTGGAAGAGAAAAAGGGCAAATTTTTTGAAAAATTATAGAAAAATGCATGAAAAATTAAACTACATGTATGCATGAATGCTATTAAGAAGAAGTCTAAACTAACAAGGGTAAAAGCAAGCAATTCCAAAAATCTAGTAAGATGTGCAAACAAAATGAGAGATCAAGATAGGGTGGTGCATACCGCCTTACCACCCCAACTTTTGAATCATGTTGTCCTCAGCATGAAACTCAAGTTTAGGGATAGTAGGGTGAAGATCACGGCTGGTGTTGTGAATCAAAGGGTAGGTCCCCATGTAGTGGCTGATTAGGATGGTCTAGCTGGTGATGTTGAGGAGGTGGAGGTCCTGGATGGGCTAGAGGGAACTGGTAGTAATGGTCCCAATAATCATCTTGTGGGGGAGGGTAGGTCTCTTGGTATCCCAAAATACCACCCCAAAGTCTTCACCCCATTCAGGGTTTCTCTGTGCCTGCACATGGTGGTAGTGGTACAAGTGGTTGACCTACTTATGCATTTTCTATTGGTCCTATCACATGTACTGTTGTATGAGTTGTATGTCTTGCTGTGTCTTCTGGATGCCTTCAAGCTGTGCATGGATGGATGACATATCATATGCATTCACTGAAGGCTCCTATAGCTGGGATGTTGCCTCACCCCTTCTTCTCACCCTTCGGGGAATTCTTATTTGTTCTCCTCCCTCTTCTTCTTGTTGTTGTTCATTTGATTCTGTTATTTCTTTTTCTTGTGCAGCAGCGGGGTTGAAGTTTTCCCAGGGGTTGGCTTGCTCCCATTGATTCAACCTTTTTTGTAGTGCTTCAGGAGGGCCCAAGGCACTAAGAAGTGGGAAGGCGTGAGAGGGTAGCTCGAGAACTCTTGATCTTATGGATTTCACATTCTACAACAGCCTCTTATTCATGATTATGATCATTTGAGAGCGCACAAGGTGCTATAGATCAACAAATTGAGCTCCTTCGGCCTCATCAGTCCGGTGACAACAAAACCTAAGGATATAGCAATTGAGGTCACAATCCCTCCCATAACAAATGGAGTCTTGATTTTGAAGGGAACTGTCCTCATGTGATCTATCAAGAGAGACCCTATGTTGATGTGTAGTTTCTTATCTAAACCATGTAGAACAAAGAGGTCCTTTTGTGAGATGCTTCCCTAATTGTCATACCTCCCTACAATCATGTTGGAAAGGACCTTTTGTACATATTTGAATAAGGGGTTGTTGATCAACATTGTATTTGATTTCCTAGCTATGTACCCTGGTGTCCCTATCAAACTGTACCAGAAATCATTGTATTCCAAGTCAACCTCTTTCTCAATCAAGCCATCACTCATCTTGTTTACTTCTTCGGGATCCTTTGCAAAGATGTAGTTTAGTTCAGAAGCAGTCAATGTTTGTATTTTGTTGAACATTGCAAACTTGATTGCTTCCTCCCCTTTGACCTTGATCTTCTCTAATGTGGCCAAGAACTACTGAGTTAACTCCACATATGTGGTTTGTGCTGTGAAAAGTACTTTCCACAAACCAGTTCTCTTCAGCTACCATACCACCTCTACTTTGATTCCTAGGTCTTCAATTACCTTTTGGCACCCATATCTAGTAGAGATAACTCTCCTGGACAAGCACTTGGGGTATATGGGTGTGATTTGCATCTTCTTCTGTCCTCTTCCATAAGCCATTCCCTCAGGGGCTTTGCCAAACTCCTTCAGCCTGTCCACCTCCAAGTATGCCAAAGTGTCCTCTAGCTCAGAATCCATTTCCTCTACAATAATATCATCATCATCTTCCTCAACCCCATAGGATCTTGACCCCAAGCTTGTGTCAAGATTTAGTGGTACTCATTACTCGGGGTATCACTGTGGTTGATCCTCTTCTTCTATCATCAATTGACGCCTTGCTTGCAGTTGTTGTTGTGGTCTCTCCCCCAATGAGGAGGTAGAGTGGCATGCTGCCATGGTCCTTAGACGCATCCTTGATGAAGACCCTTGCCCCACTTTTAGTAGGTTGTCACATTCAGGTCAACCTCATCGATCATATCATCGATGTTCTCCTATGATGCTTCCTCCTCCTCCTCTTCCATATACGTTTCATTTGTGATGTGGTGGTTGTCGGATAACTGGGTGTGGGAAGCACTCACAGACAACAAGAGGGGGAGCGATTGGGCAATGGAATTGGAAGGTGAGGGGTGTGGGAAGGCATGGGGACTTGGGAAGAGGCTCTCTTGGTGTGCATCTTGCCTCCGGTGATCACCTCAAGGCTCTATCATGCCCCCTTCTTCACTACCTTGGTAATTCCCTTCACTTTTTGGATATGGTGGTGGTGGTATGGCTGTGAATTTTAGATATTTGTGGAGAAGGCAAAATGGAGGTTGATTGATGGGCTGAATAGGTTAGGATGGATGCTTGGATGATGGAGGATGGATTGGTTGGAGGTTTTGGGTGAAATGGGTGGATTTTTGTGAGTTTTTGTATGGGGCGGTTATAATTGAGGTGGAGAATGAAAATGGAGATGGAGGCTAGATTCGCGGAGGTTTTGGGATGGAAACGGTAGAGGGATAGGTGGTGGAGGTGTAGAAAGTTGTTGGAGGTTGATTTCTTGGAGGATTTGGGCTGGAGAAGCAAGATTGGGAGTGTTGGGGGCATAGTACATCACCACAGCCATTCTGGAGTCAAGAAAATGAGTTTGTAAGTGATAGGGGTTGTGGTATCTTGTAGGGTTTAAGTGAAAAAATGTGTGGGGTTGGGTCCTGCCACAGCTGTGGTGGGTCGCCACAGTCATGGTGGGGGTTTGGTAGCATGGACGTGGCGGGTGCCACAGTTGTGGTGGGGGTGGAGATGGCTATAGATCGACTCTCTCTATAGTCATGGTGGGTGCCACGGTCATGGTGTGCTCCTCTCTCCTCGAATGTAGTGGGTCACCATGGTCGTGGTCATTCATGTACAAAATCCCCTTCATCCCTGTAACTCTTTTGAATTTTTGCACTTAATCGTCATGGCCATGGTGATCACCATGACCATCTTGCCTTCATGTCTCCATTTTCGTGTTGATGGCCACAGCCGTGTTGTTCAGTGTGTGCCATGGCCATTTCATTCTCCATGACTATGGTCATTCCTTCACAAATTTGGGGAAGTTACTATAACTTTCTTGAGGTTTTTCACTTAAATCACCACAGCCGTGGTGGTTCTTCGTGCAGTACTGTATCAACTCAAAGTCAAAAATTTTGATATCTTTGCAAAAAAAATTATTCTTGGCCACATTTCAACTTCAACAACCATGTCTTTCCCTCTCTTCAACCTATTTCTTGCATCTCATAAAAACTCAAACAAAAACTATCAAGCACAAGTGTACGTGAGTGTATTTCGTGGAAAAGAAAACAAAAGTATCAAAAAGTGAAGGTTGGGTGAAAAAGATCCCAAACCTAGGTGGGTTGCTTCCCACTAGTGCTAAATTTTATGCCTTAAGTCGGGCTTATTGATTCTTGACTTCATTCATCCTCGTGGGACTCCCAAAGCATCTTTGAAGTAAATGTCTCTCTCATGTGAATTCAAGAACATCTCCTCATCAATCTGATGTTCCTCCACTAGCATCACGATATCAAAATTTTGATTGGCTTTGTCTGAACCTACTTCCACAACTGATTTCAACCTTTGGCCATTCACAGTAAATTCTTTAGCTCCTTCTTTCTCACAAATCAACACAGCTCTGAATATACACCTATTTGATTAGATAAGGCCCTTCCCATCTAAATTGGAGTTTTTTAGGAAAGAAATTCATCCTTGAGTTATATAGCCATACCCATTTTCTGAGCTCAAAGTCTTTCTTCTTGATCATCTTATCATGTAGAAACTTTGTTCTCTCTTTGTAGCACTTGGACATTTCATAAGCTTCATGTCACATCTCCTCTAATTCATTTAGATGAAACTTCCTCTTCAAACCGACATTCTCCCCATCAAACTCCATGGCCTTCAAAGCCCATAATGCCTTGTGTTGCATCTCAACTGGTAGATGACAGTTTTTTCCATACACAATCTTGAACGGTGTGGTGCCAATCGGGGCTTTGTATGTAGTCCTATAAGCCCATAAAGCCTCACTGAGACGTAATGACCAATCCTTGCGGTCTGGCCTCACTGTCTTCTCTAGAATGAGTTTTCTCTCCTGATTGGCCAACTCAACTTGACCACTCATTTGGGGTGGTAAGGAGTAGCCACACGATGATTCACTCTGTGTTTATTAAGTAAGCCTTCAAAAGTGTGATGGATGAAGTGACTTCCCCCATCATTAATCATTGCTCTTGGAATGCCAAACCAGCTAAAGATATTTGATTTCATGAAGTCACACACAACTTTGTGATCATTTATTCTAGTTGAAACAGTCTCAATCCACTTTGACACATAATCAACGGCAACCAGAATGTAGACATATCTGAAAGAGGGAGGAAAAGGACCTATGAAGTCAATCCCCCAAACATCAAACACATCCATCACAAGAATGGGTGATAGAGGCATCATGTCTCACTTTGAGATAGCGCCTACCTTTTGGCACTTCAAACTGCACTTACAAAATACATGACAATATTTAAACAAGGAGGGCCAATAGAATCCACTTTGGAGAACCTTGGAAGACATGTGTTTCCCACCAAAATGGCCTCCACATACCCCGGAACGACACATAGATAGAATTTCCTACTGCTCCATCTCTGTAACACATCTCCAAATAAGTTGGTCAGGGCAATATTTGAAAAGATGAGGATCATCCCAAACATAATTTTTGACCATAGAAAATAGCCTTTTGCTTTCCTCCCTTGTCTATGTGCTTGGTATACCATGGCCTTTGAGTGGATAAGAGTAGGAAGAGCTTCTCATGCAGCATTGTTTTTTTTATTCTACTTGTATCATCAAAGGGTGCTTCAATTCAGGAGAGATGGTTGATGGCTGAATTTTCCACTCCCTTCTTGTCTACAATCTCAATATCAAATTCTTGAAGCAACAAGATCCAACGGATCAACCTTGGCTTTGAGTCTTTCTTTTCCATGAGATACTTTAATGTGGCATGGTCTATGTATATCACTACCTTGTTTTGCAAAAGATATGGTCAAAACTTGTCAAGAGCAAAGTTAACCGCAAGCAACTCTTTTCCTGTAGTCATGTAGTTTCTTTGTGCTTCATCTAGAGTCTTGCTAGCATAATAGATGGCATGCAGGATCTGACCAATTCTTTGGCCTAGCACAACCCCCATTTCTATGTTGGATGCATCAATCATGATCTCAAATGGCAAAGAGAAGTTCAGAGGCTGTATTATAGGAGCAGAAATGAGCTTTTCCTTCATGTGGTTGAATGCTTCAACACACTTGTCATCAAAGTGAAATTCAACATCTTTTTCCAACAAATGACATAGAGGTCTTGAGATTTTGCTAAAATCCTTGATGAAACGATGATAGAATCATGCATGTCCCAAGAAAGATTGGACATGTCTTATGTTAGAAGGAATGGTAAGAGTAGAAATGAGGCCCACCTTGGCCCTATCAACCTCAATACCGTCTTTTGAAACCCGGTGGCCCAGAACTATGTCTTCAGGCACCATGAAATGGCTCTTTTCCTAAGATAGCATGAGGTGAACCTTGACACATCTCTCAAGAATAGAAGCCAAGTGGAGAAAACACTCATCAAAGGTTTTACCAAAAACTGAGAAATCATCCATGAACACTTCAAGTGACAAATCAAGCATAACAGCGAAGATCGAAGCCACACATCTCTAAAAAGTGGAAGGGGCATTACACAACGCAAATGGCATTCTCCAGTAAGCAAAAGTACCACTAGGGCAAGTGAATGTCGTCTTTTCTTAGTCCATGGAATGCATAGCAATCTGGAAGTACCCAGAGTATCCATCAAGAAAGAAATAGAAACTTTGTCATACTAACCTCTCTAGAATCTGATCAAGAAATGGAAGAGGATAGTGATCCTTCTTAGCCTTCTCATTGAGCTTTCTATAGTATACACACATTCTCCATTTATATTGTTCTCTAACTGGCATCATTTCACCATCATCATTCTCTACCACTGTGTTCCCACCCCTCTTTGGTACAACCTATATGGGACTCACCCATGTGTTATGAGAAATCAGATAAATAATCCCAGCATCTAACAACTTCATGATCTCTTGGGTCACAACTTCCTTCAATTTTGGGTTCAACTTCCTTTGCATTTGGATGGTTGGCCTTGCATCATCCTCCAAATAGATCCTATGCACACAAATGGAGGGGTCAATACCCCTCAAATCAGCAATGGACCATCCAATGGCCTAAATGTTCTTCTTTAGGACTTTAATCAATGCCTCTTCTTATTTCGGAGAGAGAATGAAAGAAATGATCACCGAGAGGGTGTCATTGGATCCTACAAAAGTATGCTTCAATCCTTTCAGGGAGTGGCTTGAGTTTAAGAGTTGGAGGTTCTTCAAGAGAGTTCTTCAATGGTTCAAAAATTGATGGGAGGTCCTCACTTGCAGCCACCAAGGCTATCTCGTTCACTTCATCCTCTTCATCATCATCACAATCGGGGAACTCAACAATGGGTTCTAAACCTCTACCTTGAGTGGAAGTCTGAATACACACAAGTAGGCACTCCTCCACAATCTCATCAAGGCATTCAACAAGATAGCAATCTTCTTCTGTGGCACCTATCACCTTGGATGTAGCTGAAGACTTGAATATGTTCAACCGAATCTTCATGTACATAAATGTCACATACATGGTCCCAGTTCTCACGTAGATCATGGCATCATCTGTAGCTAAGAAGGACCTCCCTAAGATGATAGGGACTCTACTTGTGTCCTTTTCCATATCTAGCATAATGAAGTCAGTGGGGAAGAATGTGGAAGTCTCATCATCAAGTCTAACTAGCACATCATCAACACACCCTCTAGGTGTCTTCATTAATCAGTCGACTAACTACAAAGTACAATGAGCTGGACTTAATTGTTCCATTTGGAACTCAGCAAACACATCATATGGCATCAAGTTCATGCTAGAACCTAAGTCTAGAAGGGTTTGGTCTATGCGGTGTGCTCCAATGTAACATGAAATGATGGGAGCATCGGGGTCTTTCCTCTTTCTCAGCATGGTGTGCTATAGAATTGAGCTCACTTTCTCAGTGAGCTTGACCTTCTTGGGTGTTCTCCCCAATGTTTTTCTTTTAAAAGTGCACAAATATTTTAGAAACTTGGCATAGGAAGGGATTTGATTGACTGCATCAAGCAAAGGAATGTTTATCTTCACTTGTTTGAAATTTTCCATGATATCTTCAGTATGTTTCTTCTTTCTTCTCTCAACATAAGGCTCCTTAAGAGCATCAAGAAATGGGAGAAGTTGGGCTCCCAAACGCTCAGATCATTAGAATCATCAACTGGAATCACGGGAATCATGGTATCACTGCTCTGTATCACAGTATCACTGCTCGGTGTTATTGTATCAACTCTAGTTCCTGTCATAGTATCATCAATCTAGATCTTAGTATCAACCTATCTGGTCACAGTATCACCTCTATCCTCCGTGGTTGTCCTCTCAACAACAGTACCACAGGGCTGCTCCAAAGTCCGACCACTCCTCAAAACCATCACCGCCTTCACATGCTCATGGGTAGAGGAGGAGGAAGCTTGTGGATTTGGTTGTGGCTATTGAGGTGGTTGTGATCTTTGGTGGGGTGAGTTGGGATTTTGAAGGATGAGTTGTGGTTGTGGTTGTTGTTGTGGTTGTGGTTGATGTGGATGGGGTGATATTGCAGAGAAGGTTGTTAGTATGAGTGAGGTGGAGGTGGAGCATATTGATAGTTGAGAGGAGATTGAGGAGGTGGTGGAGCATATAGATTTGGTGGTGCTTGATATTAAGGTGGAGTATATGAAATTTGAGCATTTCCCATGAAAGTGCCATCATTGTTTGGATTTGGCATTGGTTGGGATGGGAGTCTTCCTTCCTCCCTCCCAGTAAGTGAAAGAGATATTTGGTCCAATTTTTGCTCAAGACGTCTAATGGACTGCCCATGAGAGGACACATCTTTCTTTACCTCATCCAAACTTCTCAATTTTCCAAGAACTTCATCTTCAAATTTTGAGTTATACCTTGGCCTTGGATGCCCTTGTCCTTGACCATCTTCATTTTGTTGTTTCCATGAAAAATTAGGATGGTTTCTTCACTCGGGAGTGTAAGTCCCTTTAGACATAGGACCTTGGTTGTTTCAGTTGCTAAAAGAGTGCAAAGCATGAACTTCCTCTTCTTCAGCTTCAACCTCCATGGTGGATTGACTAGAAGAACCACCAGCTTGGCTCTTCATCATATTCATCATGTCTACCATCATCTTCTTCATGGCAAGGTTGGCTAAGGAGCAGGCTGGAGTTGTGGGAGGAGGTGGAGGGGTGTAGTTTTAGCTACACTATTCCCCTTTAGTAGAAACTCGATGGTGAGAATTTTCAACAGGGTGTTCAAACTATGGTCATGACTCCTTAGGTTCCTTCGCCATGAATATGCCTCTACATGGTGAGTCTACATTGTTATGGCTTAACTCTTCAAGCCCAGTGTAGAAAGCTTGGACCAGCTACCATAAGGGTACCTCGTGATGAGGGTAGTCACGTAGGAGATTTTGGAATCTTTCACACACCTCGTGTAAAGGTTCAATTTCTTTTTGGGCGAAGGTGGTGATACATCTTCACATGTGAGTCAGCTTGGCAATTGGAATGAACTTCTTGAGAAACTCATTTTTTATCGCATTTCACATCACCAGCTCCAGCTTTGAAATGTACCATTCTTTGGCCTTCTCCTTTAGAGAGAAAGGGAAGAGTGTCCTCCAGATGGAATTATTGATGGCAACGGGTGTGCAGAAGGTAGAACAAGTCTCAAGGAAGGTGTCGATATGATGGTAGGGATTTTCATTCTCCATCCCATAGTAGGTAGGGAGGAGTCTAAGAAGTAAAGATGGAATGGAGAATTGGTGACCTAGAATTTGATCAACAAGGGTGGCAATGGACGAATTGTAGTTCCATGGGGTGAAATACTTGTGGAGGGGGCAGTTAGGCTACGGTGGTTGAGCATTTCCATGAGGTTCATTTTCTGCCATGTCGACTACTTGGTGTTTCTTGCAACGGCTTTGGTGTCTCCTCCTACCTATCTCAGGGCCATACAACACCAAGTTAGTACAAGTAGAATGCGTATGGTACATGCACAACTGTCACCTACACAATACACAAACAAGCAACAAGAAACCAAGTTAGAATGGCAGTAAGCAAAAGTGAACAAAGAATAAAGAATATCAATGATGAGGGAAGTAGAAAAGGCTAAGATAAACTAACTATCTAGGTCGAGCACCTCTATCCCCGACAATGGCGCCAGAAAGCTCGGTGCAGTTTTGCATGCATGTATGATCTTTCGAACTTATAAGGTTTCCCTAACTAGGTTCACTCACAATACTAAAATATGCTCCTGCAAGCGCACGGGGTCATGTTATAGCATAGGTCAGAGGAAAACAAAGGGAGTCAAAGCACAAGGATAGAGCGGGCACTAGAGCTTAGTTGGTGTTGTCTACATTCCTAAAGTGGAGATTAGGGTTGAAGGGTTTAAAAGGGGTTTTGGTTTGATTACACTATGCAAGCAAGCAAGTAAAGGCAATATGAAAACTAGATTATCCTAGGCAAGTTAGATCTAAGAAACTAGATTAAGAAAGCAACTAAGAAAGAGAAATATGATCTACACTACTCTAGCAAGGCAATTAGCAACTAAGAACTAAGCTAAACACTAAAGCAAGCAAGAATCTAAGTTAACCCTAACTAGCAAGACTAGGCAATTAGCTAGAAGAAACAAAGACAATTAAACTAAACTAGCATTAACAAGCAATAATGCTAAGGTGGGTTTCAAGCAATGAATTAGGTAGGCGGGACGTTTGGGAATGCAATTTGATATTAGTTTGGGGGTGTCAACATGGCATGCAATTATCACAATTCAATCTAGATTACCAAACCAAACGATAACGCAAGTGCTATTAGAATGTACCCTATACTACTAGTTGGAGAACTGGGGTTAGGTGTAATTCTAGTAGGACTTGTCAAGTCTAGGTTTCTAGGGTAAGTGGTATTAGGGCAATTGAGAGCCAAGGGTAGGAATGGGAGTAGAGATCAGGGTTTTTCACTTCATGCTACTAGCCATCTAGCCTTTAGAAAGCTCTAGGCAATTGCACTAATCACACTTACACTAGATACTTAGATCTCACACTCACATGTAGAAGGAGGGATATGTATGTATAAACAAAGGGGGCTATCTAGTGATCCACTAATTGGACCTAGGAGCCATTCCTAAGATTGCTACATACATTCCAATTCCTCCTAGAAGCTAAGTGTCACCAAACATCACAAAGCAAGCAATTTATGTTTAAGAGAAAAAACCACATGCAAGATAATGGGAAATTAGATAGAAGCAAAGGCAATCATCATAGAATGAAATTATGTTCATTACAAATTATTCTCCCCCAACATGGTATCAAAGTCACATTTTAACCCCAAACAGCCCACCATTAGGGGCTTAGCTAGACATAATCAAAGAAAAGGAAAAAGAAAGGGGAAGAAGGGGAAAGGACTCCATGGAGCTCGAAGTAGATATTCCTTCTTCACCTACTAGATGTTTTAGGGTGACCGCCTTCCTCCAAGATGGATGATGGGCATGAAAATGGAGGGGGTTATGGTAGAAAACCTAGAAAAATAGGTTTCTATGGTGGAAATGGTGGTTGAAGAGCATAAATGCAAAGGGATTACAATGAATGCTCAAGAGTGGGTGGAGAGGAGTAATGGTAACTGGGGGAGTGTAACCTCAATGTTGTGGCTACCACCTATCTATATATAGGGGGTGGGGAAGCACTAGGGTAAGTAGGGGCAAAGTAGGAAAAATAGTGGTGAAAATGGGTAGGGTTAGGTGGTCACCACGGTCGTGTTGAGGTGCCACGACCATAGTAGGGGTTGCATGGCACGGCCGTGGGCTATGGAATGGTCGAGGTGGGAAGTGGAGTGGAAATGATAAGTATGTATGGTGGCCACAATCGTGGTAGGGTGCCATAGTCGTGGTGGGTAGGGGGTACCACGACCGTGTGGGTTACCACTATCGTGAGGGTTACCACGGCCGTGTTGGAGGAGGAGGCCACGGGTGAGGCAGCTTGGAGGTCGTCATGTCTTTAGTTCTCCATGGGAGTGGGGAGAGCCAAGGGTGAGGTGGTCTTCAAGGTTCGTGGCCGTGGTGATGGCCATGACCGTGGTCATTCACGTGTAAAATGGACCACTTCCCTGTTGATTTTGGGGAAATTTGTGCATAAATCACCACGGGCGAGGTGATGGCCACAGGCGAGTTGGAGTGTGATGGCCACGGCCATTCTAGGATCCACAGTCATGGGGTCTCCAGTGACCACGGCCATTTTGATCTCCACAACCATGGTCAATCATGTGTAAATTGAGCATATTCTCGGTTGATTTTGGAGTTGTTTGTGCATAAATTACCACGACCGTGGTGGATGTACCACGACCGTTTTGGGTCTTTTGGTGCTGATCCTTACTTCATCTTCTTCATCTAGCCTCCTTTTTCTTTGAATTGCTCTTGTGCATCCAAGGATAGCTCAGGGAAGAGATAGGTCCACTCTAGGGGTGTAAGACCCCATAGACGTCCTTCATCTCTCTCCCATGCATCAATGCATGCATAAGTGCCCTAAAATACACACAAAAGGAGGCATAAACACATTTATCATAAAAGATCACATTGATGGAAATAGATTGTAATCTAAATTCTTTAGATGTGATTATCATGCAAAAAGGGACAGGATGAAGCCCTAAAATAGGGTTGTATCAGAAACCATAGATCCAACCAAGAAGAAGAGAGGGGAAGGTAGAACAATAAGGAAAACAAAGGAAAGGGAGAAGATCTTACTTTTTTGGTTCAAGAACAAGATAAGGAAGCTCCTAACCTTGAAGGGAGGGTAGATCTGAGCTCTAGGTGCACATGCAAGTATATCAACCAAGCTTCATCCACCTTGGGATGCTTCTCCACCAAGCAGGGGAAATGAGCTCCAGACAGCAAGGAAGAAGATAGGGTGAAGGGAGTGTGTAAGGGGTCCATTTGCATGCAAGTAGGAAAGTATAAAAAGCTAAAGGAGTGAGAGAATGAAGAGGTAAGGTGTTTTAGTCAAATTTGCCAAGTTTCCATGGTTAAGAGCATCTTTTCTATGCAACCCAGCAACCTATCATTAAAAGTAAATAATAAACATGAAGAGAGTTATATAACTTGCCCAAGGATGAAGATGAGGCTCCCAACAGCAAGGTTGCTTAAGTAAAGAGAGAAGATCATTCTAGATTTGAGCTTCCCACTCGTCAAAGCTAGCTTTTCTCTGAGAACAAGCAACCCTAGGTCAAGGAAAAGAAGAAGAAAGGTGTTCTTAAAGAATTCTAGTACACACTCCACCATGGAAACCATAGATCCGACCAAGAAGAAGAGAGGGGAAGGTAGAACAACAAGGAAAACGAAATAAAGGGAGAATATCTTACTTGTTTGGTTCAAGAACAAGCTAAGGAAGCTCCTAAACCTTAAAGGGAGGGTAGATCTGAGCTCTAGGTGTACATGCAAGTAGATCGGCCAAGCTTCATCCACCTTGAGCTCCTTCTTCTCCACCAAGTAGGGGAAACAAGCTCTAGGAAGCAAGGAAGAATATAGGGTGAAGGGAGTGTGTAAGAGATCCATTTTCATGCAAGTAGGAAAGTATAAAAAGTTAAAGGAGTGAGATAATGAAGGGGCAAGGTGTTTTAGTCAAACTTACCAAGTTTTACATGGACAAGAGCATCTTTTCCATGCAACCTAGCATCCCATCACTTGCGGAAGTCAAGAGGCCCACCGAAACTTGATTCCCAAGTCATCCACCAACCCAAATAATAAGAAATCCCATTGAATATATTACATAAGGTAGCCCATCTATGAGAGGAAATCCTAAGTTCAACCTTAGGTATATGTCACACACAAAATCAAAGTGCAATTAGGCGCCCCATGGTACAACTAACTCTAACTTGATATAAAAACATGTGAGACACAACAAGCATGTGAAATATTTTAAGAAAAACCTCAGATATGGGCACATTGCGTAAAATTCCAAAACATGCACAAAATTACATCACTTGCACAAATAGTGTCAAAACTGGACCAAACTTGATACATGGTTTAATTAACTGATATCAAAGCATAAGCAAGAGTTTGATTAAGCATATAAGCATCCAATTAGGTAAATTGAGCATCATTAGGGTTTAGTCTAGGTCAGGGATCACAACCATCATTAGGGTTTTAAGATCAACAAAAATAAACCAAAAATTCATGGCAAGATTCTACCCCCAAAGTTCCAACCATCTTAGCCATCCAGGGTAACCCCTTCCTATAGATCATATAGAGTCATGAAGCTATGCCCTGTTGCTTCTGCCATGGCTATAAGATCATGGTCCAAGAGTAAGATGGAAGAAGGCCTGGAATCTTTGCAGTTGGAAAAACTAGTGGGTAGACACTCAGGAACATAAAGAGGCATCCTAAAAGCATCCCGACCATGCCTCACAACAAACACTCGCTACCCCCAAGAAGATAGGGTGCAAACAAGGCATAAGTGCTCATTTCATGGCATAGAAGAAAGGGGGTAAACAAAGTTCTTAACCAAATTGACGAATTCGAATGCACCTCTCTCTTTGCAAGGTCCTAACGAGGCAGGCCATGCCCTTGAGAGAGGTATTGGTGGAAGGGATCTCTGAGCCAAATATCCATAGTAGGCAGAGCAAGGTGGGATGGTATCACAGAAATGAGAAGGCCAGTCTCGTGATCTATGGGGGTTTCTAGGTGGTTGGTAGTCATTCCTAAAATCTTGATGAAAGTAGGTAAGGGAAACAAAACATATATAGATGTCAAGGCATAGGGGTGATTGATAGAGACCAGGGAGATAGGGGTGTCGCGCCCTGTCCCAATCGCAGTGGGACTAAGGGCACGTTTGGTTGGGCCGTAAACCAAGGTGTCTGATTGCAACTATGCATTAGTTGGGAAGTTTTAAGTTTGGTTAGGCGTGCTTGCAGTTCTTACTGAGGGAACCAGCTTCACTGTGATCTTGGGTACCATACAAAACTAAGAAAATGGATCGCACGCTGATCGGGCACGGTTTCATTTCCATAACTGGTGCTGCATTAATTAGAACGCCTACTGTACAAGTATTTGTGGTTGCCACAGATACCTGCTATTGTAATTTTTAATGAAAGATGTCATTTGCAATTGTTAACTACATCTAACCAGACATTGAAAAATCAACATTGTGCATTCAATCTACTAGGTACCATATGGTTATGTTGTAGCTTCAAGTCATTATTTCCCATTACCTATTTTAGAAATTGTGATGTTGATTAGTATTACATCCAACCAAACTAGCCCTAAGCCAGGTGAGCAAGATGGGTCCCTAGTTTGGGAATGGCTATTGGTCTGAGAAGCCACTCCAAGGTAGACTTGATAAATAAATATCATGTGACACATATTAGAGATTAAAGTCTAATTAAGACCAAAGTGGGAGGGTTATCTTGGCAATTTAATGTATTTTCTTTCTCTCTTGAATTGGGGGTTCTAGATTATCTGTTTGGGTTAAAACTTGGTATCCAAGATAGTTAAACCATGAAGATTATGATTTTGGAATTAGATATGACTTATGAGGTTATATTTCATGAGTTTTACTACAAATAGGGTTTAACTTAATTTCTTGATATTAATCCGTATACATCACATTAATTATCAATAATTTTTATTTAAAACAAATTATCATCACATCAATTCCACCAAGTTTACATAACCTTATTTTACAAGATTTATGATCATTTACTCATTAAGATCATTGTCTCCATTAATTCAATTTGAACATATATAACACATTATTCATCTCCATCATATTGGGCATCCAAATATTATCATTGTTTACCAATTAGTCATATTATTTTCAGCGTGAGTCATTCATTTACACTCGATTATTGATCATAAATATTTAAGCCTTTATGTGTGTATTGGTGGACTGGGTGGCATATATTATATATTTATGAACTCAACTACATACCTATCCATGGTTAGGCTCATCAAGTCCCTTAATAGACTCTTATAATGAAAAACCACATTGACAGTTCACATTCTCTATGAAAATTTGGGTGTTACAGTGAGACATGCCCTTTCCTATTATGGTAACGGTTCTGCTTGTTCCTTCTCACCAACATAGGAACATGTGTCCCTTCAATTACTCCAATGGAATCCTAACGTAATGTATTAGCAAATATAATCAATAAATCTCATATGTCATGCACATAATGTCATCGTGATCATTATTACCTTGAAGTACAAGTTTAAACTTGGGTTGTCCAAGATCCAATGGTGTATCATTGTGGATGTAGTAGACATCACAACATACTCCCAATAGAATATGCAAATTGCTTCTAAATCTTCATCAAATTTTCTGCTTGTGGTTTCACCAGAATGGATGTAGTCCTCTACTAAAGTGTGATCGGTATGACCATGCCCAACAATATGGAGGAAGTAGCAAATGGCCTCGATCGATGAAACACCCATGCTACTTTTTAGCAATCCATGACTCTCAAGCTTATCTACCAGGCCTAGCAGAGTCTGAGGGTGCATTTTATATAGGTCATACACCCTCTATTTATGTCTGGTAATGACTTCTAGAACCTTCTGGTGTCCACTCCTAATACTGAAAGAACTAGGTACTAGAGTTCTTAATTATCCATCAAATACATTGGAGTTGTCGATGATGGAATCTGATATTGAGGCAACAATTAGGTTTGTTGGCCATGAAATGATATCCAACATGCTTATAATCAATTCAGGTGTTTCTCCATAATTGTTACCAACCATGATGCCTATAATTAAAGTGTTGACAAGGCTTATATAGAAGTGTAATACAAATGACTATGGTACTTAAAAGTTGATTTAATGGAAAAGACAAGAACAATAAATGATAACATGTATGCAATAATAAATGTTCAAATGCATTAATTGGTACAATAGAAAAACATGGAATAGGTAGGAAAATGTTTGCAATCATAGTAATATTACAACATTCCATAAAATAAAAAGACAACGTAGAAAATTGTATAGTGCAATGAAGATACCATACGTCCTTCTAGAGAAAATGGGGTAATCAACACTTTTATAGATACCTATGATGCATGTGTAGTACTATGGTGTAGAGCCTCTACTCTGGCCACTTGTTATGAAATCATCACCGAATGGCTGCCACATGGACGGCATACTATCAGTGGTGTTCAATGGTGAAGGAAGGACTGTGAAGGAAATCCCTACACTACATAAGATGGCAGCATTGTCGATGTTTCTACCATCGGTGGTGTGATAACCCATTACACTAAATGAGTTTACTCAAAACATAAAGCACAACAAATCACTAATTAACCACATATCCAAAAATATGGATAAATTAAAACAAATTTCAATGTCAGCACTTGCTCAAAAACATTTGCAGAAGAGCCCAACATCTTTCTTTTATCCATACTATGCCAAGAATTTGATGCAAATTATTCTATCGTCTTAGCCACAACATATATGCACTGGAGAACAACAATCATATATGCCACACAAACAAGCATTAATATGCTAACAAAAGTTTGATTCATTTGAAACACCATATACAAACTTTTTCTACCCGTACCTGAGAGTACAGGGACGACTCTAGGACACACTAGACCTCTAATCAACTTTCTCAAAGACTCATTACTGTAGTGCCTCTTTACTTTCACAGTTCTATTTTTTTCAATGCCGATTACCTAAAAATATGTGGTGAACCACAAGGGTGAGACCCATGTCCTAGCAAGAGCTATAACCTCCAACAATTCTTATTGATTACAACATTTTAAATAGTAGATAACTAAGTAGTTGGAGTATTTAATAATAAATTGAACAGATTGAATAGTTCAAGTATACTAAACAAATTAACCAAATCATCTTAACAACAAGTATGATCATCAATGCATATATAGATAACAAATAAATCCATTTCTTTGGATAGATATCTACTCAAATATCATCAAATTGCATCTAATACCAATCATTATCATTAATCTGACTATCATCATATTCCTTGCTAATAGTACAAGGAATCTAGTAGCATAAGCATCCCTGACATCATGAATATGTCTAGTAACATAACATGGCTATCAATATTGGCATCTCAAATAAAGGGAATAAATCTATATCATAAGTAGAACTAACATCATAACATAATGAACTACATAGGCATGATTAGCAGTTTAAGCATTTCTAATTATATTTGCATGGCTAGAAATATTAAACATAGCTAGCAGCAACATCTTAATCATCAGTGTTAGTATATTTGACAACATAAGTATGTTTACAACATGAAGCATAACTACAACATAAGCATATCTATTATCTCTTATTGTACTATACATGATCTCAATGAAAAGAAAGCAAACAAGGATTTTCATCCAATATGAAGCGTTGTGTATAACCCTAAATAGATATGCTACACGACTATCTTACATCTTTTATTATGCCCTGAGGAAATTGAGGATATCACTCAAAATCCAACTGACCACTGCTAAGTCAAAATCAGTGCCGTACAAGATCTAGGAAGAGTCAGACTCCTAAGATCTTCTATGCCCCCAGCCAGTACGGGTCTGCCACAATGACACATAAGGTCAAGCTGCTACAGCCTAGTCCATCCTTGGTACAGGTCACGACACTAGTGAAAGGAAGTGGGTACGCATACCCTACCACCCGAGGTACAACTATAGTTGTCCTCCAATATCATCACATATATAATCATTGAGACATGACTACAGTCGTTCTCAAACTGAGGGCTAGGTATGAACACAGTCATCCTCCCTAAACACTTGAATTCAGGATGACAAGCACCCTGCATACTCATCAGTATGTGCTCTGAGTTTCCCTTAGGAATACTCATTTCACCATCTGGCAAGTTCTGACACTCAGATGGATCTATGGCATAGGGAACTACATGATTAGAGTTTCACTTGATTAGTTATGCCAATTGGGTGAATTAAGGCTGCATCAAACAAGTAGACATACAAACCCTAATTCATTTCTTACAAGCATATAAATATCACAACTTTAAAAGATATCAAAATGTGTGAAACATAATTTCTCATCTCATCATCACATGGTACTATTCACTTTCCATTCATGAGGCTAAACTAGTCATCATACTATCACAAGATATAAATCCTTTTCACAATATCATAGGGTATCAACCCTTTTCAACACAAGAGGATTACACCTCATTCAGGGCTCAACCATGCCCAAAAGTCATTAAGACCATCATACTATCACAGGATATAAATCCTTTTCAAAATATCATAGGGTATCAACCATTATCAACACAAGAGGATTATACCTCATTCAGGGCTCAACCATGTCCAAAGGTCATTAAGACCATCATACTATTCCCTGTAAGATCATCATTATCTTTGCATGCCTTATAACAAGGCTCAACAACATCACTTACATATAATACACCAGATCAACACAATATTGCATTAATGAGCTAAGAGATATTCATAAACAATCATAGCAAGGCTATATTAATATTAAGAACATTCCTTTATTACATCAAAATGCAAGGAATCTAGATATGATTAACACTCATCATATTCATAATGCACATGTTTAGCATAAGAAAGTATCAACCATGTGGTTATGATAACCACCAATTAACACATTAAGGTTATGATCATGTTAAGGTGGTTATTCCACCATCATTCCATAATATAAGAATGTTAAACATGAATACTCATCTTTATCTATTTGCATTAGAGTTAGGTTCAACATGATAAATTATATCAATGTTACTAATCAACATTTATACCCAAACCCTAACTCACGACATCCGCATTGGATCATGGATGCATAAGGTGAAGCATCACCATCACATTCCATACCATTCTCAAGTATGAACCCAAACATTAATCAAGGTGTAACCATCATGTTATAGCATACTAGGGTTTCAACAATAGTAACAGAGTACTCCATGAATGTATTAATCATTCAAGGACTATTCATACCCAATTACCATCATTTAGTTATATTAAATCTAGGTATAACAAGCTATACCTCATAAGGGTTACATATCAACAAAATATGGTTATAATCCCTTCTATTCATATGAGTGAATAGATAAGACTACCTTATTAATGGTAACCCTCCATTTGTTCCATCATCATTCAACCAATACCACCATACCACAATGACACCCAGAACCATTGGATGTTTAAAAGGTAAGACCATTGGTTGTTTACATAAGTAAACACCTTGGATAAAAAACCTATGAAGTCCTTGATTTGTTATCTAGAAAGAGTCACCATCTAACCATGGGCATACCTTGATTAACAACATAAATAGTTCCATTGAGAGTAGGGTAAAACCCACAATCAACTGTTCATTTAAAACAAGCCATCCACTGTCAACAAGTAAGCTCCTTAAGTTGATCATATAAAGGAAACCATCTAAATCACATTATTACGACCAACTTATTACATTATCCATCATTCCACTTTATTGGAGGAATAAACATTAGATCTTGACCATTGGGTCAAGTTCATATGTTAAAACCATCAATTATAGTATAGGTATGACCATTGCATCAAGTGACCCAAGAAACCATTGGTCTAAGGCTTAATTGATGCTACAACTATATTATTAACTCACCATAGGTTTTTAAGACCTAATATACCATCATTAGTGACCATTAAGTCACCATAGGTTGTTAGATTAGCACTATATTCATTAATCAACATCAAATATTAAGCTAATGTCATCATTGATTGATAACATCAGTAGGGTACTTAATGGTTGATCATTAAACTTTTAATTGATCCAAAAACTGACCTAAGGGGGTGACCATAGGTTTTCACCATCATCTGACACATTTTATCTCAACCATCAGTTGGCATGAAGACAACACCATAGGGTTGTTACAATGGTACCATCATTGGGTCATGGGTTTATAGAAGAAATCAGCTTAAAACCCTAAAATTGACCATTGGTTGATAGGCGCTTAGCACCATAGGTTGCCAAACCAACCTGATCCAAGTCATATTATACCTTAGGAATAACATACACAAGATCACAGGTTCATATATAACTGAAATCAGAATAGGGAACATTATAAAAATCGAAATCCAAGTCAAGCATGGCTTTTTAGTGCATGGATCATCATTTAAAAGCAAGAACATGAGCTAGCAAGCTTAGGGTAAGCAATAAACGTGGAGCAAGTTATAAAACATGCCTATAATGAGAAGATGACACCCCACACAGAAGAAAACTCGAGCTTTTAGGGTAGAAAATCGAAGAATAAGCTATGAACTCGTCCATCTAGCACCTTTCTTCATCAAATGAGCAAACATTAAGCATAAGGAGCAAGAAAGGTAGGGTTTTAGAGCTTTAGAGCAATTTATACCATGGAACATCAAGGTTCCAACCTGGAGAAAGGTAGGAGGAAGGATAAAAAATAAATAAATGGAGGAAATAAGGGGATTATTACACTTTTAGGTCAAGATCACTAGAAGGGAGCTTTTTCAACCCTAAAAGGAAGTCAATTGCAACCCTAGAATTCTTTTTCCAAGAAGGTCCCCTCTTTCTTCTTACTTGGATAGGAAATTTATAGAATCACAAGGGAGGACAAGGTTTGTAGAAGGAGGGAAGTGTTGGAGAGAAAATGGCTCGTTTTAATGCTTAGGGATAAGTATATGAAGCTTTAAGATAAAGAAAAAGAAAAGGTTGAAGTTCTAGTATCTTTCCAAGTGTCCAGGGCCTTAAAGTATTAAGAATATACAAGCACGCACACAAGAAGATCCCCAACAGTCCATAGAGGCATGATTATACCTAGTTTCTTGAATTTCCAAGCAAAACAAATAACTCATTAGTTGATAGCTACTAAAGGTAGCTCATCCATGAAGGGGTAAATCCTAAAATACCCTTGGAGAAAACACCTTCAAACCAAGGTTTAAATAAGAGCCTCATGGATAAAAAGGCTCAATAATGATGAGATAATATCCAAGGAACATAATGAAAGTGATAAATTTCAAAGAAAACCTCTCAATTGGGTAAATTGTAGAAAAGTCCAAAATGTGCATAAAATTACATTACTTGCTCAAATAGTGTCCAAATTGGACCAAATTTGAAACTTAAGCTTTTATTATGATTTTAAAGAATATCACAAGGTTATATTAGGTTTATAAGAATTCAATTATTATAATTAAGCTTATTCAGCTCATTAAGCAAGTTTAGGGGCCTTACAGGTGGTGTATGCTAGACATGAACCCCTATTGCGGTAAAACCTCCATAGTACCTACAAAAAAGGTCCTACAACCATATGAGAAGTTTGTATGGGTTATAGATTAGGTTGATATATAATTATGTGGTTCGCGGCCTCCATCATTCCATGCACGAGAGTAGTGAAAACCTACAATGATGTATATGGGAAAATTTCATTGAAATGTTGCAAAATGTGAGCATTCTCCTCCTTTTCTACAATGTGGTTGGACACACCAGTGCCTAACTCATGCACCTTTTCATAGACCTAGGTGAACTTTATTACCACTTCATTCGATAGGGAAAATAATTCAAATATGTGTGCCCCTCACTTCCTATTCCTTTGACTAGAAGGTGTCCTTGTCCCACCATTTGGTAATTTGACATGATATTGTATCCCTCACTATGAACGCCAAAAAAGCCCATGTCATCTGAAACTCCTATGCTTTCTATCAAGAGGTTTATTAGATGCATCTAAGTCAACCACAACTTTGTCCTCAGAGGCAACATGTAAAGACCCTGAGCAACATTTTGGAATAACCTTGTTTTTCACCTAAGTATGTTGCCTAGAACCTTGCTCTAATCATCTGAGATGTAATTAGGGCATGTTGAAGCTTAAAGTTTCTTGTTTGAGCTTGTTTGGATGATGTTTTTGTTTTGTGGTGAGGTTCTGGTGAAAACTACAATTAACCCAGATAGGATTTGATGTGCAAGTTTGCCACCTCTTGAGTGTTCCTTCTCTCTCTTGGCATAATCTATAGGAGAGAGATATGGGCACCTTGTTTGGATCTTAATTGTACGGTGACATCCTTGGTGATGTTTGGAACACATGTGTGAGGTGTGTCTTGCACCTAGATGTATTGTCTCGGGTTAGAGAGCCTTAGAGGGGATGTGTATCAATCTGTGAGTGTGTAGGGTTGTACCCTATCAATTTGTGAGTGTGTAGGGTTGTAGCCTATTGGTTTGTGAGTGTGTAGGGTTGTACCCTATCGGTTAGTGAGTGTGTAGGTTTATACCCTATCAGTTTGTGAGTGTGTAGGGTTGAGCCCTATCGGTTTATGGATGTGTAGAGATATGGTGTCAGACATGACCTTGGTAGGACACCAAGAGGGTGATACCTTACCTAGACATTATCACCATGTCTTGAATGATGTTGTGCATGTGTCTCCTTTTTGTGGACAAGTGGCACCTAAGTTCCTAAGGTGATGACACCTCTTCCATGATCCCTCTCTCATTTCTCTTGTATATAATCTCCTTTCTCTCCATGCAAGAGGATCCTTTTGTCCATATTTTCTTTCTCTCCTTCTTGATGGATGACCTTGAGAAGTTTAAGGAGTTAGAGAGTCTCTCTTGGAGCTTGGTGGACGAGTTCCAAGTTGTGGTGTTCTTTGAACATCCTTCATCTTCTACTTTGGTAAGCTATCTTTTCTAGTTTTCTTTCTTTCTTCTTCTTCTTGTCCATGTATCTTGGATACCTTCCTTCCATATTGAACCATCTTAACCTTGGTATCATCTTCTTCCTTGGAGGTGTGGTGGTGACCAAGTTGGGTGGATCATCTACTACCTTGAGCTCATGAGATTGAAGCTTGACCTTGGAGTTTGGATCTTGGTGGTGATCTTTGAGGCAGGTTATATAACTCTTAACCTCCTTTGTTATTTTCACTCTTCATATGCTTATGATTGTTTTCATCTATGGATCGTTCTTGTCTTGTATGCTAGTATTTTCTAGTAGTTTTAGAACTATTTTGATGATGGAATCTCGTTGGTTTGCTATTCATGTCTTGCACCTTCTTACTAAGATAGTAGATGGACTAGTGACCAACCTTTTTACTATTGAAGACAATAAGTCTACACGCACATACATGCACCATGTTGAGGGTAGGTCATCATGACTTGTGGTGCAACAACCAGCACACCATGCGTCAAGTCATCATGACTTAGATATGCCTAGGTCGACATGCCTTATGGATGCTTAGGCCAACATGCGTTGAGAAGGCTAGTTTGTCTTTGGCTTATGGTTGCTAAACTAATATGATGAATGGATCTTGAAGAAGCTGGCCCTTCATGCCCTAGAATCACCTAAACTGATATGTGATGGCTAAACTGATATGCATGAAGGGTGTTAGTCATCATCCTCTTGAAGTACCTAAGCAGATAAGGTGTTAGACGATCATGGATATGGGTGTACCTCATGGAGTTGGTCTGTTTTGAAGGCTAATCGTGATGCCCTGGTTGAGGTAAAGACAGATATACCTTCAGTGAAGTGTTGCTTGATACACCTTGACCCATGATGCCCAGCGAAACCCTAACACTAGAAATCGATATACCTGGGGCTGCTCGACGTGCCTTGGTTGCCCGACACCCTTTAGGTTGTGTTGCTTGTCACATCCTTTAGATGGTGTTGACTGTCACACTCTTAAGAGAAGTGGTAAATTGATACCCTATATAGTAGTCTTAACTGATACCTTGTGATGGTGTTTATTTTACCTCATGTTGATGATAGGGTTACATGATATTATGTGTTACCCTATGGGGTGGTTGTGTGAATAATAAAGGAGTGTTGTTTTCTATAACCTTTATTTCATAATGAACCTTATAATGATGTTGGGAGCAATGATATAAGGGTGGTTCTTGAACCAACTTTATAAACCCTAATTGATTAAGAAGAACCCTAACCCTAATGATGTAATGTGAATGGTGTGAATCTTATGAGATGGTAGTGTTGATGATGTATTATTCTTCTTGTTACAAGCCTCTAACCATGCCAGTAACACCAGTTGATAAGCATGGCCAGGTATGAGCTATGGTACTTATGATTTGGTTAAATGGGCCTTGTGAGGTATATGTGATGTTGGCATCATTGAAAAAGAAGGTAATTGCTCTTATGACCTAATGATGGCTTATTGCCTTATATGAGCTGATAATTTCCTCAATGATGAGATGGGGGTTGCTACCCAATGTATGTCATCCTTATGATGAGAATTATGGTGATTGGTAAATATTAAGTGATGATGTGATGAGATCACACCCTATGTGCTCAAATATATTATGGTGATGTGTTATGCCCTTGTTTATGTGGAACTTATTTAGAGTTTATATGTTGTAATTTGATTGATGCTAAAAGACACTTAAATGACCTAACTAATCAAGTGGAACCTAATCACATAGCTTGCCCTATGCCATAGAACCATTCGATGTTAGTATTTGCTGAATGGTGAAATGAGTTTAACTCAGAGCACATATTTTTAATATGCGGGGGTGAGGATGAATATCCCCTTACATCCAGGATATAGGATTGGTTGTGGACCATACCCTGATTAGAGTGTGGCTTCAGGCCATAGCTCAATTTCACTAGCATCGAGACTTGTACCAAGGCAGTCTAGATTTGTACAGTTGGACTATATGTCGCTGATAACAGTCTGACTGATGATGTCACTGCATGTTCACTCATACTGACTGAGGGGGTGAGGTCGTGGATTTCGGCTCTTCCATTATACCTTGTATGGCACCGATTTTGACTTAGCAGTGGTCGGTTGGATTTGGGTGGTACAACTCAAATCCTCAGGGCATAATAAAATACATAAACAACCATATAGTATACTTGTATAGGATCAAACATGGAAACATTGGATGAGGCCTTGCTTGGTTTTGTATGTAGAATTGGTAGAAAGTATACATGTTCTTCATATTCCTTTTATAATGCTAAGATGTTTCATAATCAAATAGTAATTGCCTAGCATGTTAATAATGATTACTTGCTTATTATAGTTATAACATTATTGCTTGCTTTAATTATCATATATGTGATAATAATAGAGTTGGTGGAGAGTTATATCTCCCGTTGAGATTTGGAATCTCACCCCGTGGGTTTCCCACATCCTTTTTAGGTGGATGTGCATGAGGAAGTAGAGATCGTGCAATAGAGGTTGAAGAGAAGCAAGAGAGGCAGTAGCTGACAAGGTTGGAAGTGTTGATGGGCGTCTTTGGTTGTTAGAGTTGTCCATGTACACTCCAGTCCTTGGGGATGTTTTGTAATCAAGCTTTTGATATGTGGTTGGCTTGTGTGCCCTTTTGTGTACAGATGTAGTGGATATATGTATATATGTTCTAGAACAAATTTCCTTATAATAGGTTGGTGGCACACATAGTAAGTGCTTTGAGGCATGAAAGGACTCATATGTAAAGGTTCTTGTCGTTTGATAGTTTTATGAAAATGATTTTAATTTTCAATATTTTCCTGTAATCTGCCTGTAAATCTCTCTTCTGCGGTTCTATTTTGAGTAATCTCACTTTATGTGGTGCGGGTTGTTACATTCAGATTGGTATCAGAGCTTTAGGTTCATTGAGTCTATAGGGACCTACGACTAGAGTTTGTGTTTGTTTTTGTGTCCTACAGTCTATCTTATAGTGACTTCTGCTTATGTAGAAGAAGAAGTGAAAGCTTAAAGATGTTTGGAGAACACGAAGAACATGTTGCCGAGAGCAGTGTTGTTGCACTATGTGGTGGTGCTAAGAACTAGGCAAGAGAAGATTGGGTGCCTAAAGTCCCCTAGTTTGACCCAACCATGATTGAAAACCCTACCTTTTAATCTCTTTTTGGGCATTTTATGGCTAATATGACTCATATGGAAGACAGGATGCATGCACCTCAGTCTAAGGCATTGGTTCCCCATGATGAATATTCTGGTACTGGGAAGACTTTTGAGCGGCTATGTCATGTTGGGGCAGTGGAGTATGTTAGGATGGATGATCTAACAGATACAGATCTGTGGCTTACCAAGCTTTAGAAAGTATTTAAGATCCTTAGTATTTCCAAAGTGGATAAGGTTAAGCATGCAATGTACCTTCTGAAGGGGAGTGTTGGCCATTGGTGGGTCATAAAGGAGGAGAAGAGGCCAGGTGTTGTGATTAGTTGGGAGGAGTTATGACATGAGCTTGTTAGTTGATACTTTCCTCGGATGTATCTTGACGAGAAGATCAGCCAGTTTGAGAGGATCTGATAGGAATCCATGACGATCAATGAGTATGAGGCAAGGTTTATGGAGTTGTTGAGGTTCGATCCTCACATGGATGCTTCAGAGGACGAGAGGTTTCGTAATATGAGAAGGGGTTGAATGTTGAGTTGTCTACCCCAGCAGCTGCTTTGGAGAATCGAGAAAGGTTTGCCACATTTGTGGAGTCTGTTCGAAGGATAGAGCGATCTGTAAAAGAGAAGTGGGATACTAGCATAAGGAAGAGGTCTACATAGTCCCATGGGTAGTTGTTAGGAGGCTTTAAGAATTTAAGGTTTTCTACACCGCCAGCATCGCCGAGGCCCAGTGCTCCGACGCAGTGGTTACCTAGTAAGGGTAGAGGTCATAGTCTTCCACCTATTGGAGCTAATAGTACCGCTTCATAATCAGTGGGGGTCATCTAGACCGTAGTATGAGACTCGAGCATGCCACAAGTGAGGGAAGATTAGACATATGATGTGGGAGTGTCTGGTGAGAGATGATGAGGTGACCCAGCAACCAAGGTAGAGCCAGTAGGGCTCACAGAGATAGCAAAACTGCAGTGCAGGAGGACGAGGATGTGGCCAGGTGTCGTAGGTCGGATCGTCTTCTTAGGGAAGAAGAGGACGGGGGTGGCAACAAGCAACAACTAGATTCTATGTTATGAGTCAGTCAGAGGCAGTGGTCAACCCATGAGTAGTGGTAGGTCAGATGGAGTTATTTCATTCTGATTTGTCTTCTTCTTGCTTTGTATCTATTTTGGTTGATCTGGGTGTAATGCACTCTTTTATCAATCATGAAGTGCTTAACAATTATCTTTTACCTGTTATTCATAAGAAGAATAGCTTGTTGTTAGAAACCCTGATTGTTGGTTCTATAGTGTTGTAGGAGGCGTGTCCTTCATGTATCCTTTCCTTTTTGGGGCACAGTATTCAAGTGGACCTCATACCACTTGACATGTATGGATCTAATGTAATCCTAGGAATGGATACCTTGGAGAAGTATAGAGTGGTCTTGGATTTTAGTTCCAAGCAGGCGGCATTCATAGGTGGTGGTAAGACATGGATCTTCCAAGGAGATAGGAAGATCCTTCCAATGTGTATGGTATCAGCCATGGTGGCAAGGAAGCTTTTGAGATAGGGTTGTGAGGTGTTCTTAGCACATGTGATGGATATTAAGGTGAGGAGTCCTAGTATTTAGGAGGTTCCAATTGTTAGAGAGTTTGAGCATGTGTTCCCTGAGGAGTTTCTAGGTGTTCCCCCACCCCGAGAGATTGATTTTGAGATCAATCTGGTCCCTAACACACAACGATAGCTCAAATACCATACAAGATGGCTCCGAAAGAGATGGCAGAGTTGAAGAGACAATTTCAAGAACTACTAGACAAAGGTTTTATCAGGCTAAGTACGTCACCATGGGGTGCTCCAGTACTATTCATGAAAAATAAGGATGGGTATATGAGGTTTTGCATAGACTACAGACAACTGAACAAGGTGACGATAAAGAACAAGTATCCTTTATTGAGGATAGAAAAACTATTTCATTAGTTGTGTGGCATGATAGTGTTCTCAAAGATAGATCAGAGGTCAGGATATCACCAGTTGAGGATCAAGGAGAATGACATACCTAAGTCAGCTTTTAGGACGAGGTATGGCCACTACGAGTTCGTGGTTATGCCTTTTGGGCTGACCAATGCACCAGTAGCGTTCATGGGTTTGATGAACAGAGTATTCCGGTCGCTTCTTGATTAGTTTGTAGTGGCCTTCATATATGACATCTTGATATACAGTTGTGACAGTCAACAACATGTATAGCATCTTCCTCAGGCATTAATCATGCTAAGACAAAACCAGCTTTATGCTAACTTTAGCAAGTGCAAGTTCTGGTTGAAGAAGGTAGCTTTCTTGGGGCATGTCATATCTGTCGAGGGAGTACATGTGGATCCTAAGAAAGTGGAATTTGTGAAAGATTGGGAGAAGCCTAAGATGTCGATAGAAGTGTGTAGTTTTCTAGGTTTGACAGGCTATTACATGAGGTTTATCAAGGACTTCAGTGCTATCACCTTACCCCCTGAATAAGTTAGTGAGGAAGGATTTGTCGTTTGTCTGGGACGATAGATGTCAACATGTTTTTTAGATGTTGAAGGAGAAGCTAACAAGTGCACTAGTTTTGGTCTTGCCTAAACAAGGAAAAGGATACATAGTTTTCTGTGATGCATCCAGGAATGGTTTAGGATGTGTGTTGATGCAAGACAAACAAGTGGTTTTTTTGCTTCCCGACAGCTTAAGAAATACGAGGAGAATTACCCAACCCACGATCTGGAGTTAGTTTTGGTAGTTCATGCTTTGAAGATTTGGAGGAACTACATGTATGGGGAGAAGTTTTAGATCTTCACATATCACAAGAACCTAAAGTACATCTTCTCACTACATGAGTTGAATATGAGACAACGCCGTTAGATGGAGTCAATCAAAGACTACAATTACACGATTGATTATCTTTCGGGAAAGGCAAATGTTGTGGTAGATGCATTGAGCAGGAAGTCTTCATCTTCATCTATGAATAGAGCCCAGTTGAGTTCTTTGATGTTCCATAAATGGGACATGTTGGTCTCATTGCGTCAGATGAATGTTAAGTTGGAGGTTTCCTTGTTAGTGGGTTTGTTGGCACATATATAGGTGAATCCCACACTGAGACGACAGATCAAAGAGGCACAACAAGTTGATATCGTGATACAACAAATTAGATCAAAGTTTGGCAACAAGAAGTGTGATGGTTTCCATAAGTCAGGTGATGGGACAGTCTGTTACCATGGAAGAGTGGTAGTTCCTAATTCTAACAAACTAAGGAAGATGGTACTAGAAGAGGCTTATTCATCCATGTACACTATGCACCCAGGTAGCACCAAGATGTATCATAACATGAAAGATATGTATTGGTGGCCAGGGTTGAAGAAGGACGTGGTTGAGTTCATTGTGAGATGTACGGTATGAAAGAAAGTTAAAGTTGAGCATCAAAATCCTGCTGGGATGTTGCAACCATTGCCTATACCACATGGAAATGGGATCATGTGACTATGGACTTCGTTGTTGGTCTGCCTAGGACAGCCAAAGGTCATGATTCCATTGGGTGATCATTGACAGATTGACTAAGTGAGCACATTTCCTTCCCGTGAAGACAATGTTCATAGTAGAGAAGTTTGTTCTATGTGGATGAGATAGTGCATTTTCATGGTGTTCCAGCAACTATAATGTCTGATAGAGGCCCCCAGTTCATGAGTCTCTTTTAGGAGCGACTGCACCCAACTTTAGGTACGCAGTTAAAGTTTGGCACTGCTTTCAACACACAGACAGATGGTCAATCTGAGAGTATCATTGAGACCTTAGAGGATATGTTGAGGGCCTGTGTTCTTTAGTTTTTAGGAAGTTGGTATATACACCTTAGTTTGATAGAGTTCACCTACAATAATAGCTATCAGAGTATCATTGACATGTCACCTTATGAGGCATTGTATGGGAGGCATTGCATATCTCTGTTGTGTTGGTACGAGACAAGTGAGTATCAACTACTTGGTCATGAGCTTGTATAGCATATGGTAGAAAAGATCAAAGTTATACATCAACAGTTAAAGGCAGCACATGATAGATAGAAGTCGTATGTAGAAAATTGTCGTAGACCATTGGAGTTCCAAGTGGGAGACAAGGTATATTTGAAAGTCTCTCCTTGGAAAGGTGTCTTAAGGTTTGGGAAGAAGGATAAGTTGGATCCCAAATTTATGGGACCTTACCCAATGGTGGCACGTATTGGGAAGGTGGCCTATAGGTTGGAGATTTCACCTGAGTTGCACAAGTTACATCCAGTGTTTCATTTGAGTATGTTGAGGAAGTGCCATCCGAATACAGAGTTAGTGTTGCAGCCTGTGGAGGTAGAGTTGGATGAGGATATGACCTATTTGGAAGGTCCAGTGTTGATCCATGACCGGAGAGTGAAGAAGCTGAAGAGGAAGGACCTTGTCCTTGTGAAGGTTCTTTGGCATCATTGTTGTGTTGAGGAAGCCACGCAGGAGCTCGAGGAAGAGATGAGGAGGAAATACCCCTCCCTTTTCTCTTAGGATTTTGGGGGCGAAATCCCTGTTAGTGGTTTATGGCTTGTAAGGACCCTGACCCACGTTTTGGGATAACCCTATTTGTTTTGCCTAAGTATGTTTCTTAGCACCTTGCTCTAATCATCTGATATGTAATTAGGGCATTTTGAATCTTAAAGTTTCTTATTTGATATTGTTAGGATGATGCTTGTGTTTTGTGGTGAGGTTCTAATGCAAACTACAATTAACCTAGAATAGGGGTTGATGTGCAAGTTTTCCACCTCTTGAGTGTTCCTTCTCTCTCTTGGAATCATCTAGAAGAGACAGAGATGGGCACCTTGTTTGGATCTTGGTTGTGCGGTGACATCCTTGGTGATGCTTGGAACACATGTGTGAGGTGTTTCTTGCACCTAGATGTGTTGTCTTGAGTAAGAGAGCCTTGGAGAGGCTGTGTATCAGTTTGTGAGTGTTTAGGGTTGTACCCTATCAGTTTGTGAGTGTGTAGGGTTGTACCCTATCAGTTTATGAGTGTGTAGGTTTGTACCCTATCACTTTGTGAGTGTGTAGGGTTGAGCTTTATCGATTTATGTATGTGTAGAGATATGGTGTTGGGCATGACCTTGGTAGGAGACCAAGAGGGTGAGACCTTGCCTAGACCTTATCACCATGTCTACATGATGTTGTGCATGTGGCTCCTTTTCATGGACAAGTGGCACCTAAGCTCCTAAGGTGATGACACCTCTTACATGATCCCTCTCTCATTGCTCTTGTATATAATCTCCTTTCTCTCCATGAAAGAGGATCCTTTTGGCCATCTTTGCTTTCTCTCCTTCTTGGTGGATGACCTTGAGAAGTTTAAGGAGTTAGAGAGACTCTCTTGGAGATTTTTGGATGAGTTCCAAGTTGTGGTGTTCTTTGGTCATCCTTCATCTTCTACCTTAGTAAGCTATATTTCCTATATTTCTTTCTTTCTTCTTCTTCTCGACCATGGATCTTAGATAGGTTCCTTCCATCCTGAAATATCTTAACCTTGGTATCATCTTCTTCCTTGGAGGTGTGGTGGTGACCAAGTTGGGTGGATCATCTTCTACCTTGAGCTCGTGAGCTTGAAGCTTGACCTTGGAGTTTGGATCTTGTTGGTGATCTTTGAGGCGGGTTATATAACTCTTAACCTCCTTTGTTATTTTCACTCTTCATATGCTTATGAGTGTTTTTCATCTCTAGATCATTCTTCTCTTGTATGCTAGTAGTTACTAGTGGTTTTCGAACTGTTTTGATGATGGAATCTTGTTGGTTTGCTATTCATGTCTTGCACCTTCTTGCTAAGCTAGTAGATGGACTAGTGGTCGATCTTTCTAAGGTTGAAGACAATAAGTCCACACACACATGCACCATGTTGAGGGTAGGTTTTCATGACTTGTGGTGCAATAACCGACACACCATGGGGCAAGTCATCATGGCTTGGAGATGCCTAGGTTGACATGGCATATGGATGCTTAGGTCGACATGCATTGAGAAGGTTATTTCGTCTTTGGCTTATGGTTTCTAAACCAATATGGTGGATGGATCTTGAAGAAGCTAGCCTATCATGTCCTAGAATCACCTAAACCAATATGTGATGGCTAAACCAATATGCATGACAGGTGTTATCCATCATACTCTTGAAGTACCTAAGCAGATAAGGTGTTACACCATCATAGCTATGGGTGTACCTCGTGGAGTTGCTCTATTTTGAAGGCTAACCATGATGCCCTAGTTGAAGTAAAAATCGATACACCTTCAGTGAAGTGTTTCCTGATACATCTTGACCCGTGATACCCAACTAAACCCTAACCCTAGCAACCGCTATACCTAGGGCTACCCGACATGCCTTGGTTTCCCGACACCCTTTAGGTGGTGTTGCCTATCACACCCTTTAGATGGTGTTGACCGTCACACTCTTAAGAAAAGTTGTAAATTGATACCTTATATAGTAGTCTTAATCGATACATTGTGATGGTGGTTATGTTACCTCATGTTGATGATAGGGTTACATGATATGATTTGATACCCTATGGGGTGGTTGTGTGAATAATAAAGGAGTGTTGTTTTCTATAACCTTTATTTTATAATGAACCTTATAATGATGTTGGGAGCAATGATCTAAGGGTGGTTGTTATCCCAACTTTGTAAACCCTAATTGATTAAGAAGAACCCTAACACTAATGATGTAATGTGATGGCATGAATCTTATGAGATGGTAGTGTTGATGATGTATAATTGTTTTTGTTACAAGCCTATAACCATGCAGGTAACACCAGTTGATAAGCATATCTAGGTATAAGCTTTGGAACTTATGGTTTGGTAAAATGGACCTTGTGAGGTATATTTGATGTTTGCGTCATTGAAAGAGAAGATAAATAGTCTTATGACCTAATGATGGCTTATTTCCTTATATGAGATGATGATTTCCTCATTGATGAGATGAGGGGTTTCTATCCCAATGTATGTGATCCTTATGATGAGAATTATGGTGATTGGTAAATATTAGGTGATGATGTGATGAGATCACACCCTATGTGCTCAAATATATTCTGGTTATGTGTTATTCCCTTATTTATATGGAACTTGTTTTAGATTTTATATGTTGTAACTTGATTGATGCTAAAAGACACTTAAATGACCAAACTAATCAAGTGGAACTTAATCATGTAGTTTGCCCCGCGCCATAGAACCATTCGGTGTCAGTATTTGTTGAATGGTGAAATCAGTTTAACTCAAAGCACATATTTTTGAATATGTGGGGTGAGGACAAATATCCCCTTAAATCTAGGATACAGGATTGGCTATGGGCCATACCCTGATTAGAGTGTAGCTTCGGGCCATAGCTCAATTTCACTAGCGTCGAGACCTGTATCAAGGCGGGCTAGATTTGTACAGTTGGACTATATGTCGTTGATAGAAGTCTGACTAATGGTGTCATTGTATGTTCACTCGTAGAGGGGGTTAGGTCATGGATTCTGGATCTTCCATTAGACCTTGTATGGAACCTATTTCGACTTAGTAGTGGTCGATTGGATTTGGGTGGTACGACTCAAATCCTCAGGACATAATAAAATATGTAAATAGTTGTGTGGTATACTTGTATAGGATCAAACATGAAAACATTGGATGAGGCCTTGCTTGATTTTGTATAGTAGAATTGGCAGAAAATGTACATGTTCTTCATATTTCTTTCATAATGTTAAGATGTTTCATAATCAAATAGTAATTGCCTATCCTGTTAATAATGATTACTTGCTTCTTATAGTTCTAACTTTACTGCTTGCTTTAATTATCTTATCTATGATAATAATAGAGTTGGTGGAGAGTTATATCTCCCGCTGAGATTTGGAATCTCACCCCCTGGGTTTCCCACATCCTTTTTAGGTGAGTGTTCATGAGGAGGTAGAGATCGTGTAGTAGAGGTTGAAGAGCAGTAAGAGAGGCAGTAGATAACAAGGTTGGAAGTGTTGTTGGATGCCTTTTGTTGTTAGAGTCCTAGAGTCATCCCTATACACTCGGGTCCTTGGGGATGTTTTGTGATTGAGCTTTTGATATGTGGTTGGCTTGTGTGCCCTTTTGTGTACAGATGTAGTGGATATATGTATATGTTCTAGAACAGATTTCCTTATGACAGGTTGGTGGCACACACAGTAAGTGCTTTGAGGCATGAAAGGACTCATATGTAAAGGTTCTTGTCATTTGACAGTTTTATGAAAATGGTTTTAATTTTCAGTATTTTCTAGTAATCTACATGTAAATCTCTCTTCCGTGGTTCTATTTTGAGTAATCTCATTTTATGCGGCACATGGTGTCACACAACGTCTGACGGTAGGTGTTTGTTAGTTGAGTACATTGAATGGTGACCTCTAGCAATGTCCCCCCCCCCGCCATCAAATCAATATCATAGTAATGATAGAAGGGGTGGTTATGTAATCTTGCTAGATCCTTCCCTAATTGGAAAATATTTTTAATTAGGAGGTTATATGTAAAATGATACTTGAATCTTATGTTGGTGTATTGTTTGATAGACCTTAAGTGTATCATGTTGGTATGTATGCCCAGAGAGACAATCATATGATGATTGTAACGACATAAATTGTAATTTATTTGATTAATAAATAATATCAAGCTTCCAATTTATTTTGTTTAATCTAGTTATGAGATAATGATGTAAAATTATAAATGTCTAGTGAATTATATTACTCAATAACTTATGTCTTCAAGTACGTGACTTGGGGAAATGAGATCATATGAATGTTAAGAGTACATATATATTCTCATTATGCTGATCGGTTGTTATTGTGGAAGGTTGATAGACAACAATGACACATGAGATTGGAGTGTGACTTGATTGATGATAGAGTCTCATTAGTCATGATATGGCTATATCAAACCAAGCACATAGATACATGTTAGAGAATAGTGTATCAGACAAACCCACCATGAGACTGACACATGGAAACCATTACCATGGTATCCATAGTCATCTCTCATAGTGATGGTGGTGTTTATGATTTTTAGACCGGAAATCACTGCACTCATCACATGTCATTCAGTATGATTTGACATCATCAAATGTTGTCCTGAAACATGGGTTGTTACGGTGATGATTGGGTGAATCTGACACATGGGGACTGACTGTGAGTGATAGAGATGGGATTTGTCCCTCCTAAGGGAGTTTGATATCCTAGGCCTATTAATTAGCGAGACTGAGAAATTCATGGTCATGCACATGTGAGTCAATATGTGATATTGAGCTTACAGACAGTCCACTCTGGTTTAATAAACAAGATTGAATGTTGAAGAGGGTGACTAATCCATGCCTCAAGTTCAATTTGGATATCAATGATAAAGGAATTATGCAAACACTGTAACACCAAGCACAAATTGTAGGTTGAAGTTGTTCCCCAACTTTCCATTCACTTAGGTAGCACTATTGATGTGCGACTAGGCACCACTATTTGCTTGTTATGTCATAAGTTAGTTATGGACATTCATTGCCAATGTGATATGGGACATATAGCATCACACACATAGGTCGCGACCTAGAAGAGGAGTTTAATCTTGAATGATAATTGAATTGAATACTAAAGTGTTTAGATATTCAATTCACACAACCATTTAGTTGGATACACTACCAGACGATTGTCTCACCCTGTGAGATGGCTGTTTGGAGTGCTAGACGGTTGGCTCAAATGTTGAGATGGCCGTTTGGATTGTCAGGCTAATAAAAAAGTTGAATTGGCTAAGTTCTGTCCAAATTGAGGTGTGAACTGATAGATTCACTCTGTTGAACTGATCGGCTCAACTCAGCTCGCCATACGACTATCTAGGTGAGTGAGATGCCCGTCTCACATGTACAAGATCGCTCAATTTAGGGGAAATTCGATTGCAACAAGGAATTAGTGTTGACTTCATGTCGTGCATTAATTGGATTCAAAACTGCCAAATTCATATGCGATAGGGAAATTGCAAAACGACCATCTTGCAGTGTGAGATGACCATCTCGCATGCCATGCGACCATTTTGGTGGTTGTAGGTTGCAAAAATTCAAGATTTTCTAGTCCCTTCCACTCTGGCATAGACTGGGAACCCTGACCCCGCCCTCTACTATAAATAGAGGGATATTAGGGGCTTTCCAGAGCACAACACAAATAATTGAGAATCAATTGCTCTGACAATTGTTGTCCTCTCTACTTATGGTAACCAATAAAGACCTCAAGCAAGTCATACCCATAAAAGGGAGGTATAGAAATGGAGAGAACAACTAAGGATCATTTTTATGGGAGAGCAAGTTGGTGACTAGTACGTCAACGAGAGGGATAACTCCTTCCTGTCTATTCTACCAGGACGACGGGAGTTCTAGGCGGTTCCTGTGGACTACTCTAGAGGTAGGAATCCTTTGGATGCTACTAGGAGAACAACATCAACTCGTAGTCTATGGCAAGATCATAGGAGTCACAACATAAGCTATCCAGCCTGTTGTCTATGGTGAAGGCCAGGAGCAACTAATCAGTGGTTGTGCATCAAGAACGAAGAGGAGATGTCACTGGACTTTCTCTAAGACTAGGTATATCCTCAAAACCATCCTTCCCATCTTATAGTTATTGTGGCGATCTGCTGGTTTATGGAGAATATGGTAGATAAATTTTTATTTTTACTGCCTATTCTACAGCCATAATTCCCTACAGTGGTATCAGAGCCAATGTCAATTTACTATATTATTATGTTTTGGTTTTTTCATTCTATTATTGCATGTGATGTGAATAATATCCACCCAATCAAATACCATGACAATCCCAAACTATATATATATATGCAATTTACACGCATCACCCTAAAAGTGGTATTGATGGTGGATGTATAGCATGGTTATGGCCAATAACCCCTATTATCTGTACATGGTTGTGTGGTTGGTTTATCCTTTTATCTCGATCTACGTACCAAGCATCTATCTTATCTTTGCAATGTAAAAGTATTGTTCTTTCCTACCCTTGCTCCCCTTAAATTTAACTCAATGTTTCTCTATAATCATGTAAAAGTAGGATAGTTTATTTTCATGTTATGACAAAGAAGAAAGACGTTCAAGACGATGCCAACCGTCCATCTAGGAGATGAGCCAACCGACTGGAGGACTAAGGAGGACAAGAAGGATGAGTCCAACCAACCAGTTTGTGGACTCAATCGATCAGTTGGAGGAGCCAGAAGATGATGGATAGAAGAACCAGTCAACCAATGAGACAACCAGACAACTGTCTAGGAGGCAAGCCGATTAGTTCAAGGGTTGAACCGATCAACCCAGATTGGCAAGCATAGATCTTCATCAACAATAGGTTTCTGCATATGATGTGGACCTAGGATGTGGTAATTCATTGTGGCTCCAAGGAATTGCATTAAGTTGTCCATAACCATCATTTTTGTTTATTGCATGTTTTCATTATGGGATATAGCATGTATATGATACGTACTATATATATGGTGATTGGATAAAATATATGTATTTATAAATACAAACTCCCTCAAATAAAATTTATATTAAGTCTTAGATGTTGTCCAATAGCAACCCACATGAAAAGATTGATCGACCAAGTGTAGGTTACGCCTTCGTGTGGTGCGGTGTCTATATGGTGGAAGTGTGTTGGTAGATATGTAGGTTATGCCTTCGTAGGGTACATATTTATTGTGTTGGATGTTAGGTCAGGCTTATGCTGCTGATTCTTAGAGTGTCTAACCCTAGAAGCATGCATATGAGTATGGCAAAGAGATGTCCATCTATCTAGAATTTCATATGATGCAATTGGCAAAAGTTGTCTACCTTGGTAATGGACTGTGTTTTGCAGTGTTGATCGGGCCACAGTTGAATTATCTTGGATCTGGACCACTAGAATATTGTATGCTACAATATTTTGATTTGATATGTGAGGGTTATCGATTTGGAATAAAATAGTTGGAGTGATAATAATTAAATACCTAATTAATATTGTCAAATTTTCCAAATCAAATTAAAAGTTTTTGAGAAATGTCAATTTTCTCTTATAGAATCAAATGACAAACAAGTCCATATTGTGATCGTTCCTTAAGAAGGACAAACTTGACGGGAAAATTTTCTATGACTAGTTTTGGACTTTGAGAAAGATTATCAATGAAGAGTGCAAGCTCTACATCCTTGATAAACCAGTGCCAGAAATACCTGCTCCTGATGCACCTAGGGTACAAGTGGATGCTTACTGGAAGCATGCCAATGATGCCTTGGAGATAAAGTACCTTATGCTTAGATGCATGCACTATGAGTTTCATGAGCAATGTGAGGACATGAGTGTTCTTGAGATGGTAATACATCTTAATAAAGTGACACTTGGCCTTACAAAGCAATAAAGGGATGGTATCCTAAAGGTGATACTTGAATCAAAGCTGACAGAGGGAACCTCAGTAGAAGAATATGTGCTCAATATGGTCGGACATGTGTATCATCTTGAAGAACTGGGATTCACCTTGAGACAAGAGTTGGCCATGGATATGATTCTAAAGTCAATGCCAGAATAATATAGCCACTTTATTGCATGTCATCATGTGAATAACGTGGTTGACCACATGTCAGACTTTCTTGCCATGTTGATTCATATTGAAGCAAAACTGAAGAAGGACAATCCCGTGATAATGATCAGTGGAGCTGAGTCCAAGGATCAAAGCAAGGCTGAGAAGAGTTTTGAGGTTGAGCTTAAATCCAAATCTTCAACATTCAAGATAAGGAGAAAGAAAAGTACAAGAGGAATTCATCATTTATACTTAAAGGCATTCGGGAAGAAGAAGATGGGGATGGTAATCTCCACTTTTGGTATATATGTTATTGAGATAAACCCATCACTTATTCATCATGGGTACTAGATACTAGATCTAGATCTCATGCTTGTTCTCATATGCAGGATCTAAAAGAAAGTAGGCCTTTAGAAAAAGGTGAGGTGGAATTGTGAGTTGGTAATGACACAAGAGTTGCGGCCAACATAGTTGGGACCTATAGTATATCTCTTCCCATAGGTCTTGTAGTAGAGTTAAAGAACTACTATTATGTACCTGCTATAAATAGAAACATCATTTTTGTATCTTTTATGGACAAGGATGCATTTTAATTCCATATTAAAATGGTTGATGTTCTATTTCAAAAGATGGGATCTTTTATGGCAGTGCCCCATTTTCTTGTAGTTTTTATTTGTTAGATCTAAAGACATATGTTTATAATGTAAATATCAAAAGACTAAAACTCAAAAACTCAAACAAAACATACCTTTGGCATTTTTGTCTAGGGCACATAAATGAGAAACACATATCTAGACTCCATAAGGATGGTTATATAAACTCTTTTGATCTAGAATCAATGAAGAGATGTGAATCTTGTTTGTTGGGGAAAATGTGGGTGATCTATTAGGACTCATACATACTGATGTGTGTGGACCTTTTAGAACAACAACTAGATGTGGGTATCAATACTTCATTACCTTCACTGATGACTTCAGTAGGTATGGCTATGTTTATTTGATGAAACATAAGTCAAAAACTATTGAAAAGTTCAAGGAGTTTATGAGTGAAGTACAAAACCAACTTGGTAAAATTATTAAGTCACTTCATTATGATCGTGGTTGAGAATACTTATACCAAGAGTTTGAGAACCTTCTTAAAGCCCATGGGATTGTATCCCAATGGACTCCACCTGGAGCACCACAACATAATGGTGTGTCAGAAAGAAGGAATCACACATTGCTTGATATAGTGCGATCAATGATGAGTTTAGTTGAGCTTTTGACTACCATTTGGGGGTATGCTCTAGAAACCATCATGTTTACTCTAAATCGAGTACCATCTAAATCAGTTCAAAAGACACCATATGAGACATGGCATGGGAAATGTCCCAAATTTTCTTTTATGAGGATTTGGGGATGTGAAGATTACATTAAAAGAATGTTTTCTGACAAGATTTGTCCAAAATTTGATAAATGTTATTTTTTTGGATATCCTAAAGAAACAAGAGGATATTATTTTTATTCCCAATCTGAAAACAAAGTGTTTGTTACCAAGGATGTTGCATTCCTTGAGTTGGATTTCATTTCCAAAGGCATTAGTGCAAGGAAAATGGAACTCAAAGAGGTTTGAGACCAACAAGAGAAATTGAACCCATAGATGAACAAGAAGAATAAAGAGAGTCATAAAAGTGTTGTGGAATCCCAAACTCCTCAAGAAACACAGGAACCTCATAGATCTAATAGGACACGCCTTGAGCCTAAAATATTTGGATATCTGGTGACTCAGGAAGGCAATGAATTTGTCATTGAACATGAGCCAATAACATATCAAGATGCTATAAAGGGACCAGATTCTAAGAAATGGCTTGAGGCTATGAGTCTGAGATGGAATCCATGTATACCAACAAAGTATGGACTTTGGTGGATCCACCTAAAGGGGTAAAACCCATAGGATACAAATGGTCTTCAAGAAGAAGATTGACATGGATGGAAAAGTTCAAACCTATAAGGGTAGATTGGTTGCAAAGGGTTTCAAACAAGTTCAAGGTGTTGAATATGATGAAACCTTTTCTCCAGTGGCCATGGTTAAGTCCATCAGGATCATGCTGGCTATTGCAACTTATCATGACTACAAGATTTGGCAGATGGATTTTAAAACTGCATTCCTATGGAATCTTGTTGAGGATGTGTATATGACACAACTTGAGGGTTTTATAATTCCAAAGTTTGCAAATAAAGTTCATAATCTACAAAGGTCAATCTCTGTATTAAAGCAAGCATCTCGGAGCTGGAATCTTCATTTTGATGAGACAGTCAAAGAGTTTGGCTTCATTCAAAATGAAGATGAACCTTGTGTGTACAAGAAGGTTAGTGGGAGCATAGTGACATTCCTCATATTATATGTAGATGACATATTATGATGGGTAATGACATACTTTATAAAAGGTAAATACATGGCTTGGAAATATAGTTTTTATGAAAGACTTGGGAGAAGCATCCTACATATTGGGGATAAAGATCTATAGAGATGGATCCAAAAGGTTTCTTAGACTAAGTCAAAGCAGATACATTGACAAAGTGTTGAATCAATTCAGCATTGAGAGCTCAAAGAGAGGAAACCTGCCTATGCATCATGGTGTCTCCATCTTTAGAGCTCAACATCCTAGCTCTTGTGAAGAAGGGGAACACATGAGTTTGATTCCATATGCCTTAGCAATTGAATCAATCATGTATGCAATGTTATGTACCCATTCAGATGACTCATATGCCTTGAGCATGACAAGCAGATATCACTTAGACCTAGGTGATTCTCACTGCATAGTCATGAAGAACATCCTCAAGTAATTGAGAAGATCTAAGGATCAGTTCTTGGTCTACGTTAGAGAGGAAGAGTTGGTGGTAAAGGGTTACACCAATGCAAGCTTCCAGACTGATTAAGATGATTACAAATGTCAATCAGGATTCGTGTTTTTCCTAAACAATAGAGTTGTAAGCTGGAATAGTTCCAAGTAAGAAACAATTGTCGATTCTACAATAGAGGTCGAGTATATTGCGGCATCAAATGCATCAAAGGAGGTTGTATTGATCAAGAAGTTCATTATAGAACTTGGGGTCATTCCAAGCATCAACGTCACAACTGAGCTATATTGTGAAACAATAGAGCTATTGTACAAGCTAAGGAACCCAGATCGCATCAGAACTCAAAGCACATACAAATGTGGTTCCATCTCATATGAGAGATCGTACATTGAGGAGATGTAAATATTTGTCGAGGACCATCTGAGAACAATGTTTATGACCCCTTGACAAAGGAACTTTCACAATAGAAGCATGATGGTCATGTTAGATCACTTGGGATATGATTTATGGGTGATTGGCCTAAGTGAAAGTGGGAGTCTATTGGTATGTATGCCCAGAGAGCCAATCATATTATGAATTTAATGACATAAATTGTAATTGATTTGATTAATAAATAAAGCCAAGCTTCCAATTTATTTTGTTTAATTCATTTATGAGATAATGATGTAACATTATAAATGTCTAGAGAATTATATCACTCAATGATGTATGTCCTCAAGTACGTGACTTGGGGAAATGAGATCATACGCATGTTAAGAGTACATATATATTCTCATTATACACCTGATCGGTTGTTATTGTGGAAGGTTGATAGACAACAATGACACATAATCATAGTGTGAGTTGGTTGATGACAGAGTCTCATTAATCATGATATGGGTATATCAAACCAAGCATACCGATACATGTTAGAGAACATTATATCAAACAGACCCACCATGAGACTGACACATGGAAACCATTACCATGGTAGTCATAGTTAGCTCTCATAGTGATGGTGGTGTTTGTGATTTGTAGACCTAAAATCACTACACTCATCACATGTCATTCGTTATGATTTGTTGTCATCAAATGCAGTCCTGAAACATGGGTTGTTATAATGGTGATGATTGGGTGACTGTGACACATGGGGACTGACTGTGAGTGATAGATATGGGATTTGTCCCTCTTAAGGGAGTATGATATCCTAGGCCTCTTGATTAGTGAGAATGAGAAATGCATTGTTGTGTACATGTGATTCAATATGTGATATTGAGCTTACATATATCTCATACAAACTGCTCTGGTTCAAGAAACAAGATTGGATGTTGAAGAGGGTGACTACTCCCTACCTCGAGTTCAATCTGGATATCAGTGATAAAGGAATTATACAAACACTGTAACACCAAGCACAGAGTGTAGGTTGAAGTTATTCCCTAAATTTCTATACACTTGGATAGAACTGATGTGCAACTAGGCACCACTCTTTGCTTGTGATGTCATAAGTTAGTTACAGACATTCACTGCCAACGTGATATGGGACCTATAGGGTCACACACATAGGTTTCAACCAAGAAGAGGAGTTTAATCTTGAATGATGATTGAATTGACTAAAGTGCTTAGGTATTCCATTCATGCAACAGATCATATGGATACACTACCAGAGGATCATCTCACCCTGTAAGATGGCTGTTTGGAGTGCTAGATAGTCGACTCAAATGTAGAGATGGCCGTTTGGATTGTCAGGCTGATCAAAAAATTGAATTGGCTAAGTTTGGCCCAAACTAAGGTGTAAACTGACCGGTTCACTCTGTTGAACCAATCATCTCAACTCAAGTCACGAGACAATCGTCTGGGTGAAAAAGACATCTGTCTCGCATGTGCAAGATCACTCAGTTCGGGGGAAATTTGATTGCAAAAAGGAATTAGTGATGACGTCATGTCATGCATTAATTGGATTCGAAATTGCCAAATTCATATGTGATTGGGAAACTACAAAACAACTATCTCACAGTGTGAGATGACCATCTCACACTATGAAATGACTGTCTCACATGCCAGATGACCATTTTGGTTTCCAAATGACCAATTCGGTGGTCACGGTTGAGAAATTCAAAATCTTCTGGTCCCTTCCACTCCCGCATAGATTGGGAACCCTAACCCTGGCGGGTATTGGGGGATTCCTAGAGCACAACACATACAATTGAGAATCAGTTGCTCTGACAATTGTTGTTCTCTCTGGTTGTGGTAACCAATAGAGAGCCCAAGCAAGTCCTACCCGTCAAAGGGAGGGATAGCAAGGGAGAGAACAACTGAGGATCATTATTGTGGGAAAGCAAGTTGGTGACTAGTATGTCAACGAGAGGGACAACTCATTTATATTTGTTCTAGTAGGACCACAGGAGTTCTAGGTAGTCTATGTGGACTACTCTAGAGGCAAGAGTCCTTTGGCTGCTATAAGGAGGACAACATCAACTCACAGTCTGTGATAAGATCGCAGGAGTCACATCAAAATTTGTCTAGTATGTTGTTTGTGGTGAAGGACAGGAGCTGCATAGACATTGTCTAAGAGCAAATATTCAACACTTGCACATCAAGAATGATGAGGAGATTTAATGGACTTGCTTCAAGACCAGGTATATCCTCGAAATCATCCTTCCCATCTTATAGTTATCGACGCGATCTACTGGTTTATGGAGAATATGGTAGCTAATTTTTTTTGTCTATTATATAGCCATATTTCCCTACATATCCCTCCATTCCTGAGTATCTGGCAGTATGGGCTTGTGCCTTGTCTCATCCCTCAAACACCACCAAGGTTGGTCACATTCTTCATCTTAGAAAAAAAATTCTTAAGGTTTTTCCATTGAGTTTTGATATGCTCTAAGGCCACGTCAGGCCTCCCCACTCTATTTTTCTAGTCATAGATCTTGAGTACATTTTCCATCTTTACATCTACCTATATCATAGTGGCATCTCAATGTAGAAACTAGAGCCTTGTTAGACTCCCTTGAACATACAAATGGGGCCTCAAGTCTTGAGAAGCCAGATTAGCAATGGTGTTGCTATACATTATTACAGTTATGAGGGTGTAAATTGAAACCTTGTGTACAAGTGGATATGGTAAACATGTCGTGGTAAGTCATACATGTTAATACCAGTTTGATATGGAAACTCATACATGTTATTAGAAATTAATTAAAATTCATTCAACATCTCCTCCTTTAAACCTAATTGTGCACACTATACAAACCATGATCTAAAGACTAACTAGAAACATAGTTGGTTGTCCTAGGTTTGTGCACTAAAGAGTCCACACTTGAATTACATCAACCTATCACAACACCCCATTAAGAACTTTGTACATGTATTGAACATGGACCTTATGTTTAGGATAAGGCATACCAAATGGAAATCATCCCCTATATAAGGATAGGTCTAAATAAGCAATTTTTCTTAACCACTTTTGTAAATGAAATGATGTATGTATGCATCAAACTTACTACAACCTGGTGGGTTGTGAAATGGTCACACCTAAAATAGAGCATACATATAAACGACTGAATTGCAATTGGCACCTCTCGTTTATGACATATGTGAAACCCAGGTCCATAGTAGTAATGTGGTAAGCCCAAAATCAAGTACAACTGTAGTAGGAAATGTCACATGAACCCCTTATCAACAGCTATCTCCCAGACACGAGTCCAAACTTACTCATTAAAGAGAGACCCATGTTCAACTGTATTGGCCCAAATGGAAAGCATATCCTATCAAGGCTAGGTCTACATTCGAATCGCATGTGAAATAAATGGGCACACCTAAAACAAGGCATACAACATGGATAATAATGTTGAATTCCATGCGAAAACTTTGTTAGGGTAGGTGTAATGTAAGGACTACTTCATCTGATTTCAATTGACAACCATTGATTAATGATAGAGGTTAAAATCAAGGGGAATGATGATAATGAATCCAAAAAAAAAACTTATGCAGGGCCATATAGAACATGACAGTACAATCCATGTGAGATATCTCAACAAATACCACAAATTTGGTACAAGAATATTGATAAGACAATCACATATGCATGGTCATCATGACACCACAACACTTGCATGTAAATCTTAACATGTAAATTAGTTGACCAATGAAAGAGAGACCCATGTGTTTGTTGTGTTGGCCCAAATGGAAAGTAAAAAGTATTAGGGCTAGATCTAAATCCGACTCAAAACCACACTTCAGCAACAACTTTGCTAAAACTAAACTAAGCATACCAAATGTGATCAGTCTTGAACTAAGTGCATATAGTACATGTGAAATAAATGGGCACACATAAAATAAGTTTTACATGTACATGGATAACGTTAATGAATTACATTTCTAAAGAGTTTGTCATAGTAGATGTAATGTGGGGACTGCTTCATTGAATTGCAACTGACAATCACTCGTTAATGACAGAAGTTAAAGTCAGGGGGGTGAAATCATGACAATGCAACCTAAAAACAAATAAAAACATTTGTAGAGCTATAAAAGACATGACTACACAATCCATATAAACAAAATTTGCAACCTAGAAACAAACAAACACATTTTCAAAACCATATAAACCATATAAAATGTGACAACTCAACAAACTTCACCAATCACTAACCACATCCCAAGAATTTCAATGGAAACCAACAAACTTAACCAATAACTGCACCAAACATAAATTCAGTCCTATTAGGTGTAAGACCACTGACCTGGCTTTATGCTCCAACATGTTTGTTTGATTTAATTAGGTGCTTAGTTTCTTAAATTAAACATTATTTATGTTTTGATATTAATTGATAAAGCTATATTTCAAATTTGGTTCAAATGTAACTTCATTTTCTTAAGTTTTACATATTTATATACGTGTGTGGACCTTTATGCAATTTTCCCTTTTCTAGGTATCTAACAATAATTTTAACACATGTATATTTTACTTTGTGGTATTCTTTATAATCTACAAAAGTTTCTTTCAATTTGAATGCTTTAGAAACCATGTTGCATAAAGGTATCAACCCTTGATGTTTGTTTTGTGTAGAGGTGAGGGCATTTGCACCTTCTTATGTTGTTTGGGTTCATTATCTGATGGTTGTTTTGCACTGGAACACTTGATGGTTGTTTTGCACTCAACACTAGATGTTTTTCTTGGGAGCTGCAATCTGATGGTTGTTTTGCACTCAAAACTAGATGGTTGTTCTACACTCAACACTAGATGGTTTTCCTTAAGGATTTGCAATCCAATGGTTGCACTAATTTGCAAAACAACGGTTGATCTGCACTCAAACATTGGATGGTTGTTCAACACTCAACACTAGATGGTTTTCCTTGAGGAGTTGTGATATGATGGTTGCACTTGTTTACAATCTGATGGTTGTTCTGCACTAAATACTATATGGTTGTTCGACACTCAACACTAGATGGTTTTCCTTGGAGGACGCAAACCTATGGTTGTTTTGGTTGTACAAATAGATGGAAAACTTGATCGTTGATCGATGGTAAAGTAGTTTTTTGGATTTGGTCTCCTTTCTCTTTCATCTGAGCTATATATACCCCTCCCCTCTTTCCTCAAACAAACCTTTCACCCCAAACACATTCTTGATTTTGGAGCTCATCCAAAACCATTGATTGACAAAGGAGGAGCTTCTTGAATATGAAGTCTTGCTTGATCATGGTCGCATGTTGCGGTAGGACTTGGATCTAGCTTTCCTAGGATGGATCAAAACCTTCTTGCCTAGTTTCTTGCTTTGTGCATGCAAGGTCTTCCCTCTTAACCTTGTTCTTATTGTTCTTCTTCTTCTTTCCTTCACCATGGTTGAGTTCTATGGTGTCCCTTTATGGAAACTCATGCACGTAGATGAAGAACCCACTTTTCTTCTCTCTTTTGCTCCAGATCTACTTTGTTTTTTAAGATAGGATCTACCTTGGGGCTTTTGGAGTACAAAGCTCAGTGTTTTATTCTCTCTTCTTCATGATACCTTGTTGTTTGGACATTCTTCTTCACCTTGAGGCAGGTGTTATAACCTATAATACGTTTCTTGCCTACTTATAACTTATGTAAATCTTATTCTAGAAAACTTATAATATGAGGAAAGATGGCCTTTTGTGCATTGTTTGAGATGACAATGATGATGATACAATTTGTTAAGCTTTGATTAGTCCCTATGAACATTTCTTCTTCTATAAATGAGCCTTTCTTGAACATGCAAGGTCTAAAATCCAAAATGTTAGTGCTATGACTCTGAAAATCTAACATAGGTGTTCTTTTGTACCTAATGTACTTAAGTCTGGCCCAAACTTCAAACCTTACTATATAGTGGTTAACCGATGGTGGTTTAAATGCTTTTACTTACTGTTTTGGTGCTAAAATGATAGTTAGGAAAAATCACAATGCTTAAAGTAGCTCATTCATGCTAAGTTTTGCTCACATAAGTGCCTAATTCTTATAAATGATATAAATATTACATTCGATGGACTTATATGTTGCAATTTGGGGTGATTTCTTTTTTTTACTTGCTAAACTTTTTACAAAATTTTGGATGACAATGATGTTCCTACATGAAGTTATTACTATTTTTCCTAAATGACATTTTGGGGCCTTTATGCAACCTAGTTGAGATCTAATCCCTTTTATGGTTGGAAATGGATGAATATACCATGATGGAGTAATATGAAATAGATTTCATACATTTTATATCTTTGGAGATTGTACTCTACAACTTATTTTGTTGGCATACTTTAGGAGCTTGTATGTAACTTAGTTGATGGAGTAAAATACTTAAACAACATAATTAATGAAGTGTAACCCTAATCATGTAGCACCCTATGACTTTAGAACTATTCTACTGTTAGAACTTGCTAGACAGTGAAATGAGTAATCCCAAGAGGAGCTTGGAGTCATATATTGTTGAGTATATGTGGGTGCAAAGAGGCTATATCTCTATCATCCAGATCCAATGTTTTAGAGAGCAGTCGAGGTTGTGTCTCAAAGTTGATATGTGTTGAGAGCTATTGCGGTCCTAACTTGAATTTTGGGATTCATACCCAAGTTTCTAGTTCTATGTACTGTGTACCCATTGTAGACTAGGCTATTTTAGTAGTTGATCCGATTTTCCCTTATGGTTGTTACTCAAACTAACCAAGGGGAAGATATCTTAGGATTCTGGTCATCCTAGATCTTGTACAGGGTTGATTGTGACTTCAGAGTGGTCAACTAGTAGTTTGAGAGTATGTACGCCTCAAACAACCTAAGGCTTAAGAAAATATGTAATCAAGTTGTGTAGAAAATCTGTCACATTGGACTATGATCCTTGCTTTGTTTCTTTAACTTTTGTAGATGGTTTATAATGTGGTAAAAGAAGTCAATTGTATTACAAATTTAGCTATGCTTATTATTGTATAAATTATGTAGTCTTTTGAGCTCTGTAATATTATCTTCTTAATTGATTAAAGTACATAATCTTTCTATAAGCAATAGATGTTTTTAGAAGTTATATCTCTTGTTGAGACATGGGTCTCACCTCGTGGGTCATCACAACTTTTTAGGTGATCATCAACAATGCCTCCAAACTTGTGGTAGTGAGAAGGAGCAGTTTGGAGATCATTAGAGGTATAAGGTTGGTAGGTCATTTAGTGAGTCCTAGAGTCATCCCTGTACTCTCAGGTCCATGCGAGGAAGTTTTGTAGATTATGTACATCAACTTTAGGTTTTGGTAGTGTACTTGTGTTTGTACATGTTGTGAACATGTGGACAATATATTTTGTATAACAGGTTGTGGCTGAAAGCATAGGTACAAATGTAAAGATACCTTATATGGTTGTATTTATATGCAAGATGATGGACCTATGTGTAAATGTTCTCTGACATATTTAGAAAGTTATTTAGGTTTTAATTTTGTACCTTTATGGTGATATGATTGATTAGTTCTTGATCAACGCTTTGGTTTTGAGTAATCTAATTTAGCGTGGCAGGTTGCCACATTAGGGGTAGGTCTAATGACAGACCAAAAATATGGCCAACAATTTCACTAATGATTAACAATGCATGGACCTAGGTATCTGGAAAATTGCTTACAATCAAGATGTTTAACTCAAATTTCTTAAAAATTACTTATTGGGAGATGTATGTTTCTGTGGTAATACTGAGTGGTCAACTCATCCCATCTAACACTTGTCATTAACTACAAGCTAATTTAAGTTGATATTTTTCTTACTTTAGAAATGTTAGTAAATGGAAATACAATTCATTTCGGTGTTCTTGAATGTGTTTGATGATTAAAAATGCATTATTTATATATGTATATAATTAAGTGATTATTCCAAGAGATTTTTTTTGGAATCTATGGTGTAAGTTTTGATTTAAAATCATAAATATTTAATAATGAAGGATCATAGTGATTTTCTAGGTCTAAACTTTATTTGTATCAAGACATGACTAGAATTATCACGAGATGTTATGTTGAGTTCTCAAGAGGGACAATGGTTTTGATTAATTTAAAATGAAGTAATACTTCTCATTGTTCCCATGGGATGTACATTTGCATTCCATTGTCACAATACCAAGGTTTGGTAAAGGATGTGAGGCCATGGCAACAAATTGGTTTTTGCATGCTAAAGATTTTCATTTTTTTTTAACTTCACCTTTATATAAATATGTTGTGCATAAGTCCACACTGGTCATAGAATTTACCAAGCTTCTAACGATCATAAATGATTTGAGTACAAGTCAGTGATATAATGTGCGACTCAACAACACAACATATTATATACATAGTCACTCATAATGAACTAAATACTTAGAAAATTTAATATGCTCAATAGAACCAATTAACTTGAATGTTACCTTATTGCCTCTCACATTATAATTATTGCGTATTAGTAAAACAATTTTTGGTCTTGTTTTTTTAGGAACTCATATAATATGTAAGAAATAGAAATATATAGTGAGGAGCTTTGAGATATTTCTAACTCTAACTTGTCATAAGAATATTGATATGTATATATATATATATATATATATATGTGGGATTAAGAGAGAAAGATTTCTCCCCCCTCTCCCACCCCTGTGGTGGAGGCCGAACGCCTGGGAGGGTGGTAAATCAAGGCGGAAACTAGGATATATATAATATTGGCATGCATGGTTGTTACACATTCTATTATTAAATCCACATACTTCTTCATAGTAACAAGTATATGTGTTTGATTATATAAGAATGGTAGAGATCATGAGGTGAGTTACAATATTTCATGGATATTCCAAGTGTGGTTTGGAAAGGTAAGGACCTAGTAGGTTTCCAGATAATGTATTGGAATAACAACAACCATTCAGACCTACATCTGAGTAGGGAAAATGTCTAAAACATTAACCACTTGCCAAAATTTCTTAAATATCAACAACCATTTAGAATGACATATCACGGTACTAGACAAATTAAAACATGAACACAAAGTCCGACTAGAGTAGCCCACCTGGTAAGAGCTCTAAGTCCCAATGAAGGACCTGATCTTGAATCATGTCGAAAGGCACTCTATGAATGACATTTCACATTGATTGGGTGTGGGAGGGGGTGAGCATACCACACTCTCTCAAGACCCGACAGCTGACCATGTCGGGATGGGTCCATTAGAGGCCTTGTCTGGAATGGATTCTCTTGTAAATAAATAATATAAACACAATTTGGGAAGGGAAATAATGTTAGTATGTATGCCCATAGAGCCAGTCATACGATGATTGCAATGAGACATTAGATACATGATGTGATAATTATAAAGGTAACTCCATCTATTATGTTTGTATGAATCATGAGATGATGACACAAACAAGGTAGATGTATAAAGAATGATGGTACTTGATGGAATATGTCTTCATGTTGAGGACCTGAACAATGAGATCATATGTATGATAACAGTGCGTACATTCTTCTTATGTCCCTAGTCAAATATTACTATCGAAGCAAAATACACAAACATAATACATAAGACTAGAGTATGTGTTGGCTGATGACAGAGACTCGTTAGTCATGGTATGTGATATCAAGTCAAGCACATATGTACATGTTAGAGAATAGTGTATCAGATGGACCCACCTTAAGAGTGATACATGGAGATCATGGAATGGTAGTCAAAATTAGCTCTCATAATGATAGTGGTAATTATGGTTCTTAGACATGAAGTCACTACAATCATCACATGTCGTTCATTGTACTTTGACGTCATCCAATGTGACCTTGAATAAGGGTTGCTATAAAGGTGATGTTCGGGTACTCTGTGACACATGGGGATTGAGTGTGAGTGATGTAGATGGGATTTGTTCCTCCTAAAGGAGATTGATATACATGCCACTTGATAAGCAAGACTGAGAAATGTATGTCCATACATGATTCAACATGTGATATGTGCACTCACATGCATCTCAAACAGTCTGCTTTAGTTCAAGGTTGAATATTGAGAGGATGGCGATTCCACGCCTCGAGTTCAATCTGGATATCAGAGACAAAGGAACTATATGATCATGGTAACACTGATCACGCATTGTAGGCTTAAGTTGTTCTCAAACTATCCAAATTACTTAGGTAGAAATGATGTGTTGCTAGATACCACCCATTGCTTGTGATGTCATAGATTAGTTATGGACATTCACTGCCAATGTAATTTGGGAACTATAGGGTCACACGCATAGGATACACTTAGAATAGGAGTTTATTCATGAATGATGTTTGCCTTGATTGCTAAAGTGTTTAGGTATTCAATTGAACAACTGAGGTTTCAAAATTGAGTGACTAAACTCTAAACTAATTGGTTCAGGTGTTTAATTGATCGGTTGAACTGTCAGGTCAACTAGAAACAACATTGGTTGAACAATGTTTGAACCAGGGCATGAACCGACCATTTCACTAAGTGAACCAACTGGTTCATGGTCCCAAATGATCGGTTCGTGTGATGAACCACCCGAAAAAATGGTCATTTTAATTGGATCAAGGATTGATGTTGATGTCATCTTTTGCATTAACCATGTATTGGATACCAATGTGAATTGAAGCAAGAAAACTATTGAACTGACCGGTACAATGGATGAACGATTGGTTCACCCATGAACCGATCGGTTCACCATTCGTAGGTTCTAGAAAATCTATGAAAAGTTTGTCAATTTGACTCCCAGATGGACTGGAGACTTGATGAATGATATTCATATTTGTTTTAGTCGCCATTTTTGGTCCAATTTTGCAGTGAAATCTCTCATATCCACCTGAAACTGCTCATATACAATTGTCCTCAGTTTCATATGATTATTTAGAGTTTTGATCCAATCCATTTATCTCCATTGCAGGATTAAGCATCACACTATGTGCACCAGTGTAGGAGATGGTGGTCCTGCTAGTTAGAAAGCATCCTCATCAGTTAGAGGATTCATTGACGTAGGCCCATTGACCCATAGCAATACCCCCCTGATGGGGGTGGGTTTGTTCTATGATGTCACGACCATGGACAAGAAGACAATTCCATGATTGTGGCCAAGACAACATGTCGACTGACATTTGGCACGATTGGGCCCCACTCGGTATGGTCGGGTCGAGGTCAAGGTTGAGCGATCGTGACACTTCATTGCAACCGCAGTACAAACACCTCGACCGCGACAATCACCTCGATCACAGAAATCAGCTCAACTACGGAAAACACCTCGACTGCAGCACACACCTCATCACGGTCGAGTGCACACCTAGCACAGTCGTGTCGAGGAGTACCGTGACCGCTACTGAAGGTCACAACCACGGCAATTAAGTATGTGCTCCCCATATATGCACCTATAAATAAACTACCCCCTCCTTCATTTGAGGCATCACTTCTGCTCCATCCACGCCGATAGGCTACAGCTCTTTGCCCAACCAAGGAAGATGATCTCCGCTGCCAAAGACTACCTCCATGGTGTCCTTGCTACTCTGCTATCACCTATCTACTGCTCCTTATCCTACGAGTAAGAGCATGAGAAGAGAAGGAAGAAGGAGAGAGAAGATCATCCTCGACCGTCTTGGTGTTTTTCCCCTCCTTGTCTAGATCTTCCCTACCATCGTGTAAAAGATCATTTCTCCACCGAGCCACGACCATCTTCTTCACCATGACCATGGCAGAATCTTCCCTCTTTCTTGTTCTTTTTGTTTCTATAATAAGGAGCGAGTAGTCCTTTTCACTGGGGTGCGGGTACTAACCCTAATTTCCATGCTTACATGTTCATCTTATAACATTCCATGGCTTGTATATAACTTTCCATTTTGTAGTTAATCGTTTAATGCATGCTTTCTGGATTGATCACCTGCCTTGCATGATCTATTATATTCCTTTGTTATGAGAACTTCAATACTTAGGATTTGAATATCGATTAACATGGTTGATGCCCAGATGAGAACTTCTGAAGGGATATCTCCAGAGTAGTAATTGTGTGACCCATGGGTAATGATACATCGAGCCTATAGAGATGCTTACACAAACTCTATTCTTAATGGATGGTTTTCTACTCCATTTGGATAATCACCTGCCTTGCATGATCTATTATATTCCTTTGTTATGAGAACTTCAATACTTAGGATTTGAATATCGATTAACATGCTTGATGCCCAGATGAGAACTTCTGAAGGGATATCTCCAGAGTAGTAAGTGTGTGACCCATGGGTAATGATACATCGAGCCTATAGAGATGCTTACGCAAACTCTATTCTTAATGGATGGTTTTCTACTCCATTTGGATATTTGTATCTTGCTTGGATGTGTTTTGGATGTGTTTTCATGTGTAGTGATGGTGAAACCCAATTCCACCCCAGTGATTCCCATCATTAATCTAAACTTAGTTTTAATCTCACTCAATAATTTTCCTTACAATTAGTTTAACTAAATCCAAATCAACTCTTTGTTCTAAATATTAGTCTTAGTTGATCTGGATTCAACTAGCAAGATTCTTAAACATTTTGTCTCTTGGGATTTGATCCTTAACTATACTGCGATAAGACCCGTCCACTTGCGGGTGGTACTATTGCACAAGGTTTTGGTAAAAACTTAGGGATTTCAACCCTAGGTGGATTTGTTAGTGCAGTAAAAACCACGTCAAGACCCTAACCCTGGACCTCCTATAAATAGAGGAGTATTGGGGGCCTCCCAAACACAACAATAAGCCCTAACAATTGTTGTCCTCTCTAGTTGTGGTGATCAGTAGAGTTCTCAAGCAAGTCCTACCTGTAAAAGGTAGGGATAGCAAGGGACAAACAATTGTGGGAGAGTGAATCAATTCTAGCATATTGACGTTCAAAAGGACAACTCCTTCCCGTAAGCTCTAGTAGCGCAACATGGAGTTCCTGATGGTCTGCATGGACTACTCTAGAGGTGAGGATGTTGTTTCTTGCCGATATGAGGATGTCGTCAAATCCCATTTGTGGTGTTGCACTAGGAGGCCATTCACTACTACAGAAATGGCTTATAAAGTCAGTTTTCAAGGTGTCGGTTGTATACAAAAATTGACACATAAACCCTACTGTGTCGGTTTTTAACAGAAACCGACATCCAACCCATGAAGGTCGACCAGACACGGGTACCGCTTTTATTAAGTGTCGGTTAATTAATAAACAACCGACACCTAAACTCAACCGCCAAACCCAAAATTCCAGCGAAAAAATTGGCTCCAATATTTTACATATTGCGTCGGTTCGTAACTAAATAACCGACGACTAAATGGTATTTGTGAGAGAGGAATAGTTGTCGGTTGTCGTTTAATCAAAAACCGACGACTATAATATAGTATAGGTGTCGGTTGTTGCAAACGAACCGACACTGTTGGTTTAGTTGTCGGTTTTTTAAATAACCGACACGTATTTTCAACTTAATAGCTCACCCTGCCCGAACGATTCTTCCCATTTCCCTATTTCGTTCCCGATTTCCCTAGATCCGGCGATTTCTTGCTCCCTTCCGCCACCGCCGCCGCTCCCTGCCGTTTGTTCTCTGCCGTCGTGCTCCGTCGCCGCCGCTCCTTCCTCCGTGCTCGTCGCCGTCGAGCGAGAAGCAGTCGGTTCCCGCCCGCCCGCCGGCCTCCCTCTCTGCCCACCGGCCTCCCTCTCCGCCGTCGCCGGTAGCAGCTAGGTCTCCTAGCCTCGCCGCCCTCTCTGCCGCTCCTCTCTTCGTCGCCGGAAGCTGCTAGGACTTGCTCCGGCCGCTGCTCCTCTTCCCTCAAGGTGCCCGCCCTGCCTTCTTCTTCTTCCTCTGCTCGTCTTCCCTCAAGGTGCCGCCCTGCTGCTGGGCATTTTTTTTTAAATTTATTTACTTCCTATGAGAATCAATTTTAATTAGGGCTCATACACATATTGATGTCTAACACCTAAATGAATATCTAGTTAGTGTATTTTCCTAGTATCGTGAAAGGTTCTCAATCGTGTGTATCAAATGGGATTCTTATATATATTCAGATCTTAATGTTATAAATGGAAGACTCGAATGTTATAAAATCCCATCAAAGTAGGTAGAAACAACTTATATATATTCAGATCTTAATAATTCCATGAAGTGCACATTATCTTACTCAGGAAAAGTATGTGTATAATGTAGGATTAGTTCCATATAATGGTTCTATTTTAGTAAGCACCTAGAAACCCATCCAAGATTTACTCATTAGGAGCATTTCCTCGTTTGTTCTCTAAGTACATTTGTAGACTTCTTTTCAAGCTATCATGTCTACCACAATAAAGTTGGTTATGACAAGCAATAAAAGGTTAACTGATGTTATACAACTTTTTCTGAAAATATATAACATCGTTATATGTACTTACACTTTGTTAATACTAATATTGTGCAGTCTCTGTCCACCCATAACAGTCACTATGAACTGGGCCTCTATGTCAATGTTAACGTTCCCTATTAAAGAACAATTGGACATCATCCTAGATGATCGTTCCTTAAACCAATTGGTCATACCCAAACATTGGCGTTTTCTAAAAGGAAGACACTACATGCCTGGTAAAGTGACCATAACTTTTGGCAATTATTCGCATGTTATCGAGGTTGAGTATGATTTGGCGGGAAATCTTGTATCAAAATCCGGTTGGCGTGATTGGATTGGAGAGATGCATGTGGTCCGTTGCAATAGGCTTTTTCTCCATCCAGTTGGCCATAATTCCATCAAAGTTTGGATAACCAAAAACAACTGTGAGACCCCCGATCATCTACTACGGTATGAGCGCACGGCGTCGGATATCATCTATGAGGAATCTGAATCTGAGGCCCCTGTCAGTTCAGATTTGTCTAAATACAGTGAGGAGCTTCGTGACACAGCTTCATCATCAAAAAGAAGTTATTGATGCGGGACCATGTTGGTGTAGTATTTAGTTGTCTATCTATCTTGACTTGTCTGTATTAATAGTTTTTTTAATTATGCGCATGTTTAGGGGTACACCAACCCCTTTGTTTAGTTATTGTTTAGGGGTACACCCCTGTGTGTGGATGTAAAAAGAGATTAATGAATAGAACTAAAAGTTGCTACATGAATGCTTATAACTGAAGTGTGTGTTCCCATGAATGTTCCCATTTGCATGATTACACTACTATTTTCTCATATTGTTTAGTCTATTTTAATATGACATACTTGCTTATATCTTGCTTAATGATGAACTCTAATGCACACATGTGACATGCTTGGAATGTAAATGATGAACTTTTCCCTAAATTGCCAATCATGCTTTTAAAGACATCAATAATCACCTAAACTTGAAGAACTAGGATTTTAGGTATAAGAATGACAATACAATATTTGTTGGCCTAGAAACCCGTCCAAGATTTACTCATTAGGAGTAAATCTTGGATATTCCCCGGTTTGGGACTGTTCTTGAACACCTAATCTCGCTTAGGATGTAAGTGTATAATGTGTATTGGGTTTTCAAGAAAATTTTGGCAGCATTTCCCCGTTTGTTCTCTAAGTACATATGTACTTGGAGAACAGCGGGGAAATGCTGCCGAAATTTTCTTGAAAACCCAATACACATTATACACTTACTAGTGAGATTATGTGTTCAAGAATGGATAGGTGGTACACATTTATTATATATAATAATGACATCACATGTATTTGTTAACCCTAGACCCTAATCTTGTCCTAATATATACTTGTTTTCTCTTTGATCATAGAATGGATAGATCATGGATGTCCATTCGCAATCGCTGCACCCCAGAGTTTATTTATGGTCTTCACCAGTTCATTAAATTTGCCAAGGAACATAGGAAACAACCTGGAGATAGGTTCTACTGTCCATGTAGACATTGCGGTAACAACTTGAAAGTCAACACTGGTGACGAAATCAAAACTCATGTCATGTGCAACGGGATTATACAAGGCTATACAGAATGACACTGGCATGGAGAGATTTCAAACCCGAAACCAGTGGATGTCGATAGCAGTGCTTGTGTGGAAGAAGAAATTGCCTACGATGACGTAGATGTGAATGAACCAGTTCCAGTAGACATCGTTGATGCGATGCTGGATAGTTGTGGGGTAGAGCACACCGATCCACCTCCCATTTTTAGAAACATTGTGCATGATGCTGAGATGCCGTTATACACAGGTTGTACTAAGTTTACGAAGCTTAACGCTGTGTTGAGATTGTATAAGTTGAAAGCTAACAATAAATGGAGCGACAAAAGCTTCACGTCATTGCTGTCTTTGTTGAAAGAAATGCTTCCCGAAGGAAACGAGCTGCCAATCTCAACATACCAGGTAAAGAAATTGTTGTGCCCAATGGGAATGGATGCCAAGAAGATACACGCATGCCCTAATGATTGTGTATTATTTCAAAAGGACTATGCAGATTTGAAAGATTGTCCAAAATGTGGTGTGTCACGGTATAAATTGATGACTTCGGGGGAGTCCAAAACTGGTTCTCCTACCAAGGTGATGTGGTATCTACCTATAATATCACGGTTTCAATGCTTGTTTGCCAATCCGATAGATGCGAAGAATTTGAGGTGGCATGCAGATGTTAAGAAAAATAATGATGGGATCCTACGACATGCGTCTGATTCCCCACAGTGGAAGAAGATTGATGTATTGTACCTTGAATTTGGTGAAGAAGTCAGGAATCTAAGACTTGGGCTTTGTACAGACGGGATGAATCCGTACGGGACATTGAGCAGCCAACATAGCACTTGGCCAGTCATGCTTGTTATATACAATCTTCCTCCCTGGCTGTGTATGAAAAATAAGTACGTAATGTTGTCGTTGTTGATATCGGGCCCTAAATAACCTGGAAATGACATCGATGTTTATCTTGAACCTCTGATTGATGACTTAAAGAAACTCTGGGGTGAAGGTGTGATGACCTATGATGCTTCACGAAGAGAGACATTTCGTTTGCATGCTATGTTGTTTTGCACTATTAATGACTTTCCAACATATGGGAATTTGTCTGGATATAGTGTCAAAGGAGCTAAAGCGTGTCCTATATGTGAAGAGAACACTGATTCAACAAGACTAAAACATGGCGGTAAGAATGTATATCTCGGTCATCGAAGGTTTCTTCCAAAATTCCATCCGTATCGTAGGAAGCGCAAATCATTCAATGGATTGAATGAGGAACGCAGTGCACCTAAACCTATACCAGGGGAGGTTGTTTATGAAAGAATAAAAGACTTTGTCAATGAATTTGGTAAGAGATCACAATGTACTACACGGAGTGACAATTCTTCATTCAAGAAGAAGTCAATATTTTGGGATCTTCCTTATTGGAGTTCTTTGAAAGTCAGACATTGTATCGATGTAATGCACGTTGAGAAAAATGTCTGTGATAGCATCATTGGTACTCTGTTAAATATACCAGGTAAGACTAAAGATGGGATAAAATCCAGACTGGACCTACATGAAATGGGAATAAGGTCAGAATTAACAGAGATACGTGAAATGGGTAGTAAAAGAGCATACTTACCTCCCGCATGTTACACGTTGTCTAGAAAAGAGAAGAAAGCTTTTTGTGAATGCTTGATAAATGTTAAGGTGCCACATGGTTACTCATCCAACATCCGTAGATTGGTATCAATGAAAGATCTGAAGTTGATAGGACTTAAATCTCATGATTATCACACTCTAATGCAACAAATATTGCCCGTGGCAATTCGATCTATATTGCCGAATCATGTAAGGTTTGCAATCACCAGACTTTGTTTCTTTTTCAACAGTCTCTGCAGCAAAGTTATTGACCCTGAGACTCTCGATAATTTGCAAAGAGAAGTGGTTGTTACCCTATGTCAGCTTGAGATGTATTTCCCTCCTTCGTTCTTTGATATCATGGTACATCTTGTTGTCCACTTGACTAGGGAAGTGAAAATATTGGGCCCGGTTTTCTTGCATTGGATGTATCCCTTTGAACGATACATGAGCATTTTTAAAGGTGATGTTCGAAACCGTTATCGGCCTGAAGGGAGTATTATTGAAGGTTATGTGGTGAGAGAGGTTATGGATTTCTGCAATGACTTTCTCAGTGGTAATGACACTCCTGATAATGACAAGAATATTGACGAGCTATTTGGCAAAGGAATTTTGGGATCACGTGTGAAAGTAATCAGCCGTGAGCAGTTGGAACAAGGTCATTTGTATATTTTACACAACATGGACGAAGTGAACGTTTATATCGAGGAACATACCAATTTCATCAAAAGACAATATCCTCGAGCCAATACAATGTGGCTTGTTAGAGAGCATAACAAGACTTTTATTAAGTGGTTTGAAGATAAAGTCTTACATCAACTATCTCAAACACCAGATGATATTACTGAAACTATCAAATGCCTCGCCTTTAAACCAAAGTTGACTGTTATGTCTTATGAAGGGTATGACATTAATGGATTCACATATTACACAAAGCGCCAAGATGATAAGAGTGTCGTCCAAAACAGTGGGGTCACCCTTCAAGCATCGACTATGTTTTTTGCAAGTGCAAAGGATAAGAGTCCACGTGAAGCTAAAATGTCATATTACGGTGTCATTGAAGAGATATGGGAATTTGACTACATAGATTTCAGAATTCCGCTCTTCAAATGTAATTGGGTTGATAACACCAAAGGAGTTATAGTGGATGAATTGGGTTTCACTTTAGTGAACTTTGAAAAGATTGGCGAGAAGGCTGAACCATTCATATTGGCATCACAGGAGAAACAAGTATTTTATATCGATGATCCTGCAAATGATAAATGGTCGGTTGTTCTTCATGGTAAGAGACAGTTCATTGAACATCCTATAGATGAAGAAGAGTACTATGATAAATATGATGACTCCAGTACATTCTCAGTTGGGTTGCCAACTCCATTAAATATTGAAGCTAATGATGACTTATATGTGCGCGGAGATCACAATGAAGGATTGTTAATTGATAAAAGATCACAATTTTAGAGGCATGCATGTTTATATTTTTTTATTGAAGCTAAATGTTTACTTTTTTAATATCAATATCATTTTCTGATTTGATGTTTCATTATCTTCTAGTTAATACAAATGCTAAACATTGTGGGAGGGTGCTAAAGAACTATAGGACCAATCTCACCCGAGATTACATATGCGATGCTGAGAGTAGGTTCTTGATCTATTCCAATTCTAGACATTGATCAGTATTTCACTAACTCTACACTAATAATTTTTGTTTGTATTCTCTTTGAAAAATAAATATAGGAAGAAGGCTATGCAGGACGGACATGACATAGCTATGCAGGATATGCAGGATATGCAGGAAGAAGCCCCAATGAAGAGAAGCAGGATACATATACAATACATAAAGTGCAGCACACACAAGTGGTTCAGATTCATATAACAACATGACAGACTAACACATATATAGTGCATAACAACAGCAGCGCCGAATTTACATACAACACTAACTTAGTACATATATAGTGGGACTAAGGTGACGATACCACCTGCTAAAACAGGTTACCGACTACATGTTATGACTGGGAGGTCATGATTCAGCAACGTATGCATTAGCAGAAGGACAAACAGATCACCATATGAGGACAAACATATGGTGATCTGTTTGTCCTCCTGCTAATGCATACTGTTGCTGAATCACGACCTCCCAGTCGTAACATGTAGTTGTCGGTAACCTTTTTTACCAGGTGGGATCGTCACCTTATAAGTCCCACTATATATGTACTAAGCTAGTGTTGTATGTAAATTCGACGTTGCTGTTGTTATGTACTATATATGTGTTAGTCTGTCATGTTGTATGGACATCGATTGTATTGCTCAGGTATTATATAGTCTCATTAGATAATATGAAATATATCAATCTTATTTATAGCTCATTAATTATATATATACATCATTCTCTTTACAGGTGTTTAAAGCTGACCCCACTACATGAACGGACTTACCAGATGTACATGCTCCCTATACGATGGGAGAATTAAATGAAGTAAGAGAAGAATGGGCAACAACCATACAAATAGTGGGGATTTTGTAAATGAATTTCTGAATTATAATATGTGTGAATGTTTCTACATGTCTAGATGTTTCTACATGTGTCTGAGTGAAAATGAATGAAAGTGTTGGTTACTATATGAATGTTTCTACATGTGTGAATGTGAATGAATGGAACTACAGATTGCTAGCTACATGAATGTTTCTAAATGTGTGAAAATAAAATGGAACTGCAGGTTGTATTGCTAAATGCATGTGTAAATATTTTTGTTGTTAAATTTGTAGGTTTGTGGCCTGTTGTTGGCTGATATCAATGGATGTCGTAAAACCTGCAGTTCAGTTAACTGAACTGCAGGTTTCTCATCCTGCGACCAGCCACAGCAGGTCTGAAGACTGACAAAAAAAAACAATAGGCGTCGGTTATTTGTAAAAAACCGACACACAATGATATAATGTCGGTTTTTTAGATATAACCGGCGCCTATTTCCTGTGGCGCGAACATATATGGTGTCGGTTTCTTACTAAAAACCGACACTGATAGTGCCCAAGCTGGCGCCAATAACAGGCGTCAGTAATTGTAAACAACCGACACATAACGTTACAGTGTCAGTTATTTAAATGTAACCGACACATATTCTTTTGGCGCGAAGACATATTGCGTCAGTTTTTGGCTTATAACCGACACTGATAGCGCCCAAGATGGCGCCCTTTCGGTGGCGCGAAGGGTTTGGGCATCGGTTTCTTATCTAATAACCGACGCCTATAGTCCCCTGATGGCGCATTTTCGGTCGCGCGCGAAGAGTTTGGGTGTCGGTTCTGGAACCGACGCGTAATGGGTGACCTTTTAGTGTCACCCACATAGGCGTCGCTCAGAAACCGACACTACATGCCTTAAATAACCGACACTAAAGGTAGGTTATGTAGTAGTGATTGCTGATGACTACTCGAGTGTCACTTGGATAGGAAGCACACTGCAACAAGAGTTGTCGCTGAAATTGATCAAGGCCCAGATATATCTATTGCAACCCTCTTTCCTAGATACATCATTATTGATGAAATCTTACTGATTAGGGAATCAGGCATTAAATTTTTTGTTTCCATTGACTTATCTATTGCTCCAATTTCCCAACAGTGGTATCAGAGCCATGTCAATTTGCAGTGTATCAAGGATTCAAATCAATGTGATCATATTTATTTTATTGCATACGATGTGAATATTAAATTGATTAATGTGCATATTCGAGTAATACCATATATGATTCCACATATATATATATATGCAATCAATACTTGTCACCCTAAAAGTGATTTTGTAACATCCCAAAAAAAATTTGATTTAAATAACTTTGGGGCTATAATGAATTCTCTCACTTATAAAATTTAAATTTTGTATGTCATAATTAGAATGAACCCTAATTTGCCTCATTTCTCCCATTAGACACTAAGTAACCATAAATGATGAAAATAAATCCATTAGATAATGCTTCTAACGTACACATGCAAACCTAAATACATTATAGTAATACTTCATCCTTGGGTCATCAAATAGGAAAATGATAATGTAATAATGATATAGCCATTACAGGGGTGCCTTGATCAAAATCTAAGAACATAGTACCCTTGCCTATGAATGTGCAAAGAAGGAAAGGAAATGTTGATGCATATAAGTTAAGAACAACCCTTGTATAGAAATAATGATTATTAGTTGTTCAAAACCTAAATCTAATCATCTAACATTGTTCTAGACCAAAAGTTCACCATATGGTCAAAATTTGGGTTCAGTCGGACCTTGTTTGGCCCCTCAAACCTTTGGGAGAAAGTTACATAAGATTTAGACCTAATTTTCCCTAGTACTTGATTCAAATGACACATTTAAGTATAGTTTGTGACTAATTATGTATCACACGGGCTGAGACCCGTCCTGGGTTGGGTTTTCGGGTAGTGATATCTTTCTCTCCCACCCAAAGTCCCAGAACCATTAGGACTCTGACATAGCACAATATTCTTCTACCCCGATTACATCATTCACGTAGTCCTAATCTCAACGTGACCCAATTTTGCACTCCTCGTATTGTTCTGAACTTAGAGAGCCTGACTTTTGTAGGGTTCCATGCCCTAGACCACCGAGTCAACAAAGCTTTCCCCAAGTCCCTTGTAACTCAGACTCTTGATCAGAGGGTGATATGCCCAGACCATAAGCTATATATATAAGGTGTCGAATACCATCAACAGATATAGAGAAACATGTATTGATTTCTTTTTCATCCTTGACTTCCCTATAACCTAGTTGTGGAGTTTCTCCTTGTTCCTCCATCTTCGGCGGCTTTGCACAGGCAGTTCTGACTGTGAGTGGATAAGAGAAATAATGGAAATGATTATTCTACACAGTGGGTCACTTCTCGCGACTCTACGTTCACCTAATTTGTAGGTATTTCAAAATCCCCTCTTTCTAGCCATGGTGGTATCTATTCAATTTGCAAGAAAATCGCCACCTTTTAAACTATTTTTACTACCATTGTATTCATTTTGTATCAGTGAACCAAATTAGCATCTTTTCATTCTGTGCTTTTGGGGTCTGATCAGGTTTCCTCTTCTCAGTCTCTTCCCAACCATGGTGGTGGCATGGACCATGGTGTTCCACTGCCTCTTGGGCCTTGAGTTTTATCTCGTTGCCTTCGTGGTGATGTGCATGATTCATAATTGATCCTAGATTCTCACAAATGACCAATTTCTTGATGCTTTGATCGCTATTTCCACCTCTAGAAGTTGTGCCTCATGCTTTGGTCTCAAGGGAGGAAGACGCTAAGCTGAGATATGACCGTAGTGACCCTAGGCGTTTAACTAAGTAATTGATATTACAAGGGTAGTAAAGGGTTTTTACCCACGTTCATTGTCTTGGATTGATGATCCACTGAGGCAAGGCCCTTCTGCTAGCTGGCGGGCATTAGTTGGCCCAGGTTAGAGAAGGTTCGGGTCTAGTTATCTGTTGATCTGTGAAATAGTGCACATGTGGCTTTTCCTCAATTTTTGATTGGTTAGTTTTTTAATATTCACTATAAATCATAGGATGCTCAAAAAAATGAAAATAAATAATCACTGGAAAGGGTTTTTTAAGGGGAATACGATTTTAAGGTTTTCACACCATGTTTTGCCTTCTTATTATAATGTTTGGTTAGAAACCCTAATTACATACCACATATGATTAATGTGACCTAAGTCGTCCAAGTTTTTCCTAATCTAATGATGTCGATCAATAAGCCTAGTCCTAATGCACTCAAACCCTAATCTACCCTAATCTAACCTAGGATCAATACAAGGTATTAATTTATGATGTTTAATAATTATGAACAAGTGTTTAGAGCCTAATCCAGACAAGAGAAGGTTTGACCTAGGATTTGATCAAGATTAGAGAGGGACCATCTTAGGATTTGCTTTGCTCCAGGTAATCGGGTCATACCACTATACATATGTACCTTGGTTGAATTGTTTGCTATGTATGATTTAGGAATTATGCTTTCAATTTCAAGGTTAATGATCAAGTCATGTTCATCATATAAATTGATTGATGTTTGCTATATCTTATGTCATATGGTTATCATGTTCATTAAGATTAGAGATTAAGATTAATGATCAACGACTAATGGATTTTAAAGTTCATGTCTCAAGAGAGAGAAATCACATCATGTTAAGTTTAAGGATCATGTTAATGTTAATGATAAAATCATGTTAATGATCAAGTTAATTGGAATTGAATTAGTTTTTATATGCTTCTCAAATCATGAACCTCAAGGGGTCATTATGGGCATATTATGGGCTTTTATAGCCAAATCATGGGCATTCGTGCCATTTTGGGCTTTCCTAGCATTATGGGATTTACTAGCAATCATGTGCTCTTAAGTGGGCATCATAGAGAGATGCATATATTACTGTTCAATTCTTCATGTTAAAAGATTTATGCAATCAAGAATTCTTAAGACAAATTCATGTCAAGGTTTTCTTTCAAGTCAAGTATATATGCTTATTTTTAGTTCTTATAAAATGTGTATTTCCGCTTACCGATCTATGTCTCTATTTTTGCATGGTCGTGGGACGAGATGTTCCTAGATCAAGGAGCAAAGGAAAATTGAAGTGAGTGCTTCATGGTAGAAGTTTCCAGGACTTAGCTTGATGGGGTTCCATCTACATCCTAGAAGATCCTATAGCAAGTTTCCAAAGAAGATTTATCTCTTAGATTTGTTCTACGTTTCACGTATTAGGTTTTAAATCGAGTATGAGATAGTTGATGTTATAAGTTATTTCTTTCAAAGAACAATGTATGAATCTATATTTTCAACTAGTGCATGGTATTTCATTTATCTTGTTGCATTGCTTATCAAGTTTTGTAATGTTCCTCGAAGCCAAGTGGCCCAAGTTATGGACAACATAGGGTTTGCTTCCGCTGATGAATATATAATTTGGAGGGGAGTTACTATTTTGATGGTGGATGTGAGCATGGTTATGGACAAAATTCATGTAGATTGTGTGCTTGGTTGTTTGGTTTATTTCTTATTACTACTTCGTTTGCATACTGAGCCTCCCACCTCCTTTACAAATGTAAATTAATGCTCTTCTTCCTGCTTCCCCTTGAATTTAACTCAAGGTTTTCCTTTTTATAATGTAATATGAAATAGGATAGTTTTAGTTTATGTTTTGTCGCGAGAAGATGTTAAGCACCAGATGAATCGATCAGCTTGTGACGAACTGACTGACTGGAGGATCAAGGAGGCCAGGTGATAGGAGGAGATAAATTGATCAATTGTTGGTCCAAACGATCGACTGGAGGAGTCCATACGTTGCTTGAACTATAGAACCAGATGATTATTTCAAGAGACTAATCGATCGATCAGGAGGTGAGACAATCGGTTCAAGTGCTAAACCAATCAACCTAGATTGGTTCAAGTACAGATATTCATCAACAATAGCTTGCTACATGTGATGTAGACCTTAGGTGGTAGTAATTCCTTGTGGCTCCAATGAATTACAACAGTATGACCATAACCATCACTTGTATTTATAATTACATTTTTTGTTGTGGTTATAGCATGTATATGATGTGTAATATAAGTTTGTGGTGATTGGATATGTATATGTACTTATATAAATCCCTCAATAAATAGTAAGTCTTATATGCTTTCCATAAGTAGCATCTTGATCGACCAAGCGTGGGCACGCCCTAGCATGGTGCACTGTCTATCCTGTGGAGGTGTGATGGTAGATATATGGGTTTGCCCTAGCAACGTGCATGTTCTATCATGTTGTATTTTGGATTAGGCTTAGCTAGGTGATCTTAATATGATTAAGTGCCTAGAAGCATAAAGATGGACTGTGGCAAGGAGTTGTGCATATCATTTATACAAGAATTGCATGAGATGCAATTGGAAAATGTTTCCTACCTTAATAATTGGTTATGAGGGTCAACATTGGTTGGGTATTAACTTAATTATTTTGGATCTTGTCTCATTAGAAGGTTGTACACTGTAATCTTCCAAATTGTTAGTGAGGGCTATCAATTTGAACAAAATTGTGGGAGAAATATTAACTAAAAGCCTATTTAATATTGTCAAACTTATCAGATCAAATTTATAAAAAGTGTTTAGACACAAAGTTGCAAACTTTCTTTTATAGAACCTAATGGCAAACACAAACACATTTTCTGTACGATCGGTCCTTGAGAAGGACAATCTGAACGGGAATAAGTTTCATGACTAGTTTAGGGTGTTGAGAATTGTTCTCATTCAAGAGCGCAAGCTCTATGTCCTGGAGACACCAGATCCAGATGAACCTCCTACCACTGCGCCTAAGGATGGCAGGGATTCTTACATGAAGAACTTTGAAGATGTTGTGGATGTCAAGTCCCTGATTCTATGCTCAATTAAATATGAGTTGCAGAGACAACATGAGAACATGGATGTTATTAAGATGGTTACACATCTTAAGAACGTGTACCAAGATCTGGCAAGACAAGATAGATATGATGTCTTTAAGGCGTTGTTTAAGTGCAACATGGTAGAAGGAGATCCAGTAGATCCTCATGTACTCAAGTTGATTGGTTATGTGGAGAGCCTTGCTAGACTAGGATTTGTTTGGGGTCAAGAGTTGGCTGCAGATGTGATTATATAATCACTGCCGGAATGATACAAGTAATTTGCCATGAAATTCAACATGAATGATTTAGAGAAGCCCTTGTCAGAATTACTTGGCATGTTGAGGATATTTGAAGCACAAATGAAGAAGGACAAACCCAAATCTATGATGATGATCAATAGAGGGAAGTTTAAGGGCAAAGGAAAAGCTAAGAAGAGTTCTAAATCTAGCTAGAAGCCAAAGTCTTCTGCACTGAAAGCTAAGGGAGGAGTGAATAAGGAAGGAAAGTGCCACCGCTCTCACCAGCTTGGACACTGGAAAGGAACTGTCCTCTTTATATAGAGAAACTCAGGAAGAAGAAGGAGATAGAAATCTCCACTAGGACCTAAGAAGAAGTAAGCTAGAACTATGTGGAGCAAGTCTTGTAGCCACTACAGTTGCAATCTGTCATTCATGAAATGAGCATGTAATAGAATTAGTAAATTGCTATTATGTACCAGCCATTAATGAAAAACATCATGTATCTTGTATGGACAAGAATATTATGAAAAATATTTGATGTTTTACTTTCAAAGATAAGATTTTTATGGCGGTGGGCCTAATGTCTCATAGTTTATATTTGATAGTTCTAGATACAGTTATACTAAATGACTCGATGACTCAAACAATAAATAGCTATAGCTTTTTCATCTAAAGTAGATAAATGAGAAATGCATTCCTAGAATCCATGTGATGATTATCTAGTCTCTTTTGGTTGTTGAACCAATAGAGGCATGCAAGTCTTATTTGTTGGGCAATATGACAAAAGCATCTTCACTTGATGTAGTGGGAGAGAGACTATTCTATTAGGTCTCATACATATTGATGTATATAGACATTTTGGAATAAATTCTAAAGATGGTTATTAGTACCTCATTATATTTTTTGATGTTCTTAGTAAATATAGTATATTGTACTTAATGAAATACAAGTCCAAATCTCTTGAAGTTTTCAAGGAGATTATGAAGGAAGTACATAACCCACTTGGTATAAGTATTAAAACACTTTGATATGATCGATGTGGAAATACTTTGAACCAAAAGTTTGAGGACCTTCTAGGAAATCATGATAGTGTATCATGATGAACTCCACCTGAAACATTACGATGTATCAGAAAGAAGGAATCACACCCTATTGTTCATGATGTGATCATCAATGGATCTAGATGATCTTCTAATTTCCTTTTTGGTACATGCTTTATACTAAAACAATATACTGTCTAAAATGGTTCAAAAGACACCATATGAGATATGGCATGGAAGGTGTCCCAATATGTCTTTTATAAGGATTAGGATTGAAAGGTTATACAAGAAAATAGTTTCTTGAAAACTCTTTGTCCACATCATATAAATGTTATTTTTTTGTATAATACTTCTATATTTCAATCCAACAAAAAAGTTGTTTATTGACTAGAATGGTTGTATTCCTGAAGGGGCACTTAGTTCCAAAGGAAGCAGTCCGAGAAAAGGTATAACTCAAAGTTTGATACCAACAAGAAAAACATTTGAACCTAAAGTGGTAAAGTAGGAACAAGGAGAATCACAAATTGTTTAGTAATCTCAAGTTCCTTATATAATATACAAAATCTCATAGATCTAGTAGAACACACCTTGGGTTTGAAATATTACAACATCTTATAACTCAAGAAGGTGATGTGTTGGTCACAAATGATAAGCCAACAACCTTCCTAGAAGCTATTGAGGGCCAAAATCTGAGAAATGGATTGAGGCCATGAGATCAAATATGGACTCCATGTAAACCACTAAGGTATGACCTTGGTGGATCCACTTGAAGGGGCAAGACCCATACGATGCATTAGGTTCTTTGAGAAAAAACCCAACATGGATGGTAGTGTACAAACTTATAAGAGTAGATTGGTTGCATAGATTTAAAAATGTTCAAATTGTTAAACATGATCAAATTCTTTCACCAGTTGCAATGGTTAAATCTACCATGATCATGCTTGCCATTGCAGCTTAGTATGACTATGAGATTTGGCAAAATAGATGTTAAAACTACATTCCTTAATAGGAATAATGTAGAGGATGTATATGTGACACAACCTAAAAGGTTTTATAAATCCAGTTCTTGTAAATAAAGTATGTAAGTTACAAAGGTCAATCTATGGATTGAAGCAAGCATCTCAGAGCTGGAATCTTCTATTTGACAAGACAGTCAAAGAGTTTGAATTGAGACAAGATGAAGACAAAGTTTATGATTACAGAATTTAGTGGGAGGATATTAATTTTGCACATAATGATGAGGAATAACATCCTTATACTACAAATGTTAAAACTTGGTAAGGAAAAGCATCCTATAAGATAGTAACTGGGATATATAGGGATAGATCTAAAAAGCTTCTTAACCTAAGTAAGAGCACATACATTGGCAAGATGTTTAAGGGTTCATAGAAACTTTTCCATGTTCCATGGAGTTAGTCTCTCAGGAGCCTAGTGTTCTAGTTCTTATGAAGAACAAGAATACATGGATAGATGCCATATCCATTCCCTATTAGATCTATCATGAATGCAATGTTATGTACCTATATTGTTGCCTCATATGTATTGGACATCACAAGTGGATATCTGTCAGATCCTAGTGAGGGTCATTGGTCTCCCATAAAGAACATCCTCAAGTACTTGAGAAGTACTAAAGGATTTGTTCCCTGATTATGGTAATAAGGAATAGTTGGGTATAAAGGGTTATACTGATGCAAGATTCCAAAATGACAAATAAAATCAATGACCGCAATCTAATTTGTGTTTGACCTTAAATGAGAACGATAACGCTAAAAAGTTCCAATCTGGAGATAGTTTTTTAATTCTACAATAGAAGTCAAGTATTACGGTGTTATGAACACCAAAATAGGATGTTGTATGGATCTAGAAGTTATATAGATGAACTTATGGGAGGTTCCAACCATTGATGACATAAGAAAAATACTTAGAAGTAATGGAGCTATTGGATAGGCCATGAATCTTAAATATCATACTACAACACTTTCGTCTCATACGAAATGTTGTACAACAAAGATATGTGAAACTTGCAAAATGCTGACTAGAAGCAAATGTTGCTAACCCTCTATAAAGGCGCTTGCACAGCAGAAACATGATGGACATGTTAAGATCACTTAGAATAAGATTCTTGGGTGATTGTCTCTAAGTGAAAGTGAGAATCTGTTGGTATGTATGCCCAGAGTGCCAATCATACGATGATTGCAATGAGGCATTAGATACCTAATTTGATAATTATAAAGATAATTTCCTCTATTATGTTTGTCTCAATCATGAGATGATGACATAAACATGGTACATGTCTAAAGAATGATGTTACTCGATGACATATGTCTTCATGTTGAGGTATTGAACAATGAGATCATATGTATGATAAAAGTACATAAATTCTTGTTACGTCCCGAGACAATATTTTTTTGGGTCTAAAAAAAACGGTGTGGCTTTTTTTGTATTTTTGTATGTAACAATTACAAAACATCATTACTCAAGAGAGTAATGCATAAGAAAAGACAAAAGATATAAAGTCTATACAAGGATAACCTGAGAGAAAAGAAACTCAAAATAGAAGAGCCCCTTTAACACATATCCAGAGCTTCAAACATAGGAAGAAAACTACACTTATGTTCCTTGCACTTCAAAGCAAAAAAGTATATGAAGTAAATAATCCTTTTAACCCGAGAAGAACACCTTCAACATCCTTCCACGTTGAGGGCAAAAAAATATACTCCCCAAATCACAAGGATAATCTGAGAGAAAAGAAACTCAAAATAGAATAGATCCTTTCATGCATATCTAGAGCTTCAAACAAAAGAAGAAAACTATATTAATATACACTTGTGTTCCTTGCACTTCATATACACTTGTGTTCCTTGCACTTCAAAGCAAAAAAGTATACGAAGTAAAGAATCCTTTTAACACCAAAAGAACACCTTCAACATCCTTCCATGTCGAGGGCAAAAAATACACTCCCCAGATCACTATCTACACAAACTAATCAAAACGTCCAGAGAAGAACAAACAAACTACTAGAAAAATGCCTCATATCCATCACAACAGCTAGGAACTTTGAAGCATATTAAAAACTCAGTTCTTGAGACACAAGAAGTACCCTTTGATGTGAACTGATATAGCTTCAACAGAAGAAAAATTATTATCATGAACAAGTCTATTTCTTTCACTCCAAATAGTATATTGTATAAGAAGAAATAACATCCTTTTGTCTCCAGAAAAACCTTCAATTCCCTTCCATGTTGAGTGAAAAAATAGATTCCCAAATAGCTATAAATCCTTTTCCCAAAATAACATTTAAAGACTAAATGAGAGACATCCTCATAACTGTCACAACAAAGAGGACACATAGATGCCAATTGGATCGCGATTCTTCTAATATAATCATCAATGGGAAACTTGTTCAAAAACATCTTCCAAATATGAAAAGAACATCTTTTGGGAACATTACTCTTCTAAATCTAGTCAAGAAAACTAAATTCAATCTTTTCAATACGAAAGGCATTCCAAAATACTTTCAACTTTAGAGACAAAATACCCTTATATTCAATAGAATCAGAAGAGACTGGCGACTTAGATTGAGAGGTAAGAAGGGCAGATAAATCCTTGTTCATCATACTGTCTGGAATCTGCCAATCAGAATCATGAATAATACTAGACACAAAGAAATTAGTAGGAAAATCAAGCTTTAATTTAGCTTCCATCCCCAAGGCATAAGTAATAAAAACATTGTCTCTTAACCAAGGGTCTTGCCATAGTTTAGTATCTCTACCATCTCCAATAATAAACCAAATATGAGAAATGATTTGAGATCCTTGTTTAACCACTTTCTTCAACATCCACGACCAATTTTATTTAATCTTAACTGACCAGAAGGAAGAAAACTTGAAATATCTTTCATCAATCCATTTTACCCATAAAATATATATTTTTGCCGCAAGATTCCATGCATTCAAACATAGACATACCCAAGAAAGTTCCTTAGTACTTCTAATTCCCAAAACTCCTTCACCTTTGGGAAGAGTAATAGTCTTCTAGGGAACTAGATGCATATTGGACTTTTTTCAGAACCTCCCCAATAAAAATGTTGACATATTCTGTCAATCAACTCACATAACGAAGAAGGAAGAGGGAATGTCGTAGTCCAATAGATATGTAGAGTGGACAAAGTAGACTGTACCAGTTCACAACGACCTACTAAAGAGAGAGAATATGCCTTCCAACCTTCAAGCTTTGTTCTAATCTTATCATTGAGAGGCTCACAATCTTTCCTTTTCAATTTTCCAATGAAAAGAGGAACTCTGAGATACTTGGAAGGAATGCGACATTCAGGAAAACCAATAATATTCATAATTTATTATTTAGAAGAATTTTTACTAAAAAGAATGGAACTATTACTGGCATTGATTCTAAGCCCAGGCATAACACCAGAAGAATCAAGGATATCCTTGATAGATCTCACATTAGATTTAGAAGCTTCCAAGAACACCATAAGATCATCGAAAAAAATAATATGAGAAATATCAAGAGAATCTGAAGCTCTCAAAGGACTCAAAGAATTATTAGACACCACCTTCTTGATCAACTCAGAAAATCCCTGCTTAATAATGACAAACAGATAAGGGGAAATTGGGTCCCCTTGTCTAATACCATTAGATGGGTGAAACCTTCAACTAGGTTCATCGTTAACTAGCACTTGATAAGAAATCGATAGGAAAATCTCCTAAATCCATCTAATCCATCTAGAGGGCAAGACCATTTTGTAAACCACAGAGAACAAACAGTTCAAGCTAGCAAAATCATAGGCCCTAGATAAATCCACTTTCAAACACATTTCATTTTTAGGATTTTCTCTATTAAAATCATGGTTGAGCTCATTTATCAACAAAATAGCATCTTTGATGCTCCGCCCTTTGATAAAAGCACACTGACTCAAGTAAATAATATCTGACAAAACCTTTTGACGTCTATTTGCTAAGAGTTTAGAAATGATTTTGTAAACTATATTGCATAACGAGATATGCCTCCAATTCTTGATCAGGATACTATAATTGCTTTTAGGAATGAGAGAGATGAAGGTATTGTTTGTTTCTTTAAGCCTCTTACCATTTGCAAAGAACTCAAAAATGGCAGATAAAACATCTTCTTTAATAATACTCCAAGTCTTCTTGAAAAAAGTGGCATTAAAGCTGTCTAGCCCAGAGGCCTTGTTTGGACTAAGGGATGTAACAATCTCTTCAATATCCTCTTTAGAAATAGGGTTCATAAGGAAGCACTTATGCTGAGAAATTAATTTAGGACCAGTCCACTCACCATGAAAAACTCCACCACCAGAAGAATTGTTAAAGATATTATCAAAGTGCTTAGAAATGTAGTCCCTAATAATAGAAATATCACTAGTGACAACTCCATCAACACTTAGACTTCTAATGTTATTTCTATGTCTTCTAGTTCTTAAAGATGAATAGAAGAACTTTGAGTTTGAAACCTAGTTAGATATTAATATGGAAGCAAAATAGATAAGAGTTTTACATAAGACTAGAGTGTTGACTAATGATACCGTCTCATTAATCATGATATGTGATGTCAAGTCAAGCACACATATACATGTTAGAGAATAGTGTATCACCTTGAGAGTGATACATGGAGACCATGGAATGGTAGTCAGAATCAACTCTCATAATTATAGTGGTGATTGTGTCTCTTAGACCTAAAGTCACTACACTCATCACATATTGTTCATTGTACTTTAACGTCATCCAACGTGACCTTGAATAAGAATTGCTATAAAGGTGATACTCGGGTACTCTGTGACACATGGGGATTGAGTGTGATTTGATGTAGATGGATTTGTCCCTCCTATAAGAGATTGATATCTAGGCCACTTGATAAGCGAGTTTGAGACATGTATGGTCATACTCATGCTATTCAATATGTGATATGTGAACTGACATGCATCTCATGCAATCTTCTCTAGTTCAAGGAACATGGATCGAATAGTGAGAGGATGACAATTCCATGCCTCAAGTTCAATCTAGATATTAGAGACAAATGAACTATACAATCATAATAACACTGATAACAAATTGTAGGTTGAATTTGTTCTCCAACTTTGATGTGTTGCTATATATTTCTCATGTCTTGTGATGTCATAAGTTAGTTATGGACATTCACTGACAACGTAATTTGGGACCTATAGGGTCACACATATAGGATGCACTTAGAATAGGAGTTTATTCATGAATGATGTTTAACTAGATTACTAAAGTGTTTAGGTATTCAATTTAAATAATTAGGGTTTCAAAATTGATTGACTGGACTCTAAACTGACCAGTTCAAGTGTTGAACTGATTGTTTGGAGTGTCAGGTCAATTGGAAACAACATTGGTTGAATAGTGCCTGAACCAGGGTATCAACTGCCCGGTTTACTAAGTGAATCGATTGGTTCATGGTCCCAAATGACCAAATCAATGGTCAATTAGATTGGATCAAGGATTGATGTTGATGTCATGTTTTGCATTAATCATGCATTGAATACCAATGTGATTTTAAATAGGAAAACTACTGAACTGACTGGTTCAATGATAATTCATGAAAAGCCATCTCTTCGACTCCCAGATGGACTGGAAACCCTGACCCTGCCCCTCCTATAAATAGAGGGGTAGTAGGGGCTTCCCAAACACAACAATAAGCTCTGACAATTGTTGTCCTCTCTGGTTGTGATAACCAATAGAGAGCCCGAGCAAGTTCTACCCGTAAAAGGGAGGGATATCAAGGGAGAGACAATTGTGGGAGAGTGAATCAATCATAAAAAATTGATGTTTGAATGGACAACTCCTTCCTATTGACTCTTGTAGTGCAACATGGAGTTCCTGATGGTCTGCATGGACTACTCTAGAGGCAAGTAGGCCATTTTCTGCCGCTAAGAGGACGTCGTCAACCATTGTCTGTGGTTTTGCACCAGGAGGCCATCGTTGACGACTGCTCAAGTGCTGCTTGGAGAAGAAGAATGCTAAAATAAGAGTTGTCGTTGGACTTGTTCCAGGACCATGTATATGTCTAGTAACCCTCTTTCCTAGATACATTGTTGTTGATGAGATCTTACTGATTAAGGAATCATGCATGAAATTTTTTGTTTCTGTTGCCTTATCTGTTACCCCAATTTCCCAACAATGGTATCAGATCCATCAATTTACAGTGTATCAAGGATTTAATTTGACGTGATCATATTTATTTTATTGCATACAATACGAATTTTAAACCAGTTAATGTGCATATCTGATTAATACCACAAATGTTTCACAAATATACATATATGCATCTCCCTAAAAATGTTTTGATGGTGGATGTGACCATGGTTATGGCCAAAACCCATATGGATTGTGTGCTTGGTTGTTTGGTTTATTTCCTGTTTCTAGTCAGTTTTCATATCGAACCTCTCCCCTCCTTTACAAATGTAAATTAATGCTCTTCTTACTATTTCCCCTCGCATGTAACTTGAGGTTTTCCCTTTTACAATGTAATATGAAATGGGATAGTTTTAAGTTATGTTTGATCATGAGAAGGCATTTTGCACCAAACAAACTTACCAGCTCATGCGATGAACCGATTGATCGGAGGATCGAAGAGGCTAGGTGATAGGAGGAGATAAACTAATCGACTAGTAGTCCAACTGATCTGTTGGAGGAGTCCAGATGTTGCTTGAACTAGAAAACTAGATGACCATTTCAAGAGACCAATTGACCAACTAGGAGGTGAGCCGATCAGTTCAAGTGTTGAATTGATCAACCTGGATTGGTTTGAGCACGGATCTTCATCAACAACAGGTTGCTACATGTGATGTGGACCTTAGGTCGTAGTAAATCCTTATGGCTCCAAGGAATTACAATAGTATGGCCATAACCATTGCTTGTGTTTATAATTGTATGTTCTCATTGTGGTTATAACATGTATATGATACATACTATAAGTATATGGTGATTGGATATGTATATGTACTTATATAAAATCCTTCAATGAATAGTAAATCTTAGATTCTTTCCATAAGCAGTACACATGAAAAGCTTGTTCGACCAAGCATGGTCACGCCCTAGCGTGGTGTGCCGTCTATCTCGTGGAAGTGTGATGGTAGATATGTGGGTCTGCCCTAATAGGGTGCATATTCTATCGTGTTGGATTTTGGGTCAGGCTTAACTATGTGACCTCAATAGGATTAAGAGTCTAGAAGCATACAGATGGACTATGGAAAGGAGTTGTGCATACCATCTATCCAAGAATTATATGAGATGCAATTGGCAAATGTTGCCTACCTTAATAATTGGTTATGAGTGTTAGTGTTGGTTGGGTATTAACTTAATTGTTTTGGATCTTGGCTCACTAGAAGATTGTATGTTGCAATCTTATGAATTGGTAGTAAGGGATATCAATTTGAACAAAATAGTGGGAGTGATAATTAATTAAAAGTATAATTAATATTGTCAAACTTATCAGATCAAATTAAATCAAAATTATTTTGACTAAAGTTGCAAGCTTTCTTTTTTAAAATCTAATGGCAAACACAAACATGTTTTCTTTGTGATCAATCCTTGAGAAGGACAAGATGAACAAAAACAACTTCCATGACTGGTTCAAGACATTGAGAATTGTTCTCATTTAAGAGTGCAAGCTCTATGTCCTAGAGACACCAGATCCAGATGAACCTCCCCCCATTGATCCTAAGGCTGACGAGGATGATTACAAGAAGCACTCTAAAGATGATGTGGATGTCAAGTGCCTAATGTTATCATCAATGAACTAAGAGTTGCAAAGACGACATGAGAACATGGATGTTATTGAGATGGTTACATGTCTTAAGGACGTGTACTAAGATCAGGCAAGACAAGAGAGAGATGATGTCTCTAAGGTATGGTTCAAGTGCGACATGGAAAAGGAGATCCAATAGGTCCTCATGTACTCAAGTTGATTGGATATGTGGAGAACCTCTCTAGATTGGGATTTTTCTTGGGTCAAGAGTTTGCCACATATGTAATTCTACAATCACTTCCAGAATCATATAACCGGTTTGTCATGAAATATGACATGAATGATTTTGACAAGTCATTGTTAGAATTACTTGGCATGTTAAGGACAACAGAAGCACAGATAAAGAAGGACAAACCTAAATATGTGATGATTATAAGTAGAGGGAAGTCCTAGGGCAAAGGCAAAGCTAAGAAGAGTTCTAAATTTAGCCAAAAGCCAAAGTCTTCTACACTAAAAGATAAGGGAAGAGTGAATAAGGAAGGAAAATGCCACCACTTTCACTAACTTGGACACTAGAAAAGGAACTACCCTCTTTATATAAAGAAAATCAGGAAGATGGAGATAGAGATCTCCACTTTAGGTCCCGAGAAGAAGTAATCTAGAATTGTGTGGAGCAAGTGTGGCTGCCGCTACAGTTGCAATCTGTCATTCATGAAATGGGAATATAATAGAATTGGTTAATTTCTATCATGTACCTTCCATTAATGAAAGACATCATGTATCTTGTATGGACAAGAATATTATGAAAAAATATTTGATGTTTTGCTTTCAAAGATAATATCTTTTATGGATTGTGGCCCTAATCTCTCATAGTTTATATTTGATAGTTCTCGAGACAATTATACTGAATGACTCGATGACTTAAACAATAAATACATATAGCATTGTCATCTAAGTAGATAAATGAGAAATGCATTTCTAGAATTCATGTGATGATTATCTAGACTCTTTTGGTTGTTGAACCAATAGAGACATGCACGTTTTATTTGTTGGGAAATATGACAAAAGAATCTTCACTAGATGTAGTAGGATATAGACTATTCTATTAGGACTCATACATATTGATGCATATAGACCTTTTAGAATAAATGCTAAAGGTGGTTATTAGTACCTCATTATATTTTCTGATGTTCTCAGTAATTATGGTAGATTATATTTAATGAAATACAAGTATAAATATCTTGAAATATTCAAGGAGATTATGAGTGAAGCACATAACCCACTTGGTATAAGTATAAAAACACTTTGATATGATCGATGTGGAAATACTTTGAACTAAGAGTTTGAGGACCTTCTAGGAAATCATGATAGTGTATTATGATGAACTCCACCTGAAACATTATGATGTAGCAGAAAGAAGGAATCACACCCTGTTAGTCATGGTGTGATTATCGATAAACTTAGCTGATCTTCCAATTTCCTCTTTGGCACATGCTTTACACTAAAACAATGTATTGTCTTAAATGATTTAAAAGACACCATATGAGATATTGCATGAGAGGTGTCACGATATGTCTTTTATAAGGATTAGGATTGAAAGGTTATACAATAAAATAGTTTCTTGAAAAAACTTTGTCCACAAATCACATAAATGTTATTTTGTTGTATAATACTTTTATATTGCAATCCAACAACAGAGTTGTTTGTTGACTATGATGGTTGCATTCCTGAAGGGGAACTTAGTTTCAAAGGAATCAGTGGGAGAAAAGGTAGTACACAAAAAGTTTGAGACCAAAAAGAAACACATTTGAACCTAAAGAGGTACAATAGGAACAAGGAGAATCACAAATTGTTGTGGAATCTCAAGTTCCTTATGTAATACAAAAAACCCCATAGATCCAGTAGGACACCCACTGGGTTTGAAAGATTATGACATCTTATAACTCAAGAAGGTGATGTGTTGGCCATAGATGATGAGACAACAACCTACCTAGAAGCTATTGAGGGATTGGAGTTTGAGAAATGACTTGAGGCCATGAGATCCTAGATGGAGTCCATGTAAACCAAAAAGGTATGACCTTGGTGGATCCACCAGAAGGGGTAAGACCCAAAGGGTGCATTTGGGGTATTTGAGAAAAGACCTACATGGATGGTAGTGTAGAAACCTATAAGAGTATATTGGTTGCATAGATTTCAAACAAGTTCAAATTGTTGACCATGATGAAATTCTTTCACCAACTGCCATGGTTAAATGCACCAAGATTATGCTTGCCATTGCAGCTTAGTATGACTATGAGATTTGACAAAATAGATGTTAAAACCACATTCCTTAATAGAGATAATGTAGAGGATGTGTACGTGACACAACCTAGAAGGTTTATAAATCCCGTTATTGCAAATAAAGTCTGTAAGATACAAAGGTCAATCTATGGATTGAAGCAAGCATCTTAGAGTTAGAATCTTCTATTTGACAAGACAGTCGAAGAGTTTGACTTAAGTCAAGATGAAGATGAATTCTATGATTACAAGAATTTAGTGGGAGCATATTAATCTTCTACATAATGATGGGGAGTAACATCCTTATACTACAAATGTCAAAACATGGTAAGGAGAAGCATCCTATATGATAGGAATTGGTATCTATAGGGATAGATTTGAAAAGCTTCTTAACCTAAGTAAGAGCACATACATTGGTAAGATGTTGAAGGAGTTCAACATGCATGACTTAATGAGAGAAACTTGTCTATGTTCCATGGAGTTAGTCTCTCAGGAACCTAGTGTTATAGTTCTTATGAAGAACATGAACACATGGATAGATGCGATGTGCATTCACTATTAGATCTATCATGAATGCAATGTTATGTATCCATCCCATTATCTCGTATGTGTTGGACATATTGAGTGGATATATGTAGATCCCAGTGAGATTCACTGGACTAACATAATTAACATCCTCAAGTACTTGAGAAGCACTAAAGGATTTGTTCCCTGATTATGGTAATAAGGAAGAGTTGGGTCAAAGGGCTATACCGATGCAAGCTTACAAAATGACAAACAATATCAATGGTCGCAATCTAAATTTGTGTTTGACACTAAAATGAAAATTGTAAATCTGAAAAGTTCCAAACTAGAGACAATTGTTTAATTCTAAAATAGAAGTCCAGTATCTTGGTGTTATAAACACAACATAGGATACTATATGGATCTAGAGTTCATATCGATGAACTTATGGGAGGTTCCAACCATTTATGACACAACATAAATACTTAGAAATAATATAGCTACTAGATAAGCAATGAATCTCAGATAGCATACTATAGCACTTCCATCTCATACAAAATGTCATACAGGGAAGAGATGTGAAACTTTTAAAATACTGACTAGAAGCAAATGTTGTTAACCTAATTTAAAAAGTGCTTACGCAGAAGAAACATGATGTTCATGTTAATATCACTTGGAATAATATTCTTGGGCGATTGTCTCTAAGTTCAAGTGGGATTCTATTGGTATGTATGCCCAGAGAGCCAATCATACAATGATTGCAATGAGACATTAGATATATGGTTTGATAATTATAAAGGTAAATCCATCTATTGTATTTGTCTTAATCATGAGATGATGACACAAACATGGTATATGTCTACAATATGATGTTACTCGATGATATATGTCTTCAGGTTGAGGACCTGAACAATGAGATCATATGTATGATAAGAGTACATACATTCTTGTTATGTCCCTAGTCAGATATTACTATGGAAGAAAAATAGATAAAATTAATACATAAGACTAGAGTGTATGTTGACTGATGATAGAGTCTTATTAGTCATGATATGTGATATCGAGTCAAGCAAACATGTACATGTTAGAGAATAGTGTATCAGACAGACACACCTTGAGAGTGATACATGGGGACCATGGAATGGTAGTCAGAATCGACTCTCATAGTGACAGTAGTGATTGATGTTCTTAGACCTAAAGTCACTACACTCATCACATGTCGTTCATTGTACTTCGACGTCATCTAATGTGACCTTGAATAAGGGTTGCTATAAAGGTGATACTCGGGTACTCCGTGACACAGGTGGAATGGGTGTGAGTGATGTAGATGAGATTTGTTCCTCCTATAGGAGATTGATATCCATGCCACTTGATAAGTGAGACTGATACATGTATGGACATACTCATATGATTCAATATGTGATATGTGCACTCACATGCATCTCAGACAGTCTGCTCTAGTTCAAGAAACATGGATTGAATATTGAGAGGATGACGTTTCTATGCCTCGAGTTCAATCTGGATATCAGAGACAAAGGAACTATACGATCATAGTAACATTGATCACGAATTGTAGGTTGAAGTTGTTCTCCAACTTTTCAAATTACTTGGGTAGCAATGATGTGTTGATAGATACCACCCATTGCTTGTGATGTCATAAGTTAGTTATGGACATTCACTATCAACGTAATTTGGGACCTATAGGGTCACACACATAGGATGCACTTAGAATATGAGTTTATCTATGAATGATGTTTAACTTGATTACTACAATATTTATGTATTCAATTTAAACAACTCGGGTTTCAAAATTGATTGACAAAACTCTAAACCGACCGATTCAAGTGTTGAATAGATCAGTTGGAGTGTCAGGTCAATTGGAAACAACATAAGTTAAACAATGCCTGAACCATGGCATGAATCAACCGGTTCATGGTCCCAAATGACCCGTTCAATGATCAATTTGATTGGATCAAGGATTAATGTTGATGTTATGTTTTGCATTAATCGTGCATTGAATACCAATGTGATTTGAAACATGAAAACTATTGAATCGATTGGTTCAATGGATGAGCTGATCAGTTCACCCATGAACTGACTGGTTGGACAGTGAATCGATCGGTTCACCATTTGCAGGTTCCAAAAAATTCATGAAAATTCATCTCTTCAACTTCCGTATGGACTGGAAACCCTAACCCTGGCCCTCCTATAAATATAGGGGTACCGAGGGCTTCTCAAAAACAACAATAAGTTCTAACAATTGTTGTTTTCTCTAATTGTGGTAACCAATAGAGAGCCTGAGCAAGTCCTACCCCTAAAAGGGAGGGATAGTAAGGGAGAGACAATTATGGGAGAGTGAATCAATCCTAGAAGATTGACATTTGAAGGAACAACTACTCCCTATTGACTCTGGTAGTGCAACATGGAGTTCACTGTGGTCCGCATGGACTACTCTAGAGGTGAGGAGCTTGTTGCCTTCCCGTAGGAGGATGCCGTAAACCGCTGTCTGTGGTGTTGCACCAGGAGGCCATTACTAACGACTACTCGAGTGTTGCGTGGAGAGTTGCCACTGAACTTTCTCTAGGACCAGGTATATCTCTTCCTCCAGGACTTGCCGTTGTTGATGAGATCTTAGTGATTAGGGAATCAAACATTAGATTTTTTTATCTCCGCTGCCTTATTTGTTGTTCCAATTTACCAACAAATTATTGGGCCTAAATTCAACTCACGAGGGAGCACAACCATTACACAAATTAGCAAGCAAACACCAACAAATAAAGCTTCAAATAAATCAATTCTGCCTTAATAGAGGGGAGGTACCTGTTTGAGAGTGAGTGTAGTTCTAACATGCACAACGTATCCTGGGGTATGCAAACAAAAAAGACGAAACTAGAAGAGGGAGGGGTAAGAAAAACCTACAATCAAAACATGGGTGATGAATGCGTGAGGTAATGCACGAGGAAAGAAGGGAAAAGTACATGTCTATGAAATCAAAAAGCTCCTTTCAACCACTTCAACCAGTGCCAACAGATTGGGCTAGAATTTGCATGATCAGGGGGAACAACAGTGTGATGAGGTCCATGAGCATGACCATGATTTTATAGCTGGTCTCCAACTCACACGAGCTAGGTTGTCGGGACTGTGTTTTCCTATGCAAGCCATGAATAATAGTTAAAAGGGGGTGATGACTAATGAGATAAGGTAAGATGAGTGAGCATGCCTTACCTAGGGTGACAATGTGTACCAACTTCTACATCCGTGATGCTAGGACAGGGCGATTTGACACCACATCATGTGTTGCTTACCCATGTATGAAACCCTAGCCGCATACGCCCCTTTGCTCGTGAAACCAATTGGAGGAGAGAACTTGTCGTAGCGTCTGGGAGAAGCAAGCACCAAATCTAGGGAATGGGGAGAAGCATCTAACACTACAACCTCGCTTGGTCGTTGAGGAAGAGAGGGCATGCCATAAGGATCTCACACGCTATAGGGAAGATAGCTCCTCGTGACTTCCCTGACTCACGACTAGCAAGACGGAAAGAAAGGACCACATCCATAATATGACAAAGGCTAATCGAGTGTGGCCTTTGCAATATCGGTCGAACTGGGACTGACTTGACCGAGGTTATAGGATTATAGAATCCAAAATGAGGTCTATTTCTCCCCGCCCAACCAAACACCAACCAAGCTAACCTGGTCCAGATTGAACTTAGTTGGCACACAAAGACAACTCTAAATCTGGAGCAGGTCCCAAAACAAATAGTGGGTAGTTGTCTACTCCAGCTAGATGGTTGTGTTTTTATTCAAACTGGTTAATTGCTTGATTTTTTACATTACTCCATCTAAATGTGTGTTTGGTATTAGGTTATTTTTTATTTTCTTGTCGACATTCTTTGAGTATCTTCCTTTAGATTCTTTTTAAAGAAGTGTAGTTTTTATCTAACAGTTTTTTAATTTGAATAACTTTTTTTTTTATAACGAGGAACCCCTCCCGAGATCGGCCACTATTGGACCCCATCCAGCCAAGAGTAAGCGTGGACATGTAATATTTTTCAATGGACATGTAATATTTTTCAATGCCTATACAAACAACTTCAATCCTATTATTTTATCAAGAAAAATTATGCTAATTGCTATCCGTACAATTTGATTGAGTTTTTTTTTTTCCAACTGTCTATTCTTAAATTCTTCTGTTATTTCTAAAATATATTTTTGTGGATATTATGCGTATTAAATTGGTGTATTGTATATTTTGTATCATGCATGCCTAGCACGTATTGTTTTCTCGTAAACAAGAAGTCTCAACCAATCAGGAGTCTAACCCAGTCGAAGGACTCGCCACTCGGGCCAGGAGCCGAACACCCTCCTTTCACAAACGCGGGTAAGCGCCCCGAGTTCTCTCCCAGCAATGAGGGTCACTGACCAAATTTTGAACGAGCAGAAGCTGACTATGGCCCACTAGAGACGCTTCCATCGTCATGCACCGCCGCTGCACATCTTCTCTGCTCACCTCATTCTTCCGTCAGTATATGCAGGTTGATGCCTGTTTTCATTTCTCCTCTTTGACAACATCACTTTCTACTCAATTGCTCGCTTTTGAAAAAAGTGAAAACGTTGCATCCTATCATTGCCTACGAGTATTGCGGAATGCTAACCACGTGGACAGCCAATCCTGTGATTACTATTCCCTCAAACTCCTCAGAATTCCGGAGCAGCGAACGCATGCAAATGAATACATTAAGGACGATCAAGTAAACTCCACTTCTTACGAGAATACTGTGCGCCGCTATCTCGGTTCTCACGACCTTCAGGACGCCGAAAGGCTCCATCTTTGTCTGATCAAATCTGGGTACGAGGGAGAACGGTTTTTGACGAACAACTTGATCAATATTTATGCCAAAGTGGGTGATCTGCGAACCGCACGTCAGGTATTCGATGGCATGACTAACAAGAATGCCGTCTCCTGGACTTGCTTGACTTCAGGGTACGTCCAGAGGGGGTTACTGAGTGACGCTTTTGATCTCTTCCGCTCTATGGTCTGCTCTGGATTTATGCCCACGGAATTCACTTTGAGTGCTGCTCTGCAGGCTTGCAAGGAATGCGGCTCAGACCTCCTACTTTTTGGAAAATTGCTCCATTCTTTGATATGGAAAGCGGGATATATTTTTGATTCTCTGGTTGCTAGTGCATTGATGCTTATGTATGGTAGTTGCTCTCTTAGCCCCGTTGATGATGCTCTCAAATTATTTCATGAGATTCCTAAAGCTAATTTGGAAACATGGAATTCAGCGATATCCTTGTGCTCCACTAATGGCGATATGACTTCTGTCTTCATGCTTTATTCAGTCATGCTGAGAACGGATTCAGGCTTAAAGCCTAATGAGTACACTTTTTCCAGTCTAACAAAAGCTACATACCATTGTCCAACACCTATGTCTGCCTTATTTGGTTTGAATCTGGTTCTTCAATTGTTCACGCAAGTGTTGAAATCTGGTTATCTAAGTGGTTTGTATGTTGGAAGTGCTTTAGTAAGTGCATTTTCTAGACACGGTTTGCTCGATGTGGCAAAAGGCATATTTCTGCAGATGACCAACAGAAATGCAGCATCCATGAATGGCTTGATGGTGGGCTTGGTAAAGCGTAGGAATGGAGAAGAAGCATTAGAAATTTTCCATAAAAACAGTGAGTTCGCAATGGCAAATGATGACTGTTATGCTATTCTTCTTAGTGCTTGTGCGGAGTTCAACTTGCCGGGTGAAGGGAGGAGAAAAGGGAGAGAGATTCATGGTCTTGTCACAAGATTAGAATTGACCGACTACTGCACTGCTGTTGGAAACGGACTGATTAACATGTATGCCAAATGCGGCTTTGTTGCCGATGCTTATATGGTCTTTAAAGTCCTGAAGGCAAAGGATCAAGTTTCATGGAATTCAATCATATCTGGTTTTGATCAGAATGGACATTTTGAAGACGCATTAGTGCACTTCTGTGACATGCAGAAATGTGGTATGATGTTGTCACACTTTGCATTGATAAGTTCTTTAAGTTCATGTTCTGGCTTAGAGTTCTTAAGATTGGGTGAACAACTGCATTCATGTGTGATGAAATCAGGTCGGAATGTAGACATCTCCATTTGCAATGCGCTTCTCACTTTGTATGGGGAATGCGGGAGTATATCTGAGTGTTGGAAAGTGTTCAATGATATGCCTTGCCAAGATTCAGTCTCATGGAACTGTTTGATTGGAGCCCTAGCTGATTCAGGAGCATCTGTTTCGGATGTCATTGCCATGCTGTTAAAAATGTTGCATCAAGTTGGCCTGCCAAGCAGAGTAACATTTGTAAATATCTTCTCTGTTCTTTCTTCAGTATCATCCCTATGTTTGGGCAACCAAGTGCACACAATGGCTCTGAAACATGGACTTTCACAGGACAGTTTTGTGGAGAATGCTCTTATTTCATTTTATTCTAAATGTGGAGAGATGGATTCTTGTGAGAATATCTTTTCAAACATGCATGAAAGGAGAGATGATATTTCATGGAATTCAATGATTTCTGGATATATTCACAATGGCTTGTTTGTGAAATCTGTTGGCTTAATGTGGTCAATGATATGTAATGAGCAGAAGATGGACTTTTACACTATCTCTTCGTTTTTGAGCGCCTGCGCTTCCTTAGCAGCACTAGAACGTGGGATGGAGATGCATGCTTTTGTCATAAAGTCTAGTGTTGGTTCTGATTTAGTTGTAGACAGCTCTTTGGTCGACATGTACTCCAAATGTGGCAGGGTAGATTATGCTTCAACTGTCTTCAATTCCATGCCTTTCAAAAATGAATTTTCGTGGAACTCCATGATTTCAGGTTATGCTCGGCATGGTCAGGCAAAAAAAGCACTGGAAATATTCAAAGAAATGCAGAGATCTGGAGAACAGCCAAACCATATCACCTATGTTGGGGTCTTATCTGCCTGCAGTCATGTTGGTTTGGTTAAAGAGGGCTTGCATCACTTTGAGTCTATGACTGACAAGTATGGAATAGTTCCTAGGTTGGAGCACTTTTCTTGTATGATTGACATGTATAGCCGTGCTGGAAAACTTGACAAGGTCCAAGAATTAATAGATAAGATTCCTGTGAAACCAAATGCTCTTATATGGAGGACAATATTAGGTGCTTGCTGCCGTGTGAAAAGTGGTCTAGGCAGTGATCTAGGTAAGCAAGCAGGTAAGATGCTATTGGAATTGGAACCACAAAATCCGGTAAATTATGTCCTCCTTTCTCACATGTATGCCTCAAGAGGGAAATGGGAAGATGTGGCTGCTACACGGGTTTCTATGGAAGGGGTACCTCTCAGAAAGGAGGCAGGCTGCAGCTGGGTCACCTTGCAGGATGGTGTTCACGTGTTTGTTTCTGGTGATAAGTCACACCCTGAGACTGAGAATATATATGCAAAGCTACAGGACTTAATACCAAGAATACGAGATGCTGGATATGTTCCCCAGATAGATTCTGCTTTGTTTGATCTTGAACCTGAGAATAAAGAAGAGCATTTGAGCTATCACAGTGAAAAGATCGCAGTTGCTTTTGTTCTGTCCCGTACTTCAGGGTTGCCCATTAGGATCATGAAAAACCTTCGTGTTTGTGGAGATTGCCATTCAGCACTTTGTTATACATCTAAAGTTGTGCGCCGACAAATCATATTAAGAGATTCTAACAGATTTCATCACTTCAACAATGGAAAATGTTCCTGTGGAGATTATTGGTGAAAACATAAAGGTAATTATTTGATTTGATCTCATATTTAGGATCATGGTGACATTTCTACATGAATAATGAACGGATTTTGATGGTTTCAGGGATGAAATTGAGGCTTACATGGTAGTGATGATGCTTTATGTTTGATGGGATTTTCAGTTTTCACCACGGGTGGTTTTTCCACTTACTGCAAATATTGACCTCTGATGTCTGTATTTTTATGCTAGAATACCCATGATGAAAATTACTACAATACATGAAGAATGGCTACAATCTTAACGATTGTACTAAAGAGAGACCGGTGACTGAGAAATGACTTAGAAATGCCTAGTACTTTTGTCAAGAGAATTTTCTCTAGTAAAAGAGCATGAACATGGATGATAAGGATGAACCTGGGGAACGAGCTAAACCTAGGAAACAATGAAGGCTTTTAAAAACAAAGAGATACCTGCAGGTGCATTTTGCTCTATCTAGCTTGATAATTAATAGATGCTCCTCTACAATACACGGTCTCATATGCTACTTTTTTCATTCCTGACTGGAAATTGATGTCATAAAATGTTTACTAAATGGTTTTGTCACTGTGAAGCATATATCTTTATTTAGGAATTGGATTTTTGGTTTCTTGATGAGTGAAGTAGTACTACAGTCCCATAAATATGGAATTTAAAATTGCATCTACTACGGTGGTATTAAGCCCATCAAACTTTGGAGCTTTGGGAGAGAATTATGATTAAGACTGATTTCTATAATACACATCAACAACAATTTAGTTTTGTACTAGGTAATAGATTATGAGGCTATTGTCCTGCTAAGGAGGTCTATGAAGAAAATAGAAAGGGTTTTCCAGTGGTTTCCATATATTTGAAAGGCTTATGATCATGTAAAGAGGGAAGTTCTATTTTGAAGACAAACGATGTCCATGTCTATTATATTGATTTAGTTGAAGGAACCCATAGTTCAACTGCTAATATTAGGACTACATCGGGGAGAGACAAATGGAGGATGAACAATTGCTCTTGCTGGGAGCTATCAGTATCCCAAGAAATCCTAAGCAAAAAAATATATCTGAAGATGTTGCTTTATTTTATCTATCCCCATGGTATCACTCCCAGAAATAATTATATCATCAACATAGATGATAATAACTACAATGCCTCGAGAAGACGTCTTTTTAAACAGAGGGTGGTCACTGAGACTGAATAATGCCACTAGTCCCCGATCTGAGATTATTTACCAAATCATGTTTGAGGGCTCTGCTTGAGACCAAAGATAGCTTTTGCAGTTTGCAGACTTTACTATACCCCCCTCCACCCCCCCTTCATTCGAAAGTTAGGAGGTTTTTCTATAGAGACAATTTCCTATTGGACGCCATATAGAAATGCAGTTTTGACTTAAAGCTAGTGAAGAACCATCCTTGATTAATGGCCATAGTAAGAAGAATATGTGATGCAAACTAGGTTGCAAACAAAACTCATTCATATCATTGAACTCTGCCGGACAAGACCCCTGGACAGAGGCTTATATAGAAAACTCGAGGGAAGCTCTAATTGGCTAATTTCCGCTCAAGACTCAACTAACTCAAGAATTAAAAATTAATTAAAAACTTATAAATAAGTCCGCAATATTACATTTAGGACCTAAAATTGAAATATTTGCATAGTAAATCCCTAAACAAAAACAAAGATGCAACAACTAATTAAAAGACAAACATAAATAAAAGATCAGTCATGATTCACTCTAACGAGAGGCACGGAGCCCTAGCCAGGTTCTGGATGAGCAGGCTGTCCTACATCAAGTCCCCCCGGGTTGACAAAATGACACTTCAGCGAATGGGGGTATAGTTGTGATACTTCATGGCAGTCTGATGTGGGCAGCATATGTCTAGTGAACATGGTACACTAAGGTGTGTCCTCATCTGGCTCTTCATCACTATGATCACTTGAAAAGGACATCCTCATATTCTATATGTTTTCTTTAGTCTTTGAAACAATGATCATCAAGTGATTAGGGCATTTGTTGGAGTAATGTCCAAACCCCTTGTAAGAGAAACACTGATTCCGACTGGTGGGTATTGCTATAGAAGAGGTGGGTGGGACTACTGTCGTGACTACGGTAGAGTTGGCAGACGGGGTTGATGTCAACGGAGAACATCATCAAGATGTGAGTGTTTCAGGCACCGTTTCTGCTCATGCTCTATCTGTGTAGCCACATAAATCACACCATCCATATAAAAAAATATGTGAAGTAGCCAATGCTACAACAATTGATGAATTGAGCCCACGACAGAAAATGATGATCTCTGTGGTAGTATCCCATGTAACGTCTGACTTGTAGATCAAGTCATAGAATCTACGGGTATAGTCATCCATAGAATCAAATCCCTATTGTAAGTTAGATAGCTTGAGGCATAATTGTTTTTTGTAATTGACAAGAACAAAGAAGGACTCCATGTCAACTCTAATGTACGTCCAGACGTTGATGTGGAGAACTGTGCAGAAGTGCTTCCACCAAGTGCGAGTGGTGCTACTTGAGCTTGGCCTTTGCATATTGGATCTTGTAATTGTCTTCAAATTGATGCCAAACAAAGAATGATTCCATGTTATGGGCCTAGTCCTAGAAGACGTCGGGCTCGCCGATGCCATGAAATTCTAGAACATCAATCCTAAGCAGGCGTTCTTGGCGACTAGGAGCTTTTGGTTGTGGTGGACGTTGTTGCGGAGGTCATTCTTGCATACGCTCAAGCATGATCTACATATCTCGTATGGCCTCTAAGCGGTCAAACTGCTAATCGTGGCCTTCCAAGCTATCCTCCAATTCTATAACTTTGGCTTGGTATTCTTCATTGCACACTGTTGTGCACCTTGGTGAATGGTTGGTTGATGTGCAGATGCATTTCAATCCCGTGGAACTATGGAAGAAAATTTCATATTTTGGGCACCCAGGGACGTATGGATTGCATGGAAACTGGTGTGGAATCTGCAACTCCGAGATGACGTTGTAGATTCCCAGAGTGGTTGATGCGTCGGGAAGAATGAAATCAGCAAAATAATTGCTGATTGGGGACCTAAATTGTCCCTGTTTCGCATTTGCTACAATAACTCGCAGGACAAACTATGGGCAACGAAGCTTGCTGCTCCTTGGTCTTTCTCCAATGGCTGCAGGGCCTTGGTGGACCCTAGGGAGGTCTTTAGCGCCCCTCTTGTAACCAATTCCAGGCCTAGACAACAACTGGGTTGATGCTAGTTGCTTCTGTCGCGGCATGGTCTCCAGTTGCTGTTAGCTTTTGTGATTGAGCCACTACTGGGAGGACCAAAATGGTCTGATGTTCTTAGGGCAGTGACTTGTGGGGAGGTCACTAGGGAGCTGGGGAGGGGATCCCCAGAAGCACTCCTAGATGATAGTTGGGCGGGAGGGCACGATGGCCCTTTTGTCTTTTGATGGCACTGTTGCCGAAACAGAGAAGAGGAGGGAGAGGGTACATGGAAAAGAAATAACGTGGAGATGATAGGATGGAGTAGATCCGATGGAGGGGGATTAAGATGAGGTTGATGATTCAGGAAATTGGGTGAACAGGAAGGACGAACATGAATAGTATGGAGCTAAACTATTCACGTGAACAATTTTTTTTGGTGGATGGGTGGGATTAGTCCTAACCTAGGGCTTGGGATTAATCAACAGATCTAACCTGGAGTATGAATCCGATGGACGGTGGAGATAATTCCTAGACCTAGGGTTTAGGTGACCAATGTGTAGAGGATAGGTGGGTTGGGCCACACATGGGGTTAAGGCTGTTTCTCGGGTCTTGGAATCTAGACCTAGGGTTTAGATCTCAGACTCTGATACTACTTGATGCAAACCACATTGCATACAAACTCATTCAAATCATTCAACTTTGTCGGACATGACCCCATCGCATAGGCTTATATAGTAAACTCCAGGGAAGCCTTAGTTGGCTTATTCCGCTCATAACCCAACTAAAACAAGAATGAAAAACTAATTAATTAAGAACTTACGTGTAAATCCCTAGTATTACACTTAGGTCCTAAAACTGACACATTTGCATAATGAACCCTAAATAAAAATAAAGGCGCAACAACTAATTTAAAGACAAAAATATATAAATAAAAGATCACTCATGACACACTCTAATGAAGAGGCACCGACCCTAGCCATGCTTTGGATGAGCAGGTTGTCTTGCATCAATATGTATTGAGTTTAGAAGTGCCACAAGAGAAAAGGTTTCAAAAGAATCTACTCTAGATTCCCAAGTGTGGCCTTTAACACACAAAAATGAGCTTTCAACCAATCAATGAAATCGTCTAAGAAGATCTTTAATAGTGAATACCAACTGTAACCAACAACCTTACATGACAACTGAAGATTAGTTAACACCCACATGTTCCTATTCCTAGAGATCAAGGCCTGCATTTCTGCTTCAATGGGGGCTTCCCAACTAGGATCAATAACTACTTTTGAGAAATTGTGAGGCACAATAATACATGAGACATGTATAATGAACATTTCCATGTAAAAATTAAGATGAGTCATAGAGGCAACATGTAAAATATAATATAAGGCAAATTGTGCTTCCTTTTATAAGGCAATGGGTAAATGAACAACAACAACAACGTCAGTTTCCATAGGAGGATCAAAAGAGAAGGTAGCTTGAGATAAGGGGGTACTTCAGCTGGCACATGTTTCCTTACTCATAGACTCAAAGATGACTGGCAATATAAGTATAGAGGATCTAGTAGAAGAGAACACAAGAAGAGGCAAAGGAACATTGGTCTTTGTTGGTGTAACTATTTTGACTAAGAGGAGAGAAGAAATGGCTATCCTCAAAGGCTCAAACAATGTGGCAACTGCATTGACATAGACATGAGCAACCAGAGGTAGACATTTGTATCGTTTTTGTGTGCATGTGTCTACCAATGTAAGAGCCAATGGATCAAATTTGGATTGAAAGGATATCATTGGAATATTCACCTTATGTTATTACATAAACACAAAAAAAGCATTTAGTATTACAAAAAACTTAGAAGTATTATGCTTGCGTAATACTTCAAAGTTTTTCCAATTTTTATAAATAAAATAAGGTCATGACTCCTATTTTTATCATTTGAATCCTTTTTATGTTGTCCGACTGTGGGATTTAGTCCATTAGCTCTTTCATAGGTAAACCACCCACACTCATTAGCAAGAAACACAAAACCCTGAAGTTTGCTTCCACCTAAGGACTAATAGGCAGGAAAGTGAAGCAAAGTGCGAGTAAGGTGATCTTGTTACAATGGGATAAGGTATTAGATTCCCCCCTACCACACGATTAAATTTTGTATTGTGCATGCTCTACAAACTTTGGTTTGGGTTAGTCGGTTTAAATGAACAAAACTTGAAAGAAAAGAAAAGATATGGTATTAGTTGGTGAATCGCTAATGTCGTGCGACGACCATTATCATCTTCACGACTCTAGTTTTTAAGCTTCCAATTGTCTCAAGGATCTCATGTACTTGGGATCCATTATGGACAATTGGGATGAATTTAGTGGGTTTTGATGACATCAAACAATTAACATACTTTGGAGTCAAACGAATAAGGTCAAGTAAACATAGATTTAATTTTTCACACATGCTACATGATGAACAATTTTGCCTCACCTCATTAATTAAGGAAGATTTTAATCAAAGTGAGAGTGAAATTTTGAATGTCACATGGTTAAAGTGAGGAAGAATCCATCTTTACGAATTAGAACTAGAAAACATGTCTTTAGTAAAGAACTAATTCATGAGCAAAGCGTCCTCTAGTGCAACTTCTAAATCTCATGAATAAGGTGAGAAAGAATCTGTCTTTGATGAACTAGAACTAGATTAGACGTGTCTTTAATGAAGACCTAGTTCATGAGCATTAAATCATCTAGTGAAAGATAATGCCAACTAGAAAGCATCTTTATGAACTAGAAAAATAACTAGCTAGTCAAGAATGCGTCATTATGAACGGTAAAGATGACTATTTTAACTAGAAAATATCATGATCAAACAGAAAAGACAACTTTAACTAGAAAGCATCACAGTCAACTAGAAAAATTAACTCTTTAACGAGATATACCATCATCAATTAGAAAAAATAGCTACCTAAACTAGAAAGCATTATTATCAATTGATAAATTAGCTACTTCGAGGCGTTAGATGCCTCCTCACCTATTCCATAGCATGGCTTATTAGAATTGTCATTCCAGGACAAGAATCTTCAAGGCTTTGGAGCAGTTGAGAGAGGCGAGTGGGAGATTTTTTTTCTCTGACATTTAGAGAGCAGAAAGAGACAAATGCAATGGATATTCTTGGGGTGTATTTATAGCATTTTGGGGTGTCCAACAGTAGAAGCAATCCTATTGATGTTCGGAGGGGAGTCGTCATAGATTTCAAGAAAGTTCAAGATCCAATAGTGGAACGTGGCTTTGCGACACTGAAACCTTCTAGAATGTTGTGTTCCACAACTCTCACTCCCTCTCGCTTTGGGAAACTCTAGCAGGTAGAACATGGCATTCGGCCAGGTGGCACCCTACCAAGGAAGAAAATGTCCGATTTTGACGCCGTTTCGGTAGCCACAGAAATAGAAATTTCGACAAATTTTGATAGATGCATTCATGGCGTTTCGACGCCAAATGATCGAATTATCTAGAGAAATTTTACCTGAACAATCTACTAGTGTAGATCTACTCAATTATGTAATAATATTTCATATTGGGTATGTGAGGGGGTGGGGCTCCTTATGTGTGAGTGAAGGAAGCTGAACAATTTCGATGGGGATTTCGATGGAGATTTTGAGGTCAATTGAATGGTGAAATGAATGAATTAAGTCATTACAGTTTGCAAGCACAATATATAGACTTAAAGACACAAATTTATGGAAACATAGCACGATCTAGGATGGTAGGACCTCTCAGTAAGATGACACGACGTAGTACATAAACAATGTTGCAGTGGTATGTGAGTGAGTATTGAGGAAGCATGAGACAACTATGGTTTATGCATCTAGTTGAACCATGATGGTTGTCATCTTCCACGTTGATTATATCTATCAACATATTGGCTCCAGTTTATTTTGTTTTATACAAGCATAGATGTGTCTCACTGTTAATCTCTATATGCCTACAAGTGATAAAATGCCATACATAGATTAACTCAAGCTTTGTTCTTGGTCGTGGGCCTTTGAAGCGAGAGCCTATAGGAGGCAACCATGTAGTTAGAGGTGTGATTGATAATGGCATATCTAAAATACAAAGATGATTTGCATTAGATTGGTGAAACAAGTACATGAAACTCTCTTATATAGGAGAGAGTAAGAAAGATCTAGAAATAGGAATATTCTAGAATAAGGAAAAGGGCTAATGGGCTAATAGACAAAGGCCCATAACACAATAACAAAATAAAAATAAAGCCAGGAAAATATATATACTAACACCCCCCCTCAAGCTGGAGCGTAGATGTCAATCATGCCCAGCTTGGCTATCAACGTAGTGAATCTAGCCTTCGGAAGAATTTTGGTGAAAATATATGCAACTTGATCCGCAGTTGGTGTATAAGGTGTAGAAATCTGACCAGATAAGACAACCTCCCGAACAAAATGACAATCAACTTCAATGTGTTTGGTGTGTTCTTGGAAGGTGGGGTTGCTGGCAATGAAGATACCAACCCTGTTGTCACAGTGCATAGGTATGGATGGAGCAACAAAAATACCAAAATCTCATAGAAGACTGTGTACCCAGAAAAGTTCATAGGTGGTATGAGCCATGGCTCGATATTCTGCTTCAGCACGTGAGCGAGCAACTACATTTTGCTTCTTGCTTCGCCAAGTTACCAAGTTACCACCTACAAAAGTGCAGTATCCAGAGGTAGATCTCCGATCTATCTTGCTTCCAGCATAATCAGAATTAGATAATCCAATAAGATTCCAATGGCCATGTTTCTTATACGACAGACCTTTGCCAGGAGAACTTTTCAAATACTTCAGAATATGGAAGACAACATCCCAATGGCATCGACGGGGCTTATCCAAATATATACTTTCGAGACCAACAACGGAAGTGATATTAGCCCTAGTGACAATAAGGTAGATGAGTTTTCCAACCATTATGCGATACTAATGATGATCAGGATATGGAGGAGAAGTGTCGTCATCCCAGTTAGTGTTGGGATCCAAAGGTGTATTAACAGGCTTAGCCCCAAGCATTCATGTCTCTGATAGGAGATCCAAAACATATTTGCATTGTGACAAACAAAGACCAGAGGAAGAATGAGAGACTTCATTTCCCAGAAAATACCTTAGTTTGCCTAAATCTTTGGTAATAAAGTGCTTTTCCAAGTATGTCTTAGTAGCCTGAATGCCTGCATAGTCGCTTCCAGATAAGATAATATCATCAACATAGACAATTAGAACTGCAAGACCAAAGGTAGTTTTCTTAACAAACACTGAGTGATCAGATTGAGAGCGATGGAAGTTAAATATCTGAAGAATAGAGCTAAGCTTGTCAAACCAGGCTCGAGGACTTTGCTTAGGGCCATAAATAGCTTTGCGAAGACGACAAACTATGGAAGACTCCCCCTGAATCTCAAAACCGGGAGGTTGCGCCATGTAAACCTCCTCATGCAGATCTCCATATAGAAATGCATTTTTGACATCTAGTTAAAATAAGGGCCAATCAGAATTTACAGCCACAGAGATAAAGATACGAACAGAATTCAATCGAGCCATAGGAGAGAGTCTCGAAGTAGTCAACTCCATATGTCTGAGTGTAGCCCTTGGCTACCAGGTGAGCTTTGAGTCGTTTAATGGTACCATCTGGTTGATATTTGACTGTGAAAATCCACCTGCAACCAACTGGTGAACAACTAGGTGGTGCATCAACCAAATCCCAAGTATGTCTATCAGTGAGGGCCTACATTTCAGTTTCCATGGCTTGATGCCATGTTGGGTGTTGGAGAGCCTAAGCAACATTCTTAGGAATAGTAACAACACATAAAATAGAAGTGAAATTTGCAAAAGTATTTCCCAGATTAGCAGTAGTGCAGAAATTCATAATGGGATGTTGCGTGCAAAAGCGAGTGCCTTTGTGTAAATTGATAGGAATGTCTTAGTCAGAAAATACTTGAGATGTTGGTTGATCTGCTGACGAGGTTGGAAGATGTTAACAAGAGAGAAGGGAGACGAACAATGTTGGCGGCTGCTAGGTGCAACTGTTGTGTGTGAGGGCAATAGCCGTCTCACTCCTTTTTATATATTAGGGTAAGATACAAGGTGGTACAAAGGAGAAAATCCAAGAAAAACAATAAAACAAGTGATATAATAAAAATAGAGACAAGAGGCAGATCGCTAGATTCCGCCTCTGACCTTCTGTCGATACCATCGACAGGTCTGTCGATGGTATCGACATAATGATGTTCTGTTGCTGTGATAGTCTCGATACCATCGACCACCTGTCGATGGTATCGACCGGGAAGCAGGTTGTTTCACACTCCCCCTCAAGCTGGAGAGTACACATCGTGTATGCCCAGCTTGCCACATAACCTCTGAAAAGCTGCTGGACCCAAAGGCTTTGTCAAGATATCCGCCAGTTGATCTTCAGACTTGACGTATGGTGTCACAATAGTGCCATCTTTGATTTGATCACGAATAAAATGGCAATCAACTTCTATATGCTTTGTACGCTCATGAAAGATAGGATTCCTGGCAATGTGTATAGCAGACTGGTAGTCACACTTGAGAGCTCCATAGAAGACATAATATGAATTTTTAACTCAGAAAGAACAGATTTGACCCATTGTAGTTCACAACATGCATGGGCCATAGCACGATATTCAGCCTCAGTGCTGGATCTGGCTACCACATTCTGCTTTTTGCTTTTCCAGATAATCAAATGGTCACCTAGGAAAGTACAATAGCCTGATGTAGACCTTCTATCAGTATGATCACCAGCCCAATCTGCATCTGAATACCCAGTGAGAGTCAAAGTAGATGGAAGCACCTTGGGTTTAGAATATGTGATCCCTTTACCAGGAGCACTCTTCAGATATCTCAGAATCCGGCAAACTGCTGTCCAGTGTGACTGTCGTGGTGAGTGCATATGTTGACTCACAACTCCACCAAAAGAGATGTCAGGTCGTGTAACAGTCAGATATATTAGCTTGCCAACTATTCTCCTGTAATATCCTGGATTTGAGTACTCAACATCATCAACCGTCTCCTTGATGTGATAATCCATAGGAGTAGATATCAGTTTAGATTTAGTCATGCCTATCTCCTGTAGTAAGTCCAGCACATATTTCCTCTGAGATAGATTGATACCTGCATGAGATCTAAGCACCTCAATGCCCAGAAAATATCTCAGTTTACCCAGATCCTTCGTTTGGAAGTGTCTCTGCAACCCTTCCTTCACATGAGATATGCCTGTAGAATCACTGCCAGTAATTACTATGTCATCAACATATACTGCCATAATGATAGAGCCACAGGAAGAGCTAGAGTAGAATAAAGAGTGATCAGTCATGGAGCGAGAGAAGCCCATATGGAGTACAACCTCACTGAACTTGTCAAACCATGCTCGAGGAGACTGTTTCAAACCATATATGGCTTTCTTCAATTTACAGACCTTCTGACACTCCCCCTGAGCAACAAACCCAGGAGGTTGCTCCATATATACCTCTTCCTGGAGGTCACCATGTAGAAAGGCATTCTTAACATCAAGCTGAAATAGGGGCCAATCAAAGGTAGTAGCCAGAGAAATAATAATTCACACAGAATTTAGACGAGCTACTAGAGAAAAAGTCTCAAAGAAATCAACTCCATAGGTCTGTGTAGCCTTTTGCTACCAAGCTGGCTTTCAACCTCTCAACAGATCCATCCAGATTAGTTTGATGGTGAAAACCCATCTGCAACCCACTGCTTTCTTCTCTGTAGGTAAGTCAACAAGATCTCATGTGTCATTATGAAAAAGAGCTGACATCTCAAGCTGCATTGCCTGTTTCCAGCCATTGTCCTTCATAGCATCATAGTGATTCCTTGGTATATCAACAGAATCAATCCCAATAGCAAATGCGCGGGCCTACTTAGATAAGTGGGACAGACAACACACATTTGTAATAGGATGTCTAATAGTACAACAACGAGTACCTTTCCTAACAGCAACAGGAAGATCAAGATCTGATGCTTCTGTAGGAATCTCATGAGTAGAAGACGAAGATGAAGGCTCAGAGACTGGTGTCGCTACCACTTCTGGATCATGTCTACCTCGCCTACTATAAACATGTGGGTAATGCTCAATAACAGACCTGTCTACTGCTTGCTCATCCGGAATAATAGTATAATCAGGAATGATGGGTGGCGCTCCCTCACTCTGCACAGATGGTGCCACTCTATCACTCTGAAAAACTAGTGGCACTCCCTCTCTCAATTGCTCCCCCTTATAGCATCGGAGAAATATGGAGTGGTCTCATGGAAAGTAACATCCCGAGACACAAACATCCGACGAAGACTAGGACAGTAACACTTGTATCCTTGCTAGTACTAGAGTAACCAAGGAACAAAGTTTTAACAGACCTAGGAGAAAGCTTGTCAGCCTTAGGGTCAACATTATGGACAAAGGAAGTGCAACCAAACACTCTAAGGGGGACAGAAAAGGGTTGATCCATGGGTCGCAACACAGAGAAGGGAGTCTGTCCTTTAAGAAATGAAGATGGTTGTCTATTAATTAAGAAACAAGCAGTTAAAAGGGCTTCAAAGCAGAATTTCTTGGGAACATTGGATTGAAACATAATAGATCGAGCAATATCAAGCAGATGGCAATTTTTCCGCTCAGCCACCCCATTCTGCTGAGAGGTGTAAGGACACGATGTGTGATGGATCATACCTACAGAGCTGCAAAAATTAGACATAGCCTTTTGAACATATTCTAAAGCATTATCAGATTGAAGAATTTTTATATTGCAGTCAAATTGGACTTTTATTTCAGTATGGAAATGTTTCACAATAGATAGCACAGACTCTCGACTTTTGAGAAGGTAGATCCATGTCATTCGAGAAAAATCATCCACAAAAGAAATAAAGTAACGAAAACCATTATAACTCTGGTCTTTAACAGGACCCCACACATCATTGTGGACCAACTCAAAAGGACAAGAAGCCCGTTTATTGACACGACTGGGATAAGATAACCTATGATGCTTTCCCAGCTGACATGACTGACACTCTAAAGATGACACTTGGGACAACTCTGGTTCTAACTTGCGCAAACTCTCTAAGGAAGGATGTCCATATCTGCAATGCCATAGTAAGGGGGAACCACTCAACAGGACGGATGGAGCAGGAGCAGATACTTGGCGAGGCAGACTGTCACCATGAAAAAGGTAGAGATCACCTTTCCTAGGTCCCCCACCAATCGTCCTCATACTCTTGAGATCCTGTAAAACAAAACAAGAAGGCCCAAATGTTACCGTACAGTTTACAATGTCAATCAATTTTGCAACAGAAAGAAGATTAAAAGGAAACTCATACACAAAGTGTACAGATTTGAGATCAATCTTGGGTGTTAGAGGAACAGATCCACTAGCTAACACTCTCCTCACTGAACCATCTGCCAGTGTAACATATTGGTGAGGGATATATTAGTCAATAGAGTGGAGCAATCTCCTCATACCAGTCATGTGCTGTGACGCGCCAGAATCAACCACCCAAGATGAAGTAGAGCCAGAAGCTATGAGAGATGTAGCTCGATTACCCGCAATAGATGCCAGGTTTGCTGATGATGACGACGATGATCCCATACTCGTGCTGTGTAGCCTGAATAAACCGATCATACTTCTCTTGAGTAAGCGTGATACCGGTTCCAGAAGTAGTTCCCACAGCAGAAGAGGAATCTGTAGTAGTGGCATAATGTGTTGTCCCTACAGGTGGTGCAGCAGGTCTCCCATGTTTCTTCCAGCACTTCTCCACTGTATGTCCCAATTTGTCACAGAAAGTGCACTTAGGACGTGTCCCACGTCCTCTGCCCATACCAGGTCGTCCTCCTCTCACCGCAGCAGCTACGGATGCATGAGACTCCCCAGAAGATATAGCAGGATCAGGAGTAGCAGACTCAAAGATAGATTGTTGTATTCTTGAATAGGCTTCCACAAAACTGGGTAATTTATCAGAAGCCAGAATGACACTCCGGACGGAACCGCACGAAGGGTTAAGCTCGGATAAAAATTTAACCGTAACTAGATCGTCCCTATCCTTGATTTGTTCAGCAACAGTCACTGGATGATAATAGCTCAACTCTTGAGCAAGTGCCTGAATAGCTCCAAAGTACTCCTCAAGAGATTTGTCACCCTGCCTCTCAGCAAACAAACGGTCATAGATCATGAATTGCCGAAGCGCATTTTTTTTCTTGAGAATAATGCTGCTTCACTGCGTCCCATATCTCCTTAGCTGTTGAATAGAACATGAACCTTGACGCAATTGCAGGTTCCATGCTGTTCCACAACCAAGTCTTCACCAGACTATCATGACGCTTCCATTCAACATATCCTTTGTCAGTAGAGGCCAGAGGACCTGAGTCAACATTTCCCGCCTTGTCACGAGACTCCAGGACAGTGTGAACATCATTCATCCATAGAAGAAAATTCTTCCCGTCGAGCTTGATGGAGGCGATAGGAGACACCTCGTTGTAGATCATAGGCGTCTTGATGCCCCCATTATAGAACGGGATTGTGTGATGGATTGATACACGCCACAAAGAAGACTGAGGTGACGGAGAGATACACGTCACATAAGAAATAAAGAGAAATGCATTACTGACGCATTCACAGCCTCCGGACGATTTTCCTAATCACACATGGAGGATGTGTGACTAGGATAATAACCGTAGAGAGACTAGTCCTCTGGTTCAGATTTTAGTTCGCCGTCGGATCACCCGAAGATCCTCAAAGCGGTGGATTACGACTGCACGCCGTGCGGCGGCTCAGCCGCAGCTGCTACTGCCGGTGCCGCGGTGAGAAGATCCGGAGGGAGGAAGGAAGGAGAAGATCCGACGGACAAGGAGGAAGAAGAAGGAAGAGGGAGGGACTGCCGGTGGAGAGAGACGGTGGCCTAGAGCAGATCTTGCTCTGATACCATGTTAACGAGAGAGAAGGGAGACGAACAATGTTGGCGGCTGCTAGGTGCAGCTGTTGTGTGTGAGGGCAATAGCCGTCTCACTCCTTTTTATATATTAGGGTAAGATACAAGGTGGTACAAAGGAGAAAATCTAAGAAAAACAATAAAACAAGTGATATAATAAAAATAGAGACAAAAGGCAGATCGCCAGATTCCGCCTCTGACCTTCTGTCGATACCATCGACAGAATGATGTTCTGTTGCTGTGATAGTCTCAATACCATCGACCACCTGTCGATGGTATCGACCGGGAAGCAGGTTGTTTCACAGAAGACTTGGTTGGGCCATAGAGGGATTTGGTTCCTTTGGTCTTCTCTGGTAGACTTTTAAAGGAGGAGTCGGCGCAACAGTGCTATCTGCTAGGGCATTATCAACAAGCATAGGTAAAGGTGTTTCTGTCAATAAACTAGACGTCAGGGCAGATCCAGCAGAGGAGTAGAACGACGTATGTTAAAAAAAGATAACATCAGCCGACACCATCCATTTCTTAGTAACCGGGTCAAAGCAGCGGTACCCTTTTTGTGTCCGAGAGTACCCCAGGAAAATACTCTTGGTAGCATGATGATCTAGTTTAGTAAGGTCGGGACGCACATTTTTCACAAAACACGTACTCCCGAAAATACGAGGTACGGTGAATAGAGGAGCATCTGGGTATAAAATCTGAAAAGACACTTGATTGCCAAGAACAGAGGATGGCGTGCGGTTAATAAGATAACAAGCAGTTGAAACAATGTCTGGCCAGAAACCACGAGGAACATGATAGTGAAAGAGAAGTGTACACACAACCTCAAGGAGGTGTCGATTCTTACGTTCAGTAATGCCATTCTGTTGGGGTGTATAAACACGAGGTTTGGTGAATAGTACCCATTTTGTTGCAAAACAGATTTACTGACGTTTGCATGAATTCAAGGACATTATCAGTTCGAAAGATTTTAATGGGTTTACTAAATTGGGTACGTATCTCAGCAAAGAAAGTGGTAATAGTGTCAAGAATATGAGATCTGTCTTTTAATAAAACGACCAGGTGGTTCTAGAAAAGTCATCAATAAAACTCATAAAGTATCGATATCCAGAAATACTAGCAACAGAGCATGGTCCCCAAATATCAGCATGCACAATATCAAATGATGCTTTGGAGCTAATACAGTTTTTCTTAGTAAAAGTAGATCGGGTTTGTTTCCCTAACTGACATGTTTTATAATGAAAAACTAACTCAGAAATATCAGGTAATAAATGCTTAAATTTTTCCGGTGAAGGGTGCCACTAAATGTCGATCACAGATGCAGTCAGGTAAGCCATTGTCTTCGGTGCATTCAAATAGTACAGCCCTTTTGGTCCCTCATGGCCTGAACCAATCTTCATCCTCGTGCGCAGATCTTGAAAAATAACACCATCCTAGTCAAAGGTAATTGAGCATTGTAAGCTCTTAACAGTTCTACTCACAGATTACAGGTTGATAGGAAATTTAGGAAAAAAGAGTGCCAAGTTCAACATAAGACGACCAACAGTATAGATATTCCCTATTTTGGAAACAAATGTTTGAGAACCATCAACTAGGGTGATAGGTGGAATGGCAGCAGTTTTATGCAAGGTAGAAAATAAAGATCGATTGCCAGTAATATGAGAGGTGGCACCTGAGTCAATAACCCATTTATGTTTACCATACTGTGCAAGAGGAGCAGATTGTGTCAGAAGAGCAGAACCGCCAGTAGTGGAGGTCTCAGCAGAAGAGGCCAGGCGAGCTTGGAGTAACTTCTCAACTTCAGATTTGATCCAATCAACAGATGGCAGAGCAGACGTAGAGGCAGAGGTGTCAGGTTGGTCTGAAGAAACTTGATTTGCCCAAGCAGGTTTGCCGTGCTTGATCCAATAGTGGTCTTTAGTATGATTGGTGCGCTTGCAAAAATTGCAGACTTGTGGTTCAGTAGAGGAGTACGAACCACGACCAATACTTGGAGTAGAGTGGCCTCAACCACGACCACGACCGCGACCCCGTCCACGGAAAGAATCTCCAGATCGAACAACTAGTGCAGCATTGTCAGAAAGTTCAGGAGTCGCCTGAGATACAGAAGGCAAACGTTGCACGCGTTTCAAAACATCGCGTAAGGTGGGCAACAGATCACTGGAGAGAATCTGATCTACGACACCCGCAAAGGAGGATGGTAGACCAACAAGGAATTGAACGATCAGTAGTACTGTGAAAAATAAGATTGGATTGAATGCAATGGGATTATATGAATACAAGACTGGACACCCCTGTCCTATATATTGGAGCAAGGGAGAAACCCTGAGACTTGTGTCCCAAGTAATCTAAATGGGCTGAGACACTAAAGGCCCACTAATTAATTAACCTATTAACTAAATAGGCTAATATAGACTCTCTAACACTCCCCCTCAAGCTGGAGCATGGGTGAAACACATGTCCAAAGCTTGGAGGTTACAAGACTCGATAAAATAATAAAAGAAATGATAAATGAAAGATAAAAGATAAATATCACTCCCCATACAAAAATTGATACTCCCCCTTAATTAATACTCCCCCTGAACCATGTGGTGACAATGCCTCTCTTCTTCGAAATTGTATTCTGCAGGCTGGAGATCCTCGAGCTTTGATGAAGGTCTTTTGGAGTGCATCTGGAATGAAGAACATCTAAAATGGGACCTGAATACTGCAACAGTAATTTGTCACTTGGAGCAGACGATCCTCAACACCATCACTACGTCATCTTCATTGGATTACGTACTTAACGCGACACGAACACGGATGCCCAATGTCGATGTAGCAGTAACGGAATCTTCGAATTGTCTGAGAAGACGTGCTTAACGTGGCACGAACACGAACGGGCGATATGTTGCTGATACGATGCAGATACCATAACTCTGTAGCGAGAACTTTGGGGGCTTGACAGGAAAGGAGATATCATCCATCAAGGAAAGACCCAAGAAGATTAGCAATAGGTGATGTCGAAATAGCAGATGCAGCTCAGAGAAGACGTGATGAAGCAACTCGGTGAAGATATCTCTGGATGAACTATCAACCTTGCAGATGTAGACTTGGCAGGCTTGAAATTGCTAATCTGAGAAGTCTGAAGAAGCACCCATCTATCTCATGTAAATGCAGCTGAAGAAGTACACCATCAACACCTGACGTACATAACGCGGATACGGTGTCGACGCTGAATGAAGATGGCTGGAGGTGAAGAACAGACGTGCTGAAGAATGTGAAGCTCCATGAAGATAATAGCCTGGAACATATATAGCTTGAATACATATATCATCTCTTCTCATACTCTCTCTCTCTCATATATATTCTCTCACACTCTCTCTCTCTCGCTTCTCTTCCTCTCCTCTCTATCCCCCCCTCCCGCACACCAAATACGACGAGAGTGAGTGTTTGGTGTGGAGAAATGGATATATGACCCCCCCTACCGTGGAAAGGGATACACACATGATATGGGTGGGTGGGAAAGGAATTGGTGGATTTGAGAGAATTTTGTGTATATGGAGATGTGTAATATGTGGAGAATGTGTTAAATGGGTCAATGTAAGATCCGGAGAGAATATGCTAAATGGGTCAATGTAAGATCCGGATAGAAAAATAAATGGATCTATAAGGATCCGAATATCAATAGGCATCTGGTATATGGGGGCAGTAATAGGGCTATTTGGTAGCAGTGGAGAGTGATGGGTAACCGTGCTTTAGCCAAGGATAGGCGAAACGTTGGGGCAGCAACGACGAGATGGAGAACAGCAGTGCAGCAGCGACCAGGGGCATGGATGACGGCGGCGGCTGAATGGTGTGATCGGCGGCTGGGGATATGGTTGCTGGATGATATAGCAACAACACAGCAGCAGGACAGATGACGATGATTGTGTCGCTCGGCTCATGTAGCACTTGGCCGCAACAAAAGAGATGATATTGGTCTCCTGCACGGCTCCGAAGATATTGCATGCCATGAGGCTGCATGTGGAGTCAAGTGTGGAGCCTCTCCTTATGAGACGACGAAGGCTGGATCTGAGGGCATTAGGGCGATGCAACGGTAGATGGTTGTTGAATAATGCGAGTGTGATGGCGTCGACGGACGCGGATGGTGGCTGCTTTTTACTGGCCGCTCAGAATGATCGCAGGGTGATCGCCGGTGGCGACGTTTGTACGAGAAGGATGATGATGGCGCCGGGAAGGTGATGGTGCCGACGCACGGAAAGAAAACTAGATCGTTTGAGAAAGAGAAAGATTTGCCATGGAGGTCGAGAGATGCCTAGCGGGCAGCCGACCTAAGCCATGGCAACAGTGGCGGCCGCCCGCAGGCGGGGGTTCTTCCCCTCGGTTGCTCTCTAGAAAAGATGAGCGGCGGCGGCTAAGGCTGCGTGCGCGCCGGAAAGGAGAGGGAGGAGGGGCGGCAGCTAGATTTCCCTCAGGAGCGAACGCGCTCTATTCACGTAGAAATTATTGTTCACTTCGCCGTACTGTTCATGTAGGAATTACTATTCACGCCGCATATTGTTCACTGCCGGAGTTACTGTTCATCGCTCTAATACCATGTGAAAAATAAGATTGGATTGAATGCAATGGGATTAGATGAATACAAGACTGGACACCCCTATCCTATATATAGGAGCAAAGGAGAAACCCTGAGACTTGTGTCCCAAGTAATCTAAATGGGCCGAGACACTAAAGGCCCACTAAATAATTAACCTATTAACTAAATAGGCTAATATAGACTCTCTAACAAGTTCATTTCGTTGTCTTTGTGCTTCCTTAATATCTGAGGATAGGGGATGATACACCTCAAACTCATCCCAAAGAGCACAACATTGATTGTAGTAATCTTTAATGACATCTGAGGTAGAATACTCCTTCTTGGCCAGATGTTTGAAAATATCAAACACCTTCTTGGGATTTTGTTGATGAGAATAGACGTGGGAGAGTTGATCCCACATATCCTTAGCCGTGCGCAGGCGCAGAAGGGATTGACTGATTATGGGTTCAACACTGTTGACCATCCAGGTCATAACCCCAGAGTCGTCCTTGGACCACAGGTCATACACCTATTTAGTTTTGTCGTCAACAGTAGCAGTCGGTCCCGTCGGCCCGGTAGTAGTCAGATGGGAATAGCGCCCCTGAGCTTTGGCATACAATTCAAAGGAGGCTGCCCAGGTGTGATAGTTGGAACCGTCCAACTTGGTAGTCGTCACACAGAGATTGCGAAGCGGATCGGAGGACGCCATGGGAGGTCATAGAATACAGGACGACACAACAGACAGTAGTGGCAGGCTGGAGCAGGAATCAAGTAGCAGTTAGCAGACAGAGCAGTAGGCACGTAGCAATAGCAGGCACATAGCAGTCAGCAGACAGCGCAACAGCAATAGGCACATAGCAGATGAAAGCAGTAGAAACCCAATCACAGGGGCAGGTCTAAAAATACCCGTACATGGGCATAAGATAGCAGAAGGAGATCTGATGCATCAGATCCCAGAAATCCACGTCGGGGCAGCAGTAGATATAGGAAACCTACGCCAACATGGAGGAAAACCTTATTCCATCATGAGGCGTAGGCAGAGACAGAGCAAGATCCAGTTACGCCTTCAACGTGCGATAACTGGAAAGTTACCAGAGACGTCTGGAGATTGGCGGGAAAGGAAACGAGTGGTGGTGGAGGCTAACCGGAGGGAGAGATGGTGGGGAAAGGAGGGAAGGAAGAAGAGGAGGTGGAAGAAGGCTGAGTGGAGAAGGTAGTGGCTAGCCGGAGGAGTGAGACATCAACAGGGGTTGTTGGATGGAAGTGGGGAGGGCGGCGGGCAGGGAGGGGCTGATGGTGGGTGGCAGTGGGTGTGTGGGTGGAGGAAGAAGGGGCGGCGACAGTTGTATGGGTGGAGGAAGAAGGGGCGGCGGGTGGTGGAGAGGTGACAGAAAGGAGGAGGGCAGCGGCTGGTGCGGGGGGGGGCAGTGGCTGGTCAGGGGGGCGGCGGGTGAGGGGTTGGAAGAGAAGAGAGAGGGGAAGAGGGGTGGCGCTAGGGTTTATGTGGGCATAGGTTAGGGTTGGGGTTTAAGGAGGATCAGCCCGCTCTGATACCATCTAAAATACAAAGATGGTTCGCATTAGATTGGTGAAACAAGTACATGAGACTCTCTTATATAGGAGAGTAAGAAAGATCTAGAAACAAGAAGATTCTAGAATTAGGAAAAGGACTAATGGGCTAATAGACAAAGGTCCATAACACAATAACAAAATAAAAATAAAGCCAGGAAAATATATATACTAATAGCATATTTACAAAATATCTCGATAGTCATGCTAATTTTGCGCACTATTAGTATAAATCATGTGGCCTCAAAAATGAAAGTTAGCGGGTCATCATAGCCATAGATATCACTCCCACACACATTTTTAAATATTTCCTTTGTAGATCTATATAGAAGTGAGAGAAATAAGAGAGAGAGGTAGAATTAGGCTAGGAAGAAAAGAAACATAACTTAGATTGCCCCTAACAAGCCCAAGGAATCACATAGTAAAACCTGCAGACATCGTGCTCCATTTCTCAAAATAATACATGTGTTTCTCGAAATTTCGTTGAAATGCGGACAAAATGGGCCTTTCTTCATCGAAATTTACCTAATTTTGTCGAAATTTAAAATAATTGTCGAAATTTGATTTTTTTTTTTTGGCGAAATTCCCTACGTACAGACATGTAAGGCCATTTCTATGTCCGATAGTTGGCGGCGTCGAAATAATTAGCGAAATTTCGCCAATTTTGATGGAATTTTGAACATTGCACCCTACAGTACACTAAGTTTCGTAATGCTTTGTTCCTTGTGTGGAATCACTTTTTGACGAGGGTGGCTTCCTAATGTGATTGGCTTAGGATAATTTTGTTATTGTATGTAATAATCGGATTTAGTATTTTTTTATTGATTTCGGAAAAAGAAAGAAGAGGAAACTGAGGATCCAAGTCTAGACACTTCTCTTTCCTATTCCCTTTTTCTTGTTACAAAAGAAATGATTTCTCCTACTAGATATACATCTTTGAATATTATTAATCAAGGGAATTCAATTGGATAATTAGCATGTTATTAATCATAGAAAGCCTAGTTAAAGCTCAAATTGCGCTCAAACCCAGGATAAAGCTGTTCTCAACCAATGGAGCCTAGATGTATGGAATGGATAGAAATGGTGCATGAAATATGTACTAAAATATGGAAAAATAAGAGGGATCCGACACATGTCGAGAGACTAAGAGGGGCCATAATGGGGGTGTCATGAGAGGAGTACCCAATGAAGCAACGTTAGATAGCATAGTGTAAGAATTTATCTAGGCTTGGTTGATGATTGTGGACAAAGCATTCACATTCAACAAAAAAATTTGGTTGGAAGATTAAAGGTAGGCTCATGTTGGTAAAGAATGTTGTAGGGAATAGAATTTTGGAGGATGGAGGAAGGTGTTTGATTGATAAGATAGTTCGCGGCATACAATCAAATATCCAAGCTAGGCTCATGTTGGTAAAGAATGTTGTAGGGAATAGAATTTTGGAGGATGGAGGAAGGTGTTTGATTGATAAGATAGTTTGCGGCATACAATTAAACATCCAATTTTGGCCCCGTATCCGATGGCCTAGTTAGAAATTTTCAAAAATTTCGACTAAATTTTTGATATTTACGGCCCTAACGATTTCGACACCAAAATCTACTCAAATATGCAATAATATTTCATAATGGATAAGTAGAAGGGTCTCCCACATTTGTAAGTTAAGGAAGCTGAACTGTTTCGGCATAACTTCAATGACAATCGATGGTGAAATGAAGTAATTAAGTTATGAAATTTTGCAAACACAGTATTTAGACATAAACATATTAGATTATATAATAAATTTATATGTTGAGGTCTAGGAGGGATCCATGTCTTACAAATGAATAGAATTGTCAAGTCTGTTACTAACTTACAAACCCACAAGTTACAACTTAGAACTTGAAACTTACAGTTGCAAGTTAGGTACTTACAAATTACAACTTGTAGAAGTCTAATTTGGCATTTGATTAGGCTACATGGGACAATTATGCATAGATCTAACAAAATACATTCTCAAAATAGCTTTTAAGCCGTTTTATGATTAAATACAAAATATATGTGTAATATTTTTTAGCTTATTGTCGATAAACATCTTTGTACCATTATTTCATAGATCTAATTTTGTTATGTTTGGAGTATTTCTTTAGATCTCTATAGAAGAGTGTAGGAATCAAAGCTTAGATGGGCTAGGGATAGGGGAAACATACCTTAAAATCAAGAAAAATAGCCTTTAGAAGTAAGAGATTCAAAGAAAATTGCCAAGATACCCAAGATGTAGCAGCAGTCCTAGGAACAAATTTCTCGAAATGCAAGTGCTTATGTACATTTTCCAACATTACGACCCAAACTGGGCTTTTTGTAGTGAAATTTGCTGATGTTTAGCGAAATTTCACTAGGGGCAATTTTTGTTATGAAATCCCATTCCCTGTGTTTGTGCGGTTCGATGTCCGATTGGAAACAAATCAGAAATTTTGGCCTTTTCGGTCGAACTTTTGTTCCATGGTTTGCAGTAAGAATGGCATTTGGGGAGTTACTTCTAGGAACTTGCATTTCACTGAGAAGAGTTCTGGAAATATCAAGATGATGTTTCTTTTTGTGTTCAAGGGCGGCATTTTCTTGTGGACTACATGTACAAGAGGTTTAGTGCAAGATCCCTGTGGAGGTAAAAATCCTCTCAAATCCATGTTGCATATACTCCAATGTGTAATCAATGTGGATAGTTTTCAACATCAAAGAAAACAGATCATCAGTTTCATCAAAAAAGTTGTGAAAACATGAATAACTTCAAAGCGTTCTTTTCTTACATAAAGCCAGGTCGCACTCTGACCAATCATCAATAAAGAACACATGGTAGTGTAAATCTGAATCATTAGGTATACGACATGGACTCCGTGTCAGAATGGACAATATCACCAGGACTCTTATTATGAAGACTAGGAAACAATGTCTCTTGCACTTAAAAGACTCGAATGCAAGAGTGGGAAACAATATCTTGGTTAGTGGGAAGTGGGAGGTGTGTGGACAACACCTTGTAACTGCTTATTAAGCTGGCGCTTTTTGAAAAAGCGGGTGCCTAAATTCTTATATATTTTTATACAAAAGTACACGTATGTGTATATAAAAATATATTTCTAAGGAACTTTTACACATCTAATCATCAAATCAGTAATTAAGTACTAATCAATACTTTACTACTAATCAATATTTCTAATCACTAAAATCAGCAAGTAGATCAGTATTTGTAAATAACAAACTATGAATTCATTATTAAACTCTTTACTACTAATCAGTAATACTAATTGGTAAAATAAGCAAGCATATCAGTAAATCAGTATTTAACTAAATCAATTCTTATTACTAATCAATATTTCTAATCATTTAATTCAGCAAGCAAATCAGTAACTGTAAATAACCAACTATGAATTAATAATAATTTTTTTTTCCGAGAAACTATGTTTCATTAAGTGGTCATGCAAAATGCATGGAACTGTTTACATTGTCGGACATAAAAGACCTATAATATAAGAGTTGATTCATGTCACTTGCATATAGCAAGACATTAATCAACCAATTTCACTAAAGGAAAACCAATTGGTGGATCAGAGTAATTGGTTATGTAACAATTCGAAGAGTGATGTAGCTTTGCAAGTCTATCAGCTTCTGCATTGTCACCTCTACGAATGTGAATGAAAGTAATCCTATGTGCAGATTCCTTTAGCCTTTGAATCGAAGACATCCATGTGTTGATACGAGGATAAGAGAAGTCATTTGTATTAATATAATGGATTGCAGAGGAACTGTCAGAAGCAATAACTAAGTCAAGATATGTTGATGAAATTGCCCAATATAGTGCTGAATGAATTGCCGCGACTTCACCCTCCAAGACAGACGTTGTGAAGATCTTCTTTGAAGAACCATAACACCAGGCTCCATTGGAGTTTCTTGCTAGGAACGCAATACTCATTTGACCATGTCAGAAGTGAAACATCTGTATGAATGTGAAGCTGACCAGGAAAGGACGGTAATAGAGTAGGAAGTATTGAATGAACTATAGCTTCATATCCTGCTGCATTAAAGAAAGCATCCGAAAGCATAGAAACTACAGAAATTATGCTGTTGCAGAGCCGACATTCATCAGGTGTGGTTTCATTGAAGATTAACTTATTTCTTGCATTCCATAACTGAAAGCAACCACTGATAAATATGTGCAGAATCCCAATAACAGCCTTGAGTGCCGTAGTCAACCAAAGATGAAATGGCAGTGAGAAGAAATTAGGAATATGTCTATCCGTATGGATATTCCGCCATACTGATTGACCATATGTGCAATCTCGAAAAGCATGTATTGTGGTTTCAAATTGTGCACCACAGATCTGACATGAGGCATTTGTAGTAAAATGTCGTTGAGTTCTTCTAACATTTGTCATCAAAGCTTCGTGATATTCTAGCCATAAAAATATTTTGAATTTAGAAGGAAGTTTCAAGTGCCAAAAAATGGGTCATATTCTGGTCTTTCATGGGTCATATTCTGGTCGAGATGTAGAGATTCAAAATCTCTCTTTATAAGCTCTTCCCCTGTTAATTTAGTCCTTCCTCTTCTTCTATTAATTGTGCTTGACTCAATAACATTACGTCGTATAGGTGTATTAGTCAGTCTGCGATGCACATGTCCATACCATCTGAGTCGGCCTTAGCAACTTGTCCTCCTCGCCACCCCCACTTTATTCCTAATATAGTCATTTCTCAAGTAATTTTTTCTTGTCTTCCCACACATCCATCTCAGCATACACATTTCAGCCATGTTCATCTTGTTGAGACCTTGTTTCTTCTCCGCCCAACATTCACTCCCATAGAGTATGGCTGGACGTATAGTAATTCTAGAAAACATACTTTTTAATCTGAGAGAGATCTTCCAATCACATAATTCTCCAGTTGCACTCCTCCATTTCAACCATCCTGCAGTGATCCTATAACAAACGTCATTTTGAACATCTATTTGAATATTAGAACTCAATTAATGAAATCATCACATTTTGGTATGTCTACTCCATCCAACTTGGTTCCACCATTCACACTGCGAGATTGGCTGAAATTGCAATGCATATACTCAGTTTTGCTCCTGCTAATCATCAATCCATTTGATTCTGATGCCTTTCTTCAAAATTCAACTTTATCATTCAATATGTCTTTCGTTTCATTAATCAATACAATATCATCTACAAATAACATACACTAAGTAATATCATCCTGAATATGTTTTTTCAACTCACCCATAACAAGAATGAACAAATATGGGCTGAGTGTGGATCCTTGGTATACCCCAACTGTGATAGGAAAAGTTGGTGTCTCTCCTGTAGGAGTCTTGACACTTGTATTAGAGCTATCATACATGTCTTTAGTCCAGTCAATGTATTGGATTGACACACTTTTTTTCTTCAAAACCTCCACAACACTTCCCTTGGTACTTGATCGTAAGCCTTTTCCAAATCAATAAAAACCATATGAAGATATTTTTTTGCTTTCTCTATACTTCTTCATAAGCCTCCTTATTACGAAAATAGCATCTGTTGTTGATCTTCCAGTCATGAAACTAAATTGATTGTTTGATATTTGCGTTATAGATCTTAGCCTCTACTCAATAATCCTCTCCCAAAGCTTCATTGTGTGACTCATCAACTTGGCACCTCTATAGTTTGTGCAGCTCTGAACATCACCTTTGTTCTTGTAGATGAGGACTATACTACTATTTCTCCACTCATCTGACATCTTTTTGGTGGTCTTCATAATCTTATTAAAGAAAGTTGTTAACCACATAACTCCTTCATCCCCCGTACTCTTCCATATCTCAATGGGAATACCGTATGGTCCACATTGCCTTTCTCATTTTCATCTTTTTCAAAACATTCTCGACCTCAAATAGTGAAACTCGTCATGTGTAAATGATATCTCTTGTATTTGCGTCACACGAGTCGCTAACATTATTTATAGTATCTTTATTGTAAAGTTTATGGAAGTAATTTCTCCATTGATTCTTGATATCATCGTCTTTCACCAACACTCTACCATCTTCATTGTTAATGCATTTTACTTGACTCAAGTCTCTTCCTTTCCTTTCTCTTATACGAGCCATTTTATATACATATCTTTTTCCTCTTCTCTTGTGTCCAACTTCTTATAAATATCATCAAAGTATCCAGACCTTACCTTCGAAACAACCTTTTTAGCTTCTTTCTTTGCTTGCTCGTATCTCTGGAACATTGCATCATCTCGAGATTTAGACAAGCTCTTAGATATCCCTTTTTAGTTTAATAGCCTTCTGTACTTCATCATTCCACCACCAAGTCTTTTTTTGTGGAGGACCACAACCTTTGAACTCCCCCAAAACCTCTTTGGCAATTTTTTATGCAGGAGCCCATGTTAAGCTACATAGTATTAACATTAGGATCCAAGTTCCAAGTTGCCTCGTTGATGAGTTTATCATGAAAAGTCAATTTCTTTTCTCCTTCAAGATTCCGCCACTTGATCCTGTTATCTTGGTTTCTGTTATCCTTGCCTTTATTGATCTTCATGTCAATATCCAAAACTACCAACCTATGTTGGGTGGTGAGTTCTTCGCCAGGAATCACTTTACAATGCTTGCATAGTTTACGATCCACCCGCCTCGTAAGGAGGTAATCAATTTGGCTACAATTGTGCCCACTCTTGAAAGCAATCTCATGAGATTCTCGTCTTAAAATGGGTGTTTGCCAAAATCATATCATATGTAACTGCAAAGTCCAATATCCTCTCTCCTCCGTTTCATCTATCATATCCAAAACTACCATGAACTCTCTCATACCCTACATTGCTACTCCCCACATGGCCATTTAAATCACTCCTAGTAATGATCTTCTCATTTTTCGGTATTCCCTGCATCAAGTCATCCATGTCATCCCAAAAATCCTTGTTAGCCTCATCGCTAAGGCCAACTTGGGGTGCATAAGCGCTAATAATGTTAAAAATCTTTCCCCTAAGAACAACATTGATAGCTATGATTCTATCACCCATCCTTGTGATCTTGACAAAGTCATCCTTCAACATCTTATCAATAATAATAATTACACTATTTCTATGTTTATCAATACCTATATACCAAATTTTATATCATGTGTCTCCAATCTCTCTACAATGTTCCCCTGTCCACTTGTTTTCCTGCAAGCAAGCTATACTGACTTTTCTTCTCGTCATTGTATCCACTTTCTCCAAAGATTTCCCTATCAAAGAGTCAATATTCCAAGATCCACCTCTAATCCTTTTTTTTAACTTGCTTCTTTACCTGCCTTCGTCGAAAATGTTGCCCTTGCACATTTTTCACTACATTTGAGCAATGATGCGGCGGGACTAGCTTCTTTACCCACACTCATCCAAGATGTGGTAACCCTTGCACATCTTTCACTACATCTAGGCAATGATGTGGTGGGATTGGCTTCTTTACCCACAACCGTCCAAGATGTGGAAACCCTTATTTGTCCTTCAACACAATCAGACGTCGTTGTGTCGAAACTCTTTGTATATTTATCACTGCACCGGGTGCCGTAGGAACGCTCAAACGAAATTTTTATAAGGATCACATGTCATAGAAAGAGTGACAATTTTTATGGCTGGATGTCAACCTACCACCCACCCTCCTTTACCCGAGCTTGAGACCGACTACATTTGCACAAATGTGCAAAACATAGGCAGAGTTATTATCATGAAAAAATCACATAGGCAGAGTTATATACATACATATATAGGGTATATATTCGTTGCCCGTGCGGGAAATTAGCTTTTGTTACCCGTGGATCTGTTTTGTAATAGAAAGATACCTGATTGTAATGAGACAACTAAAATTGTAATACAAAGACTCGTTTTGTAAATACAAAATGAAAATTTTATTCTCCCTTTGAATATAGAAAAATGATATTTTTTACAGCAATTTACGTAGTTTTACAAAACAAGTCTTTCTATTACATTTCTGGTCATCTGATTACAACGTTGGTTGTCTCATTACAAATATGTGCCTTCCTATTACAAAATAGATGCACGGGTAACTAACCTTAGTTATCCACACGGGTAGTGATGAATGGTCATAACTTACATGTACCATCAATCCAAATGGCACTTGAAAGTTTGTTAACTAAATCAACCATATAGATGGCAAGAGCAATCTTATATCAATGCACTAAAAAGCACAATCGTATCACATGTATATCGTGAGATGCAAAAAAAATAATTTATCTAAGTTTTATAACTTATCATTGGTTGGGAAATACAAATTTTGTTTTAGTGGATGATACACAAATGTCCAACTGAGATGACTTTTGAATTGTATCCAATTTAAGTAATAGACATTACATCAATACAATTGAATTATGTATTGGAGTATTGCAAACATGTCATACAAAATGGCTACCTATGGGTTACATATACTTGTTAATATACTGAAGATATGCTCCCACTAACCTTCTAGTACACACAAAGTTCATCTTCATTTTGACTAAAGTCAAACTCCTTAACTGTCTTATCAAAATAGAGATTCCAACTCCGAGATGCTTGCTTCAATCCACGGATTGATCTTTGTATCTTACAAACTTTATTGGCTTTCGTTGGATCTATAAAACCCTTAGGTTGTGTCATGTACACATCCTCTACAAGATTCTCGTTAAGGAAAGTAATTTTAACATCCATTTATCAAATCTCATAGTCACAATAAGCTACAAGCATGATCATAATGGACTTTACCATGATAACTGGTGAAACATTTTCATCATAGTCAACACCTTGAACTTGTTTGAAGCATTTTACAACCAATATGCCCTTATAGGTATGTACATTACCAGGCATGTTGGTCTTCTTATTGAAGACCCACTTGCACCCTATGAGTTTTATCCCTTCATATTGATCCACCAAGGTCCATACCTTGTTGGTATACATGGATTTCATCTTAGATCTCATGTCCTCAAGCCATTTTTCATACGCTGGCCCCTCAATACTTTATAGATAGGTTCTTGGCTCATCATCTATAACCAGCTCTCCTCCTTCTTGAGTCACAAGATAACCAAATGGTTTAGGCTTAAGGTGTGTCCTACTAGATTTATGAGTCACTTATGTTATATGAGGAACTTGAGATTCCACGACAATTTGTGAGTCTCCTTGTTCCTCTTCTACCTCTACATGTTCAATGTTTTCTTATTGATTTCAAGCCTCTTCGAGTTAGATACCTTTCTCCCATTAATTCCTTTGAAAATAAATTCTTCTTCTAGGAATGCAGCATCCCTAGCAACAAACACTTTGTTTTAGATGGGTTCTACAAGTAGTATCCTTTGGTTATTTTGGGATATCCAACAAAATTAACTTTTATCCCATCTAGGGGCAAGATTTTTAGGAAACATTTTCTTGAAATAAGCTTCACATCTCCAAATCCTCATAAAATATATTTTGGGACACTTCCCAATTCATATCTCATATGATGTCTTTTGAACCAATTTAGATGGTATGCGATAGGGCTGACAATGGGGATGGTATTATCCGTTTACACTTAACTCATACCCTATAGGGTAAAGGTAAGGGCAAAGGTTTTTGTTACCCGTTCCCCGATTACCCATTACTCGTTTCCCTACTATGTTAAAAGGGAGGGTAAGGTATGAACATTACTCATACCCTTTTACTCGTTTACCCGCACATTATTAAGTATATATATATATATATATATATATATATATATATATATATATATATATATATATATTCAAACTCCGCCTATGTTTTCATTTTTTGTGTAAATGTAACCGGTCCCAAGCCCAGGTAAAGGAGGAGGGTTGGTGGTAGGTTGACAACCAGCCTATAAAAACGTTGTCACTCTTTTTGATGATTTGTAACATTTGTAATTGTTTTATAGAACAGCTATACGACCAGTCATGCTCTATGGGAGTGAATGTTGGGCGGTGAAGAAACAAAGTCTCAACAAGATGAACGTGGCTGAAATGTGAATGCTGAGATGGATGTGTGGGAAGACAAGAAAAGATCGTTTGAGAAATGACTATATAAGGAATAAAGTGGGGGTGGCGAGCATTGAGGACAAGTTGCGTGAGGGCCGACTCAGATGGTACGGACATGTGCAACGCAGACCTACTAGTGCGTCTATACGAAGCAATGCTATTAAGCCAAACACTATAAATAGAAGAAGAGGAATGCCTAAATTAACATGGGATGAGTTTATAAAGAGAGATTTTGAATCTCTACATCTCAATCAGAATATGGCCCATGATAGAGCTGAATAGAAACGAAGGATCCATGTAGCCGACCCCAACATAGTTGGGATAGAGGCTTAGATGATGATGATGATGATGATACATATATATATATATATATATATATATATATATATATATATATTATAAGAACTTAAAGATAAAAAAACCTACCCTAAATTTTCTAACATAAAACCTATAATAACTAGATCAGCAGATCGGTTACCAGACTGCCACTTGCACGCAGGTTGCAGCCATTAAGAGTCCCGTTATGCATCGCGTGGGGTATCGCCCTCTGGCCTCTGCTATTTCTCATCTCCACAATCTCGTTGCTTCTCCTAGAGACGCACGCCCTCCTCTTACCAACACTGCATTCGCCCTCGCTTCCAAACATTGCACCCGCCATCAGCCCAACACCATCCTTCGATGTCTGCAGGGTAGGGAAATCTCCAGTGTGAGTGCCTGTAGCTAAAAGACTTGGGCAGGGAGATCTCCAGTCGCCTGCCTTCTTCTTCCCCTGAGTTCTAGTGACCTTCCTTGCTCAGACTCCACTTTGCAGTGCATGCCTTGTCTTCCGTTGTGTCCCGTGGCAAGGGAGATCTCCACCCAATAGCACCTTCTTCTCACGCACAAGCAGAGCATTTTCAGACTTTTTGTTCTTCTGTGATAAAGTTTCATGCTTGATTTATTGATTGGAACTTTTCGTTAAGTGTGTGATTCTTGGTAAGTTCTTGACTTTTTGTAAGTTTGGAATTGTCACGGTTGGTTTTGGTCAAATGTAAATGCTAGTTTATTACGTGATGGTTGTTAAGTGCATAATTCTTGTGCAATTATTTGTGATGATTGTTGAGTATAATGTGTATTTTCAATCATAATGTCTTGTTTATAATCAAGTATGAACATTCTTATTAATAAAACTCTTTCGTATTTGTATAGATCCAATGGACAAAAGCGGGGAAGAAAATGCAAGCAACCCAAAGTCTAGTGGCAATTTAATCGATCATGCTTCTGGTTGTGCAATGAGCAATAAGAAAGATAAACCTAAAACTAAGCTAACTACATCAGATGTGTGGCATCATTTTGATAAGGTGGTGATTAACGGTGTGCGCAGAGCTAAGTGTAAATATTGTTCACACCTTCTCACTAATAGGCCCAAAGATGGAATCTCTCATCTAGCCTATCATCTTACTAGAAAACATTATGCTCAATATAAGGGAAAAGGGCAAACAACTATAAATCTAATGCCTAATAGTAAAGATGGTTTAATGGAAGTAACAATTTACAAGTTCAATCAAGACTTAAGTCGACAAGATTTGGCTAGGATGATTGTGTTGCATGAATATCCAATTTCAATGGTTAATCATGCAACCATAAATCTAATGCCTAATAATAAAGATGGTTCAATGGAAGTAAAAAGTTACAAGTTCAATCGAGACTTAGTCGACAAGATTTGGCTAGGATGATTGTGTTGCATGAATATCCATTTTCAATGGTTAATCATAAATGATTTTGTGATTTTGTTAAAAATCTCCAACCTCAATTCAAAATGGTCACTAGGAATATCATTAAGGGTGATTGCATGCAATTGTATGAGCAAGAAAGAGTCAAATCGTACAATGTTCAAGATGGTTTGTCTTCTCGTATCTCACTTACAAGTGATGTGTGGACATCAAATAGGAACAATGGGTTGCTCACTACATTGATTATTGTTGAAAACTACACATAAGGATTATCAATTTTTCCTTTGTAGTTGCTCCTCATACCCATGATAGGCTCTTACAAGAATTGATGGAAAAACTCTATGGTTGGAATATTGATAATAAATTGAAGTGCCTTGTCCTTGACAGTTGTACTACTAATTATGACATGGTTAGAGAGTCGAAATTTGAGCTTAATTTCAAAGATTGATTATTCTCATATGGTACAATGTTTCATGTTCGATGTTGTGCACACATATGGAATTTTATTGTACAAGGTGTCAATGTCATATCTAAAGCGACTATTAAAATTCATGAAGTTTTAAAATATGTTAGAACATCCACACTTAGACTTCAAACTTTTATTCAAGTTGTTTTGCAAGTAAGGGACCCTACAATGAGGTCCCTCAACTTTTTTGGAATTCAACTTTATTGGAATTCAACTTTTTTGATGTTGAAGACTACATTGGAATTCAAAGATGCACTGACATTATTTTTTGATTTGGATCTGAATTTCAAACATATTCCTAGTGATGATGAGTGGGATAACACTAGGATAGTATATGATGTCTTGGAGAATTTATATGAATTAATTAATCTATTTTCTTGTACCTTGTATCCTTCTATCAATTACTATTTTTCCCATATATGTGCAATTCGTATTTGTTTGAGGAAACTCAAAGTTGCTTCTAATGATTTCTTAAAGTAAATAGATGATGAAATGATTCTCAAGTTTGATAAGTAATGGGATGATGATTATCCTATTTTGGCTATAGCTTCCATTCTTGACCCACGCATGAAGATGAAATCTCTTGAATTAAACTGCATGAGGTGTATGGTGAAAAAGGTAATGTTGAAGTTGAGAAGATTAAAGATTTGTTACTTGATCTATATAATGAGTAATGATGTAGTAGCAGAGATGTTTCTATTCTAGATGGCCTTGATGGAGAATCCATGTCATTTTCTAGTGGACACAATATTACAAGTGGTGGTAGGAATGAAAATGCTTCTACAAAAGTTTCAAGTTACATAGCTAGGGCGAATCAAGGAATAATAATTGAATCTTATACATGTTCCATTCATAATGACTTGCAAACTTATATATCTGAAGCCATTCATCCAATGAGAGGGAAAGAGACTCATTTTGACATATTGCAATGGTGGAAACTCAATGAGATGATTTGTCTTATAACGGCAAGGATGGCACGTGATATAAGTCATTTCTATCACAACTATAGCTTATGAAGCAACATTTAACACGGGTGGGAGAATACTTGATGAATATAGGAGATCTATGTTACTAAGTACAAATGAGGGGATCATATATGCTCAAGATTGAATAAGAAGCTCACTCTGTGGTAATTTGATGTCAACCTTTTATTATCTATTACTTATATTGTGAAATATTTGTTATATATATACTTGTTACTTGTTTCTTTTTTTTCTTTTAGAACAATATGTTGGCAAGGAGTCAATACTTGATACTATCAGAGAATCTACTGATGAGAATCTTGGTGTGGATGATGATATGGAAATTGAATTTGAGACTTGAAGGTTTTATACTCTTATTTTATGTTTTCTTTTTATGTATAGATTAGCAAAGTTTCAGTTATATAATCTTATTGAATATTTGTTCTTCCAAGGTAAAATAATTGATCACCATTTCCAGGGAAGAACAAGAAGCCATTATTCATAATGTGAATTTGCATCAAGTAACATAAATGTGTGCTAGTAGATTTGTTACATCTATGAACTTGATAGTATTTTTATAGTAGTGTTTGAACTTATGAGAGTCACTTGAATTTTATTATGGGAAATGAGTTATTGGTGGCTTGGTGTGTTTGTAAGACTTTGTTTTTGTAAAAAAAAACATAGGTGAAACATCTATATGTTATTGATATTTTTGCAAATGATTTATGCATAAAATTTTGTTATTGTGAGCATTAGCTTATTTTGCAAACATAAGATTTTGAATCAAATATAGTGTTTATATATTTTTATCAATGAATTATCTATAAATTCCCAAAAATCAACACACAATGTGCAAACAATTTCCTTTTTATCAAAATTACCTATTTACCCTTTACCGTCCCCATTTACACTGTGGGGAAGAGGGTAAGGAGATTTTTGATAAGGGTAATTACCCTTGCCTGCTACCCTCTAGAGGGTAAGGGTAAGGGTAAAGCCTTAACCTCCCCATACCCTCCCTGTTGATAGCCTTAGTATGTGGTTAAGTGTAAACGTTGTGGTTTCAAGAGAATAACCCCAGAATGAAGTCTGAAGATTAAAAAAACTCATCACTGATCGCACAATATCTAGTAATGTGTGATTCCTTCTTTCTAATACACCATTGTGTAGTGGTGTTCTAGGTGGCATCTGTTGTAATACGATATTACAGGCTCACAGAAGGTCCTCAAATTTTTGGCTTAAGTATTCTCCACCTAGATTAGAACGAAGTGGCTTAATACTTTTACCAAGTTGGTTATCTACTTCATTCATGAAATCCTTGAACTTTTTCAGGGTTTCTGACTTATGTTTCATCAAGTAAGCATAACCATACCTATTGAAGTCATCAGTAAAGGTAATGAATAACTGATAACCACATCTAACATTTGTTCGAAAGGACCACATACATTAGTATCTATGAGTCCTAATAGATCACTTGTCCTATCACTATTTTCAATAAAAGGAGTCTTTGTCATCTTTTCCAACAAATAATATTTGCATGTCTGTATTGATTTGAAATCAAAAGAGTCCAAGAAACCATCTTTATGGAGTTAGGAGGTGTGTTTCTCATTTATGTGCCCTAGATGACAATGTCAAAGGTATGTTTGGTTTGAGTTATCAAGTTTTTGTCTTTTGGTATTTATGTTATACACGTTTATCTCTAGATCTATCAAGTATATACCATGAGACGTTGGGGCACTGCCATAAAAGATCCCATCTTTACTAATAGAACATCGACCATTCTTTATAAGAAATTTGAATTCGTTCTTCTCCAAACAAAATACAGTTATGATGTTTCTATTAATGGTAGGTACAATATAGCGGTTCTCCAAATCTATTATTAGCCCACTTGGCAGAGACAACTCATAGGTTCTAACTGTACTGGAAGCAACTCTTGCTCTATTAGCAACACGCACGTAGTTCAATCCCACCTTTCTTCAGAGGTCTACATCTTTTTAGATCATTCACATTTGAGCAAATGTGTGATCCGCATCCGGTATCCAATACCCAAGATGAAGAAGTAGCGAAGTTAATCTCAATTATGTATATACTAGAAGTAAAGATCTCTATCAGTTGCTTCATCTTCCTAGGTTTCCTTACCCCCTTCTTATTTTGAGTGCAAAAGACTTGGACTTCAGCTTAGCCTCAGAACACTTCTTGGCCTTGCCTTTATCCTTGGACTATATTCCACTGATTGTCATCATGGCTTTGTCCTTCTTAATTTGTGCTTCAACATTTATCAACATGTCAAGCAACCTAGATATAAGTTTATCCATGTTACTCAAGTGATGACGCTCGATAAACTGCTATATGATTCAGGCAATGATTGTAGAATCATATATGTGGCCAACTTGACCTAAGGAAATCCCAATCTCTCTAGATGCTCCACATGCCCAATCATATTGAGCACATGGGCCTTTACTAGATCACTCTCCATCAACTTGCACTCAAACAACACCATAAAGACATTATATATTTCTTGCTTATCATGTTTTTTATACAACTCATTGTTCATACAGCCCATCATAAGGTTCTTGATGGCTACAACATCATTGGCATGCTTCAAGTAAGCATCCATTTCAGCCTTAGGCGGATATGGAGTGGGTTCCACTGCCATTGGTGTTTCAGGGACAAAGAATGCTTCTCAGAGGCTTGAACCAGTTATGGAAGTTTATCCCATTTAGATTGTCCTTATCAAGGATTGTTTGCAATGATAGTGTCTTTTCCATTTAAATCTACAAGAGTAAAATTTGTACTTTGTCAAAATACTTTTTGATTTGATTTGATAATATTGACAATATTATTTGAATTTTAATTATGTCACTCCCAGTAATTTGTTTAAATTAATAGCCCTCACTACCAATTCATAATATTGTAGCGTACAATCTTCTAGTGAGACAAGATCCACATTTCATCAAATCATGAGTCGGCTTTGGCTGATTGCCCATAACTTGACTATTTAGGTAGGTAACTTTTGCCAATTACATCTAAATGTAACTCTTGGATAGATGGTGTGCATAGCTCCTTGTCATAATCTATCTCCATGCTTCTAGGTACTTAATCTCATTAAGATCACCTAGTTAAGCCTGACCCAAAAGTCAACGCGATAGAATATGTACCTTGCTTTGGCATATCTACATATCTACCATCACATTTTCATGAGATATACGGTGCACCACACTTTGGCATAACCTATACTTAGTCAATCAAGCTTTTCATGTGTGTTTCTTATGGAAAGTATATTAAACTTAATATTTATAGAGGGATTTTATATTTATATACATATACTTATCCAATCACCACATACATATAGTACATATCATATACATACTATAACCACACAAAAATGTGTGATATAAAACACGAGCGGTGGTTATGGCCATACTATTATAATTCCTTGAAGACACAAGAAATTACTCCACCTAAGGTCCACATCATATGTGTAATATGTTGTTGATGAAGATTTGTGTTGGAACCATTCCAGGATGATCAGTTCAACTCTTGAGCTGATCGATTGGCCTCTTGGTTGGTTGGTTGGTCTCTTATAACGGTCGTTTGGTCTTAGGCTAAAGCACTATCTGGACTCCTCTAATTGGTCAATTGGGCCACTAGTCGATCAGTTCATCCTCCTATCATCTGGCCTCCTCGGTCCTCCACATGATCGGTTCGACATCTAAGTCGATTTACTCGTCTGGTGCAGAACACCTTCTTTGCCATAACAGAAAATAAAATTATCATATTCCTATTTAACATATTACATTGTAATAAGGAAACCTCAAGTTACATTAGAGGGGAGCATAATAAGGAAAAAATTAATACTTTTATACATGGAAAAGGAGAGAGAGGTTTTATATGCAAATCGAGATATAAATAGGAATAACAACCATCCAACCGAGCACAAAAATATAGGGGTTTTGGCCATAACACGCATACATCCACCATAAAAATACTTTTAGGGTGACGCGTATTGATTTTATATATATCATATCATATATTTATTTATATTTGTTGCGTATGTGGTATTCAATCAGATATGCACCTTAATCATTTTTAATATGTGTATCATATGCAATAAAATAAATCTGATCACATCAATTTATATCCCTGATACACCGTAATTGATGTGGCTTTGATACCATTGTTAGAAAATTGGGACAACACATATGGCATTAAAAACAAAATTTAATGCATGATTCTCGTACCAGTAGATCGTGTCAACAATAATGTATCTAGGAAAGAGGATAGCAAGAGATATACATGGTCCTGGAGCAAGTCCAATGACTACTCATGGTGATGATGTGCGCTCTTCACAAGATGCACATAGACAACTGATGATGATGGCCTCCTAGTGCAGCACCACAAATGATGGTGGTTGTTGTCCTTCTAGCATCGTGATGACGACCTTCATGCCTCTACATAGTCCATGTGGACCACTGAGAACTCCACATTGCGCTACTAGATCCAACAGGAAGGAGTTGTCTCTTCAAACGTCTAGCTGCTAGGGTTGATTCACTCTCCCACATTGTTTCTCCCTTGTTGTCCCTCCATTTTATGGGTAGTACTTGTTTGGGCTCTCACTTTACCACAACTATGAGAGGACAACATTTGTCAAAGCTTATTGTTGTGTCTCTAGAAGGCCTCGACTACCTCTCTATTTATGGGAGGGTTAGGATTTCCATATCAATCGAGAGTCAAAGAGATAGAGTTTAATGAATTTTTCAAAACCTACAAACCATGAACCAATCATCTCACACCCGAACCGATTGGTTCACACATGGGTCAATCGTTTCAATACTTGAAATGATCATTTTACATATTTCCTATTCACAATTGTATTAGCTTTTAATATTTGATTAATACATAGTATGATGTCAACATCAATCCTTGATCCAATTGTATTGATCATTGAATTGGGTGGTTCACAACTTGAACCAGTCATTTTAGACCTTGAACTAGTTGTTTCATCAAGTGAACCAGTCAGTTCATGCCTCAGTTCAGGAAAATTTTAACCAATGTGGTTTTAATTGACCTGACCCTTGAGTCAATCAGTTCAACACTTGAACCGGTCAGTTCACAGTCCAGTCAGTCAATTTTTGGTCATTGTTGTTTAAATTGAACACCTAAACGCTTCAGTAATCAAGTTAAACATCATTCATAAATAAAGTCCTATTCTAGGTGTATCCTATGTGTGTGATCCTATAGGACCCAAGTTACATTGGCAGTAAATATCCATAACCAATTTATGATATCGCAAGCAATGAGCTATATCTAGAAACACATCATTGCTACCCAAGTAATTGGAAAGTAAGAGAATAACTTCAACCTACAATCCATGATCAGTGTTACCGTGATCATATAGTTCCTTTGTCTCTCTTATCCAGATTGAACTCAAGGCATGGAATCATCATCTTCTTAATGTTCAATCCATGTTCCTTGAACTAGAGCAACTGTTGAGATACATATGAGCTCAACATCATATATTGAATCACATGAGCATGTCCATGCATTTATCAGTCTCACTTATCAAGTGGCCAGGATATCAAACTCATGTAGGAGGGACAAATCACATATACATCACTCACATTCAATCCCCATGTATCACAATGTACCTGAGAATCACCTTTATGTCAACTCTTATTCAAAGTCACGTTGGGTGATGTCAAAGTTCATGGGCCTACATGTGATGAGTGTAGTGACTTTAGGTCTAAGAACCACGATCACCACTATCACAATGAGAGCTAATTCTGAATGTCATTCCATAGTCTCCATGTATCACTCTCAAGGTGTGTCTGTCTGAGACATTGTTCTCTAACAAGTACCTATGTTCTTGGTTTGATATCACATATCATGACTAATGGGATTCTATCATCAACCAACACACATTGTATTCTTATGTGTTATTGTTGTCTATTTTTCTTCCACAGTAACATCCGACTAGGGACATAACAAGAATGTATGTACTCTTATCATACATATAGTCTCATTATTTAGATCCTCAACTTGAAGACACATATCATCGAGTATCATCATTCTTTAACATTTATTATGTTACATTGTTATCTCATAACTAGAAAAAATAGAATAAACTGAATTTCCCTTTTATTATTATTATAAAATCAATTACATCATTCCCCATTACAATCATCACATGTTTGTCTCTTTGGGCGTACATATCAACACCTGATGAGGTCTATGTTGGACATATCACTTCCATTGACAGTGAAGAAGTTTGTGAATATGATGCTGAAGGTAACCCTTGGGTTTCTAGTTAACTTGACTTTATAATTATGTTTCTTTTGATCCATGTTGCTTGGTTTTTGATGGAGAATGAATGTTGAGGATGTTACATGAAGTTTATATATACTCACCCTTATTCCTCTAGTTTGTTTGACTTATAGAACAAACCTTTTAAGTCGATGAGGGGTAGTACATGATAGAACATGGATATGCTGATCTCGAAGACAAAATCCTTTTTAAGGGCGGAGTCCTATAACATATCAAGATTTAGCTATCCTGACTTTAGAAACCCTAATTCCCTTATTACAAGGTTAGTGTGCTTGGATCATTAGAATTGACCAAATAAGGTTAGAGTTACACCTTGCATGCTTGGTTGTGACCTAATGAACATATATTGTGTAAATAATGTGTAATACACTTGTTTGTACCCCTAATTACATTTAATGTACATAATATGAGTAACTCACATACTATCCTAATTATGGATACATATGATGCTTACCATGCTATGTACCAATAAACCCTAGTGTGATGTTGAGATGATGTATGGAACCAAACCCTGATCTTTGTACATGTAGATGATTTTGAGATAGTAGAATTCCAAATCCTAAATATTGAGGATAATGGTAATATATTCTAGTAAATACAAATATAACTTTGTTAACCCTATTTGTACTAGAACTCATACAAGATAATTCCAAAAGTTAATTCCAAGCCCAAAATTGGATTCTTTAGGTCCTAATTAGTCTAGGTGCAAAGTTTCAACCTAATTATATAGTGATAGATATACTTATTTGACTAGAGATGAAATTACACAAATAAGAGTCTTAATGTAAAACAAATTCTCTTGAGTTTTGCTTTAAAGAAACAAAATTCTAAGTTTTTCCATTCCTCGCCTATAGTTTCCATGTCACATTGGTTTATATGTCGTGCTGATTTTGAGCTGTATGTGAGCCATTAGACCACATCATAAGATTCTTGACTCATCTCCTTCCTTGAGTCTACAAACGCATGGATTTCTCTTAATCCAATTCTTCTCCTTCTCCATCACATTCTATCACATCCTGACTTTTGAGACCTAGAAGATAAATGATGAAGTTATGAATGAGATCAATATAGGATTTATTTATGGTTATGATAAGATTTACGTCCAAATGCCATGACATATGGATGTAAGAGGAAAGACATGTAAAAAATATCTTTTGTGCAATTTGAGTTTTTTCAATACTCCTAAAATTTAGAAATTTATATTTAGTTTGATGATTGAGGACAACAAAAATAGAATGTTGAAGGAAATATAATGAGTCCAGTTCATGGTTTGAGCCCTAGACCTAGATTAGGTCTTCATCTTAGGTAACTAGAGTAATATTGATCACATGTGTCATACATGAGCTTCAATTGAGAAATTATATCAATTCAAGACTTATTTTCATGATTTATAATATAATTAAACTTATGGACTCTTTGCAAGACCAAGAAATGAGCCAGGTGCTCTAGAAACAACTTCAAGCCAATTTGGGCCAATCATAGTTCACATATAGGTCCTTGAAGTAAAAATTTGGAATGGAGCATCTAGTACTCATAATAAATGATCAAAACATTTTTAAAAGATGAATAATTAGAATATAAGACTATGGTAGAAATCTTAGATACTCATGATTTAACTAGTTGTCAAGGCAATTAAATAATTAATCATCCAATATTTAATTATAAGATAAGTTTGGAGGGGTTATCAAATTAGTTTCAAGCCAATCCTTTACACAAGAAAGGACAATAATAAGGAGTAGCTAATGCCAAAATTTAGGATTTAAGGGGCCTAAGAGGTGGCCTATATAATTATTTATTGAAATTGGACTTTTATGCAAGAATAAAAAAAAGGGGACGCCTACCCAACGTAGGCAGGAGAGCGTTGCCCCTGTTTAGCAGGACTTGAACAGAGTCTGATAAAGGAGGGCTCTCCCAAAATCCTTTGGGTGGAAGGCTATAAAAGCCTCATTTTTTAGAACTAGGATGTTGTACGAATTTGTAGCTAGGATTTTGTTCAAAACTGAGGGCAAGAGGAGTATATCAAGGCCTAGGCTGTGAGGGTTTCTCATGGGCGATGCTTGATATCAGCCACCCAAACCAAGGAGATAGCATTGCCCTTATGGTTCAGGCCTGGCCTGAGATGGAGGCACTTCTTCCCTCATGATCGTGTGGCCATAGAGGCGAGATCGACCTCTCTGGAGGTTTGTTTCGATATCTTACGCATGCAAAAACAACAAACAAAGGGGAGGGAGCACCGACCCTAGGCATGAGATGCATGTGGGATGACGGCCATCAGATCAGATCTTGACGGCCGAGATTGGTCAAGATTAGGTAAACTTCTAAATTTCATATCTTGGGATTGGGAACTCAGATTTTAGCAAACAAGGTACCTACGAAAATCTCTTTGAGTGTACTATATCTTGAAAATATTTCTAGAATATAATTTCAATTTGTGCTATTTATTATATGTTGGGTATTCAAAACTATATGATTTTGATATTTTGTCAACTAAAAATAGCAAACAAATTTATAAATGCATGCAAATATTAATGAATGTGTATTTTGATATGTTTAACATGATTTTGAAGCCCGATCCTTCTTATATGAAGTTTTAATGAGGCTTTTGATATAAACCCTAATAAGGGTATTTTGGATATTTCACTCATGACATGATCATAAAACGGTCTGGTATTTTTGTATTTAGGACCTTACTACATTGTATGATTACTTTTTCTAGAGATTCTATGAGTTTCTTATGTTATTATATTAGTATGTAATTTTTGATCTAAGTGGTCATTACGTAGAATGATAGATGATTATCTTGAGATAATAAGTGATATATGCCTAATTAGGTCGGGTATTATTAATATAATGGTATTCTCCTTCAATTCCATAATTGAGTCATTATGATTAGTATATGTGACTATGTTTGAGATCTATTCTCATTATATGAGGTATATGTTTATATTAGTGCATAAGATGATTTATGTCTTACTTGAGTATAAAGATTATAGTAATTATATAATAAGATTTTTTATTTATTTTCAATGCCAAGATTTTATGGTGATTTTAGATTAAAGTTATATTTAGTCTAAATAAGAACCCTACATTGATATATAAAGTTAGGTAGGTGGGGTTTTGAGATTTAGAAATAAAAAGAGGGAACATACACATTGACTGATAGAACTATGATGATATCTAGGTTGTTAAAGTTATGGAACTTGGAATCAGGACTTCCCTAAAGATACCCTCATCATAAGAGGTAAGAGGCTCATGCCCATGAGTACTCATATTTTAAACTCAATATGTTTACATGTCTCTTAGATAAGACTTTCGTGAATTATGTAGTTCAATGTTCTAAGATTTTAATGTTAAAATATACAAGCAAGATTCACCCCTATGATTAAGTAAATTCATATGCTCAAATAGAGATATGTTTCTCAAATGGTTATTAATCATGGACCAGGCCCATGATAAAGTTAAATAATCATGTTCCTATCAGATCTCTTAGGAAAGATATAAATTAATGGACACTATTGCAAAATAAGATATGCAAGTAATGTACTCGTACTTAGTTGATGATTTGGGATAACTTTGTATTTAGATTTTAGTATAAGTATGTTATTAGGATTTCTCATATCTAGATATGTAACTATGTATTAAGATTGTAAGTAGGAACATGTTATCAAGATTTCATATATATGTAGAGGTCTAAGAACTAAGAAATTAATTAGATTTCTTAGACTGATTAATAAGTCAAGTACAATGTGAGAACATAAGTTTTTGACTTATCAAGACATGGTCCAATTTTCAAGATAAAGGTATTTTTGGGATTAGAATACATTGTAAATAATAAGATTATGACACATTAAGTTTTATTAAGTTGCAAGTTTAGATTTTCCAAGAGTTCTATCCTATGATAAAGTTTAAGATTTAAGTTTATTAAGATCATATTTTATAAGATTTTAATAGAGATTGGGTTATTTTGCCAGAAATCGTGTATCATACTTCAGTTACTTTCATATACTTCACTTAAGTTACTTCTATATCCTTAGTATTTATGTATTCAAGATCAGATCCTCCTTCCTTAGCCTTGAGACTCTTTTGTTATATTTAGTATCAATGAAGTCATACTATCAAATCATAGATTCAAAATAAGGTTTATCCAGATAATAAGCACATTGAATTTAGATTCAAACTTGGAATACTCATTGTATGGGTAGGAAGATATAGAATAAAGATACATGATAATGATTTTAGACCCAATCTCAATTATGAAGTAATTGAGATCCATATTTTCACGGTCAGCTGTAGATTCAGTTTAGAACTTAAGAATAAGAGATTCAGATTCAGATTCAGATTCAGAATTTAGTATATGTCCAATACTCAGTAATCAGTTTCAGATAAGTTCAGTTACCAGTATTCAATTTCAATATAAGATAAGTTCATATTTAGAATTTAGTAAGTTTAGACTTAAGATAATTGATCTGAAACCTTCACATAACACATTATATGATAAGTCCTCATTCAGTAGTCTTGGGACGATTCAAAGGCATATGTTGCTAATTCAAAGGAGTGTTTACTCCAATTCAGAGGTGTTGTGGCACCAATTCAGGGCATAGCACGCCAATTCAGAGACACCTCAGTGTCATTTAGAGGCATGTAGTGCCAATTCAGAGTGTTGCAGTACCAATTCAAGGCGTAGACACGCCAATTCAAGAGGACTTATTGTATAGTGGTGGCCACAGTAAGATAAAAGTCATAAGTAAAAGATACCTCAGATTAGAGCATGCCCATAATCTCATCCATGTGTGTGATGAGAGGGAAGTAGATAAGATCAGTATGACCCAAATACTTTGGTGTAGGTCATGAGACTCATGTACCAGGGTACATGTCTCTGGAATAAGATAAGGTAGAAAGATAAGAATTTTAGTTGAGAAATAAGAGACAATATGTTTCAAATTTACTCAGAGTTTGATGTTATCTTCATTTTACCGTATCCAATTTTAGCTCTTTAGCAATGTATATTTTAGAATACTCATGCCACTTACTCTAACGACTATTTTTTTTTCCAATACATGGTTGGGGACGCGATGTCCATGGGACTTGGAGTAGATGAATATCAAAAGAATAAGTAAGGATCTAGGAGAGTTTCAAGCTTGCGTAGTGGGGTACCATTTACCAAGACAATCTAGAGTTTAGATATCTTTTTATCATGCCTAGTTATATTACAAAATGGATTACACCTTATGTGTCACACCCCAATCTCATACTAACCACAGACCACAAGATTAAGGCGCGACAAAGGAATTTACACACAAGCCAAATCATTCATCATTATTTAAAACATCTTAAATTACATTAAAAGGATAATCTGATTTAGGCTGTAAACTAAAACTAAACAAACTGCAGAAGCATTTCTATTAAACTGACAGGAGATATATACAAAGTCTACAGCAAATTACATTGTTCAACATAAAGTAAACATAACAGTTAATTTACATCTTTATACACATTCCACATACATACTCTCTCTCACCCACACCATGTCCCAAGGATCGAGGGGAAAGACTAAGAGACCTCTAACTAGACTAACTACAAACCTTCTATAGACTAGGCGTTAGGATGAAAAGATCCTTCCGATTCTTGTTGCTGATGTTGACCTGAAAATGTTTTGAGTAGAGGTATGAGCCTACTCGCTCAGTGAATAGAATTTCACTTAGCTATCATTAAACAACTCATCAGGTTTATAAAATTGAAATAAAACATAAGTGCAGTACAAGCAGGGCAGTTCTAACGACATAGCAGATTACAGAATATAATCACTTTTCTATGCAATAACAGATAATTTAAACCAATAAACATATAATGTATTGGCACAAAAGTTCGGATATATTATTTTACTGTGATTCTATATGATTACATATTATTTTATTATTATGCCCTAATCATATGCATTGTACCCTGCATATAAAGATCCATAGCGAACTACGATCCCACCGTACAAGACTTAGCGACACACCCGGGAAATGCTAAGTCTGACGCCAGCCCTGCTCTGCCACAGGACCCCAGGCTCTCCGGCCAGACTCATAGGCTCTACGGCCTCAAGGCACTACTCTGAGTGCTCTAGACTCCTCCTCTAACCTGAGTACACAGGCGGAGAGTCTCACGGGTTACCTCCATGACACAAGCACGGATAATGTTGCAATAACCCCCATTTTTTTCTCCAGTGCCACCGTGACACAAGCACGCATTGTTGTTGGACACTGCCTCTTTATCCTCGTGTCTCCATGACACAAGCACGGATAATGTTGCAACACGAGTTTCACCCCTAAGAAGCAGATCTGTCAAAGGGGTTCTACGGTGTTAGGGCACCTAAGTCTATTAACTGACTAACATATAACCATTTAAACAGGAATATCACATTTCATACTTATTTCACATTCTGAACATCACTTGAAAACACATATATATCATTTATCATCCTTAAACATGATTCAGTATCATTTATCCAGTTTTCAAGCTAAATATCCGTTTTTAAATCAACAAATACATTGCAACATAACACAGGAAATTTCATCATTTTCATCAAGCATATTACGTATTTCAAGTTCCAATGAACCATATAAATTCACTGATTCAATCCACACTGATCAGATGCTAAACTAAATCATATAACAGCGTCTAGAAGCATTTTATGAAATAAAAAGTCGGGCGACGCCAAACGCTGCCCGACGCCTGATAACACCTGTTATCAGCGTAATTCGCGCACATAACTGGAAATATTCAAACACCTGAGTTTATTAATGATAGATGAATGAAACTCTACTCACATTGGTTTGGTATGTCCGGATTCGTCCGGAAATGCATCTAGGGCCTGATTCCGGGCAGATTTCTATTGTCTTCTACCTTTGATTTTTCACTATTTACTGTTCAGCTATCCAACAGAGACCGATCCTTCACATACATGTTGGAATCAAGCTCAATGGATGGTTGGATCGTGGCTAGGAGCTAGGGATTCAAACTGAGGACTCCCGGCCGAGCTCAAAGGCACCAGTTGGAGGTGCTAGCCACGCCTAATAAGGTTTCTGGCCATTGCTTCTTATAGCTGCGGCTGCTGCAACGTAGGGCGCCACCCCTGTTGCTAGGTGGGCGCACGAGAGGAAGATGGAGGAGGAGTAAAAGGAAGCGTCACCCATCCAAAATCGAAGCAAAGGGAGCCCCGATCGGCCCTGAACCAAACACTGCTGCTGGCGCGGCACTGCTACTGCTACTCAGGCACACCTGTAGGTCCCATTTTGGGTGCCGCCCAACCTGGTGGGGCACGGACGAGGTGAAGTAGAGGAGGATGAAGGACGGAGGTAGGAGGTCGGAGGTGCGCCTGCGGGAAAACGGAGCTAGGGCTCCAACAGAATTGCCTATGCGATTCCCCACCATCGCTGCTGATCGAGCGCAGCAACATGTGCTACTTGGGCGCCGCCCAACCTGGTAGAAGCGTCGCTAGGGCGAGGCAAGGAAGGAAGGAGAAAGGAAGGGAAGAGGAAGAAGAAAGGGAGTAGGGCGCAGCTGGAGGAGGGCTAGCAAGCCCAGATCGGCGAACTGCACGATCGCCCTAGCTGTTGTGTGCGCGCCGCTACTCAAGCGGTTGCCTATTCTGTCGGTCGGGAAGACAAAGAAATAAAAGGGGAAAAAGATATTCGGCCCACTAAAGGGGATATGGAAAAGAAACAGCCTGAGTTAATTGGAAAAATTACAACCAAATCCAAACAAACATGAAAATATCACAACTCTTGCATCGAAGGTCCAAATCGAACAATTCTTTTTGCAAAACTTCGATCACAGAATTCACTACAACCTCGAAGCAAGAAATCACAATTAGCGTCTTGTCACAACTGGTCAAAGCACCAATTGCACCGTGACATTTAACTTAACTCAACAATTAACACTGATTATCATTAGTTACCTCATATGAGTAAATCTCAACTATTGATTCATGACTTAGCTTATCTTAATTAATCATGTTATTTAATAATATACTCAACACTAATCAAGGTGGTTCATGCTAATTGAGGTATTTACTGGTTAACCTCAACGTGGGTCATAACAATCTCCCTCTCTTATAAGAATTTCATCTCGAAATTCCTAAAAGAGAAAAGGAAACTTGTTACGCATCTCTGACTCAAACTCCCACATGGTTTCTTCTAGGTTATGATTCCTCCACAAAGCCTTCACTAATGGTATCTCGTGATTCTTAAGCTTCTTGATCCTCTGATCAACTATCTGAATTGGTCCCTCAACATAGGACACATCTGATCTGAGCTGTGTAGGTTCTGGGTCAACTATCTCCTCTGTACAAGGGTAACATTTCTTCAACATCGATACATGAAACACATCAAGTAAATTAGCCAACTCAGATGGCAATTCTAACCTATAGGCTACAGGTCCAATCCTCTCAATGATAGGATATGGGCCCATAAACCTAGGAGTCAGTTTGTCTCTCTTACCAAACCTCAACACTCCTTTCCACAGTGAAACCCTCAGATACACTTCATCACCAACCTGAATCTCAAGTGGTCAACACCTCTTCTCGGCATGACTCTTATGTCTATCATGTGCAACTTTCAATTGTACTTTGATCACAGTAATCTTTTCAGTGGTCAAATCCACTATCTCTAATCCATGAATCTGCCTTTCACCTACCTCATATCAACATATGGATGATCTACACTTTCTGCCAAACAGAGCTTCATACTGAGCCATAGCAAGACTAGAATGGTGACTATTATTGTATGCAAACTCTATAAGGCTCAAGTGTTCTTCCCAACTTCCACTGAAATGCATGAGACATGCTCTCAGCATGTCCTTAAGAGTCTGAATGGTCCTCCCGGACTGATCATTCGTCTGTGCGTGGAAAGTTGTACAGAATCTCAACTTGTGCCCAAAGCATGATGCAACTGATTCCAAAACCTAGATGTGAACTTAGGATCCTTATTTGGTATAATTGAAACTGGGATACCATGCAACCTGACTATCTCATCCATATATATCTTAGTCAACTTCGGGACATCAAAGGTTGACTTAATATGAAGAAAGTGAGCAGACTAAATTAATCTATCCACAATCATTCATATAGAGTTACAACCTCTAGGTGTCCTGGGAAACCCTATCACAAAATCCATTGTGATATGTTCCCACTTCCACTCAGGTATAGGAAGAGATTGCAAGGTACCTGTAGGTTTCTGGTGCTCAGCCTTAACCTGTTGATACACACTGCACCTAGTCACATACTCAACTACATCCTTTGTCATATCAGGTCACCAGTACAACTCCTTGAGATCCATGTACATCTTAGTGTTACCTAGAAGTATAGCGTACATCGATGCATGTGCTTCCTCAAGAATCTTTTCTTTCAATTCACTGTCTCGAGGTACACAACATATCATGCTAATACAACACACCATCATCTGAAAACCTAAACTTTGGTCTTTCCCCCCTGTCATGTCATGTACGATCTGCTGCAACCCACTGTCACCCTACTGTAGTTCCTTGATCTGATCATAAAAAGTAGGCTTGACTTGCATCTATGCAATCAAACCACTATGTTATGTCACCCTTAAGTCTAAGTTCAACTTTCACATTTCTACTAGCATGTCTCTCTCGAAACATGCCATAGAGAATGCATCAGTTGTTGAACTTAACTTCCTGCTGAGGGCATCAACTACTACATTCACCTTTCCAGGATGATAATCTATCATTATATCATAATCCTTAATCAATCCTAATCATCTCCGCTGTCTAAGATTCAGATCCTTCTGGGTAAAGATATATATCAAGCTCTTATGATCTATAAACACCTGGCACACCTCACCATAAAGACAGTAACGCCATGTCTTATGAGCATGAACTACAACAACTAATTCCAGATCATGTATCGCGTAGTACTCCTCATTCTATGCTACTACTTATTATTACTACTGTAAGAATTTATTTCAAAATTATATCTTACTCTTTTCTCCAAGTTATTTTCATATTGTTTATCTACCTTTCAGATTGGCTACATTTAAACCATGGATCACTATCAGTGCTAGATTACTTTTCATAGAACAAATCTCATGATCTTGTTTTATAGGGATGCTAGTATTCAAGGTCAAATCACTAATGATATTCCTTGAACTACTACAATTCTAAACATTCTACAGTTTGGTCCTTATCAGTAACATAGCATTATTGTGGTGTGACTTTGCTTCCTTAGTTTGAAATCAAACTTTAGATCTCATAAGTTCATCCATCTACTTGTAATGAATACAACTGATATGAATAATCATCAATGAACTATAGATATATAACAAAAATGTAACATCAACCAAGTTCTCTAGCATAACTTATTAACACAAATGCTACAAATAAACATGATACTTGTTACCCAAGCATCACACATGGCTCACAGGGCCATTCATATCTTGTCAACTCTCACTAGGCAACAACTTATTCACATGGTTCATAAAATCCGTACACATTATTACTTCTATTAAGCAACAACAACATCAACACACAAAAAGCAAATCAATCATTTATTATATAAATGTCACAGCCCAACTTGGCTATATTCATCATCTCATCATACCTGCATGGTTATTAGGCATGATAACAGTCATACAAGATATTCATCACATCATGTGATACAATAGTAATATCATCATTCCTTGACCAGGAATTAGGGTTCACTATCAAACAGGGCTTATTATTCCCTTTTCCCCAAATTAGGGTTAGGGTTCCCCATTTCTCATTAATTCAGACCCTCTTGAGTTAACCAACTTTATCTTGTATTAAGGTATTTCCCCTCTTAATGCATTCCATCACAGAATACACACCCTTAGCATATAATGTATAGGCCACACATTATAATTGTCCAGCTATCTCACAAGATATGGACTAATTTTAGTTTAAAGCATAACTTATAAAGTTGCCTATAAACAATCGCAATGATACACCCTCAGCTAGGGTTTCATAATGATACACCCTCCACTAGGGTTTACTAATCATGTATTGGATCCATGCATTGGTTATGCATTATTGATTAGTACCATTAAGGGTATTTCTCACCTAATCATTAAATTTTAATCTGAACCTTATTGTGTTCCTTTATTTCTAATTAAGGATTGCTCATATGAGGTCCCAATGTTGGGTCTCCGATGTCAGTTCCAACTAATTCTTAGTTGTTCTAATCTTTCCCTTATATCTCAACATCTTAGTGTATATACATTTTTCACCATGATTCGGGTCTAAATTATCCAGAATCTACTCTTATTATACTGTTAATAGGAGTCATTAGATCTCAGTAACGCACCCTGCCAGCCGGACCAGGACGAACCTGTAGTCCTGAAGCCAAGAGCTACTCGAGATTAACTAACTCCTATTGGTCTCAAACATGTGGAAATAATATCCATTTAGGGAAAATACATTTAAACAATCATCTAGTCTACTTGATACAGAGAATATAAATAATAAATAAATCATTTCATAACACACAACAACATAAAAGAATCATGTTTACTTTACAAACTGAAATTCTAATTTCATGCATATAAGAGCATTTCTAGTGATCTCTAATCAAATAAGCAATATAAAACAAGAGTTGTATTGCATCCTATATTTAATCTCTTACTCTTACATTAATTTCCGATTCTTAACCCTAAGATTTCTAGGGTTTCTCTCTAGCCTATCCTTCCTCTGCATACCTGGCCAGGGTATTCAGAGAAGAATAGACAGAGTAGCTTGATACTGGTCAATCTAAGTATTCAGACACCTGGCCAGGGTATCTAAACACTCAGACCTCCCAGAGCTAAAACACATCATTTCCTATTTATCTCACTTATTTATAATACTATCTTTTGATCCTAATGATCCCTGATAACTCAGCTTAAACTCTCAACTTGATTCTCGTGACCACATCCTTTTTCTGCCATCTGCAATGCTATAACAGAACATTTTCTGTTATAAAATTGCAGTTAGAAGGAAGACACTTAAGTCCTAATCCTATTGGTCTCTTATCGTCCCCTGACCTTGACTTAGAGTATTCACATACTCAACCTATGCTCTGATACCAAAAGATGTCACACCCCAATCTCATACTAACCACAGACCACAAGATTAAGGCGCGACAAAGGAATTTACACACAAGCCAAATCATTCATCATTATTTAAAACATCTTAAATTCCATTAAAAGGATATCTGATTTAGGCTGTAAACTAAAACTAAACAAACTACAGAAGCATTTCTATTAAACTGACAGGAGATATATACAAAGTCTACAACAAATTACATTGTTCAACATAAAGTAAACATAACAGTTAATTTACATCTTTATAAACATTCCACATACATACTCTTTCTCACCCACACCATGTCCCAAGGATCGAGGGGAAAGACTAAGAGACCTCTAACTAGACTAACTACAAACCTTCTATAGACTAGGCGTTAGGATGAAAAGATCATTCCGATTCCTGTTGCTGATGTTGACCTAAAAATGTTTTGAGTAGAGGTATGAGCCTACTCGCTCAGTGAATAGCATTTCACTTTGCTATCATTAAACAACTCATCATGTTTATAAAATTGAAATAAAACATAAGTGTAGTACAAGCATGGCAGTTCTAACGACATAGCAGATTGCAGAATATAATCACTTTTCTATGCAATAAAAGATAATTTAAACCAATAAACAGATAATGTATTGGCACAAAAGTTCGGATATATTATTTTACTGTGATTCTATATGATTACATATTATTTTATTATTATGCCCTAATCATATGCAGTGTACCCTGCATATAAAGATCCGTAGCGAACTACGATCCCACCGTACAAGACTTAGCGACACACCCGGGAAATGCTAAGTCTGACGCCAACCCTGCTCTGCCACAGGACCCAAGGCTCTCCGGCCTGACTCATAGGCTCTACGGCCTCAAGGCACTACTCTGAGTGCTCTAGACTCCTCCTCTAACCTGAGTACACAGGCGGAGAGTCTCACGGGTTACCTCCATGACACAAGCACGGATAATGTTGCAATAACCCCCATTTTTTTCTCCAGTGCCACCGTGACACAAGCACGCGTTGTTGTTGGACACTGCCTCTCTATCCTCGTGTCTCCATGACACAAGCACGGATAATGTTGCAACACGAGTTTCACCCCTAAGAAGCAGATCTGTCAAAGGGGTTCTACGGTGTTAGGGCACCTAAGTCTATTAACTGACTAACATATAACCATTTAAATAGGAATATCACATTTCATACCTATTTCACATTCTGAACATCACTTGAAAACACATATATATCATTTATCATCCTTAAACATGATTCAGTATCATTTATCCAGTTTCCAAGCTAAATATCCATTTTTAAATCAACAAATACATTGCAACATAACACAGGAAATTTCATCATTTTCATCAAGCATATTACGTATTTCAAGTTCCAATGAACCATATAAATTCACTGATTCAATCCACACTGATCAGATGCTAAACTAAATCATATAACAACGTCTAGAAGCATTTTATGAAATAAAAAGTCGGGCGACGCCAAACGCTGCCCGACGCCTGATAACGCCTGTTATCAGCGTAATTCGCGCACATAACTGGAAATATTCAAACGCCTGAGTTTATTAATGATAGATGAATGAAACTCTACTCACATTGGTTTGGTATGTACGAATTCGTCCGGAAATGCATTTAGGGCCTGATTCTGGGCGGATTTCTATTGTCTTCTACCTTTGATTTTTCACTATTTGACCGCTCCTTCACATACATGTTGGAATCAAGCTCAATGGATGGCTGAATCATGGCTAGGAGCTAGGGATTCAAACTGAGGACTCCCGGCCGAGCTCAAAGGCACCAGTTGGAGGTGCTAGCCACGCCTAATAAGGTTTCTGGCCATTGCTTCTTATAGCTGCGGCTGCTGCAACGTAGGGCGCCACCCCTGTTGCTAGGTGGGCGCACGAGAGGAAGATGGAGGAGGAGTAAAAGGAAGCGTCGCCCATCCAAAATCGAAGCAAAGGGAGCCCCGATCGGCCCTGAACCGACCACTGCTGCTGGCGCGGCACTGCTACTGCTACTCAGGCACACCTGCAGGTCCCATTTTGGGCGCCGCCCAACCTGGTGGGGCACGGACGAGGTGAAGTAGAGGAGGATGAAGGACGGAGGTAGGAGGTCGGAGGTGCGCCTGCGGGAAAACGGACCTAGGGCTCCAACAGAATTGCCTATGCGATTCCCCACCATCGCTGCTGATCGAGCGCATCAACATGTGCTACTTGGGCGCCGCCCAACCTGGTAGAAGCGCCGCTAGGGCGAGGCAAGGAAGGAAGGAGAAAGGAAGGGAAGACGAAGAAGAAAGGGAGTAGGGCGCAGCTGGAGGAGGGCTAGCAAGCCCAGATCGGTGAACTGCACGATCGCCCTAGCTGTTGTGTGCGCGCCGCTACTCAAGCGGTTGCCTGTTCTGTCGGTCGGGAAGACAAAGAAATAAAAGGGGAAAAAGATAGTCGGCCCACTAAAGGGAATATGGAAAAGAAACAGCCTGAGTTAATTGGAAAAATTACAACCAAATCCAAACAAACATGAAAATATCACAACTCTTGCATCGAAGGTCCAAATCGAACAATTCGTTTTGCAAAACTTCGATCACAGAATTCACTACAACCTCGAAGCAAGAAATCACAATTAGCGTCTTGTCACAACTGGTCAAAGCACCAATTGCACCCTGACATTTAACTTAACTCAACAATTAACACTGATTATCATTAGTTACCTCATATGAGTAAATCTCAACTATTGATTCATGACTTAGCTTATCTTAATTAATCATGTTATTTAATTATATACTCAACACTAATCAAGGTGGTTCACGCTAATTGAGGTATTTACTGGTTAACCTCAACGTGGGTCATAACATTATGGATGAACATAATGTAGGCTTTTGTTGGCAGGAACTATGTATGGATCAATTTTAATATGTGCAAACTGTTTCCTTTTAATTTTAATTGTTATGATAATCATGTTTGTGACACTCCCAATAGTTGAAAAAAAAATATAGCTTCCGCTTATGTGATATGAAAATTGGGGTGTTACAATATGGTATCAGAGCAATTTGGTAAATGGCCACTAGGCAAACATGATTCTCATAGTTACCCTAGAATGAAAAGGTAATATTAGTGTTTAGGGATAGATTCTCCAAGAAGGATACAATGACCTAGAATGACTAAAAGATTTTACCTTATAAAAGATAGAGATGTCAAGAATAGTTGTTTACCTAGTTTAGATCTCAACCTAAACCTAGCTAATGATATAGCCTCTTCATTCTCAATGGTTATGGCCAACCAACTGAGAATTTAAGAGATATGTCATAAGCATTAGAATTTGATGAATATGTCCTTTTCTGCTAGTCTGTGTGGTATGGGACACATGTATTAATAGGTTAGTGATAGATAACATGTTAGGATCTCACATCTCTGGGTATGTACTTGATCACCACATATCAAGAAATGTAGGAGAAACCTGGAAGACCTAAGATTTGACAGTCAACTACACCTAATGTTAGAATTCATGACAAGGTTGCGGTAGATACCCTAAGTATAATGCCAAGTTTGGTTCTACAAACCCTAAGGATGAGTTGATTAGTAGACCAAGATAAATATTAATGCTCACATAAATATTTTATGAAATACATTACATATATCTATTCATGCAATGCATAAGTGTACCTTAATATGTTGACTATTAGTGGATGAAGAGGTAATAAGAACCCTAGGGTGGGTAGCCTTCTATAGTTTAGCTTAATTTTGAGGATGAAATTCCCAAAAAGGTGGGTAGTATTGTCACACCCTGACTTTTGCAACCTAGCAGATACATGATTAAGTTATGAATGAGATCAATAAAGGATTTATTTATGGTTATGATAAGATTTCCATCCAAATGCCATGACATACGGATGTAATAGGAAAGACATGTAGAAAATATCTTTTATGCAATTTGAGTTTTTTTAATACTCCTAATATTTAGAAATTTATATTCAATTTGATGATTGAGGACAACTAAAATATAATGTTGAAGGAAATATAATGAGTCTGGTTCATGGTTTGAGACCTACACCTAGCTTAGGTCTTCATCTTGTGTAACTGGAGTAATATTGATCACGTGTGTCATACATGAGCTTTAATTGAGAAATTATATCAATTCAAGACTTATTTTCATGATTTAGAATACAATTAAGCTTATGGACTCTTTACAAGACCAAGAAATGAGCCAGGTGCTCTAGAAACAATTTCAAGCCAATTTGGGCCAATCATAGTTCACATATAGGTCCTTGAAGTAAAAATTGGGAATGGAGCATCTAGTTCTCATAATAAATGCTCAAAATATTTTTAAAAGATGAATAATTAGAATATAAGACTATAGGAGAAATCTTAGATAATTATGATTTAACTAGAGGTGAAGGCAATTAAATAAGTAATCGTCCAGTATTTAATTATAAGACAAGTTTGGAGGGATTATCAAATTAGTTTCGAGCCAATCCTTTACACAAGAAAGGACAATAACAAGGAGTAGATAATGCCAAAATTAAGGATTTAAGGGGCCTAGGAAGTGACATATATAATTATTTATTGAAAGTGGACTTTTATGTAAGAAGAAAACAAAAAATGGGATGCCTGTCCAACACATATAGCAGAACGATGCCCCTATTTAGTAGGATCCAAACAGAGTTCGGTGAAGGAGGGGTCACCCGAAATCCTTTGGGTGGAAGGCTATAAAAGCCTCATTTTGTAGAACTAGGACGTTGTACGAATTCATAGCTAGGGTTTTGTTAGGAACCGAGGGCAAGAGGAGTGGACCAAGGAAGAACAAGTAAGAGGCGCCATTGTTGGTGGCTGTGAGGGTTTCTCATGGATGATCCTTGATCCTGGTCACCCAAACCAAGGAGATAGCACTGCCCTCATGGTTCAGGCCAGGTCGGAGATGGAGGCACTCCTTACCCCGTGATCGTGTGGCCACAGAGGCAAGATCGACCTCTCCAGAGGTCTGTTTTGGTATCTTACACATGTGAAAACAACAAACGGAGGGGAGGGAGCGTCGGCCCTAGGCCTGAGACACGCGTGGGATGATGGCCATCAGATCAGATCTTGACGGCCGAGATTGGTCAAGATTAGGTAAATTTCTAAATTTCATATATTGGGATTGGGAACTCAGATTTTATCAAACAAGGTACCTATGAAAAGCTCTTCGAGTGTACTGTCTCCTAAAAATATTTCTAGAATATGATTTCAAGTTCTGCTCTTTATTATAGGATGGGTATTCAAAATTATAAGATTTTGATGTTTTATCAACTAAAAATAGAAAACAAATTTATAAATTCATGCAAATATTAATGAATGTGTATTTTGATATGTTTAACATGATTTTGAAGCTTGATCCTTTTTATATGAAGTTTTAATGAGGTTTTTGATATAAACTCTAATAAGGGTATTTTGGATATTTCACCCATGACCTGATCATAAAATGGCCTGGTATTTCTGCATTTAGGACCTTACTACATTGTATGATTACGTTTTCTAGAGATTCAATGGAGTTTCTTGTGTTATTATATTAGTATGTAATTTTGGATCTAAGTGGTCATTATGTAGAATGATAGATGATTATCTTGAGATAATAAGTGATATATGCCTAATTAGGTCGGGTATTATTAATATAATGGTATTCTCCTTCAATTCCATAATTGAGTCAATATGATTAGTATATGTGACTATGTTTGAGATTTATTCTCATTATATGAGGTATATGTTTATATTAGTGCATAAGATGATTTATGTCTTATTTGAGTATAAAGATTATAGTAATTATATAATAATTAAGTGACGATCCTAAATAATTAATTTTTCAACGACAAATTTTATCTCAAACAAAAATATGTGCTTCCTAAAGATCCTTAAGAAATCTTCATTCGACTATGTTTGTACTTTAACACCGAGGTCGATGTCTATTGAATTTTCCCAGAGACCTTCAGTTGACTAACATAAGGAAGATCCACCTAGCTCAAATATGACATTTTCAACCGACTTATCTACATCTGTGTCATTTTAGTTAGTTCTCAACTATCCCTTTAGGACTAATAGATGTTGGAATTCTACCAAACCCCTAGAAAATGACTAAAATTTTGTTATTTAATAAATACTGAATAGATTTCTTATTGCACTATACATATGCAATATTTGGGGGTCTTTTAGTCCCCCTCTGTGTTTAGAAACAATTCACCTTATAGTAGAGATTTAATAATTTATTCATATTGAACTTACATATCGACCTAGAGTGGATAAAATAATTTTTGTAAGAGATCCAAATCTACATTCTATATCTTATGAGGATGTTAGGCACTCTTATTATTAATCTCTTTCACTTTGAAGATTGCTTATTTTGGAAAACAGAGGTCATATGGTAGGTGGTACTTGGAAAAGAAAGTAATTCCTTTGTAATTAAAATGGTCTATCTATAACAAAGGTTGAAGGGCAAGAAAACATTGAAAAGGAAAGACATACTTTGTGATTGCAACACTTCCTTCATGAATGCTCTTTGGAAAGGATGTCTTGTAGGGTAGGTACATCCATGATAGGTAAGTGACTTCTTTCCCCAAAAGGAAGGCAACTATTATAGGATCTAGTGAATGCGTTGCTCAATGGAAGAAATAGAAATATAATATTTATATACATTCCCACGTGTAGATCTCATCAACAACAATATACAGGAGGGAAGGGATGTGAGGTATACATTTGTCATAGAGTAGATTTGGAAAAGGTGATCACATGAATAGAGACAAAGGAGGATGTTATTGACATTGTCCTAATGTATCCACCAACACGTCTATGTCTCTATATTGTCCATGTAGATGAGTATAACTCCACATCACACTCCAAGAGGAGATAGGGAAGGAGAAGCCTTCTATTTGACAACATGCTAACATTGCACAACCTCACCTTCTCTCTCTCTCTCTCCTAATGGATAATGATGGTTAGACTAAAGGTGTCACAAAAGTTTAACCAAAACCCCATATATCGTGCTTCTATTTATAGAAAGGTAGGAAAGTAGGGTTCCTAATTAACCTTGGGAAATAAAAAGACAATGACTTCCTTTTAACAATCTTCTCATGTATATTTGATCGATTGGTCTTAGTCTAGTCGATTGACTTTCCTGGGTGGGTTGCTTTATAGCAACCCACCTGGGACATCCATTCGATGGACTGGCCAATTCACTTGACTAACTTGATTGGGTCAGAGGATACTAGACTCGATCGACCAATCCATGGATCTAGTCCAGTCAAGCAATTGGATTGGCTAGTCAATCGATTGGCTAACCTTATTCAATCGATCAACGAGACCAAATAGTGAATCGAATGGGTGAATCTAGATCTGATCAATCTAATAAACCTTCTAGTCGATCAGTTGGTCTATCCAATCAGATGATTGGACTTTCCAGTCCATAGTCTATCCTTCTAGTCGGTCCATTAATGATTCAATTGATTTCCTAAACCAATTAATCATGTGTTCATTATTATACTCCTATCTCCTATGCATCCTATGTGAGTAGCCCTGTAGGATCCAAACTATGTGATAGTGATAACTATAACCATATTATGATTTCACAAATAATGGTTGATATCTAGTAGTACCTCATTGCACCCAAGTAATTGGATAAGTTGGAGAAAAACTTCAACCTAGTATTGTGACCAGTGTTACAATAATTGTATAGTTCCTTTATCTTTGATATCTAGATTGAAATTGAGGAATGGAAACATTATCCTCTTAACATTCAATCAGTGTTCTTTGATCCAGAGTAGATTATGTGAGATACATATGAGAGCAACATCACATGTTGGATCACATGAGCATGGTTGTGTATTTCATAGTCTCACTCATTAAGTGGCCAAGATACTAATTGGAGGGACACATTCCATATACATCACTTACAATAATCTACATGTGTCACAGTGCACCCAAGCACTACCTATATGGAAACCCTTATTCAAGCTTTCTTTTAGTAGGGTTGAAGTACACCCAACAATATGTTATCATTATAGTGATTTAAGGTCTAAGGACCACAATCACCACTATCACATAGAGATATGATCCTAACAACCATTTATGGATTCCATGTATCACACTCAATGTGGGTCTATATATTACACTTGTTCGTAATAAGTACTTATGTGTTTAAATTGACATCCAATATCACGATTAGTGAGACATAGCCATCACTCAACATACTGAATAGCCATAAAATATTATTGGTATCCTAATTACCACACTAGTAATCGAATAGGGAGCTAGACAAGAATGGACACTCTTAGCATACACATGATCTCATGTTCATGTCCTCAACTCAAGACCACATGTCATTAAATTATTAATTCTTAGGACATTATTAAATTTATTCAATATATCATATTGAAGCGAACATAATAATTGAAGTTTCCTTTAAATAATCAAATTACAAAGTGTGCCATTACAATCATCATATGCCTAGCTCTCAGGTCATACTACCAACAACTATTTATTGGCTAAAAAGTAATTAGCAAAACATTTTGAAGGAAAATTCTGTAAGGTGTTATCAAGGTTAATAAATACTTCTAGGAAGTACCTACTATGTAATGTATGTATGCCATATCAAGCTATAAATAATAAACATGATTAGTCTATATGTGGATGTTTCATTATCTCTCTTTATTTCTTATAGTTTTCTAGTCTAATCTACTTGGTTTAATTTTTAATTTTCTCAAATATCCCCTCTTGATCCCTAGATCCTACAAGTGCATCAGAGCAAGGTCTTCTCCATGAAAATACTACTAAGAGTAGAAGAAGATGGTAAAAAATGCACTCGATCATCTCAACATAGAGGGAAGTGCACCACCCACCTTCTATGTTTATTTGAGGTAATTACCAATATTGGACAAAAGGAATGCATTTCTTCATCCAAGCCATCATATTTAAAATGTTAGAATGTTCGTCCTTCCATATGTAGATCCCAAATAAGAGCTAGAAGAATGGGATTAATTTACCATAAAGAAGTAATTATTGAATACTGGAGGTGCAATGGTCCTTATGCCACCCTATCACTCCACAACTTCATCATGATCTTCTAATTTGACACCACCTTTGATGTTTGGAGGAATATTTCCATTGCAGGTGAAGAAATATTTGTAGTGAAAGACTCCAAGATACACTAGGTATTAAAGATATTCAAGGTAGAGTCCAATGAAGATATATTCTATTACTTATTCAACATCATCAATGGACTTGGATCTCTTAGCAAGTAAATTGAAGAATGGATCAAGTGACTACATATCGTTAAATATCTTACCAATGGTTTCTTAAATACGTTTATTACTATTTTAATAGTATAACACCATTTATTGAAGACACTGGTACATTAAAACCTAGAATGTAAAGCTCAATGATTGAGATAAGGAGGATAATGAGGAATAAATCCACAAAAAAGGATATTACTTTCAAAGTTCAAGTTTTTTCCTCAAGTGATTAGGTATATAAGAAATGAATAGTATGACATGTACTTAAAAGAGAAAACCCTTCAAAGGCATATTTTCTTATACTATTTTTGTAAGTGCATAAAAAATGGTACTTTTAGAATGAATGGTCAAATGTGAAGAAGTAGCATTACAACAAGAGAAAAAAGAGAAGGTAAGACAAGTTTATAACAAGTTTAAGAGTTTGCATGCACAAGTAGGAAAAAGAAGCTAACATATTTCCATATCACTCACCTCCAAGGTTGATGATTACAAGGTCCACGTAAGAGAGCCCCGAATGACCTCAACATCACAAATCAACCCTCAAAAAGCTCTAAAATCGAGGCTAGAAGCAAGATCTAATTACCCCTAGGATAAATAGAGGGAAAAGTAGGTTTCTTTAGCTATATGGGATAGGCTCACCTTGGAATTCCATGTGTAATAGACAAAGGAGGAATATGAGGTGAGGAACAACAAGGAAGGAATGGTTATAAGGGGGATCTTGCCTATTTAGGGTTGAAAATGAGGCTACCGAGCTTGGAAAATCTCAAGTAAAATTGATCACCACATACATCAATATGCAAGTTGACATCCAATGGCCATCAACCTCCTTGGATCTCCCATCATCCACTTGGATTCTCCACCATGTTCTAACACGTGTGGGGAATCAAGTGAGCTTTTAGGTCAATAGGAAGGGGTTTATTAACTAGAATAGGTGCAAATGTTAAAACAACCCACAACTAGTATCTAAAATATCCCTCGATCAATGCAGATCTTTCTGTCCAAATAAGTCATTCTATCATCCCTCCAAACCTTCTTGTGGACCCATGCTTACCCTCCATTGACCCATTCAAGTTTTCCATATATTTGCAAGCATATACAATCAATAGTTGACAAACTAGAACTCCATCAGTTTGTACACATTGAAGCTTCATCAATTCACATATCTAGATTTATAATTGGTTGACAACTTAGATGCCTCATTGGTAGTCAAGTCTACCATCTTATTGGTTGTTGAGTTCATGAATCTCATCGATTGAGGAGTAAGATGATTTGTCAGGCCCCAAATACCATAACCTCTTATAGACCATGTGATTTGGGTCTGAGGTGATTAAGCAGACTAACACAAAACATGTGGCGCACCAACGCCATGTGACAGAGGTAACTCAAAACCAAAATGCGTGATCAACTACTAAGAAACCACATTACCAAAAGAACAAATAAATTAAAACTGATCTTTTATAACCATTATGTACAAAAACATGTTACATCAACGTCCATAAATTGTACCATATCACATATCAGGAGACGTATGTACAATTGTATAGTGGCTAACTGCCACACACATGTTACAAAAGAGAACCTATTCACATTTAAAAGCCATATATACAACCAAGGCATAGTGGCAAAACTTGTATTGAGGTACATAACATCTAAAAACACAACCCTCACGGACCTGAGAGTACAAGGACGATACATAGGACTCTACTACACAACACAACAACCTATCCAACCTTTTGCGTTCACTGATCTCTAAGCTGCTCTTCCTCAAAAGAACAATCTCTACCATGTCTCTCACGACCAACTAAAAAGATGTGGTGAACCACAAGGGTGAGACCCATGTCCCAACGAGAGATATAACTCTACGTGAAAAATTATTGAAGCCAAATTATGCTTAAGTAGGAAATAACATCATTAAATAAGATGAGCAGATTCAACTAAATGAAGAATTTAAAAACTGATTACACAGACTGAACAGGTTAAGTAGCTACAACAGATAAGTAGAACATGTTATGTATTTAAATGGAATATGAAGAACATATATAATAGTTGATTTCTCTTACTACATTATAATACAACTTAGCAGTGTAAGAAACAAGGCAAGGGTAAACATCCAATGTGAAGCATGTTTAACCCTAAATAGATATACTACACGGATGTATTGAGATAACCTATCTTAACCAATCCATTTTTCTGTTAAAGTTTTATATGAGAAATTTCACTGACACTGTCTTTTTTACAAAATTGATTTTTGTTGAAAAGTTCACAGGGAATCTTCAGTCAACTCACAAATTCATTTTTAGGTTTTTCTAAGTATATTATTAAGTTTCTTCACATCAATCATATCATTAATAGGTTTAGCTTAAATATGATATATTCATTCACTAGAAGTTTTTATATAAAACTAACAAAGAGATTTTATCTTCAAATTTCACATAGTTTGCTATTTGGAAAATGTCTTGAGTTATTCTAAATAGTGTTCTAAAAAGTATACATATGGAGAGTGTTTGATATTCCTAGAATATATCAAATGAATTAATCAAACATAAAACAATTTCAATGGTTGATTCACTCATTGATATTTTGAAACTTTGCAATGTAGCCTTGGGTTCAAGAATAAAATAGTGAAGGAACATGACTTCAGTAATAAAAAGTTTACATTTCAATACTTTGAAAAATGTTCTATGTTCCTTTTTTTGGTATTGAGTACTATGTCTACATGTTCTTTATGTTTCTCTAAGTTTTCATATTAGATGTGTTTTTTATGAATACCACTAAATATGACTCCAACTATGGTAAAGACTCAATTCATGGGTTCAGTGAAGGAAGTAGGATCATTGGTAGCTCCAACTGGAATGACAAAGAATTCATAGGGTTTATACCTTGTATAAGGTTGTATTTGGAATACATGCTTCCTTCACCTACATCTTATGATACCCACTTTAGATATTAATTGAGGAGAGTTCAAGTTCATCAGGGTAGGGGTAGTTGAAAAAATATATTTTTAATCCTAGGTAGGGGATATCACTTCTTTATTTTTACTTGATTTAGAATGAGACCACAAATGAATTTAAACATGGACCCATTTTTCTTCTTCATAAATAGGACTGGTGTGTACCAATGAGATTCATTCGGTCATATGAATACCATGTCTAGAAGTTGTTTGAGTTGTTTCTTGAGATTAAAAAATTATATAGATGTCATGCTACAAGGGTCTTTCAATATGTGTGTGGTATAGGATAGTGCCTCAATCTAAAATTCTATTTCTTAATAAGGGTTCCTGAAAGTTCCTCTAGGAAACCTCAAGAAGATTGCATACTATGCTACTTTGATGTTAGATCTAAATTTTAATTTTGATCACCAAAATAGTTAAACATGATCTATATATAGACTATTTTATCTCTGAGGAATTATTGATAAAAACTAGGATCTTGTTGGTCGTTCTCTTTTCAAATACTATGTTGTTGTTACCATCAAGATACAAATTAGGAATCTCTTACCTTCACATTCTAAGAAGGATATACATTTACTTAGCTAGTCCATAACCAAGGTGAGGTATCAAGTCATAATGGAACTCTTTTCCAGCTATGGTGATGTAAAAGGTTGTGCTTCTTAAAAGTATTATTAGTTTGACCATTAGGTGTGGATGTATCAAGATGTACTCATTACATATTATTACTATTTTTAGAATTTTTCTAAGTCTAGATACATGAAGGAATTTTAATATACGAAATCAAAAATAAATCCTTAATAAGTTTGATATAAATGAGTATGACATGTCCAATCATGTCATTATCCTTCTGTAAGGAGTGCGACCCAGGAGGAGATCCACTCCCTACTTAATTTGAGGAATAAACCCATCTAATCCAAACACACAAAAAAGGTATTCTGGAATAGGTCTATTTTTTCATTTCTCAAATAATGGTATAGAAGACCAAATGTTTAGCATTGGAAGATAAAATATCTAACGATTATAATTTTTTGATTTTGTCATCATCCTTCACCACACATGGTGAGATAAGAAACCTAATATATAGCATAGGATCAACAGAGGGTTATCTAACCACCTCGAATTTATCTCCCAAGAAGGTTCAACTACACATGAAGTTTTCATGGTCAACCTTGGTTCTGTCTTCCTTGCTCTCAACCTACGGGTTGGAAACATACCCCATAAGAGAAGACAAAGATGGAAATTATCAGTATAAAAACTGGTATGAGCATATGAATTGGGGATTTGAGAAATATTTTGTAAAATTACATCAAATATAACAAGGCTTCCCATTCAAGAGGAAAAGTAACATTCAGGTGGATATCAAAAGAATACAAAATTTGAATAAGATGATAATTAACTATTGCACTTGTCATTAATTAAAATAATGTATGCCATGAAATCACATGTAAAGTGTTTAGGGCACATAACCCATCTATAATAATAAACCTACATGCAAGTGAGATAAACATGGCACTAGTGAAATATAAACAAACTATGGTGGTTAGGGCACATAACCCATAACTTGATAGAGTAAGACACATAACTAAACTCCTAGTATATAAATTGAGAACAATACTAGGATATGGGGAACATAAACTCAAAATAATAGGGGCACATAACTAAAGTATGGGGCACATAAACCCATAAAACTAATTTACTCATCCATCCTTAGAGTTAATGAATCACTGAGCATGCGGAATATAGAGGCAAGTGAGAGTGTAACTAACATTAGAATTAATGAGGTAGCCATCACATAAATGGAAAATAAGAAACGCATACCACAAAAGTGGGAAATTTAGGGTTCCATCTCATTATATGGAACTACTTAGTTCAATTCCAAGATTAGGGTTTCAACACAAAGCATATTAAAATTTCAAAGTCCAACATGGAATATAGATAGTTCAAGAGTATGAGGGATTCAAATTCATTATGAATAGATCAAGATAGGTCATCAAGTCAAGAAAGAATATCCATTAACAAAATACCTCAAAGTCGCTCAAGATAGAGATAAATGGGACTAATTGATAAATATGGATATGCAGATACACTCATACATCAAGAGAGAGAAATTAGGTGTTTGATCTATATAAATCGTAAAGAGATGAAACATACCTCAAGATGTGAGTCAACTTGTCCAAGTCTAATTCCTAGATCCAAGCCAGGGTTCCAAGGTTTGACACACTAGTGGTTGAGAAAAGATAATCATATTAATTGTTTCATGATATTTCAAGGTTTTGATAACTCTCTCAAGGAACTTGAATAGGAGTATAAGGGATGAGTCTAGAAGACATTTCATATTGGGTATGTGGAGGAAGCTACACATAAAGGAGTCACAAAGGTGCACAATAAGAGAACCTGTTATGGAACATGTAGTGATTTGATGTGTGTGAAGGCCATGAAGAGGGGTCTATATATAACCATTAGGATTTGGTAGCAAGAAACTTATCCATTTTTGTTTACTATGGAAAATATGTAATGTACATTGTAGAGGAGCAAAGTTAAGCAATCATTAACACATATCAGGAAAAAATAAATATTGAAAAAATGATGTTCCCCTTCCCTTTCTTTATGTCTATGTTTTTCAATATATTTCCCTTTCTCCCAACAATTTAGTTGAAGAAATATTACTACATTTATAATAAAGAGACTTCTCAATTTCTTTTTATTCAAGTATTTACACAATATATGTGTCCATAATATTTTAATACACAACTACATAGGATAAAGTGTCTGAAATATCTTATTGTGTAATTGTTTACTCAATGTAAAGTTGCATAATAATTTAATGTACAATCATATAGGATATATTTATTGGATTCCTTTTCTATCATATCGTTTATCAACCTCTTATATACACTTATTCATCACATTATGGAATAACTTTCTCACAATATTTATCTTCTCACTTTAGAGTTGTTGAAATATGTATAATAATTTTATTTAAACAAAAGACATTTATCTAATTAACATTAATTTAGATCCTATATTTGAACAACCATATATATTTCTGATATATTTTACATTGATTAGTTGTGGTGGATATAGGTGGTAATAAATGTGTATATTAAAACTCATTATTGTAGATACATGATTATTATCTATGAAATCATTTTCCTTTTTTCCTTATTGTAAATAATTTTAGGAGGTAATAGAGAGGTTTACTGAAGAAACTATTTAGTCAATATGATTATTATTTACCAATGTAGTGGCATCTGAGTGGTAAAGTTGATGTTGTATGCCCGAGAGGTAGCAAGTTCTAAACCCCCTAGCAACGAGATGAATGAATTTCCATGTTTCTTTTAAAAGAAAACATGATTATTATTTCTTATTTGGGTTAAGTAATTGATTACATAAATTTGGGAATGTTTGTGTGTTTACAAATAAATATATAATCGAGTTAAAATATTTTTTAACTTTATAATATACTAACATGATTGTTTTCATTTATTTATTTCTTTCAAACATTAAGGATAGAGAATTAGTTCTATAAAGTTTGTTCTAAAATATCTCGTGTATTCCATATTTTTGTAATTATCTCAGTTTATATTTCTATAACTCATACTATATTTGTAAATTAAATCCATTTTGAGATTTTCACCATGATAAATTTTCCATAGATTTATCATGCGTGTACAACATCGTTTCCCTTTACATTATACCACAATTTTATTTATTATAACTTCACCTAAATTATATACATAATAAGCAATAAAAATTGGTTTATACTTTTTATTAATATATTATATGTTTTTAATAATTAATTTAATATTTTATTTTCTTAATGAAACTAGGATAGTAATGATTGTTAAGAAAAGGTGAAACTTGGCACCCAAGGTAATTGGGACCCCCAGGAACATGTTTCTACCATTATATTTGAGTTTTAAAGTTTCCATTTATGAGGTTTATATACAAATAGCACTTTAGGCTCATCACCATTATATTATTATATCATTATATCATTACTATCATTATTTATTATTTAGAGTATCATTATCTTTACATTGTTACTCAGGAGAGCTTCCTTATATTATTATGCACAAATTTCCATATTTTTCCTATTTATCATATTAAGTCCATTAATTCAATATTTATTTATATAATGGTACATTATTCATATTTATGGATATGGAAACACAAATAATTATTCTAATTTGTGTATCAAGCATATTATACTTCTTATTAACATATTTTAGCCATCATGTGCATACTAGTTAGCAAAGTGACATATGTAATGAATTTACTTACATGTTGGCAGATAATTAGGTTATTATGTTATTATGATATGTTTATATATAACATTACATGTTGTAAGACACAACTCTATCCTTGTTTGGTCAAATCTATGGAACCAAGCTAACTAACCTTCTAGTCAGGGAATAGGACATGATCCTATATTTTGATACGTTACAACACTCCACCCCTTAAGAGGATTCATCCTCATATTCTAATCATCGATATATTATCATCCAACTACTCTCCATCACTTAAAAGGTTTAACCTAATAAAAAAAACTCTTATAGATATCAGGGTTACTTATACATCTTATAACTGTGAGCACTTTTTAAGTTGTTAACACATTCAATTAAAATGCCATATACACCTAGGGTTGACTTTTAGGCCCTTCTAATTCTAACATATGAACCCTAAGGTTTACATTAAAAACTAAAGATTCACCTAGTACAACTTCCCACATGTTAAAGGGGTAAAGAGGGTAGGTCGACTATACTTTTTGTACATGCCATATCTTCTTAGGGTAAAGTTCCTAAGGGATATAAGATTGAAATAGTTAGATTAACCGGTAGATAATAACGTTGATGCCATCTAGTAAGGAGTGAGACCCGACAAGGGATATACTAAGGAATAAACTTATCTAATCCAAACACACTAAAAAGGTATATTGGAATGGGTGTCTTTTTTCATTCCTCAAAAATGGTGTCTTAACAAATGTTTAGAAGTGGAAGATAAAAGAACTAACTATTACAATTCTTTCATTCTATCATCATTCTTCCCCACACTGGGTGAAACATAAGAAAACTAATCTATAACATAGGATTAGCAAAGGGTTATCTAACCACCTCAAATTTATCTCCAGAAAAGGTTCAACTACACTTGAAGTTGGATTGGTCAACCTTGGTTCTCTCCTCGTTGCTGTCTACCTTGGGGTTGGAAGCATACACCACAAGAGAAGACAAAGATGGAAATAATCAGCATAAAAGTAAGTATGAGCATACTAATTGGGTATTTGAGCACCATTGGGAAAAAGGACATCAAATATAACAAGGCTTCCCATCCAAGAGGAAAAGTACCATCCAAGTGGATATCAAAAGTATATGAATTTAAAATATTATGACAATCAACAGGTGCATTTTCCATAACAAAAATGTATGCATGTCAAAAAAACACATGTAAAGAGTGTAAGGCACATAACCCATCAGTGACAATAATCAACCTCCATGCAAGTGAGATAAACATAACACTCATGAAATATAAATAAACAGTGGTAATTAGGGAACATAACCCATAACCTGATAGAGTAAGGCACCAAACTCCCAATATATAAAGTGGGCACAGAACCCGAGTATGGGGCACATAACCTTCATTCTAAAATAACATGGGCACACAACCTAGGTATGGGGCACATAACCTCCATCCCAAACATTAAGGTGCATAACCCCATAAAACCAACGTACTCATACATCCCTGGAATTACTAAATGACAGAGCATGCAAAATATAAGGAATGACTTGGTTGAATTCCAAAGTTAGGGTTACATCTAGAACCATATTAGAATTTTAGATTCCAACATGGAATAAGATAATTCAAGAATATCAAGGATTCAAATTCATTATGGATATAACAAGATAGGTCATCAAGTCAAGGAAGAGAATATCCATTAAAAAATACATCAAAGAGGCTCAAGAGAGAGATAAATGGGATTACTTACTCAATATGGATATGGAGTTGCATTCATACATAAAGAGAGAGAGGGAGAGAAATTAGTTGTTTGATTAACATAAATAATAAAGAGATGAAACATACCTAAAGATGTGAGTTAACTTGTCAAATCCCAAGTCATAGATCCAAGTTAGGGTTCCAATATTTGACATACTGGTGGTTGAGAAAAGATCACTGCATGAATTGTTTCATGAGATCACAAGGATTTGATGGCTCTTCTAAGGAACTTGAATACGAGAATAAGGGATGAGGCTAGAAGACATGTCATATTGGGTGTGTGGAGGAAACTACACATAAATGAGATACAAAGGTGCACAACAACAGAACTTGTCATGGAACATGTAGTGATTTCTTTGTGAGTGAAGGCCATGGAGAGAGGTATGTATATAATTATTAGGCTTGGGTAGCAAGAAACTTATATATTTTTGTTTACTAGGGAAAATACATAATGTGCATTGTAGAGGAGACAAGTTAAGAAATCATTAACACATAACAGGAAAGAATAAATATAGAAAACATGTCATTCCCTTTACCTTTCTTTATGTCTATGTTTCTCAATATATTTCCCAATTTTTTTCCACAATGTGGTCGAAGAAATATTGACTACTAAATTTACAATAAATATACTTTTAAATTCATCTTTATTCAATTATTTACTCAATATAAAGGTCCCTACTAATCTAAAATTCAATTATGTAGGATAAATTGTCCTAAATATCTTGTTGTGTAATTGATTGCTCAATGCAAAGTTGTATAATAATTTAATCTACAATTGTGTAGGATATTTATTGACTTCCTTTTCTATCATTCCATTTTGCATCCACTTATATACACTTTTTCATCCCAATTATGGAATAAATTCTCACTTTAGATTTATTGAACTCATGTATAACAATTTTATTTCAATACTGATGGGTGATGTTGGGGAGCAGAGGGAGCAAGGGGTTGGGAAGCGTGGGTGGTATGGGAGTAACCCTAGAAGAAGATGTAAGATCTAAAGGAAAGAGAATGACCAAGTACAGACCTATTGCTAATCTCCACACGGGGACCAATATTTGCCATCTCCTTTGAAGGGCACACAGATCTACATCCCAAAAGTAGACCTACAACTTGCATACAATAGGATGTGAGACCCATTGACTATGAAGGTGATCAAACCTCATTGATGGACACCAATCAGATGCATCCCGAAACAAACTCAGAATATGTGTATTATGAGAATCCCTTCTTATATGAGAGAGCTCCACTAAGCATGACAAAAACCTTCAAATATTCTATAACTGGAGGAGGGGGATCGACAAATTCATACTTTATGGAAGATGAACCTGGGGAAATCATAAATCTGGAGGATATAGAATTGGTACTTGATAAAGGATACCCTCAAAATTTCATAGCCCCTGAAGCGGAGGAGATATTGAGCAAGTTTTTCAAATATGTAGTGATCACAAAACTTATTGATCAATTAGTTGGGTTCCTAACCATGGTAGAACGTCTCAAACTATTATGGAGACTGACTGACCAATTTGAATTATATGAATTAACAAACATGTATTATGTGGTTCAATTATCCAACAAAGGGGATACACAAAACACTCTAACCAAAGGTCCTTGGTCCTTATTTGGCAGTTGTCAAATGGTCTAGCCCTGGAATGGATACTTTGAACCTATAAGTGGCCTACCAGATCACATTTCCACGTGGATTAGGGTTTTGGTCTTGCTGATCCACAACTACAACAAAGAAATATTTGACAGAATTGGTCAGGCAGTGGGTAATTTGATCAGAGTGGATGATCATTCTACCAACAAAACTAGGAGCAAGTTCGCTAGACATGTGGTGTAAATTGACACCAATAGACCAATACACTTTATCAATGGCAGAGAATATAAAATAAAATATGAATCACTTTTCAATATTTGTCTAAAATGTGGAAAATTGGGGCATATTGAAAAAGATTGAAAATTTCCTAATTAAGAACTGACACTATCCCAACCATTATCCAAGGAGGATGAATCTGAAGTGAAATGGGTAGATGAGGAAGAGAAACGACAAGTCTATTACACAGAGAAAATGTTGACCAGTAGACAACCTAGTAATAAGGAGCAAACTCAAAAGAGCAATTAGAAATGAAGGAACCATCAAACAAATACCAATTATTAGAAAAAGAAATGAAGAAGATGTGATGGAGAATCAAACAGAAGGAGAGACCCTCACCTAAAACATGGTACACAGGAGAACCAACAGGGCCCAGATATTTGTAGGAAAAAATAGTAGCTAAACAACAATGCAAATGATGACACCATAGTAGTACAAAACATCTCGAATAATAAGGAGGATATTATGGAAGACCATCTCTCCGGGACCATCTTCACAATCTTATCTTAAGCATTACTAAACCTTGGATAGTAGTAGGTGATTTCAAATGTATGCTAATTCCTTATGAAAAGATAGGTAGCAACTCCTTGAACTTTAATGAGGCCACTAAGTTCAATATCATTGCTTCTTGTGGGACTAACTAACATAGGCAGCACTGGTCATAGGTTCGCCTATAGGAAAGGGTTACTCCATGAAAGGTTGGACAGAGCAGTTGCGAATGTAGAATGGATACAAGAGAATAATTATATGATGTGTGAGAACCTTACTAGAGTGGGATCCAACCACAACCCTATGGCCCTACTCAGAATGTCTACTCCTAAACACAAGAATTTTCAAAATCAAAGCATCATGGCAAGCTTACCTAGAATTCAATAATATCATAAAGGAAACATGGGATACACAAGCCCCATTATCGAAAGCATTGGATAGAATCTATAAACCAATCACAAAATGGGATGTCAAGATTTTGATAGAACTATGAGAAACCAAAGCCATACTTCTTCACAACATCTGTAAGCTCAGAAGGAGCTACAAGGTCAATACAATGTTGAGATGGATCACAATTGTTCATCTATGGAACAACAACGAAATTCCATACTATAGAAAGAGGATGATGACTGGAAATATAGAAGTCACATTAAATAGATGACAGAAGGCGATAATAATAGTAAATTCTATCATTCTGACAAACCATATCAATACCATGTAGGATACAAGCAGAAATTGGATCAGTGACAGTAACACTCTCAAGAACATGGTTAACGATCACTTCAAAAACCTTTTCAACTTTACGTCTAAGCCATCTCATCAAGACATAGACAACGTGCCAAGTGTCTTCAAGGCTCTAACACCAAACCAAGCCAGATACCTAGCTGCTTCCCCTACAGAATATGAGCTCTAGAAAATCTTAAGAAAACTTTATCCTTATAAGGTAACATGGCCAGATGGAATGGGTTACATATTCATTAAAAGGAACTGGAGGATTGTGAGAAATTTGATCTCAAATCCATGAGATACATGATTAACATAGGATCTATTCCTGACTCCTTAGGTAATATGAGCAGTGTGCTCATACAAAGGACAAGAAGCTAATAAACTATAACCAACTTAAGCTAATTTCTATGAATAACATATGCCTGAAGTTATCCTCCAAGGTAGTAGTAGAATGAATGAAGAAATGTATTCCTCAATGTATATCTTCAAATCGAACCAATTTTGTCCCAACCAGGAAGATCTTGGATAATATAGTTCCTCATTCAGGAAATAATTCACAACATGCACAACAAGAAGACCACTCCAATTATGACAATAAAAGTAGACCTATTGAAGGCATGTGATCGAAGGTCAAGGGACTTTATTAGAGATACACTCATCAAAGCCAAGTGGCCAGAAAATGTAAAGCAGTATGATTTAAACTCCCTCTCTTGTGAATCAAGGAATATAGTCTAGAATGGAGAGATGCTTCCCAACTTCAATATGATGAGAGGTTTGAGGCAAGGGGATCCCTTATCCCAATACTTATTGGTTATGTGTATGGCACATCTCTCACAACTGATTGAGAAGTATGTCAATGTAAATGAATGGAAACCTATCAAAATTCCCCAAGAGGATTTTTCCTACATTTTCTTTGCTGAAGAAATTATTTGCAATACCCTCAATTTTGTGAAATTGAATATCTTAAATATAAAGAATGAATAGATACATGGTTTTCCTAATGATATTATTGATGGAATAATATTATTAAACCACTTTGTGGCATGGATGAAATCCATGGCCCAAGTGAGGCCCATGAGACTATTTGCATTGCAAATATGTTCTTAGGTCACAAGACAAAAGAATAAGAAATTTGGTGTACAAATAAATATTAATAGATTTATAGATTCTTGGATAATGTAAGTATAAGATAATGTGCAAATTCCCAAAAGAAAATAAGATGGGTGTTTTAGATAATTAAAAGAATAATTGTCTAATCCACTTTGGTAACATTAGTTTTAAGGAATCCAGTGGTCGTTTTGGCAACATGGACTTTGATATGCATAAATATAATGAGAAAAGGAAGAGAATTATAGAAAATTGTGAGAAAAAGGATATTCCATGAGATGATGTTAAAGTTTTAGATTATGTTTGAAAAGAGAAAGTTTTGGTTATCCCAATCACTAAATATAAATTGGGAAGGGAATTAGTGAGTTTCCTTAAAATAAGGATTACTAAAAGGAGAAGTATATTAAAGAGAGAGATAAATGGAACAAACTAGATTTCAAGTCAAGAAAAGTATTTTGAGTAATAACACAATATATGCTATACAAGTTATGCTTTATTTTTGTCTTTCCAACCAAGTTCCTTTATGTCAAAAAGTTGGCATACAAAGGAATTTATTGCTTTTTGATGGTTAATAATAAATCACTTTCCATCTGAATAGCCAAGTCATACATTTATCCTTCACCATGCATGTGTACCACTAAGGGAACTCAGATGATTTCCTTCTCCCTCACCCAACCCTTTGATGGTTCACTTTTTACACTCCCTTAGGTACTAGGGTTTCTTATGGGACTTATATAAAGACCCTAGGATCATCATAGTGATCCCAGACATGTCATCCTTGTCCATTGAGAGTTCTATACCTACTCCATGATCCGTCCTTGACCTCTAGAGAAATGCCATAATGGTTGTTGTGGATGGTCATTTAGTTATAGAAGGATGACAGGATGACTTATCCCTTCATCCTCTACCATCACCCATGTACATTTCCAATACAAGTCACCGGAAGACAACTGTGTCCTCTTCAAAACTCCCTAGAACAAGGAGAAAGAAGGAGTATCTTGGTGGCAAAGATAGCTAGGGTAGACCCATTCTAGGGTTGAGGATTCTAAAGCCTCGTGGCAAGTTTGGGTGCCTAGACAATGAGGAGACAGAGGAGGGGAGAAATGTATCTCTATCAATGTCAAGAACCTACTAGGGTTACGGTGGTGTAGAGGAAGAAGGAAACCTAGAGATTGAAGGGGCAACATCTCCTGGACTACAATGAGGGCAAGCTGGGATGCGGTAGTGCATGCTTTGAGGGGTGACACACTCCCACTTAGGTGATAGGAGAGGTCATTCTCCCTCCAGCTCTGACGTCAAAGCTGTGTCTCACGCAAGAGCATGGGCGCGTGAGGTAGCGGACGCAAATTGATCCCCACCGGTTCGGCTCTAGACGGGCCAGTCTAGGGGTGAAATGAAGTTGGGCCGTAGAAACTTAGCCGAATCAGTTACCAAAGGAAGCAGATAGATATTTATGCTGACATGTCAAGCCACCATTGGATCAAATAAGGTTAGATTGCAAAATTAATAAATAATTATTGGTAGATCAATCATAATAAACTATATATGAAAATTGATTAGCAAAATGAGAGAAACCTGAATAAAATATGTTTCAGACCTAAATATGATACCAATTCTAGAAGTAGTGCAAGTATGTGATGAAACTTGATAATGTGGAATATAATTGTGATTTAACATGATTATGATCATAATGATGTAGAATTAAGTTTCTTAATGTGAATAACCATGCATATGAAGAATTATGGCTTTGAACTTAAAGATCATAACTTAATGTGTCATTAAGGAACATAATTGAATCTAGTAATATAACATGGTGGATTTGATAATCATGCTACACTCAATATGAATTAGGGTTCTTAAGTCATCAGATCAACGAACATGGGACTTGCAGTATCAAACATAACCCTAATGGTAACTTGGGACCAAGGAAACCTAAACCCTAGATTAAGAATGATTAGGGTTAGATGTGATTAATGTGATCTAATTAATGTAATAGTGACACTTTAAGATTTACATACATGTAGATTAAAATTGATTTCTTGATTTGCTTTCTTGATTGGATAATATGCTTAATGACTGCAAGATCTGCATAGTATTGCAAAAGGTATGTGGTTACGCTTATGACTACCCGCATTAGTTTGCTTGTGTTTTCCAAGTGTTTCTCGAGAATAACTAAATTGTTGGATGTTTATTACATTATGTTCAACTATAATGCCACTACGAGTATCACATAATGAAAGATTATGTGAATAAAATGTTGTTCGTATTTGCATGTATTTGATGGAATACATGTTGTTAGGTTATTTCCAACATTTGCATGCACCCCATGTACACAGTATAACTTATTATACCGATTTGTGTTGTGGTTTCACGAAAGTTTAGGTACATGATAGATAAGATGATGTCAAGATATGATGGACAGATCAAACCACTTGAATACATTAAAGTTAACTTGTAAGGAGGACTAGCTAGTTACTTCTTCTTATATGTATAATTCTATTGATGGAAAGTTATGCAAGTTCTAGAGGAACATCTTGTAAACAATATATTTGAAATGAATCAAATTATTTACTATTGATTATTATTTATTTAAAATTTGAATCCATGGGAAAATTTTAGGTAAGGGCTCTCATCTTTTTGGCCTTCCTTAACTGGGGGTTTTTGAAAAGTGAGGTCGTTACATTTGGTATCAGAGTACCAAATTTTCAAATAATATTTAATAGCTTATAATTTCAAATAATATGTATAAATATGAGGGAATTATTAGGGCATTTTCTAAAGAAGATGGTGTCTAGAAGGGACCATGACTTGGGGGTTGGCAAAAGTTTCCTTTGCACTGCTAGTCAGCTTACGATGACTCCAAGGCCCATGCATCCTGCTTGGCCAAAGTTGAAATATTTTGCCCCAAGTAAAAGACCTTTAGTGTTTATTCTCATCTCTTTCATCAATTTCTCATTCTCTTGCATAATAAACCCAAAAAGGAACTTCCCTCCTCATCTCAAGTTAGGCTTTCTGAGAAGAAGTAGGATTAAGGTGTCCTCTTCTAATAATAATGTACTTGTAATGTGGAGATAATAAAGTACATGTGATGTGGAAATAATAATGTAAATGTAATGTGGAGAACTCACGACCCAACATAGGTTGGTAGTTTTGGATATTAACATGAAGATCAATAAAGGCAAACATAACGGAAACCAAGATAGCAGGATCAAGTGGTGGAATCTTAAAGGAGAAAAGAAATTGACTTTTCATGATAAACTCATCAAGGAGGTAACTTGGAACTTGGAGTCTGATGTTAACACTATGTGGTATAACATGAGCTCCTGCATAACAAAAATTTACAAAGAGGTTTTGGGGGAGTCTAAAGGTTGTGGACCTCCATAGAAGGAGACTTGGTGGTGGAATGATGAAGTACAAAAGGCTATTAAACTGAAAAGGGAGATCTATAGGAGCTTGCCCAAATCTGGAGATGATGTAACATTCCAAAGATACAAGCAAGCAAAGTAAGAAGCTAAAAAGGTGGTCCGGGAGGCAAGGTCTAGATACTTTGATGATATGTATAAGAAGTCAGACACTAGAGAAGGGGAAAAAGATATATATAAAATGGCTCGTATATGAGAAAGGAAAGGAAGAGACTTGAGTCAAGTAAAATGCACAAAGAATGAAGATGGTAGAGTATTTGTGAAGGACGATGATATCAAAAACCAGTGGAGAAATTACTTCCATAAGCTTTTCAATGGAGATACTGCATATAATGTTAGTGACTCGTGTGACATGAATATAAGAGATATCATTTACACACTATGAGTTTCACCATTTGAGGTCAAGAATGCTTTGAAAAAGATGAAAATGAGAAAGGCATGCGGACCAAAAAATATTCCCATTGATGTATGGAAGAGTCTAGGGGATGAGGGAGTTACATGGTTAACAAATTTCTTTAACAAGATCATGAAGACCAAGAAGATGTTGGATGAGTGGAGAAATAGTATTATAGTCCCAATATACAAGAACAAAGGTGATGTTCAGAGCTGTACAAACTATAGAGGTATCAAGCTGATGAGTCACATGATGAAGCTTTGGGAGAGGATTAATAAGCAGAGGTTAAGATCTATAACGCAGGTATCAAACAACCAATTTAGTTTCATGCTTGGAAGATCAACAATAGATGCTATTTTTCTAATAAGGAGGCTTATGGAGAAGTATAGAAAAAGCAAAAGAGATCTTCATATGGTGTTTATCGATCTAGAGAAGGCTTATGATCAAGTACCCAGAGAAGTGTTATGGATGGTTTTGAAGAAAAAGGGTGTGCCTATCCAACACATTGACTTGATCAAAGACATGTATGATAGCTCTACTGCAAGTGTCAAGACTCCTGGAGGAGAGACACCAACTTTTCCTATTACAGTTGGGGTACACCAAGGATCCACACTCAGCCCATATCTATTCATTCTAGTTATGGATGAGTTAACAAAGAATGTTCAGGATGATATTCCTTAGTGTATGTTATTTGCTGATGATATTGTTTTGATTTATGAAACAAAAGATGGATTGAATGATAAAGTTGAATGTTGGAGAAAGGCATTGGAATCAAATGGATTGATGATTAGCAGGAACAAAACTTAGTATATGCATTGCAATTTCAGCCAATCTCGCAGTGTGAATGATGGAGCCAAGTTGGACGGAGTAGATATACCAAAATGTAACAAATTTCATTACTTAGGTTCTATTATTCAAATAGACGGGGATGTCTAAAATGATGTTTGTCACCGGATCACTGCATGATGGTTGAAATGGAGGAGTGCAACTGGAGTTTTATGCGATCAGAAGATCCCTCTCCGATTAAAAAGTAAGTTTTATAGAACAGCTATACGACCAACCATGCTCTATGGGAGTGAATGTTGGGCGGTGAAGAAACAAGGTCTCAACAAGATGAATGTGGCTGAAATGCGTATGCTGAGATGGATGTGTGGAAAGACAAGAAAAGATCGTTTGAGAAATGACTATATCAGGAATAAAGTGGGGGTGGCGAGCATTGAGGACAAGTTGCATGAGGGCTGACTCAGATGGTACGGACATGTGCAACGCAGACCTACTAGTGCGCCTATACGAAGCAATGCCATTGAGCCAAACACTATAAATAGAAGAAGAGGAAGGCCTAAATTAACATGGGATGAGCTTATAAAGAGAGATTTTGAATCTCTACATCTCAATCAGAATATGGCCCATGATAGAGCTGAATGGAAACGAAGGATCCATGTAGCCGACCCCAACATAGTTGGGATTGAGGATTAGATGATGATGATGATGATGATGATGTAATGTGGAAATAATGATGTACATGTAATGTGGAAATAATGAAAAAGTAAAGAAAAATGTCTTATGGGTTTTCCTTATGAGTGTAACCCTTGATGGAACTAGAGTTAGGTTGGGAAAACCCCTAGTAGGTCAAGGGATGTAGAAATCCTAAGAGGTAGGGTGTAGTCTCTAACCCGATCCTAAAACCTTAATCTTGGGAATGGGACTAGTGTGGGTGATAGAGTAACCCTACCCATATGAACCCTAATTAGGCTGAAAAGAAATAACAAAGATATAAATGGGCTAGGTGACCCCGTCTCCCATGCATGCGTGCATGTGGAACAAGGCATTAATGAGAAAAGTTTTAAGAAACATAAGGAAGCTATGAATACTGTATTTATAGATGTAACATGATCAAACCCTATATTGTTCTTTGGTGAGTTAAAGGGCATGGGTTGAATAAAGTCATCATGGAGATAAATGGTGATCTAGCTTACAAACAGAAGGCTATGTATGGTTATGAAATCATCTTGGGGCAAGAGAGGAAGGCATGTGTATGAAATTCCCACTATAGGGACCATACCCTTAGAGAGGATTCCCCATTAAGAGGATCCCTAAAGAGAGGGCACACCATTGATAAAAGAGGATAAGGGTAGAGAGGATAAAAAAATAAATTCTTATTTAGAATGCATAAAAAGATGATAATATGAAACCTTTTGTGTTAGAGTAATGAGGATTAAGAAAAATGTAAATAAGTCTATGTGATCCTTTCTTCAATGCATGAATATGGAGGAATGCATGAATGTAGAGAACTTCATGAATGATGCATGGGAAAGGTTTTGAACTTACATGAGAGACATAAGTAACCAATGGTTATACATGAAAAAATAATATAACTTAGTCATCTCCCTAGTGCTATCTCTGGAGGAATAGAGTAATAAAGAATACTCCCAGCGAGTGGGTGAACTATTGAGATTACCCCCAATGAGTGGGTATGTCATTGAATGTAACCCCAATGAGTGGGTATGCAATTGAAACTATCCCCAAGCCAGTGGGTATGTTATCAATTTTACCTTTAGAGAATGGGTATGCTACCCCCAATGAGTGGGTATGCCAGTGAAATACTCCCAGCGAGTGAGTATGATGTTGTGAAAACCCCCAGTGAGTGGGTATGGATGGAGATAACCCCCAGAGATTGGGTAGATCATTGAAATACTCCCAGCGAGTGAGTATGAATACCTCCCAGTGAGATGGTATACCCCAGAGATTAAGAAAGTATGAGTTGAGAAGTAATAATATAAAATGTATGTTCAACATGTTATGGTTACATGAAAATGAAAAATTCAACTCTTATGGTTGGTGTCCTAACCTGGGTTGGGTCACCCAAGAGTGGGAAAAGGACCTATAGGGTAGGCATAACCTTAGACCTTAGGTTAAGGTTGTGACAAGAGAGCCTAGCCTCCTCCTATGAGCCAAGAAGGCACCCTAGATTAGGACCTTCCTAAAAGGGTGAGATGCTAAACAAATTAAAAAATTGGGGTAACCTTAGATGTCACCTAAAGTGTAAATAATTAAGGATATAAAATAGGACAACACATATATTGAGTACGATTCTTTGAACCCAAGAATGTCATCTATGAGGCACACTAAGAATATAAGCCTAGGAAGGGAAGGTTCTCATAGAGACCAAGCCCAGGAGGGAAGGTCATTAAGAAACCAATCTCAGGAAGGGAAGGCTCCCACGGAGACCAAGCCCAGGAGGGAAGGCCATTAAGAAGCCAAGCCCAGGTAGGGAAGTCTACCGTGGAGACCAAGCCCAGGAGGGAAGGTCATTAAGAAGCCCAGCCTAGGAAGGGAAGGGTACTATGGAGGGAAATCCCAGGAGGGAAGGTTTCCATGAGGGCCAAGCCCAAGAGGGAAGGTCACTAAGAGGTCAAGCCCAGGAGGGAAGGTTGCCATGAAGACCAAGCCCAGGAGGGAAGGTCATTATGAACCTAATGTAGGGGCATGAAGAAGATGATATTTATTGTAAGAGATGAAGGAAATACGGGTTAAAGGATTACATATGAAAATTATATGCTCTCACGAAACCCTTGGTAAGGGTAGAGTCCTAAGTCAATCCTAAGGTCAAGTAGGGTGTATTAAAGGTATGTAGGATCGATGGGATTAGGAGTTGATTATGACCTGAATGCATCAGACCATGTAGTTAGGAGGTAACAAATATGTTTGCCTAAGGTCCATGTCTCAAGAGATTAGCTACCTTCATGATGATCATGTGGCGTAATGGGTTAATGTGAGAGGCACTCCCTAGATGCATAAGGATGAGATCACTCCAAAAGTACATGTACCCCTAGAGACCACAAGTAAGTGGCTAAGGCTCATAATACCTGAGATGTAACTATAAAAGATACAAGAAGTCATGTAATAGTGAAAAGAGTTGTGTACAAAATCAAGAGTGAACAAATGCATTTGACTTCATGAAATATAAGAATGATGTGAAATTAAACGTATGTATGGTTTAGAAGCATGTTGAGAATGACTCAACCTAAATTACGAAATTTTAAGATAATGTGTGAACAATACCATCTCGTTATGAGTGAGAGGGATCAGATAGAAATATGTTGTGCTTAAATTTGACATACAAGTATGAATATCTTAAGTCGAAATTGATGGCATAACCTAGGGTTTGAGTTGTTGCCTCACCCTTATGTGGACAAAATGAACAATAGGTTGGAAACCTAGGTGGAAGGGATAATCACCAAGTGAAATTGAAACCATGAATGAAAATAGAATCATTGAGAAATGATGTTATGAAAATATTTGGGATGTGGATATACCTTGAATTGAATTTAGGTGCCAATCCTTGTAATAATGAGGGGAGTTTAATTAATAATATAAGATGTTAAGCGTATATATGTAGGGTTGCTAACCCTAATTTGGGAAATGGAACTGAGTCATCATTCACCTCAACCTTATTAGGGTTGAATATTTTTGGATAAAATTCTTCTTAAGGAGGGGTGAATGTAATATACTCAATTTTTTGAAATTGAATTTATTAAATTTAAAGCATGAATAGATATATGGTTTTCCTAATGATATTATTGATGGAATAATAATATTAAACCACTTTATGGCATGGATGCAAGTCATGGCCCAAGTGAGGCCCATGAGACTATTTGCATTGCAAATATGTTCTTGGGGCACAAGACAAAGGAATAAGAGATTTTGATGTACAAATAAATATTAATGGCTTTATAGATTACGGATAATGGGAGTATAAGATAATGTGGAATTTTCCAAAAAAAAATGTGTGGCGTTTTAGATAATTAAAAAAATAATTGTTTAATCCACTTTGGGAACATTAGTTTTAGGGCATCCTATGGTCTTTTTCGCAACATGGCTTTTCATATGCATAAATATAATAAAAAAAGGAAGAGACTTCTAGAAAATTGGGAGAAAAAGGATATTCCATGAGATGATGGTAATGTTTTAGATAATGTTAAAAAAGACTAAGTTTTTGTTATCCCAGACACTAAATATAAATTGGGAAGAGAATTAGTGAGTTTCCTTGAAATAAGGATTATTGAAAGGATAAGTATATTAGAGAGAGAGAGAGAAATGGAACAAACTATATTTCAAGTCAAGAAAAGTATTTTGAGAATAAAGTGGTATATGCTATACAAGTTATGCTTTATTTTTTTCTTTGCAACCAAGTTCCTTTATGTCAAAAGGTTAGCATAGAAAGTAAGTTATTTCTTTTTGGTGGTTAATAATAAATCATTTTCCATCTGAATAGATTAAGCATATGTTTATCTCTCACCATGCATGTGTACTGCAAAGGGAACTCAGATGATTTCCTTCTCCCTCACCTACCCCTTCGATAGTTCACTTTTGACCCTCCCTTAGATACTAGGGTTTCATTTGGGTCTTATATAAGGACCCTAGGATCATCACAATGATCCCAGGCATGCCATCCTCGTCCACTGAGAGCTATGTACCTGCTCCCTGATCCATCCTTGACCTTTAGAGAAATGCCAGAATGACAGTTGCATATGGTACTTTAGTTCTAGAGGTACATTGAGATGACTTATCCCTTCCTCCTCCTACCATCACCCATCGACGACTCCATTACAAGTCACCGCAAGACAACTCTAGCCACTGAAACACCTTGTAGCTCAAGGAGCAAGAATGAGTAGCCCCACAACACAGATAGCCATGGAAGACCCGTTCTGGGGTGGAGGAGGCTAAATCCTTGAGGAAAGCTCAGGTGCTTGGCCGATGAGGAGACGGAGGAAGGGAGTACATGTCTATATCAACGTCTAGAACCTGTTAGGGTTGCGGTGGTGTAGAGAAAGAAGGCAACTTGAAGTCTAAAGGGGTGGCATCTGATGGACTATAGTGAGGGTCGTATGACATGGTAGTGCAGGATTTGAGGGGTGGCACACTCCCACTCGAGAAATAGGAGAGGATGGTCACCCTCTAGCTCTGGTGGCAGCACTATGTCTCACGCAAGAGCATGGTTTCACGAGGTAGAGGACGCAGACAGAACCCTCTGATTCTACCCTAGACTGGCCGGTCTAGGGGCAAAATCAAGTTGGGTCATAGAAACTCAGTTGACCCAGTTACAAAGGAAGTGAATACATATTTATGCTGACATGTCAAGCCGCCATTGGCTCAAATAAGGTTAGATTGCAAAATTTATAAATAATTATTTGTAGATTGAATCATAACAAACTATATATGAAAATTGATTAGCAAAATGAGAGTAACTTGAATAAAATATGTTTGAGACCTAAATATGATCTAAAATCTAAAAGTAGTGCAAGTATGTGTTTAAGTGATGATTAAAACACATAAACCCTAGATTTGTATATTAATCATGTTAATATGTTTCTTTGTGATGAAACTTGATAATGTGGAATATAATGGCGATTTAACATGATTACGATCATAATGATGTAATATTAAGTTTCCTTGTGTGAATAACCATGCATATGAATAATTAGGGTTTTAAATTAATGATCATAACTTAATGTGTCATTAAGGGACATAATTAAATCTAGTAGTATAATAAAATGGTGAATTTGATAATCATGGCTACACCCAATATGAATTAGGGTTCTTAAGTCATCACATCAATGAACATGAGACTTGGAGTATCAAACATAACCCTAATGGTAACTCAAGACCAAGGAAACCTAAATCCTAGATTAAAAATGAGTAGTGTTAAATGTGATTAATTTTATCTAATTAATGTGATGGTGAAACTTTAGGATTTGCAAACATGTAGATTAAAGTTGGTTGTTTGATTTTCTTGCTTGATTGGATAATATGCTTAATGATTTCAAGATCTACATAGTTCTATAAAGGTACATGGTTACCCTTATGACTACCAGCATTAGTTTTTTGGTGTTTTCAAAGTGTTTCTCAAGGATTGAACAACTAAATTGTTGGATGTTTATTTGCATTATGTTCAATTATAATGCCACTACGAGTATCACATAAAGATAGATTATGTGAATAAAATGTTGTTCTTATTTGAATGTATTTGATGGAATATATGTTGTTAGTTTACTTACACACTTTTGCATGCACCCCACATACACAATATAACTTGTTATACTGATTTAAATTTTGGTTTCATGGCATTGTAGGTACATGATAGATAAGATGATGTCAAGATATGATGGACAGATCAAATTACTTAAAGACATTAAAGTTAATTTGTAAGGAGGATTAGATAGATACTTCTTCTCATATGTATAATTCTGATGATGGAAAGTTATGTAAGTTCTAGAGGAACATATTGTAAATAATATATTTGAGATGAATGAAATTATTTTCTATTGATTATTATTTGTTTAAAATGTGGATCCATGTGAAAGTTTAGGTCATGGATCTTATCTTTTTGGCCTTCCTTTATCGGGGGTTGGTGAAAAGTGAGGTCGTTACATTATCATCTTCACAAAAGCTTCCCTAGAACATATCTCCCTAATCAATGATTGCTTCAAAATTTTTAGAGAGCATTTGGATGACGGATCACTATGGAAAAAACATGAGTTTTCTTCTCTTATATTATCAACCAACACACTAGAAATTGCATATGTAATGCAAGTGGAATAGCTAAAACTGAAGAATTGGGAACTAACCTGGGAGTACCTATTCTACACAAAAGAATGAAGAAGGTTTCCTATGCACAAATTATTGAAAAGATGGAACAAAGGGTGAATGGGTGGGCCACCCATTCACTATCCCTAGTAGGAAGAGCTTGTCTAGATAAATCCATTGTCATAACCTGCCCTACCTACACCATGCAGACGAAAATCATCCCTATCAGTGTATGCAAAAATATGGATAATATTGTCAAGAAGTTTGTTTGGGGTGGAGTACTGAAGGATAAACCAACATATCTGGTCGCCTAGAACAAAGTCACAACATGTATGGAGAAGGGTGGACTTGGAATTAAGTCTATGGCTACCTAAACAAAGTTGTGGCATGGAAAATTTCCTAGGATCTAAAGACCAGTTGAAAATCCTTATAGAAAGAAGGACTGCAACAGAAGTACAAAAGGTTCAGTGGGTAGAAGGTTAGGTGTGTTACACCTTTCTTGTGATTGCTCTATGCTAGAAGATCCTTCATCAATTAAAATAGCAAAATTGTTGTCCTCAATAGAGAACAAACCTTGGTCTGATATGATGAATGGGATCCTCACCAGGGGAAGCTTATTGACATCTACATCAAGCCAGTGGAGGAAGACATGAATGTCTTGAAGGTTTCTAGCCTCAGTGATATTAATGGAAAATGGAACATATGATTTCTTCAATGCTACTTGTCAGAAGATTGTATTGCATGGATAATTAACCTATTTCCCTGAATAACCAAGGCATTAATGATAGCTAGAGTTGGAAATTAGAAGATAATAGTGAATATACTACTAGATCAACAATGAAGCCATTCACAGGGATGAGGAGATGCCACAAGAAAGAGCCTAGCCAGCCATCTAGAAGTTGGAGGTTCCTAGGAAGATCAGAATGTTCATGTGGTTGGTATATCACAAAGCTATCATGACAAGCCAAAAAACGAAACAAAGAAATTTATTGAAGAAAGTCAGTGTCCCAGATGCTCTATGGGAGATGAATCTACCCTACATGCACTGAGAGATTGCCCTTTTTCTATCGACCTGTGGCAAAAAATTAATGGTTTGAACAACACAACCATGTGCATTGGTATCTCATTGTATGACTAGATGACAAGGAACATTCACCAGAATCAAAACCATAGAGAGAATTTGCAATGTGTTGTTTGACTATCTAGACTATGAGGAATAAATATGTCTTTGGAAACTGTAACACTGACACTGAAGAATAGTTGGCTAGAGTGAACTTGCTTAGTAGAGAGATCAAGACTGCTTGGAACCTGAGCAAACAAATCCAAGACCAGTTCATGGTGGACGATAATGGTTGCACTAACTTAGATAGAGAGTGGGAGCTCATGATGATTAATGCAGTAGTTAAAGGTGAATAGGAGGCCAATGCAGTAACAACCATTAATTGGAATGGGGAGTGGAAGGGTGGTGTAGCAATAAGGATCAGGTAAGCTCAGTGGCCTGAGCTGTGAGAAATTGACTTGGCAATGGAACTGATGAAGAAGAGGCATCTTAAAATAATTAATTTGGAAATTGATGGCAATATCATGGTAGAAGCAGTAGAAGATGAAACCAATCATTACACAAAGCTCCTCCCTTGGGTTCAAAAGATTAGGGAATACATTTCGCATGCAAAAGTGGTGAATATGAAGAAAGTTTATTATATCTCTATAATAATAGAAGTTCTACCAAGTTTTTTTTGTGAATACTAACATAATCATGTATCATAAATTTCTTGTTAGAGGAGGGTGGGTTAAATAACAAGCCTCCTGGTTTCAACTAAAAAATAAAATTCATATATGTAATTAATATCAAGTTAGATCAAAATTTATAAATTTGAGGCAACCTTATATATTTTTAATATATTATTTGTGGAGGAGATAGGTGCTAATTTTATATCCAAAATTGATTATTATAGACATGTGAATTTCAAATCAAAATGATGAAAACATTATCTATTGAACCATTTTTTTCCTTGTGTTAACAATTTTAGGAGGTAATAGAGAGGTTTACTAAAGAAGTCATTTACTCAAGATTATAATTATTTCTTATATGGATTAAGTAATTGATTATATAAATTTTGGAAATGTTTATGTGTTTTGAAACAAATATATAATTGAGTTAAAATATTTGTTTCCTTTATTATACGTTAACGTGATTATTTCTATTTATTTATTACTTTCTAATATTAAGGAGATAGAATTAGTTCTTTAAAGATTATTCTATAATATGTAATGTATTCTAAATTATTGTTGTTATCTCGGTTTATATTTCTATAACTCATATTATATTTAGAAATTAATCCATTTTGACATTTTCACCGTGATAATTTTTTCATAGATTTATCATGCATGTACAACATTTCTTCCCTTTATGTTACATCATAATTTTAAATATTACAAATTCATATAATTATATATGTATAATCCAAACAAATTGATTCATTCTATTTGTTTAATATACTATATGTTTTTACTAATAATTCATTAAAAAATTTTGGCCTTATCTTACATGTTTCTTAAAAAATTTAGGATAGTTATGATTATTCAGATAATGTGAAACTTGACATCCAAGGTAATTGGGACCCAAGAAACATATTTTTACCATTATATTTGGGTTATGATGGTTCCTCTTATGAATTTTAATACAACTAGAGCTTTGGGCTCATCACCATTATATTATTATAATGTTACATCATTACCATCATTATTTATTATTTAGAGCCCCATTATCTTCTCATTGTTACAAAAGGAGTTTGCATATATTATTATGCACAAATTTCCATATTTTGAATAATTATAATATGAAGTCTGTTAATTTAATATTTATTTAGATAATGGTACATAATTTATATTTATGGACATGGAAACACCAATTATTATTTGAATTTGTGTATCAAACATATTATACTTCTTATTAAACCTATTTTAGCCATTATGTGCATACTGGTTAGCATAGAAAATATATGTGACATATTTAATGAATGTACTTACATGTTGCCACAAAACTAAGTTATTATGTTAATATGGGATGTTAATTAGAACCTTATGCTACTTAACATGTTATACATATTAACAATATACATTAAGGTATATATTCATCCTTGTTTGGTCAAATCTAAAGAACCAACCTTAGTAACATTCTTGTCAGTGAATAGGATATGATCTTAGATTTTGATACGTTACACCTTCTCTGATTTCATTATGATGATCGAGAATTCCTTACAGAATAGAGTGCGGTACGGCATTTGATTTCCCTACACATTTGTTGTTTTCACAGTGTGTTCATTAAAGTTGTAGAATTGTATTTTTTGGTTCTTCAAATCTTCTATGATTTTGGGTATGCATTTGGGAAGTGTGTAGGTTGGTAGGACATCTCACTTGCCTACCTAGATTTATCTAGTAGTTTTTGTGCTTTTAGTTGAATTTATGAGGAGTAGATATATAATTATTATTGCATATTATTGTGCCTTGTCTACTTCAAGGTACGCACCTCATAGTAGTCTAGGATGGTGGCAATTTTAGCATACCAACATGTAGTCCCTACATTATCTAAATTGCATGTTCTCACAATTAATATATGCTTGCAGAGGGTTCTCTTATTCAGTGTTGAAGTTTAAGGGGCATGATGTGTTGGGTATACTGTACAGATACGGTCCCAAATGTGATGAAAACTTATTGTGAAAGTATTATCGAAAATGTTATAAACCAAAGAAGAAATACTAGATTTAACATGGAAAACTCTCTGCAAGACATGGAGGGAAAAACCATGAGACAATAATGGAAAACAAGCACTATATAATTAATATTACAACTCACGGTGCCCGAATTTAAGTACCCCTAAATCCAAGTAGCCCTCCCTATACAAGAAAAAAGATGAGGAAGAAGAGAATCACACCCAGTGTGCACAAAACCTCCCTCTTTACTTGATCTTCTAACGAGGCCATTATCATTGTTGGGGACTTCTTGATGTTTTTGTGACCGTTGATTGGGTCAGACCATTGCCTCTATGGAAAAGTTGTGTTTGTAATTGCCAACTGCTACTTTTCTTCAAGAAAAAACCATTGGCTCTCTCTTATCAACCAAGAGAGATACTTTGTCAGTGCACCCAATGTGTCATCGACTGTCAACCTCTATTTCACTTCAAGGCAAAGTCGTTGACCCTACCTTATTCAACCAAGAGAGCTCCTCCAATTGTTCTTGTTCTCCGTCTCTTCTACCATAGAAGGAACCAACAAGCAACTAGAGGGATGGTCTCAATGCCCCCCAGGACCTCTATTTATAGGCCTCCATGACATGTGGATGCTACTAGGAATCCTTGTTCAACTCAGAGTCCAACTCCATGTTGCACACAAGGATCCATCTTCTTTCCTTTTTAGATATGACTGCTATTAGGATTGGTAGCACAATCCAACTCCTACTCAAGTCCAAATTGACTAGGACATGGGTTGGATCCTTTTTTCCAACAATCTCCCCCTACAACCCATGCGGGAGACGTTGTGTTCAACAGTCATTTGGAGTAGCTTGTGGACCCCATCACCACATGTGATGGATTCATTCTCTTCAAGTATGCCATCATCCTTCTATTTTCATCCATCTTCTTGAAGTCCCATCCCGACTTCACTATATTCCCAAGCAATCGAGAAGAAGCATCCTTGAAAGATCACTTCTCTCTCCATGCCCACATCTAGAACTTTGTTGGCTCCCATGGATGGTATGTTGAGCCATCCTAGATGAAAACTTTGTTTTTGATCTTTCAAGGTTGAAAGATCTCCTCCACTCTAGATGTAAGGTTTAGAAACCCTCTTATAATGCTCCTCCACTCTGAATGTAATAGTTGAACATCCATTGCATTGTCCTTCTTTCTTCATCTTGTAAACACTCTTGTTATTTAGTTCTCTATGGACCTTAGGAAGCACCATAAGCTCATAGGTATCATTCTTTTATAAACAAGACATCTCCTCTTACATCATCTAATGCCACTGTGATCAATCACTATGAGTTTGTTCCTCATGATAAGTCTCTGGCTCCCCCTGTTCAGTAAGGAGAATATATTGAGATGTTGGATATCTAGATGAAGAATGACAAACTCTATCAGACCTCCTCATCTACTACTCAAAGGACTCTGCTTGGTGATGATCTTGCTCCCCATGCCTAGAAGTCTCTGACTGTGAGTCTGAATCACTCATTTGTGCATCTAGAATCGGAACACTCGATGTACTATCACTTTGCTTCTCAGAGTGATCATGTTGCTCTTTTTCATCATCTAAAGACTGCACCTGTAAAGAAGTTGAAGCATCCTCATGCTCATCATCAGAGGTACTGTCACCTGATCGTATAGAATCTACATCATCACTCTCAGGCTCTGTAACTGTCTGACTTTCATAGAATGACACATCTTTGTGTCTGCTCATGGTCTTTTTCATAGGGTCCCATAACTTGTATCCAAAATGTTGATCTCCATAGCCAAGAAAGATAAATGACACCGCTTTATCATTCAACTTTTGCCTCTTTTCTTTTAGAACATGTGCATATGCCTTGCACCCAAATACTCATAGATGAGCATAGGATGCACCCTTGCATGTCCATACCTTCTCAGGTATATCAAACCCCAAAGGAATTAATGGAGATTGATTAATTAGATAGCAGAGAGTACTCAATGCCTTGCCCTAAAATGTGTTTGACAACTTTGTAGTCTTCAACATGGATCTAACTTTCTCCACTATGGTACGGTTCATCCTCTTAGTTGTACCATTATGTTGTGGTGTGTTGGGCTCTATCCTTTCATGCGATGTTCCATGTTGCATGCAGTAATCTTGGATCTCCCTAGAGGTGTACTCTCCTCCATTATCTGTGCAGAGACACTTTAGCCTTTTCTCTATCTCCCGCTCCACCATGGCATGAAATTTTTGAAAACACGGAAAGATCTGATCCTTAGTCTTCAGTAATTAGGCCCACACCTTCCTAGATGCATCATCAATGAATGTGACAAAATACCTATTGCGACCCAGTGAAGCTACCTCAAACGGACCGTAGATATCCGAATGAACCAGATGTAGAAGTTGTGACTTCACCTTTGATCTTGTCTTGAAAGAAACACATTGATGTTTTACTATTTGACATGCATCACATGAACAGAAACTAGTGTCCTTTCTACAAGTAATCAATCTCTACTTTGATAAAAGCTTCAAGTCTTTGTCACTCATGTATGCTAGCTATTAGTGTCATATATCTGTCTGTTGATCCTCAACTACATATATATGGCCACCTTTGAACACCTTAAGCTGGGTCTTGTACAATTTGCGACACAATTTGCCCCATACAATGACCAAAGACCCCTTGGTGATCTTGCATTTAACGCCACCAAAATCCAAATGACAACTTTCTCTATCAAATAATGAACCATATATCAATCTAAGTCACAAATCTAGAATGTGACGGACATCCTTCAGTGTGAGTGTGCAACCAACACTTGTTAGAACACAAAGGTCACCAATCCTAATAATTTTGGAGAAGTTGGAATTTCCCATGTTCACCCTCCCAAAGTCTCCCCTCCTATATGAAGTGAAGAATTCCTTACTCGATGAAGTATGATAAGAAGATATAGTATCCACCACCCACTCATAATCATCATCCTCAGCATGCAAACACTACTCTTGGATTGTTAAGACCACATCGTCATTATCATCCCTATCATATGAGATTGCCTCTGTAGGTATTCTTATCATCATCTTTCTTGTATTTGGCTTCAGAAATATGTTTCCCTTTATAAACCTTGCAATCCCTTTTGAAATTACATTCCCTACCACAATGGAAGCACCCTCTACTACTCTTCATCTTGGATCTACCGTGAGACTTCTCACAGTTTTGGGACTCATTGCGGCTCTTAGATCTACCACGGTCTCTCGCTCTATCAACACCTCTGCTCTCTGTGAAGTGCACATACAATCTGTTGTTTCCTGAGGCTCATCGTCGGGTATCTTCATTTAGTAGACTTCTCTTCACCTGGTCAAGTATCAACTTGCCTTCCTATGCAAAATTGTTGACTGTCACTATGTGCGTCTCCCAACTGTCAGATAATGATTCCAGAAGAAGTAGAGTCTGGAGTTCATCATCAATAACCATCTTCATGGACCCTGGTTGGTTTACAAGAATTTGGAATTCATTCATATGCTCAGTGATTCTTATATCATCCTGGTATTTGAGGTTCACCAACTTTCTAATCAAGAAAACTTTATTTGTGGCAGTTTCACCTCATATAACTTCTTGAGCTTCTCCCACAGATCTTTGGCATTGGTCTCTTCTGAGACGTGATGATACATAGAAATGTTGAGCCACTTTTGAACTGTTCCAACGGTCTTCCTATTTAAATTCTTCCAATCCACATCTTACATACTCTCTGTCCTTTGTCCCTCTATCATATTGTACATATCTTTCCAATAGAGAATATCCTCCATCTTGGGTTTCCAAATCTACCCATTTGTACTTGTCAACTTTATCATCGTCGCATCTTCATCCTTCCTCATATGGACCAGTATCTGCAACCTATGGTCTGATACCACTTGTTGGGGATATTTTACGGAAACATTCGTGAATGTGACAAAAACTTATTGCTGAAGCGTTACCGATATGAGTATAAACCCAAAGAAGAAACACCAAATTTAACGTGGAAAACTCTCCTCAATACAAGGAGCAAAAAACCATGGGACAATACCAGCCAACAAGTAGTATATAATTAAGATTACAACTCACACAGCCCAAATTTAATTACCCCTAAATCTAGGTAGCCCTCCCCACTTGAGAACAAAGATGAGGAAGAAGAGAATCACACCCACTGTGTACAAAACCTTCCTCTTTACTTGATCTCCTCACGAGGCCAATGTCATTATTGAGCACTGCTTGATGCCATTGCGACCCTGACTGGGTCCTATCATTTCTGCTATGGAAACATTGTATCTGTAATCGCTAACTGTTACTTTGCTTCAAGACAAAGTCACTAGCCCTCTCTTATCAACGAAGATAACTATTCTGTCAATGCACCCAATGTGTCACCGACTGTCAGTCGCTACTTCGCTTCAAGGCAAAGTCATTGACCCTCTCTTATGCAACCAAGAGAGCTCCTCCACTTGTTCATGTTCGTTGGCTCTTCTGTCACAGAAGGCACCAATAAGAAATTGGAGGGATGATCTCAATTCTCCCCCAGGGCCTCTATTTGTAGGCATCCATGCCATATGGATGCAACTAGGAATCCCTGTCCAACTCCATGTTGAACATAGGGAGCCGTCTTCTTTCCTTTTTAGATTTGACTCCTATTAGGATTGGTATCACAAGCCAACTCCTACTCAAGTCCAAATCCAACTAGGACATGGGTTGGATCCTTTTTCCCAACATGATGTACTTTGTCATGGTTATGGTTGTCTTTTCTCCCTGATCTACCGAGGTTATTACATCCTTCTTCACAATGAAGATCAATATATAGGATGTGAAGATGAGTTGCTCTAAAGGTAGGGGCACGATGAGTATTGGTAGTTTCTTGATTGAATAAGAAAACCTTTCAAAAATACTTGGGTTCTTATTTGCTTGATTATACCAATAGCATAGTTGTATAGCAAAACAAAGTATTGGAGGTATTCAAGATAGAATCATTGTCTTGTGATAGAGAATAGAACTCCTTTTTCTAGATGATGACATCTTCAAGAATGAAAGCTCGTGATGTGGGATCTCCAATATAAGGTGACACATACTCATAATAAATTCTATGAAAGTGTGAACACTAAGTTTTCATTGGCCCTTTCAAAAAAGAGGTGGTGACTAGACCCAGTGTTGTTTTGAAAAAGTTGTCCTTAAATTTATCATGTATTGGTTGAATCCAAACTGTATCTCTCTCAACAATATCAGTGTCATGGTTTAGTATCCATCCATCTTCCTATGCTTACTTTGCAAATGCAGTTAGGAAGATGAAATAAGTGATGAAATTGACCCAATATTGTTTCGATAAAACCACTCCCTTAAATGTATCTTATATTGGTTGAATTCAAATTTTTATCTCTCTTAACAATATTCTTATCTTGGTCTAGTATCCAGCTGGATTCCTATGCTTTCTTTGCAAATGCAGTGAGGAAGACTTAAAGCATATTGTTTACCAATGTGACTTTTCAAAATAGATCTGGGATAAAGCTAAAGATCTCTAAGAACCATTCCCAGCTCTCACGATGACCTTATTGCTTTCAAGAGTAGAATGGATCAAGTGATTTACATCTACATTATTTATTAGCTTTGTTGAGAGAGTAATTATAAAGTTCATGATTGTCTATGAATAAACTATGGAACATCATTGAGATTGATGTATAATGTCTTTTAGAGTAACCACAGGGGCAAAGTTTTATGCTTTTCATCTTTGTGGTTGTTAACATCGTGAAGTCCATGGATCTGTTATTGGGGTCTGATCTCTATGTTTGTTTTTCTCCTGATCTTATACTCATCTACAATTTCAGATTTTCAGTCTAAACTTCAGCAGATGATAGAGAGTTCTTTTGTTGTTCATGTAGTTTCTCTGATGTTGTCGTATGCTCATTCGGATGGTTGTGTTCCAGATGCTTCCTCTATTCATGAAGACATTGCTTTTTTGCTTATGTTCGTTTATTTTTCTTCTCAGCTTAGTTTGTTTGTACTGATCTTGATGACATTCCTCTTTGTGTCATTTAGATTCTCTCCTACCTTACATATTTTGTAGCTTAAATCACTTTGTCAATGATTTTATTTTACTCTTGGTGAGAGTTTTTTTTGTATACAAAGTCAATGTATACTACACAAAATTTCAAAATAAAATGAAATTGAAAATTTTGGGTTACCAAAAAATATTCTTGTCATCTTTTGATATCTTTCGACAATATCCTTGTCATCTTCCATAATGGCTAATAGATAATGTCAATGCTATTATTACATATTTGATCTATAACATAGATTTGACTTCTTATAAACCCTATTAAACAGTTCAATTCAAATTTAAGTGTCAAATATGTTTCATTTGTTTCATATTTATTTTATGGAAATTTTAGTACATTGTTATCATACCCATTATTGTGTTATCGAGATAAAATGAAAAAAATGGAATTGAATGATCTAGTGACCTCATCTAAAAGTTAGAGGGGCGAATTTGGTAGTATATGTTGTCTGTTTTCTTGTAAAATATCATATCTTTATGCTTTTTCTAGCTCTTGTTATTGGATTGATAACTAATACTATGTTTGGTTGTGATGTATTGTTGTGTTTCCTATATTTACTAAATACTAGGAGATGTTCTGAGCTTAAAGTGATCTGAATTCATCTAATAATTTAACTGGTATACTTAGAAATAGAACATTTTGGTTAGTGTTGATCATTGATTTTCATTTAACGACCACCATTAGATCAAACCAGCAATCTTTCTTTTACCTATGGTTGTTTTTAACCACTATGGAGGGGGTAAACTTTGGCAAGGTTCGTTGTCTTCGTCACCGCACCGCCTTGTGTATGAAACCTACTATTGTGAAGTTTTTCATAAACCCTGACTAGAATGCCTACCTTTTGTACAAAAATATCTAATTTTCTTTATTTCACTCGATTGTCTCACCTCTTCATTGTCCTAGCATTGACACCTCCTAGAGTCCAAAACATTCCACTTGTTAACCTTCCAGGACCCTTCCTAACTTTTCCCCTACACTTGCAATGCTCAAACAACTTTGGCTTCATTCAAACATATCATTATCTTATTTATTTGTGAGTTCCCCTTCCTCATTGGCATATCTCCACTCTTCATGCCATTACATACACATCTAGTATCGCTTATAGCTCCATCTAATCTCCCTTTTAATTCCAATACCTCCCTCTTCCCTATTCAAAAAGGATCATCTGCCTTTCTTTTTATTCTTTCTTCTTCTGAAGCAGTCATTTTAACTTGAAGTTGTACTGCTTTTTTTGTTAGTTCTTGGTACATGTGTACCACATCCCTAAATTCAGCCAACTGATCTAGAGCCAAGAGGAAATGTAAGGCCCCTAAACTTTCTTAATGAGTTGAACAAGCTTAATTATAACAATTGAATTTTTATAACCCTAATATAACCTTGTGATATTCTTTGAAATCATAAGACAAGCTTAAGTTTCAAATTTGGTCCAACTTGGACATTGTTTGAATAAGTAATGCAATTATGTGCACATTTTGGACATTTCTACAATTTACCCAATTGAGAGGTTTTCTTTGCAATTTATCACTTTCATTATGTTCCTTGGATATTCTCTCATCATATTGAGCTTGTTGATCCATGGGGCGCCTATTTAAACCTTGGTTTGAAGGTGTTTTCTCCAAGGATATTTTAGGGTTTACCCCTTCACGAATGAGCTACCTTTAGTAGCTATCAACTAATGAATTATTTGATTGGCTGGGAAATTTGACAAAGGAAAGCTAAGCAGGCCTATACACATGTTAGGGGAGCTTCTTGTGTGTGTGCTTGTATATTCTTAATAAATTAAGGCCATGGACACTTGGATAGATACTAGAACTTCAACTTTTTCTTTCTCTTTATCTTAAAGTTTCATATACTTATCCCCAAGCACCAAAATGAGCCATTTTCTCTCCACCACTTCCCTCCTTATCCCAACCTCTTTCTCCCTCTGTGCTTCTACTAATTTTTCTATCTAAGGAAGAAGAAAGTGAGGATCTTCTTGGAAAAAGGATCTAGGGTTGCAATTGACTTCATTTTAGGGTTGAAAAAGCTTCCTTCTAGTGATCTTGACCTAAAAGAGTAAGAATTCCCTTCTTTCCTCTGTTTATTTCTTTATTATCCTGCCTCCCAGCTTTATCCAGGTCGGAACCTTGTTTTTCCATGGTAGAAGTTGCTCTAAAGCTCTAAAGCCCTACCTTTCTTGCTCCTTATGCTTAGGGTTTGCTCATTTGATGAAGAAATGTGCTAGATGGACGAATTCATAGATTATTCTTGGATTTTCTACCCTACCTGCTCCACATTTCTTCTTTTTTGGGTTTCATCTTCTCATTATAGGCAAGTTTTATAACTTGCTCAACGTTTATTTCTTAACATAAGCTTGCTAGCTCATGTTCTTGCTTGAAAATGATGATTCATGCACTAAAAAGCTATGCTTAACTTGGATCTCGATTTTTATAATGTTCCCTATTCTGATTTCATTTCAAGATGAACATGTGATCATGTTTATCTTATTCCTAAGGTATAATATTACTTGTATCAGGTTGGTTTGATAACCTATGGTGCTAAGCCCCTATCAACCAATGGTCAATTTTAGGGTTTAAAGCTGATTTCTTCTATAAGCCCATGACTCAATGATGGTACCATTGCAATAACCCTATGGTGTTGTCTTCATGATAACTAATGGTCAAGATCAAAGGTGTCATATGATGGTGACAACCTATGGTCACCCCCTTAGGTCAGGTTTTGGATCAATTAGAAATTTAATGTTCAATCATTAAGTACCCTACTGATGTTATCAATCAATGATTACATTAGCTTGATATTTGAAGTTGATTAATGAATATAGTGCTGATCTAACAACCTATGGTGACTTAATGGTCACTAATGATGGTCTATCAGATCTCAAAAATCTATGGTGAGTTAATCATATAGTTGTAGCATCAATTAAGCCTTAGATCAATGGTTTCTTAGGTCACTTGATGCAATAGTCGAACCTATTCTATAATTGATGGTTTTAACATATGAACTTGACCCAATGGTCAAGATCTAATGTTTATTCCTCCAATAAAGTGGAATGATGGATAATGTAATTTTTTGGTCCTAATAATGTGATTTAGATGGTTTCCTTTATATGATCAACTTAAGGAGCTTACTTGTTGACAATGGATGGCTTGTTTTAACTGTACAGTCGATTGTGAGTTTTACCCTACTCTCAATGGAACTTTTTGTGTTGTTAATCAAGGGATGTCTAGGGTTAGATGGTGACTCTTTCTAGATCATAAATCAAGGACTTCATAGGTGGTTTATCCAATGTTTTTACTTATGTAAATAACCAATGGTCTTACCTTTTAAACATCCAATGATTCTGGGTGACATTGTGGTATGGTGATATTGGTTGAATGTTGATGGAACAAATGGAGGGTTACCCTTAATAAGGTAGTCTTATCTATTTACTCATATTAATAGAAGGGGTGATAATCATATTGTGTTGATATGTAACCCTAGTGAGGTATAGCTTGTTGTACCTAGCTTTAATATAACTAAATGATGGTAATTGGGTATGAATAGTCCTTGAATGACTAATACAATCATGGAATACTATGTTACTATTGTTGAAACCCTAGTATGCTATAACTTGATGGTTACACCTTGATTTATGTGTGGGTTCATACTTGAGAATAGTATGGAATGTGATGGTTATGCTTCACCTTATGCATCCATGATCCAATGGGGATGTCGTGAGTTAGTATTTGGGTATAAGTGTTGATTAGTAACATTGATATAATTTATCATGTTGAACCTAACTCTAATGCAAATAGATAAAGATGAGTATTCATGTTTAACATTCTTATATGATGGAATGATGGTGGAATAACCTCCTTAACATGATCATAACCTTAATGTGTTAATTGGTGGTTATCATAGCCACATGATTGATACTTTCTTATGATAAACATGTGCATTATGAATATGATGAGGGTTAATCATATCTAGATTCCTTGCATGTTGATGTAATAAAGGAATGTTCTTAATGTTAATATAACCCTGCTATGATTGTTTATGAATATCTCCTAACTCATTAATGCAATATTGTGCTTATCTGGTGTATTATATGTAAGTGATGTTGTTGAGCCTTGTTATAAGGCATGGAAAGATAATGATGATATTGCAGAGAATAGTATGATGGTCTTAATGACCTTTGGGCATGGTTGAGCGCTGAATGAGGTGTAATTCTCTTGTGTTGATAAGGGTTGATACCCTATGATACTGTGAAAAGGATTTATATCATGTGATAGTATGATGGTCTTAATGACCTTTGGGCATGGTTGAGCCCTGAATGAGGTGTAATCCTCTTGTGTTGATAAGGGTCGATACCATGTGATATTGTGAAAAGGATTTATATGTTGTGATAGTATGATGACTAGTGTGGTCTCATGAATGGCAAGTGAATAGTACCGTGTGATGATGAGATGAGAAATTATGTTTCACACATTTTATATATTTTGAAGTTGTGATATTATGTGCTTGTTAGAAGTGAATTAGGGTTTGTATGTCCACTTGTTTGATGTAGCCTTAATTCACCCAGTTGGCATAACTAATCAAGTGAAACTCTAATCATGTAGTGACATGTGCCATAGATCCATTCAAGTGTTAGAATTTTCCAAATGGTGAAACGGGTATTCCTAAGGGAAACTCGGAGCGCATACTATTGAGTATGTGGGGGTGGAAAGTTGAGGATATATCCTTGTCATCCACAATGCATATTGTGGAGGTTGGCTATGGTCATGCCTCATACATCTGATGTGATTGAGAACAACTATGGTCGTGTCTCGGTGATTATATATGTGATAATATTGGAGGACAATTGTGGTTGTACCTCAGATGGTAGGGTATACATACCCACCTCCTTTCACTAGTGTCGTGACCTATACCAAGGACAGACTAGGTTGTTAGCAGCTCGACCTTATGTGTCACTGTGGAGGACCGATACTGACCGGGGGCAGAGAAGATCTTAGGAGTCTGACTCTTCCTAGATCTTGTATGGCACTGATTTTGACTTAGCAGTGGCTAGTTGGATTTTGAGTGGTATCCTCAAATCCCTCAGGGCATAATAAAAGATTTAATATAGTAGTATAGCATATTTGTTTAGGGTTATATACGACGCTTCACATTGGATGATAACCCTTGTTTGTTCTCTTTACATAAAGATGATGCTTAGTGCAATTAAGAGATAGTAGATATAATTATGTTGTGGATATGCTTAAGATTGTAGATGCGTACATACAGTAGCCATGATTATGTTGATAACTATACTTCTACTATTGATTATAATCATGATGCTAGCTATCTCTTATTGTTAGTTATGTTTAGCATGCTAGCCATGCCTTTGTAACTAGAGATACATATAATGCTAATCATGCTTATCCAGGTAATTGTGGTTATGTTGTTAGCTCTTTTTATGATGTTGATATGTTCAACCTATTAGACATGCTAATGTTGTTAGCTATGCTTATGTGGCTAGAATTATTCATAATGATATAGATTCTATGTTACTAGACTTGCTCATGATGCTAGATATGCATATGCTAATGAATTGCTTATATTGTCAACAAGATAAAGGATGACAATCTGGCTAATGGTGATAGTTATTATATGCTCCTTTATGTATTTTGTTAATCATCAGTGCTGCTGAGCTTATTTGTTATATCTGATTAAAGTGCTTAATTGTTTAATTACTTAAAAGTGTTGTAATCAATAATCATTGTTGGAGGTTATATCTCTTGTTGGGACATGGGTCTCACCCTTGTGGTTCGCCATATCTTTTTAGGTAATTTGAAGTGACGAAAACCAACCAAAGGCAGAAAAGAGGATTTATTGTAATGAATCTATGAGAAAGTTGATTAGATGTCTAGTGTGTCCTAGAGTCATCCTTATACTCTCAGGTCCGGGCGAGAAAAAGTTTGTATATGATGTTTCAAACGAATCAGACTTTTGTTGGCATATTAATGCTTGTTTGTGTGGCATATATGAATATTGTTCTCCTATGTATATATGTGGTGGCTAAGACAATAGAACAATTTGTATCAAATTCTTGGCATAGTATGGATATAAGAAAGATTTTGGGCTCTTACGCAAATGTTTCTGAGTGGGTGCTGACATTGAAATCGGTTTTAATTTACCCATATTTTTGGGTATGTGATTAATTAGTGATTGATTGTGTTTTATGTTTTGAGTAATCTCATTTAGTTTAATGGGTTCTCATAGGAAACATAATCATGGTGTAATCTACCTCCTTTATTTAGATTTTGGTACTCCACATGTCGTCCTCTTCTTTATTTTGATGTAACATTGATATGTAGTGACATGTATCATTTGATTAACTAATATAAAAGTATCTAATTAGTCTTAAGTCAATAACATAGTAGTTCTAATAGGGAAATAGATAATTATCAATGAATGGATCTTAATGTTTTGTGTTTTATGTTATTCCAAACACGTGAATGATATATAGAGTCTTAGTCTAACGAGTGCAATACATACACACATGTGTTAGTATTTACCATATTATTTAATATCTTATGATGTGCATGTGAACTAAATAATGTGGATTAATTGTGTAATGTGAATAATTAGTAAAGAAATTGGCATGTTCACTTTTTTCCTTATTTTTTATAGAGGTAGCACCTACATCTTCTATGTATACAATACATGCTTGTAATTTACCTAAGTTGTAGTCCAATATACTAGTTTGTTTAGTTTTTTTTTCAATACCTACAGAGATACTTTATTATTCACCCCACTCTCTATTGCGGGCTAGCAATTGTGAAAAGGGTACATCGATACCCACCTTCAACCAAGGAGGTTTATCTCCCAAGAAGGAGTGGGGAACGAAGGAGTATAGAGTGTGTTTTGCGATGTGGTCAGCTACTACATTCATCTTCCTCGAGATATAGGATAACTGAATGTTGGCATGAGCTCCCAGAATATTAGTTGCTCCTCTTCTCAGTGGTTCGAACCGATTGGCTATGTAGGTGTTTTGAGACAAGGACTCAATAGCAGTGGTTGAGTCTGAGTAGATAGTTGTAGACCTCCATCCTTCCGACATGCAGAACTGCAACGTTCTCAGTATGCCTTTCATCTCTGCCTCCTTCACTGAGGTAGCTAGACTAGGTTCAACAATGTCGATGACACTGCGACCCTCTTTGTTCAGAACGTGAATGTCGATGCCCACCTTTTGGTTGTGGGTTTGGAAGGCAACATCTACAAAGATGAGATGTTCTGATTCCCCAGGGAGTATAATGCTTGGGGCACTAGTGGTGTGTTCAGTGTGGGCTGGAGTTTGTGTGAGCTGATGGATGGCTGAAGCTCTGAGTTTAATGAAGGTCGCCAGGGTGGACGGTGGCTGATTCTCTCCCTTATGGACGGCTTCATTGCATGAGTGCCAGAGAACCTAGGCTCCGACACAATGAACAAGTTGCTCTTCTAAATTACCCCCACCATGAGTGATGGAGTCAATCCACTCTCCCTCATCCAGATTGAAGAAGGATTGGTCTAATCTGAGATGGATCCAAGTATGTTTACTTGCTGGGCAATCTCGAAGGCAATGAACAACAATTTTGTGCATTAAGTGGCATCTCGGGCATATGTCATCGTAGATGATGTGTCTGTGTACTTTCTCAGCATTGGTGAGAATGGCTCGATGCATCAAGAGCCATAGGAATGTGCAAATCTCCAGGGTCACTGGTAAACCCCAAACCTTCTTCCAGTTTGTGTTGGATCCATGTTGGGGTTCTGACCGCAGCCAATTGTAAGTTGAACGGGCTGAGTACACACCATCCGTTTCTAGGGGCCATGACTAAGTGTCATCTCCGGCATCCGGTGTCGGGGGAGTTGTGCTCTGAATGTATCTCCATGTGACTTGCGGTAAGAAGGAGTGGCTGAAGTCCCAGTCCCAACCTCCCTCTGGTGAGGACATACAACTGACTTTGACATCAGTAAGGTCAACCGAGATTACCACCGAGGGGTCGAGATCCACAATGGATTTGCCCAGAAGCCACATGTCTAGTTGTCTTTAGTTGATAATATAAATAAGAGAATTTTTGGTTAATAATGTTAAGGAATTATAAATGGGGTTTTACTTTATCATATGGGCATACATGAAGGCTTTATAACTTGTATTTTACCATGAATATATGTTGGACCTAATTATGTCATTGATACGGATATACGATGATTTTTTGATATAATACTTTTGGTATGTATTTAAATTTGTTCATATGTGTTAATATGAGATTGGATCTAATATGGTGATTTTTCTGTAATGTTTATCTTAATGCATTTTATGTTCACCATGTATATAGCTAGTTCCCTTATATATATATATATATATATATATATATATATATATATATATATATATATATATATATATATATATATATATATATATATATATATATATATACCAGTAGTGTGTGTTTGTGCACGTGCATGTGTTCTTTGTGTGTGTGTTTGTTTGTTTGTTTGTGCATACGTGTGTGCATTGTGTGTGTGTGTGTTTAGTTACAGTGATAGTTTTATGCATGCTTGGTAATATTGTAACATTAGTCTGTATAAATGTATAGTTATTTAGTTATGAGTCTTCTACTTATGTTCATATTCTAGGCATTATAATTTTATGCATGTTAGTAAATGTATATGTAGGGGTATAATAGTTATAGGTCTGTCAATTAAGGATATAGTGATATATGAATTATGAATATGAGAATATATGTATATATCAAGATATGGATTTTAAAATGATATAAGTTTTTTAGTATGTTGAGTATATGCTATTTGAATAAGTAGTTGAAAACCCCTCAATTTGAATACAATCGCAAAAGAGAATGTGTTTAATGTTTTATTCCTCTAGAAATATGTTATTTTGATATTAGTTTATTAATCAAGATTTGAATCTTAAATTACTATTCCGGTGATTTGGACCTTAATCGCATATTTTGAGGTGTGCACCTCTTAGATTATATACAACAATGAGGTTTATACTTCTTCTGCATCTTGTACTATATTTACATTCTATACATCTTATTATATCTTCTTAGTTTCACTTGTTTCATTCATAATTACAAACTTTTCATTTTGCATATATTAAACCACTACATGTATTATGTACACCGAACTATTAATGAGTTTGTATTTGGAATTTTTGGAGTTTTAGGATTTTTCGAGCCCAATAATTGGAATGTTCTAAATATAACAAGGCACAACCTCTCAAGTACACCATATTGTCTAGGAAATGAACCTCTCTTTAGACATACTCATATTTGGTCAACCCTAAGGAATCCATCAAGTAACTTGAAATTTATTATCAATTGGAAAATCTGGAATTTAAAATGTATACTACTTATCACATTTACTTAGAATATTCATTTAATATGTTTCTCATTTTTGTATTACATAAAATCTACTCTCTTAAAATAATAAGTTCATTCATATTTATACACCTCTAATAATATCTAAAGTGTGTCAGCTTTATGTTAACTGGATCTTCCATGCCTTTATGTCACATCGTGGGTGCATAGAATGTGAGTTTCTTGGAGTAGGATCTTACTAGAAACTTAGAGTCATGTGACTAGGATCATATATAGATTTATATGGATATGGATAGACAGTCACATGCTCACCCTTTTGTTTTATTACTCCCTTTTATTTTATTACTCTGAATTTTCTATAATAGCTAGATCTCATATTCTTGTAGAATGATGTCTATGACAATTACTTGTTGAAATAGTCCATGATTTAATTATCATTTTGAATTCTGTTTACTCAAAATAATTAATGTGAAAGTTTTTTTATAATTGTATGTGCATGTCTAGTCATCACAAGTACTTTTGCATGGGTTATTATGTTTTTTATTAACCTATATATGAATGACCCTAGTAGATTCTAGAGTTGGGCCATATGCATCTTCAATGAGACTTTTTAACGAGGGTAGATCCTTTCTTGTATCTATCAAGTCATTGGTCGTAAAATGGTTCCCCTTATTCCTATCGTCACTATCAAACTCTACATTCATGTTCTGACTATCTTACAAAACCTAATAATGAGAGGAGGATCTAACTAATGGCTTTTATAGATCAACTATGCTACCATTATTGGTTCCCATACCAATATGAAAGGCCTGGAATCTGCATTAATTCCTAAAAAAACTTGCCATTAAGATTGTGAAATGGACTATGAGTTTTCACTACTCAATCATCACTAAATATATATTGCATAGAGAAAAAAGTAGAACATAAGATAAGACAGCACGTGATGACCTTGGATCTATCTTCTTTTTTCTTATCCTCATCTCTACTTATGGTCATTGACTATAGTCCATGCTCATGTTTTATCAAAGGAACCATCATTCATGATGAAATATATTTGAAATAAACCAGTACGCAATCCAAATGTTATGGAAATGGGTACCTAAATGACTCATATTGGCAATATCCAATACGTACAAGTATCATATTTTCAAGTTATTAAGTGAAGGGACCCAATTAGTATAAAGCATAAGAAATAATATATTAGTATCTTTGCATGCCACATTAATTTTATATCATGATAAGCTTTGGGCCTTTTGTTGATAAAAATGGATGCATAAAAACATACCAGATAACGAGAGAGTGATAAACACACAATAAATAAGAACGCAAGATATACATGGTTCAACCAAGATGGGCTACTCCACAGGTGGTTGCAAATTCTTCATTAGAACAAATTAGGTTATAAATGATAGACATTCATATAGGCACAAACTTATCCAAGATGGGATACTCCACAAGTGGCTGCAAATTCTTCATTAGAAAAAATTAGGTTATAAATGATAGACATTCATATAGGCACAAACTTATAGTAACAAATAACCTGATGCTTGAAACGTAATCCAGATGACCTTATGTGTAGGCCTGAATTACTGACTCCTAGTACAAGATGGACAATCGACAAAAGTAGCTCACTGGTTGACCTGCGTCGAAGATAAACGAGGCATCGTGCCGAGTGGGATGTCAAAAAGCATCAGTAGGGGAGCATTCCACGAAGTGCCCGAAGTCACAGAAGGACTCATGAGTAATTTGATTCCAGAAATTCATTTTGGTTTAGGGCATTTACCACACACAGCCCCCGGTAACATCCTAATATTATGGATCTTACACACCTATTATTCCATTCATTTCCTTTAGTATTCAAAACTTTGAAATATTATATCCAATATTTACTTGCACTATAGATCCTTCCTCTTGTTAGTATTAATTTCACACATTCTTGTAATAAAATAACAAGTGTTGAACCATACTACTTTTCCATTGGTTGTGAAGATTCGATAGTCATTAATATCCTGGATGATATAAGAACATTGATTTATCATGCAAAGAAAACCATCGGTTTATCAATAGATCTGAGAGCCTCAAATCTATCTCTTTTTTCCAACAACTAATAGATTCCATATAACAAAATTAACCAATAGTTGGACCATTTTGAAGACCTAGGGCTTAAATGGTAGCCATCAACCAATGGCTTACCTACTTCAGCAACCAACGATGTTGAAGACCTAGACTTTTCATTGGTCTTTGTAGATCAATGAAGAGTCTACACCCTCAAAAAATTGAACAACTTTTGGAGTCCACTGATAAAATTCTAGACAGGTAATCACTTATGACATCCATGTCATCTCCCATCAATGAATCCACAACACTTCCAACCAACAAAAGAGAAGCTAGCTCTCACTGATGAGACCATCGATTTAACCCTTCATATATGGCTCCACTGCCACCATACTCCTATGAAAAGGCTCCACTAGAAAAAGAAAAATTGATGACGCTTTTGTTCTCGCACGCCAATGGAGATACATTAACTCATTCATTATTGACAAAAGTCTTATTGAACCCACAACCGCCTAGATTACTTGGGTATGTACCTCAAGGAATAGGCTCTGATACTTGGATATACAGACCTCTGGTGCCTTTGTCATGCTCCATTCCCTGTAAGTTGGGTCCCAATCCTTCAAAGAAGGCACATTTTCTATAGTGACAAAGTGTTTCCCAATTCCATTTCCATCATCAATATTCATCTATTGGTATGGACGAGAGTCTCATCCCATTAGTGTCTACTCCCTAAGGTGTTTGTGCTCCTTCTTGGATAGAAGGAGTATTGACGAGTCCTTCACCACCATCACTGTCGTCATTTGCATTGAAGAGGAGGTCTTCATTGAGATTCAATACCCCTATGGCTACTATTATGTTTTGATGTTTTTTTCTTCCTTACTTTGTTCATATCCATAATTTGTTTTCTTATGGATATGGCCTTCATTTCTTGTAAATCAGTTGTGTCACTTGTAATATGAGTTTTTAGACTCATTAACTTGGGTTGGGAGTAGCCACTTAGGCCCTCCCAATATCTAAATATTCATATTCCATTGAATTTATATATTACTAGTAATATTTACCTCCCTACTCTTGTTCTTGAATTAAATGCTAGCATTATAAGCTACTATCTTGTGATGTTTGGTTTCTAATGCATGGAACTAGTAGTATTAGATCATATATGGAGTAAAAGAGTGGTGCATATGCACAAAATTGTTGTATGACTAGAGCTAATTATCATTGTTTGTATGTTTCGAATTTTTGTTTGTTATAACTCAATCTCAAGAGAAGAGAGAATAGATAGTAATAGATTGATTAATCATAAACTACTCTATGGGTATACAATGTGTATGGGTGTTTGTAAGTTTATAAGTTTGTTTGGTTGGTGAGACCCAATTCAAATTGTATCCAAATTATTGAAATCAAACAAAAAGATTACAACTTGTTTTATTTAGTTAATTTAGCTATCAGTTACTTTTCTTTCTTGTTCTTGTTGGTTACTTTGCTCCGTATGGAACACTAAACTTACTCTTCATCTAACTTAGATAACCTAAGAGTTTAATCTCTGAATAGTTTCTCACCCTTTTTTGTGTATTGAAACATCTTATTACTGAAGACCTTTTATTATTGTTGTGGGCATCTAACGTATCAAGCTATAAATTTAAAGTATGATTACCCCTGAACCATCTTTGACACTAATCGTAGGTGATAAAATTCTGACGTCATTATCAGGGACAAGGAAATTGACAACTACTAAGGACTAGAGGTTTACTTAGACTTCATTTGTTATTTAGTCTAGCAATAGACTTAGTTGCACACACTTTGAACCATTTTCACTATAATATGAAAGATTGGTTGTGTGTCTATTATCTTACCTTGACTCATGTAAAAAAATTCATGTACTCAATGTGAACTGACTCTCTCATAAAAAAAGAGAATACATGCATGCACAAGGAAATGGAAATGGAGATGGTAATTTTAAAAGCCCACCAATTATCTTACTAGAGGTGAAATTGGAAAAAAACTATCATCGGCCATCTCTTCATTCCTTAGTAGTTTATTGTCCTAATGAGACAAGACAGAATGAGTTACTTCTGAGGGTCAACATGGATACCATTGAGTTGAATCTAATGTCCATATCCATAGTTCAAAATCAAACCTTTGGAGGGAACTCCACAGAGAACAACCCTTATCATCACATTGATGCCTTCAAGAATGTTTGTGACACCTTAAAGATTAATATGGTTTTGTTGACCCAATAGTTATATATTGTCCATGTGTTGATGATGACTTAATCATTCCACTCATGTGCATCTATTTGAGATCAATTTTAAGTATTAGGTGCCTTAAGAGAATTGGATTTAGCAAACCTAATTTGCCGAAAAATAAGTCAAATTCAACACAAGTGCAAGAATTGAATAATATATAGTATCTCTATTAAGATCATGTTTTAAATCATTTATGTTGAATGTATTACTTGTAGCTTAATGGAAATTTTAGATTACTTAAATTAATGTTTATACACTTTCTGGGTATATGCCATAAGACTTCATAGGGAGGCTTGTTGAGCGAGTTTCCCTCTCATGTAACTCGACCAACAGCCATTTTGGGCTTTTGACATAACCTATTGTAGGTCGAGTTTCTCCTAGTACAACTTAACTAATAGCTAGCATAAGAAAGTCTAATACATTCTCCGGCCGAGTTTCTTATCTGTTAGAAACTCGACCGACAATTGTCATTGGCGAGACAATGAGCCTTGTCGGCCGAGTTATCAAAAAGGTAACTCGATCAACAAAACTATCTTGGAAAGTTATAAAAAGTGTATCTAGACATTTAGTCTGTTGCAAACTTCAAAAATAGATCTATTTCTACACCCAAAATTGCTATTATTCAATCCAAGTGTCTCCACTAGATAGTAGGAAACCTCAACGATAAACCCTTATACTTCATTCCAAGCTTTCCTTCTATGCTCCCTTGCTATAGTTGAGTGATTGTGCATACAAGAGCTCCTAATCTCCCTCAATCTTGATTACTCCTCTACATCCAATCAGAGTTAGTTAGGATTTTTTTAAAGAGTTACTCCATTGTACTATTGTCAAAGCCCTCCACTCTCCTTCCCAATCTATATCTCTCAACTTGGTGATTTGAAGATGACTTTCTTCAATAAGAAGGTGGTGAATAAAAGGCTAAAGATCTTCTACAAGAATGGGTAAGTCCTTGAAGAAGCATAAATTCTTGGTAGGTGGATAGGTAAGGACTTTGTAATGGTTAATGGATCCTAGATTTGAAAAATAATGCTAGTTTAGTCCTTGTTCTTAGAAAGGGTAGTCTCTTATTATAACTCTTTGTGTGGAATATAAAGAGTGTAACAAGCTTAAAAATCCTAGAGATTGAACCCTCTAGGTAGTGTATGTACATCTCCTAGTTTGGAGGTTGGAACTAGTATAAATATTAGTCTTCTTTAGTGTTTGATTGGTCTCTCTCTCCCTTGATTTTTATACTAGAAATACCTTTTTATAATATCTTGAATGTAAGATCCAAAAATTTGGTAATTTTACATTCTATGATTTTGAATTTAATAATAATGAATTGGGATTCTTATTAAGACTATCAGAGTAATAATTAGAGTTATGTTTGTTGGATCTAAAGGCTCTAGAGGGGGGTGAATATAGCTACAAAATTTTTCACAAAAAGATTTGACCTTAAAATTATATCAATTAGGAGCAATAGCGTAATGGCAATTTGAAGTCCTATCTAACAATCATAGCAAGGATGAGAGAGATTGATAGCAAGCACTTGACAAAAGGATGTAGAGTGGTTCCACACTTCACACTAGAAGTGAGTCAGTCCACTACCTAAAGAGGTCAACCTCTAGGACTTTGCAAGTGCTTTTCTCTATTATATCACCATAGAGATTTACAGTAATATAACACCAAAGGACTTACCCATCCAACCATAAGAAGATCTTCTACCTTAACAAGGAACTTACCCACTTAGCTTGAATCTTCAACCTTCACCTAGGTCTTACCCATTCAAGCTCAAGTCTTCCGCCTTGAAGGACTTTGCTTCTCCTCTTGGATCTTCATCCTTTTCCTTCTCCTTCACCTAGAGAAGATCACCACCTCTTCATCAACCTTGAAGAGGATCAGCTACAGCTCCGTCTTCACTCGATGGAGCTTACTTTAGCTTTTCTTCATGAGAGAAGGGGATAGGGAAGTAGTGGAAGATTGAGAGATTTACGTGCACAAAGGTGGAGCCCTCTTACAATAATCCTAACTCACTCACAAATCATGAAATTAAGTGTAAACTAGAGAGAGAAAGGGGCTCAAGGGTTGGTAGCACACTCAACTATAGCAAGGACCTTGTGTGTAGTGAATGAGCAACCTAGGAATGAACTCCAAGTGGTCCTATTTATAGCGGGGGGTGCTCCCTTGAGTTAAGGAACACTTAGGGTCAAATTATAGCCATTTTTCTCAAGGTAATGGATCTATTTTCGTCTAAACAAGTCACCAACATTTAGAATCACTTTTTATGTATTTTCCATACAGTACATTCGGTCGAGTTTCAATAAAGGTAACTCGACCGATCGAATAAAAGACAAACCCAATTTTCAAACTATCGGTTGAGTTTGCCTTGGGAAACTTGACCAATAAGTTAAAATCACATTTGGTCAGTAAGCCATTCAGTCGAGTTCTGTGAATGTACAACTCGACCGATGCAGACATCAAAAAATTGATCCAAGGGATCGGTCGAGATTGAAAATTGACTGATCAATAGCATGTGATCAATTTTATAAAGTGATTAAAAAGTGATTAAACTTGGTACTAAGTGTCCCACATATTTTTCTCATCTTAGTTACAAGTCATATCATCAATACAAGTGATTACAAAATTCTTTTAAGGTCGTTTGAAGCCATTTCTTTATTAGCACACTTGCATTGCATTTGACTTGAACTATGACAAGCTAGGGCTTATGTAAATTGATTCTTTTCATGTACCTAAAACCTGAGATCAATCATGAATACACATATCAGATACATATGAATGGAATGGTTGAGTCATTATCAAAATATGGACAATGTATAACCTCTAGGTCAACAATGTTATCATTAGTATGATTCATTTATAATAGGGATGATCAACCTAATCCCTAGACTTAGATTAAGTATTTAATTTAAGTAGTTAATGTCTTGTTGAGCATATGAGACACTATAATGACCAAAGCCTAAATTTCATGATTAATATTATAATCAAGCTCATGAACCCTTTAGATAGCCCATGGTATGATCCATGGGCCTGGGGACCCTTTCCAAGCCCATTGGGATAAATTAGGGTTTACAGATAAGTCCTTAAGAGAATAATGATAAATTTGATACTTCATTCTCATGATAAATATCCAAAATATTTTACTTAATAGATAATAGTAGTATTAGATAATGGGAGAATTTCTAGATAACTATAAGATATTTTGTGGCATAGATAATTTGTTAAGTAATTATCTAGGAATTTCTTAGAAGCCAAGATTTGGATAACTAATAGTTGAGTCAAGGAATTATCTATTTTCCCATGGAAAATAACAATAATAATAGTCTTATCCTAATTTTGGGACTAAAACCTTGTATAATTAATTATATGAAATGAAGTTTTATCTAAAAGGAAAAAATAATGGTAGAGTCCTCCTAGAATCGAACTATGGACCTGAGTACAATAAGAGGCATGACCATTCCCCTCACCCATGTAGCCCAGTTCTCATAGGGAATAGAGTCATGATGGCTCTCAGACTCCTCAACACTCCTCTTGTCCATGATATCACCTGATGGTGATGTCATCATACTCAGGGGCGTATCTGAAGCTAACCAACCCCTAGATTATTGTCATCCCCTCACAATGAGATAAATCCCAAATTTGTTGCTATACAAAATCTACTAGTTGTGACAATTATCGTGACTCGTCGCAACCCTACATTCCTATATACGGACCACTCATAGATTCTTCAAAACCTCAGAATCTCCATACCACCCTAAGTGCACTCAAATACCCCTTAACCCTCCGCCAAGATAGGTCGTCATCTTTGGCAGCACATGCTACTTTAGGACAGGGATGTCAGCCACCCCAGGGCATAGAAATGGTATTGATAGGTGTGTGATGATGTTGCGTATCTCTCCCCACATTCAAAGTTGAAGACATATTTGGTAAATATTCATATTTTCCTATTATATGCATATGCATTAGCCATGGAAGTCTAACCTTAGGTCCATTCATCTAGCCATCATCCAAATGGATCAATGGGCCAAATAAGTCCAGCTAGACCCTGTGGAGCTATTGTGATCTTCACACAGCCCTTTTGTAGTCAGGAGGAGAAAGTCAACTGCCATGTTGACGTTTCCATGGTGCAAGGGATCTACTTCAACAAAGAAAAAGCAATCCATCTAGCCATATGACCAAAATACCCTAGTATATATGACATATCTATGTCACTACATATGGGAAACTGTGTCTTTTTGTCAGTTACCACACATGTGTGGTGTCTCTAAGCCAATATGGCATTGGGACATTTTTCAGACTGTCCTGCATGGATAAAATTAGATAATGTTCATATAACTAACATGGCTTTCTCTGTTTGGCCCATATAGGTTTGTTTTGCAATTGATCTAGTAATTTATTGGTAGCTCGTATGATAATGAACCTATATATGATTTTTTTCTCAAAAAAGCATGTAGAATATGAATAAAATGAACTCAAAGCCTGAATATGATAATGGTTCCAAAAGTATAGGGGATACATGAATCTAATGCGATTAGTACACTAAAACGCTAGATTTGATTAATATATTTATTATATCAGTAATATGTCTATTTTGCACTATAAATTGATATGTCTGCAAATACTGAGGATTCATGGTGATGATGATAGTGATGATGAATATATAGAGGTTTTAGGTCAATATTCATATACATGTGCAATTAGGGTTTAGAATAAATTTTTATAGCTTAATATGATGCTAACCTACATAATCACATCTACGTGTTCATAACGACATGTTATAATCAATCTAAGACTCATGGATTACGTTGATATACATGCATATGTTTCTAGTTAGAAAATGTGTTTAATGGATGTTAATAACGAGAATATTATTTGAAAACCCTAGATCTTGTGTTGATATCATGATTAATGGATGTAACCTGATCTAGTATGATATCATGATGATATAATGATTGATACACGAATTAGGGTTACCCCTAATGTCAAGTTAGGGCTTGTAACCTTATAACACGCAATAAGGTAATATTAGGGTTTCAAGCATGACCCTAATGTTCAACCCTAAGATAATTGTAGACCCTGATCAAAGTCATGTTAGGTCAAATTAGAACATCTTGTTGATTGATTGGATGTACCTTTGCTTATTGGACTAGAAGGTTATACTACATGGTTGTTCAAAAAGGTGTGTGGTTACGCATATGAATACTTGGATTATCTAATTCTAAAGTTTACTAAGGTTTCTCAAAGATTGTATGATGAATAGTTGGATTCCTATTTAATTATGTTCAACTATAATGCCACTATGAGCTATGATATTTTAAACCTTAGGATATACTGATCAAGGGGTAATGAACATAAGTTCAATGATGGATAATGATTAAACCTAAGACGGTAGACCAAGTGTGGGTTATAATATCTAAAGCAAAATACAATTTTATATGTGCATCTATTTGATGGTTGACAATATATGGTGTTACCATATATGCACAATTTTGTATGCACCCCATGTACACAATATAGAAATACACTGATCCATTTTTTGTCAATGTTTTAGGTTAACTTCAATCTATTAGTTGAAGACATGAAGAATCAAGGATTGAAGATATTAAAGATAAGTTCAAGGAGGATTAGCTAGTTAGTTTGGTATTTCTTCTCATATGTATAATTTCGTTCTAATATATTTATGTAACTCCTTAGAGGAGCTTGTTATACAATCTTGTAAACATTATTGGTTCAAATCAATGGAAATTTATTATTATTATTTATTATTTGTTAAATTTGATCCTAGAAATTAGAGTAAAGATCCTCGGATTTAAGGTCTTATCTTAACCGAGGGACACTTAGAAGTGGGGGTTGCTACATTGAAGGTATAATAAAAAAATTCAAGTGGTTTTAGCTCTATTCACCCCATGTCCAGATCCCATAGATCCAACAAGTGGTATAAGAAAAGGTGGCTTCTCCATGCGTCCACCTATGTTCGATGGTACTAACTTCCTATATTAGAAAAGGAGGATGCAATCCTACATTCAAGGCATGAGTTTAATATGTGTAAGGTGGTTGGCTTTCCCTGTACTGAGTCGGAAGGAGAAGTGGCAACTGGGAATGAGTCAATCATGAAGAAGGCCCAACTAAATTCTAGAGATATGAGCATAATCTACTCTACCCTCAGTCCAACCGAATTCTACCAGATTTCTACTTGGGACACATCCCATGAGATTTGGAACAAGATTTGCATCACCTATGAAGGCACTAAGCAAGTCAAAGAAAGCAAGACATATATGCTTAATGGTCTCCTTGAAGGATACAAGATGGGAAAGAAGGAAAGTGCGGCTGAAATGCACTCAAGGCTCAACACCATTGTCAATGGCCATGGTTCCTTAGGTCACACCATGGAATAAGGAAAGATCAACTCAAGTATTCTTATATCTCTTCCTTGTTGGAGGAAAAAAAAGGAGGATACCATAGAAGAATCAAAGTCTCTCTCCAACATTCCTATTAAAGAGCTCATAGGAAATCTTCGAGCATATGAAAAGAGACTTGACAAGAAAGAGGAAAAAGAAAAAGAAAAAGAAAAAGAAAAAGAGTCCAAGAGAAAGGAGGTTGCCTTCAAATCCCAAGTTGAATATATTGTAAAATAGCCAAGTTCCTCCATCCTCAAGTGAAGATGACTCCCATATTGATCTTGAAGCTCACTACTCTGAAGGAAAGCACTTCAAGGATAAACCCTCCTCCTCTATTCCTAGATGGTATGAGTCAATTCAAAAGGGGCACTTCAAGAATGAAAGCCCAAAAGTCAAGAAATACCTCAACCAGAGAAGCCATAGGAAGGAGGACTACCACAAGGAGGGTAGATTCAAGAAGAAGGAAAAGAAAGAAAGAAAAGTCAAAGATGCAGTCCATGTCACTTGCGAAGAGTCGTACTCAAGTGATTCTAGTTCAAATGAAGATGAATGACACATGGCCCTCATGACCAGTAGAAATGATGAAGTAAATGAGATAACTGAAATAAATCTCAATGAACACCCTAAAGATGCTCTTATTGATATGGTTCATATTTTGTATTCTTCTTATTCAAAATTTAAGTCTAAGAAGAAGAGATTAGGAAAAATAATTGATGACTTGTATACTAGAATGAAAGTGCTTGAATAAAATGAGAAAGCTTACAATGGTAGAATATAATATTTACAAGAGAAATTTCTTGATCTTAAACTCCAATATAATGGTGTAGAAGCTGAGAAGGGTTTTTTCTTAAGAGAATTGATGGTCTTAAAGAATAAAACCAAACTTATATTGATGAGCTTGTATTTCTTAGAAATAAAAATGATATACTTCTTGATAAAGTTAATAATATAGAATCTAGACCTATTTTTCTAGTAAAGAAGTATCCAATATTACGCTTGAAAATGATTCCTATCCAGTTAAATCCCTCTATTTGGAGACTGACTTATTTCATGCTCAAGATGATATTGCTAGTCTCTCTTTTAATGCTATTACTCTTAGTGATGATAACCGTATGCTTAGATCTTCCTTGCAAAAATTCTTAAAAGTGAATAAATCCCTAAATGAAGTCTTAGAACACTCTACTCAACAAGTGGGTAGTAGTGGTTTGGGATATGAGGGACTCCCAAAGAGTAAGGGAAAGGATAAGAAAAAGAGCACAAGACCTCCAATATACTATGGAGAGACTTAAGACTCTAAGGCATCATGGGCTTCTACTCATTGTAAAAGTGATGTTCATTACTCTAGTTTTTGTCCTTATAAGAAGAAGGGGACCAACTTAAACATAAAATTGGTCCCCAAGATAGCCCTAGATCCCAATGTTTGAATTGGGCATTGGCCTCTCCCTTTATTGTAGGAAAAAGAAAAATGGATTGTTGATAGTGGTTGCTCCAAGCACATGACTGGTGAGAAGAGCCACTTCAATGCCACTATAAGAAGCAAATGATGTTTGATGACTTTTGGGGATAACAAGAAGAGTAAAGTGATAGGGGAGGGTGATGTAAGTGATCCACTGTGCATAAAGAATTTTTTTATTTTATAGGGTCTACATCATAATTTAATTAGTGTTAGTCAACTTTGTGATAATAGTTATCTTGTTCTCTTTACATCACTAGAATGATTGCTTATATATTTCATCACTTACAATGTCATATATAAGGGAACTAGAATCAGAAATATTTATACAATTGTTTAACTCTCTTAATACTATTATTGTAAATTCCTTGTTGTAGATAAAAATGATATATATGTGTGGCATCATAGGCTTGCTCATGTATGTATGCATCAATTGAAGAATTTGAGAAAAAAGGAATTGGTCAAAGGACTTCCAAAATTGGACTTTTAGAAGGGCGAGGAATGCCAACCTTGCATATAAGGGAAGCAAACCAAATACTCCTTTAAATCCAAAGGGGTCGTTAGCACCAAAATAGATCTTGAGCTTCTTCACATTGATTTATTTGGACCCATGATAACTCAAATGCTTTGTGGTAGCAAGTATTGCTTAGTGATTGTAGATAGTTCCTCTCATTTTATGGGTGAGGGAGAGTCTGAAAATGATTTAATTGAAAGATTTTGTGAAGAATCTAGTTACATATACAACTTTTCTTTCCCCTGTATACCTCAAAAGAATTGGGTTTTAGAGAGTAGTATAGATCCTTTCAAGAAATGTCTAGGACAATGCTCTTGGAGTATGACACTCCCAAGACGTTTTGGGCCAAAATAGTTAACATTGTTTCTTTTGTTCAAAACTAGGTTTTCGCACATCCTTCTGTTAAGAAAATCTCGTAAGTTATGGTGAGGTAGAAAACCTTCCATTGACTTCTTTCATATTTTTTTGTTTTCCATGCTTTATTTTAAACACCAAACATTCTCTTGACAAGTTTGATGCAAAATCATATAAGATTTTTTTTCTTGTCTATGGCACTACTAGTAGAGCATATAGAATCTTTAATATTTAATTGTCTAAAATATAAGCATCTATCAATGTTAGATATGTTGGAACTAACCCCACTATTTTACAAGAATAATATTTATGATAATGTTCTACATGAGGTGACTCCTAACTTTAAAGAACTAGACATTAACAAGACAGGTAAAGAGGTGGCTGAAGTTGAATGCACAAAACAAGATGAATAGAAGGATACGACTCCCTACTTTACAAAGGATCATCCAAAAGAGCTCATTGTAGGCAATCCCTTTGAAAGAGTGAAGTTGTAGGTTGCTTTCAACAAAGAACAAGTCAATAGTACCTGTTGGATAAATTGGATATTATGATAAATCCCTTTGTTTCGATGATGACAAACATTTCATTCTTATTAATCTAACGAGCTACTTGAGTGTGCAGGACTAAGATGGATGGCAAAGCAACTAGGGAAAATCCACAAGCTAAAATGTTTATATTTTAATGCAATGTAATCAATGTTGTAAAACTTGTACAAATATATAATGTACAAGTACTTAGAATTGCATGTAAATCAAGCGTTAGATTTTCCCTAGCCAAACACCATAGTTAGACATGTCATCCCATTTTATTAGGATCACCTTTGCACACTCACACATATAATTAATGCTTAAATTGAAACCTTGAAACAGGATCATTCTCGGTCGACAAACTCCTTGACCGAGACACTCTCGGTCGACCATCTTCTCGACCGAGAAAGATCCAAAGTAGCCGTTAGACACAACAGACAAGTTAGTTGGTAGTTGAAGAAAGACGTTGCAAATCACTTGTTCCAGAGAGCCTGTCGGTCGACAAAACTTCGACCGAGTAGGTGTCTCGGTCGACCATTTGTCGACCGAGATGGTCTCTGACAGCAAGTGCAGAATAAATTAATTAGCCGTTGTTAAAGCAACAACTTTGTACCTAACGGCTAGTTAAGCACTTAGAAACCCCTAGAAGTTGTCTAGAATGTCCTTAAGCATACTTAGGCCATTCCTATAAATAGGACAAGCCATAGGACACTAGAATTCACTTGTTACACTTGAGAATACACTTGAGCATACTTGAGCAATCTTTTGCAAGCAAATTTGAGCACTGTGATCATTGGCCTACATTCTCCTTAGCTCAATCTCGTGTCCTATAGGCTAGATTCTCCTACCCACAGCAATCACAAGTTCACATACTTGGCTAGGAGATCTTACGCTTGATCTAGGCATATCAAGCCTCAGGCTTAAAGGATAAGTTGTAATTTCCTTTTCCTTTCTTGTTCCTGTTTATCTTTTGTACTCTCCTTGCTACTCCTAGGGTTGGAGGCTGCGGATTGGAGAGGGTTGACTTCTCAGGTGGAGAAGGGGACTTCAAGCTACTTCAAGAAGTCTATCGCAAGGGAAGCTACTTCAGAAGGCTGGTGCAACGGGAGTTGGTGCATCTACTTCAAGGGAAGGCTGCTTCAAGGTTGGCGATTACTTCTAGGTGAAGGCTGCTTGAAGGGTTTAGGAAAAGAGATTGTATTTTATGTAAATTCCTTGAAGAGGTAATAAAATAAATTTCTTTTCAAATCTCGGTTGGGTAAGCAACCGGGTAGTGGATTGACGGCTATAGTATTTGCTATAGTTGGAACCACTCTAAACCTTGTGTCTCCTTGTCCAATATTTTCATTGTGGTTGTTTGAGTTCAATAATTGTTAAATTATCTATAAAACTCTATTCACCCCCCCTCTAGTAGTTTTCAATTGGTATCAGAGCAGGCTTCAAGGAACCCTAACCAGGTCTTGAAGAATGGAGGGAAATGGTGAAAAGTGCTTGGACGGAACCACTACATGCTGCAATTGGTGTTTAGGAACAAACCACAAAACAACCGGATGCCCATGGAGATCAAAGGAAGAGGACAAGCACAAAGAATGCTTTATTGCTACAACTAGTGAAGAAGAAGAAGAGGTAAGTCTTTTTGATTTATCTAAAGAAGAACTAGTTGCTATTATTGAAGAAACACATAATAAATATGTTGAGTGCAAAAAGAAATTAAAGAAATCAAACAAGGAAAATGATGATCTAAATGTTAAACTTCTTGCTCTTGCATCTGAAAATGAGGATCTTAAAGAGGGAAATAAATTTTCTAATCTTAAGTTAAAATCTATGGAAGCCGATTGCAAGCTCCTTTCTGTTGAAAATTCAAACTTACAGACTCAAGTAAACGATCTTCAAAAACAACCATTATTATGCACCCATATAGATTATGACACTATTGTTAAAGAAAGAAATTTATTGTAATCCAATCTAGACCAAGCAAAAATAGACATTAAGAAAAGAATGGATGAGATTGCCTAGCTACAACAACAAGTTCGTAGTTTGAATAACCATGGCATTCTTGATCAAATTCTAGATAATCCCTATCAACAAATTGGGAGAAGGGGACTAGGTTACAAGCCTAAAGAAAAATCTCATCAACAACCTAGTCAGAGAAAGTCACAAACCCAATCTATATATGTACCTAAAAGGACATCCTCACCCAATGACAACATAGGACACAACCATAGAAAAAGATATGAAGTTGACTCAATATGTTGTCATTACTGTTTGCGCCTTGGTCACTATTCATTTTCATGTCCTTATAAGAGAAAAGATGTAGAGTTAGTTTGGGTTCCAAAACCTCCAAACTAAATGAACAAAATCAAAGTTGAGATATGACCAATGACATTAGTTGCATATTTCTATGTCTATCTCAACTCTACATAATTACAAATATAAATGAAATTGATATTAGTTTGTTCCCTAAATGATTTAAAGTCTAAGTCAAATGAAAAAGAAAATTCCTATTTTTCATATAATTTTTCGTAAAAATATTTTCTGGTCTATTCATATACTAATGGAATTATCATTGTATGCTTTATACCATGCTTTCATCATTGGGTGCGCATAGAAAATTGTTTGCAAGCCAGCAAAATAACTTATCAGTTATATGTTATTGCTTGCCACAAAATCTCTAACTCAGTATTTTTGAAATAATTATGTCTCCAATTAAGTAGTATGCTTCAACTTGATATTTAAATTTTATGCAGATATTAGACTCAATATATTCAAATCTGAAAAATATCTGCAAAATTTGCCTCTTGGTCAAAATAAAACTTGACTAAGGGGCGCTATGGTCGTATTCAAGGGTGACCTAAAATAAGCTTCGACAAAAAATTGCTTATTTTGGAAATTCTCTCTTTGGACCTAATCTTAATATAAATTTTTCTTGAAAATTAAATCATTTGTTATCATTTAAAGCCTTAAATTATTCCAATATTACTCCCTTAGAATATCCATATATATGCTCTACAAAAATGATCTACCATTTGCATTTAAAAATCAGCTTTAAAAGATGTACTCAGTAAGTCTGTCGGTCGACGAATTCGTCGACCGAGAATGTTTCTGGAGAACTGTTTTGTCATTTGTCAATTTAGCCACAATTTTAATAGTTGCCTGTTTTAATTATTACTCCCCTTATTTGTTATGCTCTACAATAATGAACTTATAATCCATAATTTTTGAAGATGTCTCATATGCAAAAAAAAAAATACTTTGACCATTTGATTGAAGAAGCTTACAAAAACATTGTAACCACCATGTGTAGCTGGACATTTTCCTTGATTATAAAGCAATTTATGAATTTATTCAAAGTAGTATCTTGTACTTGAAGGAACTCTCTACCCAAAACAGGGCTTAACATCCCTTGCATTTGGATGGAGACATTTTTATGTACTCTAAAGCTTCGAGGATTCTCATTTAATTTAGGGCTTAACATCCTTTGATAAATGAGAAATCAATATATATTCATCATATGCTTATGGGAATCTCATATCATTTCAAGGCTTAACATCCTTTGCAAATGATTGAGAAACAAATTGTGGATAAATTAGACAAAAATCCATGTTTCTAATAGGATATCTATTTAAGGGGGAGCATAATATTAAGGGGGAGAAGAAAAATATTCAACTTGGATATCTTTTTGAAATGACAAAGGGGGAGAAAGAATATAAAAATCAAAAATATAAATGAGTTTCATAACATCTTGGCCAACACTCACTTGCAAAACATAGATGGCTACAAAAGGTAATTTTCAGGTATAAAACTCACATGCTTTATATTTACTTCTTTCATATTTAGGAAATGTTTGTCATCTTCAAAAAGGGGGAGATTGTTGGATAAATTGGATATTATGATAAATCCCTTTGTTTCGATGATGACAAACATTTCATTCTTATTAATCTAACGAGCTACTTGAGTGTGCAGGACTAAGATGGATGGCAAAGCAACTAGGGAAAATCCACAAGCTAAAATGTTTATATTTTCATGCAATGTAATCAATGTTGTAAAACTTGTACAAATATATAATGTACAAGTACTTAGAATTGCATGTAAATCAAGCGTTAGATTTTCCCTAGCCAAACACCATAGTTAGACATGTCATCCCATTTTATTAGGATCACCTTTGCACACTCACACATATAATTAATGCTTAAATTGAAACCTTGAAACAGGATCATTCTCGGTCGACAAACTCCTCGACCGAGACACTCTCGGTCGACCATCTTCTCGACCGAGAAAGATCCAAAGTAGCCGTTAGACACAACAGACAAGTTAGTTGGTAGTTGAAGAAAGACGTTGCAAATCACTTGTTCCAGAGAGCCTGTCGGTCGACAAAACTTCGACCGAGTAGGTGTCTCGGTCGACCATTTGTCGACCGAGATGGTCTCTGATAGCAACTGCAGAATAAATTAATTAGTCGTTGTTAAAGCAACAACTTTGTACCTAACGGCTAGTTAAGCACTTAGAAACCCCTAGAAGTTGTCTAGAACGTCCTTAAGCATACTTAGGCCATTCCTATAAATAGGACAAGCCATAGGACACTAGAATTCACTTGTTACACTTGAGAATACACTTGAGCATACTTGAGCAATCTTTTGCAAGCAAATTTTAGCACTGTGATCATTGGCCTACATTCTCCTTAGCTCAATCTCGTGTCCTATAGGCTAGATTCTCCTACCCACAGCAATCACAAGTTCACATACTTGGCTAGGAGATCTTACGCTTGATCTAGGCATATCAAGCCTCGGGCTTAAAGGATAAGTTGTAATTTCCTTTTCCTTTCTTGTTCCTATTTATCTTTTGTACTCTCCTTGCTACTCCTAGGGTTGGAGGCTGCGGATTGGAGAGGGTTGACTTCTCAGGTGGAGAAGGGGACTTCAAGCTACTTCAAGAAGGCTATCGCAAGGGAAGCTACTTCAGAAGGCTGGTGCAACGGGAGTTGGTGCATCTACTTCAAGGGAAGGCTGCTTCAAGGTTGGCGATTACTTCTAGGTGAAGGCTGCTTGAAGGGTTTAGGAAAAGAGATTGTATTTTATGTAAATTCCTTGAAGAGGTAATAAAATAAATTTCTTTTCAAATCCCGGTTGTGTAAGCAACCGGGTAGTGGATTGACGGCTATAGTATTTGCTATAGTTGGAACCACTCTAAACCTTGTGTCTCCTTGTCCAATATTTTCATTGTGGTTGTTTGAGTTCAATAATTGTTAAATTATCTATAAAAATCTATTCACCCCCCTCTAGTAGTTTTCAGTACCTTCATCTAACAACTTGTGCCGAAGTAAACTATTGAGGATGATGAGTGGATACTAGCAATGCAAGAAGAACTTGAGCATTTTGAAAACAACAAGGTGTGGACTTTAGTGTCAAGACCAAAGGATATAAATATCATTGGCACAAATTGGATCTATAGGAATAAGTTTTATGAAAGTGGTAAAGTGGTAAGAAACAAGACAAGGTTAGTAGATCAAGATTCCAATCAATAGGAGGTATTGATTTATTCTCTTGTTGCTAGACATGAATCTATAGAGCTACTTGCCTTCACTAGTCATAAAAGTTTCTTGATTTATCAAATGGATGTTAAAAGTACATTTCTAAATAGATGTCAAGAGGAGGAAGTCTTTGTGGCTCAACCTCTTGGCTTTGAACATGACAAGATTACAAATCATGTTTATCTATTACAAAAGGCCATTTATAGACTCAAACAAGTCCCTAGAGCTTGGTATGAGAAATTAAGGAACTTTTTAATTGATAATGGCTATATCATGGGAAAAGTTGAGTCTGCTCTCTTTTTTGGAAACACACTTATAACAATTTATTAATCATTCAAATTAATGTTTATGATATTATATTTGATAGTAATCTTTGCAATGAGTTTACTTCCCTCATGTAGAGTGAAATTGAAATGAGCATGATGTAGAGCTTAATTTTTTCCTTGGGTTCCAAATCAAGCAAACACAATATGGGAACTTCATCAACCAAATCAAGTGCACAAGTGAACTCTAGAAATACTTTGGGATGGAGAATGCAAACCCAATTGATACTCCCATGTCCACCACCGCCAAACTTGACAAGGATAAAGAAGGTGAAAAGGTAGATGAGATGCTCTATGGAGGTATGATTGGTGGATTATTATATCTAACTGCCTCTAGACCGGACATCATGTTTAGTGTTGGATTGTGTGATGTATTTCAATCAAGTCCTATAAAATCCTATCATGTATCTATTAGGAGGATTTTGAGATATCTACAAAAAACTCAAATCTTGGAATGTGGTATCCTAAGTCAAGGGACTTTACTCTTACAACCTATAGTCATGTGGATTATGTTAGGTGCTTAGTTCATAAAAAATGTACAAATGGCACTTGCTTCCTTCTAGGACCATGTTTAGTTTCTTGGTTTTATAAGAAGCAAAACCAAGTTGTTCTATGAAATACTAAAGTTGGATATATTTTTATTGATAGTTATTGTGCCTAAGTTCTTTGGATGAAGTAAATAGTAACACCCCTATCTTGGGTTATGCTTAAACCTAGATGTTTTACTTAATAAAGGTGATTATATTCTTTATCTTATCCCTTGAAAAGTAATTAAGGCTCAAGAGGAACTTATATTTCAATTTTAGTCCTTTTTGAATAATGTTGAAATAATGTTCTACTTATTTTGGACTAAAATGCAAATTACCCAAGTTGAGGGGTTAAATTGCACATTGTGTGTGGAAAAATGTTCCTCATATGTTGAAGCATCATAGGAGTGAGTATGATGCAGTTGTATGGCTTCTAAAAGCCTGAATAACAAGAAAGAGCTTGTCTGTTGAGCAATGTTGTGCATTAAAAACCAATTTTGGTGTAATGTGCACTTTACCCAAAACTTAGGGTTCAATATGTAAAATGCCACTTCAAGAGGGTTCCTTATGATTCTTGGCATCATGTAGAGAAAATAATTTGAGTGGGGCACCTCATTTGAATCATTTTGGAAGAGAGAGAATCTTGATATTAAAATAATCAAGATTTAAGCATAATTGGAACTTTACTTCAAATTAATGCAAAAAAATAAATATGTGAATCAAAGTGCCTTCAACCAAAACGGTAATGGTTGAAATTAGATAATGTTGGACGAGCATGTGCCTTTCAAAGGAAATGGAAATATCTACGTGAGTGGAGAACCCACTCACATTAAGAAAACAAAAAGAAATATCCACTAGCTTATAGATATTATTATTATATGATTTAAGGTGCTTAATTTTCTTTTCCTTAATTCAAGGATAATGAAGAGTAGTTCGAAGGAGGGGAAGATGTCTTTGCATGCAATGAATTGATGGGGGAGAGGTGGCACCAATTTTGGAATTAAAAGGATTTTATAAAATATTTTCTCTCTCATTGAATCTCTTATAAAAACACCTTTTATGACTCAATTGAGAAGCATTTTTCGAAACAACTTCCACTCTTTGCTTGAAAAATGGCCAAGGGAGCTTTGTAGGATCAGGAGGACGACCCCCAACCTGTTGGTAAGCTCCATGATCTCTTTTCACCTTGATTCCATGGTAGAAATCGAAAATCAATACATGATTTCTTCTCATCTCCATTCCATTTTCAATTCTAGCCATTCCTTTTCACTCAAAGCTTAAGGATGAGCTTGGGATAGTGAAAGGCGTTTCTTTCACCATTAAAGACGTGGAGGCTTAAGCTTTGAAGCTCAATTGAAGGTGGGTTATATAACTTGAACCCTTGAACTTTGTTATAGATTCCATATCTTTATCAATTGTTGATTCCTTCTTTATTCCCAAAATTTTATTTGGTTGATTGATGCAATCACCATGAAAATCATAGAAAGATTCGTGGGTTTATAGCTTGATGATGATGACATCATCATAAGCACACACCTCCACAAATATCTATTGCAAACGGTTTCATAATTTTAGTCCAATCAGTTTCACCAAACCATTTGGAGGTTTGGGTTCCAAACCATTTGGAGTGGTTAAACGAATTGAGGGGGTTGACCATTTGAAGGGGGTTGCTGATGTGTTGAATATTGATCTAATATATTTAATTGATTAGTTTCTAAAGGTTCTATGATTGGATAATCTACCAATTGCAAATCCTAATCGGGTTGAGTGCTAAAATTCTCAATTTATTGGTTTAATTTTTGGGTTGACTAACCCAAGGGTCACCCAAACGATCTCAAGACCGTTTGGAGGTCAACCAAGACCATTTTGAAGTCTATGATGAAGTATGATTGGTTGGTTGAAGATCCACTGATATCAAATTGCAATACACTCAATAGCTAAATTGATGATCGATTCAATGATGCAAACCCTAATTGATTTTCACAAATTTCAATAAAGGTTTGAGTCAAATGGTCTCAAGATCGTTTGGAGGTCATCCAAACGGCCTCATGACCATTTGAGGTTAGGTCATGTCATGGCTTGATGACGATCCAATGATTTCAATTTAACTAGTTCCACAATGTCAAACATTGATGGTTCCTCCATTTCAAAACCCTAATTGATGGTTTCTTGATTATAAACCCTAGTTCAATTGGGTTCAAAACCCTAATTGAAGATCCAATTTAAGGGTGATTCAATGATTCAATTGAAGAAAAAATCAGTGGTTCAATTGATAGATGGTTTAATGATTGAAATCCTGAATTGATAAAGTGATGGAAGACCTTTTTGGTCCATTCAATTTTGAGAGAGTTTGGACCAAACCGTTTGGAGATCCCAGTGGTTTCAAGTGTAAATTATCCATACGGTTTCATTATTGTTTTGCTTAAACGGATTCAAATCATTCAAGGTCTGAGTGACCAAGACCGTTTGGAGTCTAAGTGACCAAGACAATTTGAGGTTCAAATTGGTCAAACCAATTGGACACCTAATATGATTAAAGGTCAGTTAGCTACGTGATTGATAATGATGTAGTCCAAAGGTAATTATAATGGTTAACCCTAATCGTGTGTACTTAAATGAAGAAGAGAGAGGAATGCTTATATAATTAAGCCCTAATCCTCTCATTACGAATAAAATATGTAATTAGGGTTTGATCCATAATAATGAGATCATGAAACCCTAATTGAAAAAATTATTGAGCCATGATCTTAATTTAAGGCAAAGCTGAGTGAAACCCTAATCTGGGTGATGATGTAACCCTAATTTGATGGGAATTGTGCGTCCTAACCCAAATTTGGGCAATTGGGTGTGAGAACCCTTACTTGGATGTGAGTAGTAAATCCTAATCCCTAAAATAGGGTAAAGGTATATGAAACACTAGTACAGGGTAATGCTATGTGAAGCCCTAACACTGGGTGATGTGATGTGAAACCCTAATTTCAAGTAATGCTATGTGAAACCCTGATATAGAAGGATGTTATGTGAAACCCAAATGTCAAAAGATGTTATGTGAACCCTATTCCTAATAATGGAATAGTAACTAATATATTGATAAGTGAAATACCTAAAGAGGTTGATAATGGAAATCTTTATATTAATAGTTCCTAACTCAAAGATGAGTCCATATCATTGGAAATGGTTGTATATTCTAAATAAGTGACTTATGACCAAAACACTACATGATAAATGTGATGAGTTGATGCATAAAGTATTAGGATGGGAAATACCCTAATACAAGCTAAGTGGATGAATTCAAGTAAGATAAAGGTGAGGAGGGAAGTGATACATCAAGACATGATAGATATCACATCCATCACCTTAAGATTTATACACCTTGATGTATTTTAAATCCAAAATATTTGGATGAGTGACACATGAAGTGTGTCATGACAATTGTTATATTATGAAGTAATGCACTTTGATAAGTGTAGGCTAACATACCTTAAGAAAGGGTTAAGCCAAGTTAATAAAGTATGATGTAATCATATTCTGGTAAAGTTGAGAGAGGAACTCATATCCTGTGTGATAATTCATTTAATGATAAATGATGAGAATAAATAAGCATGATTAAATGCTTATGTTATCAATGTTGGATCCTAAGCTATGCGAAGCAATGAAATAGGACTTGATCATTAATAATATGATCATGAGAACCTAAATGGTTATTTATGGAAAACCTTAATGGAGGGTGATGATATGCAAGAAAAATCCTAACCCTAAAAAGGGAATAATGGTATTACTTTGTGTTGCATGGTACTGATATATAAAGGATATAATTGTTATCATGAGTACTAATCATGTAGGTATGTTGAGATGATGAGCATAGCCAGGTATGGGCTATGATGCTATGTATATTGAAAATGTTTTATAGGCCTTATAAGCCTTCATATGCTTTGTTTCTTAGTGAGAGGTAACCTGAAATTAATGAGCCATGTGTGCCATATGATGTTTTAATTATTGAAATTGTTTATGGGCTTCATAAGCCATAATATGCCTTGTTGCCTATTAAGGGGTAACAAGAGGTGATATGAACCTTGTGAACTATGTGCAATGCTTGTGTAGCAAGTATCATGATTACCTTGGTCAGATGACCTGAAGGTATTAAGTTACCTGTTAAGTGGTAACAAGTATTCTATGATGAACTAGAGGTTTGAATACCCATATTCTATAATCATGATGATGAATTTGTTAAGAAATGGAAATGTACCTGATGAGATGAGGGATTAAAATCCCAATAATGAAGAGGAGTTCGAAGGAGGGTAATATGGATTTTCATGCAAGGATTTTATAAAATATTTTCTCTCTCATTGAATCTCTTATAAAAACACCTTTTACAACTCAATTGAGAGGCTTTTTTTTAACCACTTCCACTCTTTGCTTGAAAACTACCAAGGGAGCTTTTGAGGATCGGGAGGACGACCCCCAACCTGTTGGTAAGCTCTATGATCTCTTTTCACCTTGATTCCATGGTAGAAATCGAAAATCAATACATGATTTCTTCTTATCTCCGTTCCATCTTCAATTCTAGCCATTCCTTTTCACTCAAAGCTTAAGGACGAGCTTGGGATAGTGAAATTTGTTTCTTTCACCATTAAATACGTGGAGGTTGAAGCTTTTAATCTCAATTGAAGGTGGGTTATATAACTTGAACCCTTGAACTTTGTTATTGATTCCATATCTTTATCAATTGTTGATTCCTTCTTTATTCCCAAAATTTTATTTGGTTGAATCATAGAAAGCTTCGTGGGTTTATAGCTTGATGATTATGACATCATCATAAGCACACACCTCCACAAATGTCTATTGCAAACGGTTTCATAATTTTGGTCCAATTGGTTTCACCAAACCGTTTGGAGACCAAACGGTTTGCAAACCGTTTGGAGGTTTGGGTTCCAAACCGTTTGGAGTGGTTGACCGAATGGAGGGGGTTGACCATTTGAGGGGGGTTGCTGATGTTTTGAATAATGATCTAATATATTTAATTGATTGGATTCTAAAGGTTCTATGATTGCATAATCTACCAATTGCAAACCCTAATCGGGTTGAGTGCTGAAATTCTCAATTGATTGATTTAATTTTTGGGTTGACTAACCCAAACGGTCTCAAGACCATTTGGGGGTCACCCAAATGGTCTCAAGACCATTTAGCGGTCAACCATGACCGTTTGAAATTCTATAATGAAGTATGATTGGTTGGTTGAAGATCCAGTGATATCAAATTGAAACAGAATCAATAGCTAAATTGATGATCGATTCAATGATGCAAACCCTAATTGATTTTCACAAATTTCAATAAAGGTTTGAGTCAAACGGTCTCAAGACCATTTGGAGGTCATCCAAACGACCTCAAGACCTTTTGAGGTCAGGTCATGTCATGGTTTGATGATGATCTAATGATTTCAATTGAACTAGTTCCACAATGTCAACCATTGATGGTTCCTCGATTTCAAAACCCTAATTGATGGTTTCTTGATTATAAACCCTAGTTAAATTGGGTTCAAAACCCTAATTGAAGGTCTAGTTGAAGGATGATTCAATGGTTCAATTGAAGAATAAATCAGTGGTCCAATTGATAGATGGTTTAATGATTGAAATCCGGAATTGATAAAGTGATGGAAGACCTTTTAGGTCCATTCGGTTTTGAGAGAGTTTTGACCAAACGGTCTTAAGACCATTTGAGTCCAAATGGTCTCAAGACCGTTTGGGATCAAATGGTCTTAAGACCATTTGAGACCAAACGGTCTCAAACCGTTTGGAGACCCAAGTGGTTTCAAGTGTAAATTATCCATATGGCTTCATTATTGTTTTGCTTAAACAGTTTCAAACCATTCAAGGTCTGAGTGACCAAGACCGTTTGGAGTCTAAGTGACCAAGACTATTTGAGGTTCAAATTGGTCAAACCAATTGGACACCTAATATGATTAAAGGTCAGTTAGCTACTTGATTGATAATGATGTAGTCCAAAGGTGATTATAATGGTTAACCCTAACTGTGTGTACTTAAATGAAGAGCTGACCTAGATCAATCTTGGAGTACTTAACATCCTAGAGAGGATGAGAGAGAGAAGGAGAGAGAGGAATGCTTATATAATTAAGCCCTAATCCTCTCATTATGAATAAAATATGTAATTATGGTTTGATCCATAATAATGAGATCATGATACCCTAATTGAAAAAATAATTGAGCTGTGATCTTAATTTAGGGCAAAGCTGAGTGAAACCCTAATCTGGGTGATGATGTAACCCTAATTTGATGGGAATTGTGCGTCCTAACCCAAATTTGGGCAATTGGGTGTGATAAACCTTACTTGGACGTGAGTAGTAAATCCTAATCCCTAAAATAGGGTAAAGGTATATGAAACCCTAGTATAGGGTAATGCTATGTGAAGCCCTAACACTAGGTGATGTGATGTGAAACCCTAATTTTAGGTAATGCTTTGTGAAACCCTGATATAGAAGGATGTTATGTGAAACCCAAATGTGGAAAGATGTTATGTGAACCCTATTCCTAATAATGGAATAGTAACTAATATATTGATAAGTGAAATACCTAAAGAGGTTGATAATGGAAATCTTTATATTAATAGTTCCTAACTCAAAGATGAGTCCATATCATTGGCAATGGTTATATATTCTAAATAAGTGACTTATGACCAATACACTACATGATAAATGTGATGAGTTGATGCATAAAGTATTAGGATGGGAAATACCCTAATACAAGCTAAGTGGATGAATTCAAGTAAGATAAAGGTGAGGAGGGAAGTGATACATCAAGACATGATAGATATCACATCTAGCACCTTAAGATTTATACACCTTGATGTATTTTAAATCCAAAATATTTGGATGAGTGACACATGAAGTGTGTCATGACAATTGTTATATTATGAAGTAATGCACTTTGATAAGTGTAGGCTAACATACCTTAAGAAAGGGTTAAGCCAAGTTAATAAAGTATGATGTAATCATATTCAAGTAAAGTTGAGAGAGGAACTCATATCCTGTGTGATAATTCATTTAATGATAAATGATGAGAATAAATAAGCATGATTAAATGCTTATGTTATCAATGTTGGCTCCTAAGCTATGTGAAGCAATGAAATAGGACTTGATCATTAATAATATGATCATGAGAACCTAAATAGTTATTTATGGAAAACCTTAATGGAGGGTGATGATATGTAAGAAAAATCCTAACCCTAAAAAGGGAATAATGGTATTACTCTGTGTTGCATGGTACTGATATATAATGGATATAATTGTTATCATGAGTACTAATCATGCAAGTATGTTGAGATGATGAGCATATCCAGGTATGGGCTATGATGCTATGTATATTGAAAATGTTTTATAGGCCTTATAAGCCTTCATATGCTTTGTTGCTTAGTGAAAGGTAACCTGAAATTAATGAGCCCTGTTCCATATGATGTTTTAATTATTGAAATTTTTTATGGGCTTCATAAGCCATAATATGCCTTGTTGCCTATTAAGGGGTAACAAGAGGTGATATGAACCTTGTGAACTATGTGGAATGCTTGTGTAGCAAAAATCATGATTACCTTGGTCAGATGACCTGAAGGTATTAAATTACATGTTAAGTGGTAACAAGTATTCTATGATGAACTAGAAGTTTGAATACCCATATTCTATAATCATGATGATGAATTTGTTAAGAAATGGAAATGTACCTGATGAGATGAGGGATTAAAATCCCAATAATTTGTTAAAAGAGTATGGCTACAGGACATGACTCCATAAAACAATGCCAGGCATTAGCTATGTGATCTAAGCCTGAAGAGAGTATATGTTGCGGCTATAACTATATAGTGAAGATGTCAATATACCCTGGCAAGCTAATTGTAGTTTGACACATGATGTGTAAAGTATAATCAGTTGTGTAGTGTATTTGCATAAAGTTGAAATATGAGAAACATTGGTTGACATTATCCTGCTTAGTATAGAGGATAAATGTTATACATGTTCTTCATATTCCTTATTGGATAAGTGACATGCTGCTCTCTCAGGTAACAACTACAATGCTTTAGATAAGAATAATGTTCTAATCTGTTAAACAATAAATTAACTGATGTTAAACAATTATGATTCCTCTGTTCAGATTTATCTTATTAAACTACAATAATAATGTTTTTGGCGGAGAGTTATATTTCTCGTTGGGGCAATTTACAATTGTCTCACCCCTGTGGGAACCACATTTTTAGGTGGACACGGATGAGGAGGTAGGAATCTTTCAGTAGGTGAAGGACAACAACAGTAGCAACAGGGACAGCAGTGAATTCTCAGGTGGAGACACTAGCTGATATGCCTTGTATAGATGTACATAGAGTCCTATGTGTTGTCTCTGTACTCTCAGGTCCTCGAAGTAGTAGTTAGTGCTTTCGAGATTTTGGCCCAGTGCCTCGAGATTTTATACTTCCTATGTTTAGTATTACAGGGAAGTTGATGCTTGTAATTCTCAGAAAAAGATGATACAGGACATGTACTTGTAAACTAGTATGTAATTAAAATTACTTTAGTTCTTTGTGAAAGAATTTTCCTATGTGTGGACCTCTTTGTAAAATGGTTTTAATTTTTAGTGATTTTCGGTAATCCTCTGCTAGCGAACGCTTTCACTTAAGTAAATTATGTTTTTGTGATCGGTGTTGATGCGATGATTTTGAGTCGCATTTATAGACCTATTTCATATGTGTTTTTTGCTCTAATTACTCATTTTTATGGATAATATTGCATAATTCACTTAATTTGGTCTTTGCCATCATATTATATCAAATCCCCTTTGTTTTACTATTTTGAGCATTATTTATCATCTTATTATAAATTGTGTGGATTTACTTGGGCTTGTTGTGAAATTTCAGGAAAAACAAGTATCTGCTTCCGTCGATACCATCGACGGAAGTCGATACCATCGACCAAGCCACAGGTTGTCAGCCGAGAAGAGAAATACAAAGTCGATACCATCGACACCTAAGTCGATGGCATCGAGATCACTTCATGTTGCTGGCAAAGATGCAGTCGATACCATCGACCAAAGTCGATGCCATCGACACAAGGAGAGCTACAACGTCGCTAGAAAACAAAACCGACGCTACAGGAGTCGATACCATCGACGCCCAAGTCGATGGTATCGAGATCACCACAGGCGCTCAGAATAAAAGAAAGGGAAGCTGCCGCTAATCCGCTGGGTCGATACCATCGACCCGCGTCGATGGTATCGACGCCGGCAGATATGCGTTGGATCTATTTTGATCTCGATCGGACGGTTGTTGTTATTTGACGATCTAATTAGGGACTTATACCTAATGACGGCCGCCCACACGAGATCATGATCTCATTTTTGGATTGCACGAGTGTCGAGGAGGAGAAAAAGGAGAATGGAGGCCGAGAAGCTCATCCCGGGTGATTCGGACGCTGCCGAAGACGATTTCCACCACCGACAGGCGGGGAAGCTCGTGTTTTATGCTAAGGATCCACCGGTTCTTCTCCGTTCAGGGGTTTTCCCATTTATTTCCCGTTTTTCTTATGAATTCCCCAATTTCTACCATGTATTCGTGTGAGATAAACATGAGAGGCTAAAACCCTCAATCTTTAGGACCGGGAGTAGCCCGGGAATGCATTGTATGACATTTTTATATCAATAATTCATATGTTTCTCTCAAATCCGTGGTATAGATTCGTTTTCTCCATTTCTATTGTTATGCTTGATCACCATAATAATAATTTAACACCCTTAATCACTTTGACAGAAGGATTAACGGTTGAAAAGAGACGAATTCTACATTAATCAATAAAACCCTTGACAAAGGAGTTGTAAAATTTATGGTGTGAACTGAGAGACCGTTTTTAATGCGCTTAGTTTAGGGGAATGATTACTACGACGGTGGAATCAACCTAAACCTAAGTAGTGAATTACACCACGACAGTGGGTAATTCTCAATTCAGGCCACTACCCGGATAGAGAGAGAAGTGTGAGGAATTATATGAAACCTAATACAATGTTGACCCGCGGTGAAACCGCCATCCTAAAGATATCCTTTTGAATTGATTAAATTAACCTTTAATCGATTGTTTTCTTTGTTTGATTTTTATTATCTTTTTAATTTGAACAACAAAACCCTACTTTGTTAATCGGTCTAGCTGATTGCGATTGGTTAGTAAAAGTCTCCAATAATTCAGCATATCCCTGTGTTCGACTCGGGCCTCACAAAGGCATGTACTACTCGACGCGTATACTTGCGTTTTAGCGCGTAGTAAAATACACGTCAAGTTTTTGGCGCCGTTGCCGGGGATACGGCGAATTATTGGGACTTTGAGTGCTAAGAGCAGACACTCTAGGCCACATTTTTTTTATTTTAAAACAATTTCAAAAATTCCTTTATTTCTCTATAATTGTGTTGACTCGTTCAAAGCATTGTACTGAACCCCTATTTCCATATTTCAGGTACTTTGCATGGTGCACACACGTAGTCGAGACTACGTGAATCGCACACCTGAGGTTCCATCTGCGGGACCAGAGGACGAGGACTACTACGAGGAGGAACACCAAAGTGATATAAATTCTGAATCTGAGCAAGAACAAGAAGAAGAAATGGCTGAAGCACAGACAATATGGGAGAAGATCAATGCGTCTTCTTCCTCAGCATCAAAGGGGCCTATAAAGAAACAGGGGCTAAACATACCTACATACAAGATCGACCCGGCACTGATTAACTTGGTCAAATCCAACGCATTTCACGGGCTGAAAAATGAAGATCCAGTGGCACACATTAGTCAGTTTGTTGAAAATTGCGATATGGTGAAGATCGACAGGTTCCCGCAAGATGCGTTGTATCTCAAGTTGTTCCCAAGTTCATTGGCAGGAGCAGCGCGAGAGTGGCTTCATAACCTCGACGACGAGTTTGTTGAATCATGGGATCACATGGTAGAGGTTTTCTTCGAGAGGTTCTTCCCTCCTGAGAAGACCAATGATATGATCAGGAAGATTCACAATTTCACCCAACGGGCGGGTGAAACTTATTCTGAGACTTGGGAGCGATTCCAGGTCATGTTGAGGAGATGTCCACATCATGGATTGGACAAGGAAACCCAAGTGAAGATCTTCTACTTTGCTCTCTCCGAGCATGATAGAAGCAACCTGGACTCGGCTGGTTCCGGATTTTTCTTAAATAACACCGATACAAGATGCTGGGAAATACTGAATAATATGGCACGGAAGCAATCTTGGGGAGAAAGAGAACGAGGCACAGTTGAGCAAGCAAGAGTTGCCAGTGAGTCAAAGGCAATGAGAGAGCTGAACGAGAAGATGGATCTTCTTGCAAAGAAGTTGCTGCAGAAGGAAGACAATGAGTCCGAGGATGAGGCTCAGGTCAAGTATATGAGGCAACAGCAAGGGTACAGGAATAACGATTATTCATGGCGGAAGGATAAGAAATTTTCATGGAAGGATCCAAACAATTTTCTACAGGATCCGGACGCCAAGCCTGCACCGGTCACGGAGGACAAGAGCACGGAGTTGCTCAATCAAGTCATCAAGCAAAATCAAGAATTTATGAACACTTTTGGGCAACAAATCAAGCAACAGGGTGAATTTATGAACCAGTTTGGGCAGACTTTGCAGATCCACGGGGCTCAAATGAGAACTATAGAGACTTCCATGGCACAGATGGCAGTCGAGATTGCAAGCTTGAAGAAGCCGGCACATCTGGGTTTTCCGGGGAACACCAATGTTCCCGGGGGAAACCAACAGGCCAAGGCCATCTTATTGAGGAGCGGTAAGAAAGTGTTAAATCCAAGGGCGGATGACACAAGCACACCGCAGGACATAGTTAAAGAAGCAACAGTCAAAGAGCAGCCCGCACCTGTCATAGAGCAAACTGAGGACATAGCTGAAGATGGTAAGGAAGAACAAGACAATGAGGAGGAACCGCAGAAATTAACTCCCTATGTGCCACCTCATCAAAGGGCACATATTGTTCCGGTCCCATATCCCAATAGTGCAAAGGCAAGAAAGGTGGATGCACAGTTTAAGAAATTTCTAGACAGCTTTAGGAAGTTATCAGTGAATATTCCTTTGCTAGAGGTGATTGAACAAATCCCGTCTTATGGGAAGTTTCTCAAAGATGTAATCACCAAGAAGAGAAAGATACCCGACACTGAGGTCGTGGTATTGAAGGAGCAAGTGAGTGCTTTTATTATGGGCACTTTGCCGCCAAAGAGACAGGATCCCAGTTGTTTCAATATTTCTTGCTTTATCGGGAAGTTCAAATTTGGCGAGGCACTTTGTGATTCCGGGGCAAGCATAAATCTGATGCCCCTTTCTACATTCAAGAAACTTGGATTGAAAGAGTCAAGGCCAAGCAACATGACCATCCAATTGGCCGATACTTCTGTGGTGAAACCGTATGGAATCTGTGAGGATGTTTTGGTAAAGGTAGACCGCTTTGTTTTTCCGGCTGATTTCGTCGTTATGGAAATGCAGGACGAGCACGGCAATGAGTTACTACTTGGTCACCCATTCCAAGCTACAGCTGATATGATCTTGGAGATGGGGAGAGGTCGCTTGACCTTGGGCATTGCGGATGATCGCTTTGAGATGGTCATGCCCAATAGCAATGCATCCACTAAAGCAAAAGCACAGTGCAACATGGTGAAGCATGTGGAACACAATATCTCACTTTGTCTTGGGAAGCCATTTTTGGATATGGCTCATGTGATGAGCAGAATAGATAATGGGACCCTAGCAGTGGACCTTATGGAGCAAACTAAAGTTGTCTCTTTATGCAAGGCTGTTGGGTTTCCAAATGATGAGAATGAGGACATTCCACCTTCATGGGAGGATGATGCGATTATTACTTCTGTTTCCGAAGCATATCCGGAATTGCCTTTGGAAGTGTGCTTGCTAAATATCACTTATGATTGGATGCGGAGTACTTCACTCAAGGAGTGCGCCAAGATGCTTCAAATGCTTCCATGTTTCTACACGAGGCACTATGAAGATTTGGGTACACTTCCCCCACCGCTACAATCATCTCTTATTTGCCCACCTGATCTGGAGTTGAAGCCATTGCCCCCGCATCTGAAGTACGTCTTTCTAGCTGAGGAAGACAAGTTACCAGTGATTGTATCTGCATACTTGAGTGCGGATGAGGAGGAGCAACTACTGATAGTGCTCAAGAACCACCGTGGAGCTTTTGGGTGGTCTGTGGCGGACATCAAGGGGATCTCCCCTACACTTTGTCAACACAAGATACGGCTCGAGGAGGGAGCCAAGCCAGTCATACAGCCTCAAAGACGTCTAAATCCAAGCATGATGGAGGTTGTCAAGAAGTCATAAAGCTTCTTGCTGCAGGGATCATTTATGCCATATCCGATTCGACGTGGGTGAGTCCCACACAGGTAGTCCCTAAAAAGGGGGGAATCACTGTCACTACAAATCTTTTGAATGAACCTGTCACCACTCGATTGGTAACCGGGTGGCGTGTTTGCATTGACTACCGCCGATTGAATGCCGCAACTCTTAAAGATCATTTTCCATTGCCATTTATCGATCAGATTTTAGAACGTCTAGCTGGTCGGTCGCATTTTTGTTTTCTAGATGGCTATTCGGGGTACAACCAGATTTCTATTGATCCTTTGGATCAAGAGAAGTCTACGTTTACATGTCCCTATGGGACGTTTGCTTACCGCCGTATGCCGTTTGGTTTATGCAATGCGCCGGCGACTTTTCAACGCTGCATGCTCGCCATATTCTCTGACATGGTGGAGCGGTGTCTTGAAGTTTTCATGGACGACTTCTCAGTGTATGGAGCGTCTTTTGATGAATGCCTTTATAACTTAGATAAGGTATTGCAGCGGTGCGATGACACACACTTGGTCCTCAATTGGGAGAAATGTCACATGATGGTGACGGAAGGAATTGTGCTAGGACACAAGGTGTCTAGCAAGGGTCTTGAGGTAGACCCCGTAAAAATTGAGGTGATTTCTAAGCTACCCCCATCAAATTCTGTAAAAGGGGTGAGAAGCTTTTTAGGACACGCCGAGTTTTATCGGCGATTTATCAAGGATTTTTCAAAAATCGCAAAGCCATTATCGGAATTGTTGGAAAAAGACACAGTTTTTTATTTCAATGAGAAATGTCTTCACACATTCGAGGTTTTGAAGGAAAAGTTGATTTCAGCTCCGGTTGTTCAAACGCCAGATTGGACAAAGCCATTCGAGTTGATGTGTGATGCGTCCGATTATGCTGTGGGAGCTGTTTTGGGGCAAAGGGTAGATAACAAGCCTGCTGTGATTTTCTACACCTCAAAAACGCTTAATGATGCTCAATTGAACTACACAACCACGGAAAAGGAGTTATTGGCCGTCGTGTTCGCCTTTGAAAAATTTCGGCAGTACTTAGTGGGTTCTAAGGTGGTTGTGTGGACTGATCACGCTGCAATAAAGTATTTGATGGAGAAGAAGGATGTGAAGCCTAGACTAATTAGGTGGATTTTGCTCCTACAAGAATTCGATATTGAAATCAAGGACAAGTCGGGAATTGAAAATGTGGTGGCTGACCACTTGTCTAGGTTAGAGAGGGTTGATGAACAAGGTTTGCACATACCCATTACCGAGACCTTTCCCGATGAACAACTTTTAAAAATTGATTCTAAAGAACCATGGTTTGCGGAAATTGTGAATTATTTGGCTTGCGGGATCATCACGGAGGATTGGTCCTATCAAGAGAAAAAGAAATTCTTTCATTTATTGAGATATTATTTTTGGGATGACCCGATTCTCTTGAAGCAGTGCAGGGATGGTATTCTTCGCAGGTGCATGCCGGAGGTGGAGTACGAGAGTGTTCTCCACCACTTTCATGTGTCGCCTACAGGAGGACACCATGCTAGCTCACGGACAGTAGCCAAGGTGTTGGAGAGCGGCCTTTATTGGCCCACTTTGTTCCGGGATGCCTATGATTTTGTTAGGCAATGTGACCCGTGCCAGCGCACAGGTAACATCTCAAGGAGACAAGAAATGCCCCTGAATGTATTTCAGGAAGTTGAGGTATTTGATTTATGGGGCATTGACTTCATGGGACCCTTTGTGTCCTCAAATTCAAATCTTTATATCTTACTTGTTGTAGATTATGTGTCGAAGTGGGTGGAGGCAATCCCCACAAGGACTAATGATTCGAATGTAGTGTGCAGGTTTGTCAAAGAGAACATTTTCTGCAGGTTCGGGATTCCCCGAATGATCATAAGTGACGGAGGCACACATTTTCGAAATCAGAAATTCGTGACACTTTTAAAGAAATATGGGGTCAAGCACAACATCGGCACCCCATATCATCCACATACGCAAGGACAAGTGGAGGTATCAAATAGAGAAATCAAGAAGATTTTAGAAAGGATCGTAGCATCCACAAGGAAGAATTGGAGTGTATTGCTACCGGACGCGCTTTGGGCTTATCGAACGGTGTACAAAACACTTATAGGCACCATGCCTTTTAGGCTGGCATATGGCCAGGCTTGCCACCTTCCGGTGGAATTGGAGCACAAGGCCCATTGGGCGCTAAGAAGGCTGAACTTGCGCTATGATGAGGCCGGGAGAAAAAGGATGTTTGAATTGAATGAATTGGATGAGCTACGCTTGACAGCATATGAGAATGCCCGCATCTACAAGGAGCGCACAAAGCTGATCCACGATCGCCATATTGAGATGCGCACGTTCAAGAAGGGAGACAGCGTTCTATTGTTCAATGCCCGTCTCAAACTGCATCCCGGGAAGCTGAAATCCCGGTGGAGTGGACCCTTCATTGTGGAGGAGGTGAAACCGCACGGAGCGATTCTCGTGCATGATGGAGATGCCACGTTCTTGGTGAACGGGCAACGCTTGAAGTTGTATTTTGGTGAGAATTACAAGAGGAAAGTGAATGAGGTCAAACTCATTTCACTTGTGCATGAATGAGATGAAGGGAAGACGTCTAGCCTAAGACGCTAAAGAAGGGCACTTGTTGGGAGGCAACCCAACCATCGGTACATTAGGATAGTTTAATTTTAGTCATAGATTGCTTTTATTTCGTTTAAATTTTAGTTTAAAAATGATACCTTGATCCGTTTGTTGAATGTGCAGGCACAGGCAGGGTCGATACCATCGACACACTCGTCGATGGTATCAACATGGGTTTAGGTTGACACCAGCAAAAATCGCACTGCGTCGATACTATCGACACCCCCGTCGATGGTATCGACATGGTCACAGATAGGTCGCAATAAAAGTGCCGATGGTATCGACACCCCAGTCGATACCATCGAGATCTCTGGAGATATTCAGACAAATTTTGCTCAGTCAACTCGATACCATCGACGGCCTCGTCGATGGTATCGACATCATCACAGGTTGAATGCAACACAACGGCGGTGTCGCAATAAAAGCAAGTCGATACCATCGACATCCGTCGATGGTATCGACGGACATGTCACCGATCCGCACACAGACATCGACGACGATCGCAACAGCCACGTCAGCGATCCGGGTCCTGCGTCGATACCATCGACTTCCGTCGATGGTATCGACCCGTTAGCAATCCGGCTTTCTCGATCCAACAAACGTCAGCCGTCGATACTCGCGAGGGAGGCGGATACCCGTGAGATGTGTCGATACCATCGACCCGCGTCGATGGTATCGACGGGTCAATAGGGGTGCCGATCAAGCCTATTTAAGGGGACTTGCAACGTCATTTGACGTCACACCTTCACCGAGCAAGTATCCCCCTTTACGCTGAGCACTCCCCCGAGCCCTCCAAGACTGAAGAGAAGCGTCATCGAGCAGAGAATTTCTTCTCCATCTTCACCGAGCTCTTTTCTTCTAATCCCATCTTCTCGCAACCATGGTGCACGCCGCCAGAGAGTCGTCCTCAAGCGCACACCCTATGGAGATCGAGGAGTTCGTTCCTCCCCCAACCGCTTCCATCCCTCGTCCACGCCTAATTCATGCCAACATGGAGGTGAGGAAAGTCTACGAGGAGATAATGAAGGAAAGTTCGAGCCCACCCGGTATGTGGACCGGGGCATGATCCAGGAGTTGGGATTCGAGGCCAACTTGGCCTATGTGCTTCATGGACAAGCACGCCTCACCAACAGAAGCCTACGCCCTGACGAGCTGCAGTACCATGCGGATGGGCAGCCGTTTTTCGGCGAATGGCCCACCTACAAGGAACTGGTGGCGGAGTTCATGGCGTCTCTGGACGTCTGCGTCGTACCAAACGACGTGGTAGCATCGGACCGGGAATGGATCAAGGGAAGGGTGTCCTTCCGACTCTTCAACAACAACTACAATCTCACACTGGTCCAGTTCAATCAAATCTTCAACTGGATCCACTCTCCACATGATCACTGAAGGCCGGACTCCCACACCGACTATGCAAAGATCTTCTCCTAGCTAGTTACAGTGTCGGCGGGGAAGACCGTGAGCTACCACAATGCAGCGGTAGCAGATTTTGAGCACCCGTTCGTCCGGGTCTTGCATAGGATGTTGAGCTTGACATTCTTCGCTCGAAGTGATCTTGCTTTGAGCAAGTTTCAGGAGAGTGACTTGTTCTTCCTTTACGCACTCCTGAAGCGTCAACCATGCAACTGGGGGGCGTTCTGGCTACAGCGCGTCCTGGCGGTGAAAAGGAGCACAAGGAAGGCTCCAATCCATTTTGGTGGTCTTGTCACCAAGTTGGCGCTTTACTTGGGGCTGAACTTTCAGTCCATGACTCCGATCTCTACGAGGAGCAAGGTGAACGTGCAACACTTGCACCGTTCAAACCTCATTCTTCTCCGGGACGGGTTGGCGTACGCTCATTGCCACGTCAACCAAGCTTATCAGGAGAGCTCCCTACCGGACGACGTCTTCAACATAGAGGGCAACAGCACTTCCGGTGGCCAATCATAGCCATCGAGTCCTCCGAGGAAGAAGGCGTAGGTGACGAGCAAGAAGGCGAGGCTGCAGAGGAAGAGGAGGCTTTCACACCTCTTCGAGCACGTGTGGCACCACGGAAGCGTCCTAGGATGCATCCGGGTGCATCTTCATCATCTCAGCCCCCGCCGCCATCACCACAGCACGAGCAGCCAACCGAGGATCCCTATTCCATGCAGGGGATGTACACCATGCTGCAGGACATCCAGCAGACTCAGCAGCAGCACATGGTTATGTATACCGGCATTCATGAGACTACGAGCCGGGTACCTGACAACCAACGGGCTATGTTCGAGAACGAGCGGCTCATCCTCGCCAACCAAGAGCAAATGCACACCCGGTTGCAGCAGATAGAGACGCAACAGGAGCCTTTCTTCGACCATTACTGGAGTCAAGACTACTTTGGAGGCTATCCACAGCCTCCGCCGAGGACCCAATATGATCCAAGCTTCCAGGGGGAGTACCCGTCTTGGGATCCTACGGCACCGCAATACCCACCACCGCCTCCGCAGGATTGATCAGGGTATCACTGTTCCACCCTTAAGTTGGTTTTTGACTATGAGGCCATAGTCGAATTCAAGCTTAGGGGGGTGGCTGGAACAGCTCTATCTTTTATCTTTTCTTTAGTTGTTTTTAGTTTTTGCTTTGTTATTTGTTCTTGCAATTTTAGTTTGTTTAGGATCCACATCTATCTAGTGTAATCGTGGATGTCTTAAAAATTGTCATCTCGCTGTTTTCATGGGAAATTTAAGGGAATTTAAAATTTTCTGTGTCTTTTGGATAGCTTAACTTGGTTGTCCTTTGGGAACTTGTCCTATGAAAATGATTGATTATGTCAACTTTGAAGCAATATGTCACACTCACACCCCCATTGACTCATGAAAAGTGGATAGTAACGGTTGTTTGAGCCTAACCTAATCAAATGGTAATGAGACCTTAATTGGATATAAGAGAAAGAACCCTTTGAACTAATACACATGTCAGTAAGGAGGGACACATGATATTTTTCTAAGGTTCAGTAACTTAATCTTGTGATCATTCCACTTCATATTTTTTCATAATCTACCAAAGAATTGGAAGTAAAGTACAGTTTTAATTCCTTCTTGCGTGCATAGCATGTAGATAGGATTTGTATTGTTATTTTCATACTTTTGCATAAAATGAAAAAAAATGTATAGTGATTCATGCACATTACCTTTAGGTGCATGTCATGTAGTTGCACTCATAACTTTCATGATTTTCACACATAAGTACACCATGTACCTCAGTTTTTCCTAAAAAGTGATCTAAACTTTTCCATACCCTCAAAATAGTACAAAGATTTCCAATCATGAAGGAAATGGACTTATACATGTATCTCTAAGCAATTATGGATATGTGGGCTAAAAGAAAGAAAAAATTCTGGAAATCTGAAAAACAATTTGAGAAAAAAAAGAGAATTTAGAAGGAAGTGGAATAAGAGGGAGAAAGGAACATGATATCACTTGCATAACAAGGAAATTGAGTACATGATGTGGCTTAATTAGATTTCTATCTCTTTTTGAGGTGGAAGGTTAGTGCATGCATCATTCCACCCAATTATAGGCATTAGGGCATTTTTAATGTGCATTCACATCATTTAGGGCATTTTGTTTTATGCATTTTGAAACTGTGTAATACTTCCAAATTCTTCCATGAACCACCCATTCCATCCACCCGTTGCTCGGATTGGTAGGCCACCGTGATTTTCTCCTCACTCATGTTTATCAGGAGAACTGCTTCCATGTAGATGGTAGTTAGGGCGAGCAACGTAGTGTAGGCCATCACAAGATGCACCAATGCTGAATCGGCGAACCTTATTATGTTAACTGCCTTATGTGATAGTGTTTATCGGTTTGAAGGATAATTTTTCTTATTGATGATTATTGTCGCCTGTAGGGTAATTACTGTTCTGTGATTAGGAAAGACCGGTTTGAGAACGTTCAGTGGGAGTCATGTGGAATGTGGGGTGATGTGTTGATTTTTAGTTGACATCTGCAATCCTATTCTAAGGATTAGTTGCTCGAGGGCGAGCAATGTTTAAGCTTAGGGGAGTTTGATGCGATGATCTTGAGTCGCATTTATAGACCTATTTCATATGTGTTTTGTGCTCTAATTACTCATTTTTATGGATAATATTGCATAATTCACTTAATTTGGTCTTTGCCATCATATTATATCAAATCCCCTTTGTTTTACTATTTTGAGCATTATTTATCATCTTATTATAAATTGTGTGGATTTACTTGGGCTTGTTGTGAAATTTCAGGAAAAACAAGTATCTGCTTCCGTCGATACCATCGACAGAAGTCGATACCATCGACCAAGCCACAGGTTGTCAGCCGAGAAGAGCAATACAGAGTCGATACCATCGACACCTAAGTCGATGGCATCGAGATCACTTCATGTTGCTGGCGAAGATGCGGTCGATACCATCGACCAAAGTCGATGCCATCGACACAAGGAGAGCTACAGCGTCGCTAGAAAACAAAACCGATGCTACAGGAGTCGATACCATCGACGCCCAAGTCGATGGTATCGAGATCACCACAGGCACTCAGAATAAAAGAAAGGGAAGCTGCCGCTAATCCGCTGGGTCGATACCATCGACCCGCGTCGATGGTATCGACGCCGGCAGATATGCGTTGGATCTATTTTGATCTCGATCGGATGGCTGTTGTTATTTGACGATCTAATTAGGGACTTATACCTAATGACGGCCGCCCACATGAGATCATGATCTCATTTTTGGATTGCACGAGTGCCGAGGAGGAGAAAAAGGAGAACGGAGGCTGAGAAGCTCATCCCGGGTGATTCGGACGCTGCCGAAGACGATTTCCACCACCGACAGGCGGGGAAGCTCGTGTTTTACGCTAAGGATCCACCGGATCTTCTCCGTTTAGGGGTTTTCCCATTTATTTCCCGTTTTTCTTATGAATTCCCCAATTTCTACCATGTATTCGTGTGAGATAAACATGAGAGGCTAAAACCCTCAATCTTTAGGACCGGGAGTAGCCCGGGAATGCATTGTATGACATTTTTATATCAATAATTCATATTTTTCTCTCAAATCCGTGGTATAGATTCGTTTTCTCCATTTCTATTGTTATGCTTGATCACCATAATAATAATTTAACACCCTTAATCACTTCGACAGAAGGATTAACGGTTGAAAAGAGATGAATTCTACATTAATCAATAAAACCCTTGACAAAGGAGTTGTAAAATTTATGGTGTGAACTGAGAGACCGTTTTTAATGTGCTTAGTTTAGGGGAATGATTACTACGACGGTGGAATCAACCTAAACCTAAGTAGTGAATTACACCACGACAGTGGGTAATTCTCAATTTAGGCCACTACCCGGATAGAGAGAGAAGTGTGAGGAATTATATGAAACCTAATACAATGTTGACCCGCGGTGAAACCGCCATCCTAAAGATATCCTTTTGAATTGATTAAATTAACCTTTAATCGATTGTTTTCTTTGTTTGATTTTTATTATCTTTTTAATTTGAACAACAAAACCCTACTTTGTTAATCGGTCTAGCTGATTGCGATTAGTTAGTAAAAGTCTCCAATAATTCAGCGTATCCCTATGTTCGACTCGGGCCTCACAAAGGCATGTACTACTCGACGCGTATACTTGCGTTTTAGCGCGTAGTAAAATACACGTCAGGTGTGTCACATAAATGCTCCAAGACTTCAATATTTATGTTGCTTCTATTATCTTCTGTGGTAATACTTGTGCAACAAATTTGTCTTATAATTCCATATTGCATAGTAGATCAAAATATATAGAGGTTTGCCATCATTTTCTTTGTGACCACATTGCAAAGAAAGACATATTTATCACTCATGAGGATACAAAAAATCGACTTATGGATATATTCACTAAACCCCTAGTTATAAAGCAATTCTATTTCATTAGATCTACATTGCTTATCACTGTCATTGATGATACTTCTATGTCTCCTAGCAAGAGTGTTCCGATATGCCTATTTTTTATCTACATTAAAAATTATCTACTAATGGTATGCTTAAAATTTCCATATTTAATTGCCTTGTCATTATTGTTTTGAACTTAATCAAAAAATGATTTCTCTCTATGTTATTAACCTAAAATAGTAGACAAAATAATAAATATTTGCTCATATATGTTATATATACTTTATGGGCTTTTTTAGTGCATATACATATGGTTCTTGGACCTTAGAACTCATTTTCTAAGTTTTAGATAGCACCTATTATCGGTTGAGTTTGTCCTGAGGTAACTCAACTAATAGGTCAATTAAGAAATGAATAGTAGTTTAAATTGGAAGAATTACATAACCAAGCAAATTCGGTTGACAACACAGTAGCATGACTAATTAAGGGTTTAGAGGGACAAGTTTTCTCCCTCTCAACTAGATAAACTTGACCGACAACCCTCTTTCTTGTTTGTTCTTCAACCCTAGAATTTCTTCAAGCCTAACCCTAGCCAATTAGCCCCAAATCGCTCCCCTTTCCTCAACCTAGCCCTTTATGTGACCTGAATAATGCTTCTCTTTGTATCTTTGGGTCTACTGCTCCTCTCCATGTGTTCCACCTTTCATGGAATCAAATAGGAGGAAGAGAGGATCCTAAGATGTTACCTCATCCCTCCCTCTATTTGCTTCTTCCAAGAGGTGCTTTTCCATGATGACATTCAATTTATCAATCCCCCAAGCCATTTCTACGTGTGAAGAACTACTCTATTGATCATTGTATCCCTTTTGACCTTTCATAGACTTTAGGATAGAGAACCTTGGCATCAAACACATTTTTCTTGATCAATGTCTTGTACCACTATGTATTAAATGTTCTTCCTTCTCAAATTCTTTCTCTAGTGTAAAAGTCATTCATGAGTTTTATGTGAGTCTCACGTGGAACTCTATACAACACTAGTGCCTCCATCAGACACTATGATTACCCTTTACTTCATGATTGTTGGGATTAGCACCGATCACTAAGGATACTCTAACTTCCTATGTCATTAGATCCCTTCCATTTGACTCTTGGAAAACAACCTATCCCATCATATCGACTTTCTTTACCCTAAGACACTCTGTAAAAGTTTTGACCTTGAAATACCTCTCACTGACATTAATAAGTTCTTAAAGAAACTCGAGATCCCAATGGGAATACAATCTTTCCATCCAAATCCATGCATCATAGTCCTCATTGTAAATTGCAATGTCCATCCCAAAAAAAACACTCTGACATTGTAGAAAACACCATTGTGATCGTGTATTTCCTTGTTAAGAATATTAAGGTCAAGTGGTATTGTTATATCCTTCACCATATGACATTTTTTGACTCGGATAAGAACACCAAGGACTCTTACCCACCAATCCCTAACCTCATTTGTGGCCTTTTTCATGACCTTACTAATTAATCTCTCCTGAGTGATATTAGCTATCCTACTAGTAGGAGAGGTGTCTCTATCACTGAAACCTCAGTGAAAAAGTCCTTAGCTCTTTCACACGTGTTGCTTCCTCTTCTCAGACTAATCATCATACCCAACCTCGAGGTCTGTCTAGACCTGATAGGGCTTCTTTCTCTATATCCATTGAGTCCCTCGTGGGGTCATGGTGTACCAAAATACCTATCATATGCATATGTAAGAACATCTCCACCAAGTCTTGGTTGATATCATGTCCAACATGAACTTGTCATGCCCATCCCCTTATCCACCATATCAGCCATCTTTTTCTTCCACTAACTATACCACCTATGCATATGATGAGTTTTATCCAGCACATCAGTATATGACCTCCACTGCCCACTCTACACGTGTTGCTTGACCTCCCCCTATCTCCTATTACCCTCCTCATAGTCTGACTTAGGTGCTTGCTCTTCTGTCTAGACCTGTCTCACCCACTCTTGTCGATTTTGATGGGGCTTCTATGCCCTCCTCCAAGCAAGTTGTGGTGTTGGTTACCCTTAGCATGACATAGATGCTAAATGGTTCGCTACACATCCATTTGATCCTATGAGTATGTCATGATGGAGGAGAAACAGGATGTTGAGGATGATGAAGGTAATGAGGATGGAGATCAAGATGAAAATGGTGATGAGAATGATGATGAAGTGGATGTTGATGCTACACGCTTCCCCTAACTAGATCCAGATAGTGATGAGGATAATGACCAACTCAGGACAACCCAGATCATGATGATTAGTTCTTAGGTCTTAGAGTGCCTAAGTACTTGGATTTTGCAAGCTTGGCATGTATTACATAGAGCACTTATATATGAAGCTACTTTTTATTTATTTCTATCATTATTTGTTATTTTGGTTTCCATCATGGACTTGATATCTTTTTGTCGTAATCACCACATCATGTACATTAAACTCTATTATTACTACTTATTTTGAAAGTTTAAGTGTATGTACTCTTGTATTTTGGTTATGACTTAATGATATCGGATCTCTCTATTTGGTTTGATATGTCTTGGTGTGTTTTTGTGTGGTTCTTGTGGTTAGATAAGACCTAGCTTAGCTCTTCTATCCCCTCTCTTTTCTATATGACAAAGGGGGACAAATAGCTTGGTTACATATTTAAATTGATCCATTTTGGCATACATTTTTGGTAATGGAAAATTGGTTTCAAAAAGCATATATTTGGTTTGGTTATGTTTTTTGATGAACTAACCATACAGGTAAAAGTAAGCATGAATTAAGGGGGAGGCAATTTCTATTATACATTCATGTATCCCCCTATTTCTCAAAGGTAAAATATTTACATTTTCAATCCTTGTATATATGTTTAGGATTGGCTTGTCATATTCAAAAAGGAGATTGTTTACATAATAGTTATACATTGTCCATATTTTGATGATCATGTAACTATTCCATTATGTATATCTAATATGTCTATTTGAGATCAATTTCAGGTATCAAGTACATCAAGAGGACTTAATTAGCAAACCCTAGTTTGGCAAAAGAACAAGTCAAATTCAACACAAATATAAGAATTAAAGAATAGATAGTATCTCTATTAGAATCATGTTGTAAAACATCTTTTTGAATGTATGATTTGTAACTAAGATTAATGGAAATCTAGAGAACTTAAATTGAATGTTTATACACTTTTTGGGTATATGTCATAAGCCTTTACAAGGAGGCTTGTCGTTGAGTTTCCCTCTCTAGTAACTCAATTGGCATCCATTTTGGGCTTTTGACATAACCTACTAGCAGTCGAGTTTGGTTACAACTCAACCAACAACTAGCACTGGGAAGGCTATTATATTCATTGGATAGTTTCTTATCAATTATAAACTAAACCAACAACTATCATTGGTGAGACAGTGAGCCTTGTCAGTCAAGTTATCCAAAAGGTAACTCAATTGACAATACTATTGTGGAAAGAGATAAAAGTTGTATCTATCCATTTAGAGTTTTGCAAACTTCAAAAATAGATCTATTGCAACCCCCAAACATGGATTGAATTCAATCCAAGTGTCTCTATTGGATAATAGGTGACCTCAACTCTAAAAAGTGGCCCTTGGTTTTCATCTTGAGTTTTCCTTCTATGCCCCCTTTCAATAGTTGAGTGATTGTGCCTCCAAGAGCCCTTGATCTCCCTCAAGCTTGATTACTTCTCTACATCCAATCTGAGTGAGTTAGGGTTTTTGTTGTAGAGTTGCTTCATTATATTATTATCAAATCTCTCCATCATACTTCCCAATCTCTCTCTCTCTCAACTTGGTGATTTGAAGGTGACTTCCTTGAAGAAGGAGGCGGTGAATCAAAGGATGAAGATTGTCTACAAGAATGTGTAAGTCCTTGAATAAGGTAAAAGATTCTTGGTAGGTAGATAGGTAAGACCTTTTTAATGGCTATTATCTCCCTGATTTGAAAAAGAATGCTAGTTTATCCCTTCTTCGTGAAAAGGGTGGTCTTTTTTTGTAACTCTTCTTGTGGAATAGAGTGTAACAAGCTTCAGAATCCTAAAGACTGACCCCTCTAGGTAGTGTATGTACATCTCCTAGTTTGGAGGTTGGAACCATTATAAATCTTAGTCTTCTTTTATGTTTTGGCTATCTCTCTCTTCTTGCTTTCGATATTAGCATTATCTTTTTTGAAAATATCTTAAAGGTCTAATGAATTTTGTCTAAGTGGTTTTAGCTCTATTCACCCCCCATCTAGAGCCAATAGATCCTACAGATTATTCAAGAGGTTGTCTAATATAGTTTCTCCTCTTTGCGGGATAAGGCACTTGCATAGTACCATACTCTAAAATATGGATGTATTCTTGATTGGGTAGTCTTGGCTAATGATTTTGTTACTAAGTTCTTCCAGTCAAGAATAAGATAAATGTAGAAACAAGATTGTTGTCTAACCAAAAACATGTATGATTCCCAAAAGAGAAACCAAGCCTGCCAGAGGGAATGCCCCCATCACAGTTTTAATGAAGGATATCTTATAACTACGTTATACAATGGTCTTACCCAAAGTGAAAGAAAATCCACTAATGCAGTAGCATGAAGTGACTTCATGGAGCATAACTTAGAGCACTCAAAAGAAATCATAGAAAATATAGTTTCATTTCAATCTGGGTGGGACTATGAAAAAGAACCCATTGTAAACTTCTATGTGACAGGAGCCACTTATGATTGGAAGCATAAGAAACCAATACAACCAACTTGACAAGAGAGCCACAAATGTTCATGCTTTGAAGGAAAACAATGTTAAGGGCCAGAATTCTGTATAGATGGTTATGAATTGTCACCCTATGGAGTGATTGGGCATATACTGACTATTGTGTATACACCCATGAAAAAGAAGACAGTGAAGAAGGGTTGGTAGAAAATGTTTCTTATTTTAACTACCAGAGACCAAATCATTGGGGATTTTTATATGGATACACAACTTTGATAGAGAATGCTCACATGCTAAACCCAACCTAACAATCCATTTCCAAACCACCTGGGTTTGGGAGAGGCATCACACCATCTGGTTATACTCGTAAAACCAATTATTAGTATAACAAAAACAAACTTCAGAACTAGAACTAGTGCCAACCTAAACCTAACCTGATAGTTGAGATGTTTACCTTCACAAAAAGGAAAGCCTAGATCAAAGACAATATGAACCAAACTAGCATTAACAATAATAACATATTAAGCTTGATGCAAGGATATATGAGAAGCGTTACTGGGTAGATGTCTGATTTGTAGCAACACAAAAAAATGTTTGATCAACAGCAAGTGGATTTATCTGACCTTATCAAGAACCCTAGTGGGAGAATCCCGTCTAACATGGACTGGTATCCAAGAATTTGTGAAACTGATATGATGGCCATTGTGAGTTCGGGAAGCATTCTTGACTCCACAATTTTTAAAGTTCAACAAGAAAGTATCCCAATTTCTAACCATCAAATAGAAATGATCAAGGTTGAATAAGAGAAAGTACATGCAACTACCCCTAAGAAGATTCCCACAAAGGAGAAAGGCAAGGGGAAGAAATTTGCCAAAGATAAGGAATTGGGGTCTATTGAAGAGGTTTTTTTTCCAATAGATATCGGTATGCTCCTAGGATTCATTTTATGTATAAATTTATCAAGGCTCACTTGAAGAAGAGGCACAAGAAATTTATAGAAGCTATAACAAATGTGCACCTTGCTCATTTTTTATGCTATCGAAGAAATTTCTAACCTATACCTAATTTTTCAAGGACCTTATAATTAAAACAAGGTGAGGAGATCATGTGGAGATTGTCAAAAAAAAAAGAAGATGTTAAGTGTTATTGTGCAAACAATGATGCCCACTAAATAGAAAGATCCACATGCTTTCACAATCTCACTCAATGTTGGAGATAATGAAGAAAGGGAAGGACTTGCATATTTGGGAGTGAGCATAAGCTTGATGCCATTAACACTGGCACAAATACTCAATATGGTACATGGTGAAAACTGAGAGGAGAATCCAATTATCCAACAACACCTTCACAAAACATGTTGTAGTTATGAAGGACATTCCAATTGAAGTTGGAAGATTATTTATTCCATGTGATATTGTTGTCATCAACACGGTTGAAAATCTGTCATGCTTAATGATCTTAGGAAAATCCTACTCGTAACGACCTCACTTTTTAGCATTCCCTAATTAAGAAAAGACCCAAAAAGTTGAAATCCATTACCTAAAATTCTCAAGGATCAATATTTAACCAAATAACAAATAATAGAAAATAATTTCCATTAGATTAAATATTGTTTAAAAGTTATGCAATGATGCCCCTCTAAGGAGTTACATTAATTTCTTTCATTAGAATTGTACATATGAGAAGAAGTATCTATCTAATCCTCCTTTACTTAGATTTAATGCCTTCAAGTAATTTCATTTGGTTTATCATATATGGATATCTTCTAATCTTGCATTTACCTAAAATGGCATGAAACAAAAGCATGGATCATTATATTGATATACTAAGTATGTGGGTGCATGCAAAAATGTGCAAGTAGCTAACAACATATAATCAATGAATTACTTGCAAATAATAACTAGAAATTACATTTGCATATTCTAACCCATGCTATATATGCTCCCTTGGGTCTGATCATTGTCCCTCTGGGGCTTGCGTGCATCACCCCCCTATTCATATCATCCTAGGGTTTAGAATATGAATTTTTCTATATGCGATACTCATAGTGGCATTATAATTGAACATAATGTATATAAACAAACAACACTTTATTTGAAACATCTTCGAGAAACACTTGGCAAACCTTGGCAATCGATATTGTGGGTAGTCATAATTAGAACCACATACCTATTGTAGAACTATAAAAATCTTGCAATCACACTTTAAGCATATTATCCAAGAAAGAAAGCAAATCAAGCAATCAACATTTAATTTGCATGTATGTAAACCCTAAAGTGTCATCATCACACTAATCAGATCAACCCTACTCAGTTCCTAATCTAAGTTTTAGGTTTCCTTGATATCGAGTTATCATTAGAGTTATGCTTTGATAACCCCATTTTGATGAACATTGATCTAATGACTCAATAACCCTAGTTCATATTAAGTGTAAGCATGATTATAAAATCTATCATATTATCACATCACGAACACTTATATCAAATTATGTGCATTAACAATATAGCAAGTTATGACCTTTAAACCCCAATTCTTCATATGCATGATTATTCACATTAGAAATTCTAAGTATCAACATTAGTATCATGATCATACTAGATTACCATTATGTCCAACAATATCAGATAATAGCACAAAAGAAAGGTGTTTAATGCTCTCAACATTTAATAACCAAATCTAGGATTTTTATGTATTAATCACTTACTAATCATGTATCCAAGGCACTTTTAGATTTAGTCTTAGATATAGGATATGAAACAATTTTATTTGTATTCCTCTCATTTTCCAAATTAATTTCATATATAGCTTCATCTTGGTCATAGTTACCATTTAATATTATAATTAAAGCAGATTAACTAATAATGGACCAATAAAAGTCACCACATCATCACATAATACCTTTTTCCATTGCATTTCTCCTCTGGGTTCATGGATCCCTAGCTTGGATCCACCTATCTAGTTTCCTGAATCTGACCTTCCTTCTTCCCCCTGAACAAGTTACCCCAGAGGCAGAGGTCATGCCACATGGACATCGTTGATCGGATGTGATTTATATCACACACTACCCTCAGGTCGGTTCCATCTTCCTTGGTCGAACTCTTGGTGATTCCTTCATGACCCCAATTTCCTTGCTTTCCCCTCCCATGGACCTCCTTCCTCTTTCTGTCAAGATCGATGATAAGAAACTCGCTAGGGTCCTAGTTCCAACCATCATCTTCGCATTGAGAACTGTAGTGGCACCCTAACCCTGGTACTGTCGGGTGAACATCCTCTACTGGTTGTGGCATTATAGAAGCCTTCGGCAGCCTCTTACAGAACCATGTCATAGCACCTAAGCATAGCAGCATGAGAAGGCAGTTCCTCTGAGAGATAGCGATGTTGAGAGGGAAGGTGATGGTGATATGTCGATGTGAGGCATTGATACAGGTGGATGCCGCAGAGGGTATGGCCCACCCTCATTTCTAGTAAGGGACCAATGCATCAATGTAGTATTAGTTTTTGCTAAAGATGCTAACATTAGGAAGAATAAGAATGGAAGAGTGTGGTCGAGAGGGAGTTTTGTGATGACTCCAAGACTCCCCATGGCCACCCAGGCTAGGCACAAGCAACCCGTGAAGTTGAGGGAATCTTGAGCCCTTCTATGGGTTATAGACAGAACCCTAGTGGTTCAAAGGAGGGAGACGATGGAGAAAGAAGGGAAGAGAGTATCCCTCGAGAAAGGTCTAAGCCTATGTATTTATACACTGCTCTACGGGGATCAAACACCGGTCTCATGCCTTCACGATTCATCTCCATTAAGTGCTTTCCCAATTATATTGTTTCCTACCGTCATGTATATGTAGGTTATGCACATGATTGGCAAGTATCACAAGGTAAAGATATTAACATATATCCCTTCCTCTTTCCTTTAAGATAGAAAGTTAATTCTCTTATTCCATAGTACTAATGGTTAGGTGAAGGGAACTAAGTGGAAACTTTGATATAAAAGGGAAATCAATCAATGTCTTTCCCAACTTATATTATAGATTTGGGATTTATTGGGATAACTCCTATATCCAAGACTTATCCTTTATGCAATACCTTAAATCAATTATCATAATCTCATGGAGTGTCCATTTCCTTCCATTTTCTGGAATTTTCTACCTTTTTGTATTTATATTTAAGTATTCCAAAAGTCATATTGAAGTAATATTGTTGGATGTAACAAAACTTATGCTGCCAAACAGGATTAAACAATTACTCTATAAATTGTCTAAAATACCATAAATCTCATTTTCTTTTGGAGACTTACTTATTATTTCATATTTCTATTTTATAAAACAATTCATAAAGCCATTGTTATTTATTTATGCACAAAATCTCTTATTTATGTGTCTTGTGCCCCAAGGACCTATTTCAATGAAAATAGTCTCATGGGCCTCACTTGGGTCATGGGTTGCACCCATACCAAAAAGTGGGTAACATTATTATTCTATCAATAATACTACTGGGGAAATTACTTATCAATTCATTTATATAAATCAATTTCACCAAAATTGAGGATGTTACATTCACCCCTCCTTAAAAGGAATTTTGTTCCCAAAATTCAAACCTAATAAGTTCAAGGTGAATGATAACTCATTTCATTCAGAACTTAGGGTAGCAACCCTTCTTGAATTATCTTTAATAATTTTTATTGATGTGTAGATTCCTCACACTATTAGTAAGATTGGTACTTGAATCCAATTCAAGTACATCCACATCCTTAGTATTCATATGGTATTATCTCTTGTTGATTACACTTTCATTTGTGTTTTCAATATCACCCGATGCCTACCTTTTCATGTAGGCTTCCAACCTATTGTTTGTTTATTTTCACATAAGGGTGACGTAACACCTCAAACCCTATTTCATGTCATTCAACTTTGGATATTCATTCTTGTATGCTAATTTTAAGCATAATATGTGTCTACCCACTCATTACAAGATGAAATAGGCATTTGGTTGTAGCCCAAAAATAAAGTGCATCATTCTAAGAGCAGAAATGGACTATCGACGCATTATCTTAAAATTTAAATTTTTTTTTTAAACATTCTCAACATGACTCTAAATCATACTCACCTTTTTAATCCCATAATATTTTTATATTTCAAAATTCAAGTTCCTTCCTCACCCTTAAGTTTATGCATGACTTCCTTTATGATTTATTCATTACATGATTCCTCATATTGTTTTATATTTACACCTCATGTCTCATTAGCCTTAGTCATTCTCTTAAGGTATATAGGGGTATAGGTACCTTTAGAGTGATCTCATCCTAGCCTCATGGGACTTATGCACTTAGGGAGTTCCTCTCACATTTACCCCTTGGGCCTCATGAACTCATGAAGGTGGCCAATATCCTAACCCATCGGCCTCGAGAAACATTGGATGGCTATCTCATGATTCTATGGTCTCATGTATTTAGAGCATGATCACTTACTAACCTCATAGGTTTTATGTACCTTAAAGATCCCTACTTCACCTAAAGAATGGCTTAGAGCTCTACCCTACCTAGGGTTTATTGACATATTACAACCTAGTAATTTTCGAGCACATTATTCTCTTATGTAATTCTTTAACCCGAATTTCCTTCATCTCTTGGGGTACATATTTTTCACTTTATGTCCCTTCATTGGGCTCATGGCTACCTCCCCTTCCTGAGCTTGGTCTTTCATAGTGGTCTCCTTTTCCTAGCTTGACCTATAAGTGATCTTTCATTCTCAGATTGCTCACTAGCCATTGTAATGACTTCCTCCTAGCTTGGCCTATTGGTGACCTTCCTATCCATACATGATCACCAAACATTGTAATGACTTCCTCTTATATCGGCCTTCATTTCCTAGATTTGCCTATTGGTGACTTTCATATCCCGTCTTGATCACTAGTCATTACAATGACTTTACTTTTTATATCGGCCTTCATATCCCACATTGGTATATTAGTGACCTTCCTAACCCGACTTGATCACATACTTTCAACCACTTCCTTAGTGACTTTCCTTTTGTCCCTTTGAGATGACATACCTGGTTCAAGGATGTATGTTCTTTCATATTTTGTATTATCAATCCTTCATACTTTAGGTGACATTCAACGTTACCTCAATTCCTGAAACTGATTTGTGAACTCACCCTTCTAGGAAATGTCCTAACCTAGGGTGCCTTCTTGACTCACACAAGAAGGTTAGGCTCTCTAGCCACAACCTAATCCCACGGGTTTAGGGTTTTGGCTCCCCCTTAGGTCTATTCCCCTTCTTGGGTTGACCCACACCAGGTTAGAACACCAACCCTAAAAGTTGACTTTTTACGTAATCATTGGTTGCTTATGTTTCTTAAAACCATTTGCATTAATTCCTTGATTCAGATACACTCATGTATGGGAGACTATGTCACCTAATCTCATTTGCATTTGCATTTTATTCCTTTTCACCCTAATTAGGGTTCATATGGGTACTATTACTCTATCACCCACACTACTCCCATTCTCTAGGATTAGGGTTTAGGGTATAGGTAAGGGACTACACAATCTACACCTTGAATCTTAGAGTTTCTATGTCCCTTGATGCACTAGAGTTTTCCTAAACCAACCCTAGTTCCATCAAGGTTTTACCCTTGCAAGGAAAAACCCATAAGCCATTCTTTCTTTACTTTATCATTATTTCCACATTACATGTATATTAATTGGTGGAGGATGCCTTAATCCTGCTTCTTCTTAAAAACCCTAACTTGATATGAGGAGGGAAGTATCTTTTGGGGTTTATTAAGCAAACAAATGAGAAGTGGATGAAGTTAGAGATAAGAAAACTTAGAGGAAGCATTATTTTTAGAAAACTCTAGGTTTTGGTTAGGTCGGTATTGTTGTGGATAAGGGATTCCTTATATACCAACCCCCAAAGCCATGACCTATTCTAGACACCATTACCATCAAGTCATGTCTTAATAAGTCTCCTTATAAATAGATTACATGAAATTGTAAACTACAAATATTATTCAAAAATTTGGGGCTCTGATACCAAATTTAACGACCTCACTTTTCACCATCGCCCAATTAAGGAAAGACCCAAAAGGTTGAGAGTCGTTACCTAAAATTCCCAAGAATCCATATTTAACCAAATAGAAAATAATAGAAAATTATTTTCCATTAAATCAAATATTATATACAAGTTATGTAATGTTGCTCCTCTAAGGAGTTACACGAATTTGTATCATCATAATTGTACATATGAGAAGAAGTATATATCTAATTTTCCTTTATGTTGCTTTAATGCCTTTAGGTAATTTCATCTGGTTTATCATGTCTTGATATCTTATTATCTTACATTTACCTAAAACGACATGAAACAAAAGCACAGATCAGTATATTTCTATATTGTGTACACAGGTACTTGTAAAAGTGTGCAAGTAAGCTATAACATATAATCAATCAATTACTTTCAAAAAATAAAGGGAATTTCATTTGCATATTCTAACCCATGATAGATATGTTCTCTTGGGTGTGATCAATGACCCTCCAGGGCTTGTGTTCATCACTCCTCTATGCATATCATCCTAGGGTTCAAAATATGAAATTTTTCTTTATGTGATACTCATAGTGGCATTATAATTGAACATAATGTAAATAAATAACTAGTCGTTTATTTAAACAATATTTGAGAAACACTCAACAAACATCGACAGTTGATATAGTTGGTAGTCATAATCGTAACCACGTACCTATTGTAGAACCATGTCAATCTTGCAAACATACTTTAAGCATATTATCCAATCAAGCAAGCAAATCAAGCAATCAACATTTAATCTACATGTACGTAAACCCTAAAGTGTCATCATCACATTAATCAGATCAACCCTACTCATGTCCCAATCTAAGGTTTAGCTTTCCTTGATATTAGGTTATCAATAGAGTTATACTTTGATCGCCCAATTCCCATGTTAATTGATCTAATGACTCAAGAGCCCTAGTTCATATTAAATGTAAATCATGATTATCAAATTTATCATGTTATTGCATCATGAACACTTATATCATATTATGAGCATTAAGAACATAGAAAGTAATAATCTTTAAACCCCAATTCTTCATATTCATGATTATTCACATTATAGACCCTAAGTATCATCATTATTATCATGATCATTTTTAGTACCATTATGTCCAACAATATCAGATAATAATCAAAAAGAAAGGTTTTTAATGTTCTCAACATGTTAATAACCAAATCTAGGATTTTTATGTATTGATTACTTACTAATCATGTATCCAAGGCACTTTTACAATTAGGCTCAGATCTAGGGTATGAAACCATTTTATTTGAGTCTTATCATTTTACAGGTCGATTTCATATATAGTTTCATCTTGGTTAGAGTTACCAATTGATTATAATTAAAGTAAGATTAAGCAATAATGGACCAATAGAAAGTCGTCATGTCAGCACTTAATACCTTTTTTCTATTACCTTTCTGTACTGGGCTCGCAGATCCCTGGCTTGTATTCGCCTATCTGGTTGCCTACATCTAACCTTCCTTCTTCCCTTGAAAATGTACAACCCACTTGCATAGGTCACGTAGCATGAATATCACTGACCGGAGTTGATCTGTCTTGCAGACTACCCTCAGGTCAGTTTCATATTCCTCGGTCAGTGTTGTGGTGGTTCCTTCATGACCGCAATCTCCTTGCTTTCCTTTCCCATGGACCTCCTTCCTCTTCCCGTCGAGACTGACAATAGGAAACCCATTAGGGTCCTAATTCCAACCATCATCTTTGCACCAAGAACTGTAGTGGCACCCTGACTTGGTGTTATTAGGAGGCCACCCTCTACTGGTTGTGGGAGTAAATAAGCCTCTAGAAGCATCCTATAGAACCATGACATAGCACCCGCTCATGGAGGCATGAGGAGGTTGTTCCTCTGATAGCTAGCGATGCTGAGCAGGAAGGAGATGGTGTTATCTCGATGTGTAGAAATGATACAAGTAGATGTTGGAGAGGATTTGGCCCACCCTTGTTTCGAGTAGGGAAAAACACATTGATGTAGTATCAATTGTTTTTGAAGATGCTAACATTAGGAAGAAAAATAACAGAAGAGTGTGGCTCAAAGGGTGTTTTGTGATTACTCCAGGACTCCACATGCCCACGTAGGTAGGGTGAAAGTCGCCAAAAAGTGGCAGAATGCTCTCAAAACCAATTAACTTGAGTGAGACAGAGGAGAGTGGAATTTTGTGTGTAGGGGTTAAATCTTGAGATCCATCCCTTCTATGAGTTATAGACTTAACCCTAATCATTCAAAGGAGGAAGACAATGGAAAAAAAAGGGAAGCGGGTATCCCCCAATAAAGGTCTAAGCCTATGTATTTATACAGTGTTCCATGGGGATAAACCATTGGTCTCACAACTTCAAAATTCATCTCCATTAAATGATTTCCCAATTATATTGTTTCCTACCCTCTTGTATATGTAGGTTATTCATGTGATTGGAAAGTATCACAAGGAAGGACATTAACATATGTTGCTTTCTCTTTCCTTTAAGATAAAAAGTTCATTCTTTTATTTTGTAGGCCCAAAGGTCACATGAAGGGAACAAAAGTATAGATTTGGACAATTTGATACAAAAGGGAAATCAATCAATGCATGTCCCAAATTATATTATTGGGATAACTCCTATATCCAAAACTTGTCTTTTATGTTTTACCTTTAAATCAATTACCATAATATCATGAAATGTCCTTTTCCTTCCATTTTCTATAGATCTTTTCGTTTTTGTTATTATCTTTAAGTATTCCAAAAGTAATATTGAAATAATATTATTGGATGCCTCAAAACTTATGTTGCCAAGGTGGATTAGTCAATTACTCAATTAATTATCTATAATACCATTAAGCTTATTTTCTTTTGGAGACTTGCTTATTATTTCATACTTCTATTTTTTTCAACAATTCATAAAGCCATCTTTATTTATTTATGAATAAAGTTTGTTATTTATTTGTCTCGTGCCCCAAGGACCTATTTGAAATGCAATTCTCATGGGCCTCACTTGGGCAATGGGTTGCACCTATGCCACAAAGTGGGTTACATTATTATTCTATCAATAATACTAATGGGGAAATTAATTACCAAATCATTTATATAATTCAATTTCAACAAAATTGAGGATATTACACTCCTTTTCTACTTGAAGAGTGCTAATAGATGTAAAAGAAGAAATTAGTGCGATGAGGATCAGAAATGACCATGTTGAATTCAAAGTCAAAGACACCATGAGAATTCTATCCATGTTTGAGTTTGTATATTTATCAATAGCTACAATCATATTTGTAGTAAAATCCAAGAAGAAAATGCTATATTGGACCCTTTGATGAGGGCCCTAACTAACCTCTGATATTTATGATCTTGAGGTCAAAGAATTACTACAATACTTTGATGTAGAGGGAAATTGAAAGTCAACTAAGGAAATTAAAATTGTTGACTATGCTTCTCCAAAAAGGACTCTTAATGACAAAGAAGACCATGAAAACCTTTAGGCTGAGTTGAATCAACTCCTTGAGGGGCTTCATAATGATTTTTTAGGCAAATAAGAAAGAAATCATGTCATTATAAACTCAAATTTATCTGAAGAACAAAAACAATGACTTCTTCTTTAATTAAAGTTGAGAGGAAGGCAATTGGATACTCTATGGATCACTTAGAGGGATTAAACCCTGCTAACATCATGTATTAGATACATCTAGATAAAATTACTCAACCTCTAGCCCAATGATAATGAAGATGGAACCAAAACTAGTATTAGGCCATTACAAAAGAACTTATAAAGCCATGTGATGCTAGAATTACATGTACCATCAGTGATAGTAAATGGGTAAGTGTTGTCTATGTGGTGCCCAAAAAGGGTGGTATGACTATAGTAGAGGGTGAAAATGGTGATGGAATCAAGTCTAAAACCATAATAGGATGGAGGTAGTGTATTGACTATAGGAAGTTGAACTCATATACCATGTAGGACCACTTCCCTCTACCATTTTTCTTCCACATGCCCAACTGTCTATCCCATCACTCTAAGTTTTGTTATTTTGATGGCTATTTAGGATTCGATCAGGTACTTATCGGCAACAACCCCAACTTTCTCTCTCTCATTCAATTATGTACATTTAAGCTCATAAGATGCTCAATTGCATTCAGTAAATCCCTCATCCTCAATTGGATGGACTTTGAGTCACTATATGCTCAGTTGATGATTTGGATATGACTAAATATCACATTGTGCTTAATTAACTAAAGTTGAGTACCAAATCAGACTTTTGAATTTTTTTCAAATATTGAATACCCTTAGCCTCATCCTTTAGGATTCAAACTTTTTGTGCTATAAATTGAGGAAATTTGTGACATGACAGCAAAAGTTTCAAGCAAACAGAGTTATGTTTCCAAAAAAACACATATCATTTTTTATTTAACCAAGTCAACAAGGCTCGATCAATAGGTTCGCATAGACCCTTAGCCACATATTGCCCCCTATCTGATCTAATGGTAGGGTAATTATCATCTACCTTGTGTTAGGAAAGGTACAATAGCCTTTTCCCTTGGCCAATCCTGACATTCCGACCCCCTCAAAATTGAAGGCACCTTCCTCTTCCTTTCTCTTCCCTCTTTAATTTCCCTCATTATTTGTGTTTTTCCCCTAGAGCTGTACTTTTTCTCTCCTTTCTCCATCTTCAAGTGTTATTCATGTAGGCACTACAGCATTGGGGTTCGAGGACTACTTCTACAACCCATCCCAATGAGTGTTGAGCTTTCGAGGGAGCTTGTAGTGTTGAAGCATGAGGGGTGGCACCCGTCATGGCACTGAGCCCTAGATCCCACCTTCTAAGGTGACCTAGATCCACCATGGTGGGTTTCGTTGCACACAATTTAGAGTCACAAAGGGCAGTGGTAGGTGGTGGTGGTTGCCCACAAATTTCTAGTAGTGTCTTTTGGAGTGGACATCAACATCAGAAAGCCATAGGGGGTGGAGGAAATGTGCATCTAGGTTGGGTCATGTGGCTCATCATCCACAAGCCCAATACCGGTTAGCATTGGCCCATGCCTCCACCCTCAATTCATACCTAGGATCAACATAATATGGTCTAGAATGATCAAATTGACATAAATCTTTGCAAAGTCATTAAAATCACTCCTTTTGATAAAATGGACATATTATATATGATTTTTATCTTGAAAATGATATCTATCCAATGAACCTAATTTCAAGTCATAACTCTATTAGCAACTCATTTTATGATAGAAATGGCATATTTTTTACCCTTTCGTATGATTAATAGTGGTTAATGTGAAAACATAATCTTTTATGACCCTTTTTGTTCTTGTGGTTATATATTAGTAACTTTTGATGAATGATAAGCCAATTTACAACCTTGATCCCATATGTGAAGCATGATATGATCTAATGTCACTTAGATGACCTTATGTAGACTTTAATGCTAAGATCACTAATTTGATACTAAAACTTTATCTTTTGTGCCTCAATTCAATTATGTATTCTCTAAATCAGTTCCCTTTGCTAGATTTGTAATCCAGATTCAAACTTGATCACCCTATGGTGCCTATATGATCTTATGACTTCTATAACTTGAAAATGTGATACTTTTGATGACAGGTCTCAACCCTATGATAATGATGATCTAATTCTCCTCAAATCTATTATATTACCTCAAAATTTGTAGCTTTATATTTCTTTTACCCCTAAATGCTACGCGGACCATTCTTTTTTCCTAGTATGACTAGTTGACTTAATCTTGACATAAAACATGATCTATGTTGCATATCTACATTGAGAGATCTAGTCTTGTGCAAACTTCACCTTAATGATCATCCATATTACATAATGAATTCAAATCAGTAGCTTGAAGGTGTTTGTGACACCTAATCCAAGTGGATCTCATCTACGCTCTATTGATTACTATATTGCATGAATATGACTCAATATGACTAATTTTTACTATGTTGATGCAAAATTCATTTAGCTTGCTAAAATCTTATGAGTTGTCCATTTAAAATCTTGAAACTCTAATCATAAATCCTTGGTTTCATGTGATGTGTCACTCTAAATGCTAAATGAATCTATAAGGCATGATGTAATTGATAATGAACTTTCATGACCTAGTTTGAGACATTGAAACTGATGTTGAAAGAATTGATACCTTGACTTAGGTGACACATCCAACCACCATGTTAATGACTACGATGAACTAATTTTGTTGATTTTAACCCAATTACACTTACTTGTAGTATCAAGATCACTTTTTTGATCTAATTTACAATACATAGTCAAGCATGTTATATATGGCTTTTTAAATCAAATGGTTAATCTTAAGATCTAATCAAGGTACACTTTAGCCTCCTATTGGCCAGGCTAGTGGTATTGAGCTTATTTGTATGTATGTATGTATGTATGTATGTATGTATACTTGAAATGACTAGATATATGTGCACTTTTTTGAGCTATTTGTTCCTTATGATTAGTACATTTGTTTCAATCATGCTATGTTGAACAAACTTGAACTATATTATTAAACTTGTCCATTATACAAACCTTATACATTTGCTTGTATTCTCAGGATAAAGACACAAGGATCGGTGTCCTACTTGAGTTTTCAAGTAAGATTAGATGATGCTAATGGAAAGAGTTCACTCTTACTTTAGTCATGTAATCCCCCACATTGAAATAGGTGTCGTTAGTAGCTTTGGCTTCAATGATCCTCACGGACCCTTCCTGTGGGAAGTTGGTCAATGGCCACATGATCTTGTTTAGTTAAATGGAAATGAACCTAAAATATACTTGCATGTTAAAAGGAAAGTATTTAATATTATTTCTTTCTTTCTTATCATTATATTAAGTTTTTTTCAAGAAATATATGCTAATTTAAACCTACAATTTTATGTCTTTTATAGCGTACTCAGTATAATTATGCTATTGTATACCCATTTTATGATTTTTGGTATCAATTAAATAGTGAATATAACAATTATCATTGCTTCCACTTTATTATGTCATGCAAATGTAATTCATATGGTTTTATATATGAGACTAAGATCCTATGCCAAGTACTAGTTTAACTTGTTTTGATATGCTTTGTTGTTTCTTAGATTGGTTCTTATGTGTTGTTGATTGTACTTTTATTCATGAATATTTTCTAGTATGTTCCATTCTAGAGACAGATGCCCGGGTCTTTTTTCCATTGACTTTCTAGTCATTTGGAGTTTGGATTTAGGCAACAAATGAATCTGTGAAATTGTCCATCTTGATGATCAAGAAACTATGACACTTACCTATTTTTATAGTACTTACGCTTTTAGGGGAATGTTGTTTGGCTTATATGATGCACATGTGACTTTTCAAATGTGCATAACTTCTATCATGGATGATTTACAAAAGATATTTTGGAATTTTTCATGACTTGGTTTTTCTATCTATGGAACTTCTTTTTATAAATGTCTCATAAACCTATCTCTTCTGTTAAAGAGGTGTGCAGAGAAACATCTAGTGCTCAATTGGGAGATGTGTCATTTCATAGTGTAGGGAATAAAGTCTAAGAGAGAGGGATAGAGATTTATTTAAATTAGAAGTTATATACAAACTATAACTTCCCAAGTTGGTAACAGGGATGAGAAGCTTCTTAGGTCATGTTGGATACTACTTACATTTCTTTAAAGACTTACTGAAAACTCCCAAACCCTTATTAAGTTTATTTGTAATGGATGCCACCTTTGGTTTTTATGATAGCTACTTGAAATCCTTTAACACTCTAAAGCAAATTTTGAACCCCAATTTAGGCCTACCATTTGGTTGAGTCTAATGCAAGAGACTATGTTGTTAGAGCTATCTTAGGTTAAAAGAAGGACAACAAACATCATGCAATATTTTACACTAGAAAAGTCTAGATGAAGCTCAAGTGAATTATATTGACATTGAGAAGGAAATGATGGCTATTATTTAGGCCTTCAAAAAGTTTCAATCATACATGGTCAGTTAAAAGGTGATTGTGCACCCCAATCATGGGGATATCAAGTATCTCATGACAAAGAAATATATGAAGCAAAGACGCTGGAGATGGGCACTCCATTTGCAAGAGTTTAATCACAAACATCAATAAAATGGGATCAACAAGTGCTTTAGCTGACCATTTATCTACAATCCAATTGGAATAATACCATCTTTACCTATCAACGATAGTTATCCCGATGAGTTTTTTATGCTAGACAAATTTATTGATCCATTAGTAACATGGTATGCAGATTAATATAATTATATATCTTGTCGATAGCTACTTTGTGATGTTAGATACAATGAGAAGTAGAAGCTCTTTTTGGTATGACCCACTTCTATTTAGGAGGTGTATTGATAACCTATATTGTATATGCACACCTAAAGTGGAAGTGCCTACAATCCTCTAAGAATGCCATGATTTTCCATATGGTGGGTATTTGGGAGGAGAAAGAACAGCAGCCAAAGTACTATAGTCGGCATTTTATTGGTTTACTCCATATAAACATTAACAAGCCTTTGTGAAATCTTGTAAAAAATGTCTAACACTAGAAGTATATCCATACACAAGTATATTCCAATGTTTGATTGGATAACAGTTGAATTTTTGATATATCGGGATTGATTATATGGAGCCCTTCCCTTCATCATGTAGCAACGAATATACTTTTTGTTGCATTTGATTATGTGTGTAAGTGGATAGATTCCAGTTGTGATTCTAAAAAGTGATGAAACTATTGAACAAAGTTATCAGCCCAAGGGGTCCTCATAACTATCATAAGTGATGGGGGCTCCCACTTTGTAGAAAAACAATTTGAAGATCCCCTGATAAAGTATGGTGTAAATCATTAAGTTGTAATGCCATATCACCCCTAGACATCTGGCCAAGTAAAAGTCTTCAACAGACAGATCGAGCATATTCTTGAAAAGACAATCGGGAAATGAAGAAAGGATTGGTTTGTCAACCTAGATGATACCATGTGGGTGCATAGAACAACATACAAGACACATATAGGCACCAATCCATATAGGTTGATATATGAAAAAGCATGCCACCTACTAGTGCATATGGAGCACAAATATTTTAGGGCAATCAAGACTCTCAGCATGGACCCAGACACGGTAGGAAGAAAAGATTCCTACAACTCTAAGAATTGGAGGAGTTGAGTCTACAAGCATATAAAGGTACATGAATTTGTGAGGAAAGAACCAAGGTGTGGCATGATCAATAGTTAAATCAATAGGATTTCAAGGAAGGAGACAAAGTCTTGTTTTTAATTCTTTATCATGTTATTTCTAGGAAAACTTAGATCAAGGTGTTTGTGACACTTTACCGTCAAAAATGTCTCTCTATCAGGGATGATGGAGCATTTTAATGAAAAATTTAGGATTTTCCCCAATGAATGGACATATGATAAAGAGGTAATACAAAGATGAAGGATTCATCAAGAGAGTTGGTCTATAGATCGATTAACCATAGACTTAGACTTGAGGAACATAGAAAGTCAAGCGAACGACTCAAAATTAGCGCTCCTTAGGAGGCCTCCTAAGATCTTTGACCTTGTATGTGTTCTTATTTAAATTTGAACTTTTCAATATTCCTTGTTGACTTTGTCTTATCATTCCCTTTTTGATAGCTTAGACTTTGTTTTCAATATGCAATTTTATTTTATGTAATGTTCAACTTGTTCATTCTAGATGTAGTGGAGTTAAATATAGTCAATGACATGAACGTTTATTTGACCAATGATAGGTCGAATCACCAACATGAAGATCATTTTTATGCCAAGAACCCACAAACTGACAACAATGACAAGAAAAAACAATGTTGTTTCATCTGTTTTATTGAAATAGGGTTTTCATGACTAGATAAGGCTTACGTTACCATTGGTTTAAACAAACACCACCATCATTGGTATAGAAAGACTCATAATTTCATTGATCTCCAAAGAATGAATGTTCATCAGTTGATGTCTCATATGAATATGAAGCTCAAAAGACCCATTCAAGACATTTATAGATTTTCTATCTGTGTATACCTCAATTGTTTCATTGTTAGATACTTTGGGCAGCTTTCTACTTTGTGTTATTGTAACTCCCACCCTAAGCACACACATGCATGTAGTGGAAGCAACACATAGTTATCCATAACTCATGTACTCAAGGGGGAATTACATAAAACTAGCATTCATAACAACAATATAACCAATCACACAAACCAAAGTATTAAAAACATTCCCATGATTGTTCTTAAAAAAGTAAAATTAATGTTATTATATTAAAAACTCATTTAACATCTTGAATATCTTCTCTAATGTTCTAAACATTAAAACATATAGATGAGTCTATAAACTTGATGATCATCTTTTAGTTGGCAACCTGTCAGATCTTAACATGTTATATCCTTGCGCTCTGAGTCTCTGGGATCTACTCTTTCCCTGCTCATCGCCTACGGACATCTCGTCCCCAGCCATGCATTGGAAAAATAGTTGTTAGTGTAAGTGGCATGAGTATTCTAGTATATGCATTATTGAAGAAATAAGATACTACAAAATATTCTTGAACATTATAAACATAAACTAACATTAAACTTTGTATAAAATTTGAAACATAAATATCTCTTCTTTCTTTAACTTAATTCTTATCTTTTTACTTTATCTTTCTCTAGAGACTTGTACTCTGATACCAGGGTCTCATGACCTGCACTGAGGTGCCTGGGTCACATAACCTGCACTCAGGGCCTGGGTTATGTCTATGAATCAGCATGCACTCTGGTGCCTGGGCCACTTGACTTTGCACAAAGGGCCTAAGTCATGTCTCTCTTATCTTAGTATCTTTCATTATACTTATAAATGAGATTGTGAGTGTGCTTTAAACTAAGGTGTCTTTCATTTACAACCTTTATTTGATTTGCAAACACCATTATATGATAAGTCCTCCTCGGTTGACATTGAAGTGTCCTCTAAGGTGCAATGCACCCTCTGTTGGCACTACGTGCCCTCTATTGACATCGAAGTGTCCTTATGGTGAAACGCACCCTCTGTTGGCACAACGTGCCCTCTGAAATGGAGTAAACACTCCTCTAAATTGGAAACAAATGCCTCTGAATCGTTTGGGGACTCTCAAAATGAGGACTTATCATATAATGTATTATTAATGTTCTGGTGTCATTTTCTATCTCTGTTCTTAGTTTCTTATCTCTGACTCTTAATCTCTTATCTCTAAATCTATTTAATTATCCCTCTATCGATATATTTGTTCTTAATTCAAATTGAATATAAGTGTGGGTCTAAAATCTTATATTCTTATTATTTAATAAATCTTAATTTTAATCCCTATTTTAACCCGAGGAATTAACATAATTCTATATCATATTTTTGACATCTATGTTAAAGGCTTAATAAAATAAGTTGGTCTGGATATAGAAATACCAAGTATATGAAAATGGCTTATGTACCAAATATCTCAAATAGGATTTCTTACAAAATAATGTAGTCTCTTTAAAGTCTCATTAAATGTGGTCTTAACATAAATTTTAGTGAGTCATATGAGTTTAAATTGTAAATCTTAAATGTCAAATTTTAAAAGTGGAAGCTTAAAAAATATTATCTTGCAACTTAATCATGACTTAATGTCGTTAACTCTTATATCTTATCATGTACTTAATTCTTAGATCTTAATCGTCTAAGAAATCTAAACAACAATTAGTTCATAGATCTTAATCTATCTCGTAAATCTAAATGGCATATGTCTTTTTGAAATCTTAAATATAAAGTAATCCCACATAATAATTATGACTATCTTAATTTTATATCTTATCTTGTAGTCTTATTCATTAATATGATTCTTTACTAAGAAATCTTATAGGAATATGATCCTTTAATTTCCTCATGAATCTAGTTCATGAATCCCAATTATTCTAAGAAATCTTAATAACATATCTCTACTTGAGATATTGGATATATGAGAGAATGTTGGGTTTTAGAGGAGGCAGAGATGGCAGTGGAAACAAAATTTTCTCCCCAAACCCAGTATAAAGGAATCGTGTCAACGTCTATACAATAGGAAAGATGGTTTGTAGAGACATACCTTGTCCCAAGGCTTTCTCAGCGACGTTACATCGTGGCTTGCGCGGTCTTCACCTCCGATCTTGGACGGTGTCTGTGCATCTTTTGGTCTCACCGGGACTGTCAGGATTGACAGTTGTCCTCCGAGCGAAAGAAGTCTCCCACCTCTGTAGTCTTCCACACGGACTGCCTGGAACTCCGGTCACCTTGTCGCACAAGGCACCGGAAGGAGTCATACCCTCCTATCGGCATACTAGCACCAGCACACTCTCCTGTCACCAGTCACTTTTATACAGTGGTCTTTCCCTTGTTGTGCCTCCCTAATCGGGTAGTACTTGCTTGGACTCTCTTGGTTACCACAACTAGAGAGAATGACAACTTTGCAGAGCAACTGGTGTTCTATGTTGTACTCTCTGAGAAGCCCCCCAATACCCCTATATATATATGAGGGTCATGGGACAGGGTTCTCTACCCTGGGCAATGCGGGGTTAAAGTAGGAGTAGAAGGGTTTGAGATTTTCCACAAAATCTGACAAACTGCGCCAGTTGAACTGATCGTTTCAAGCACGAAACGGTCGGTTGGTGACCTGAGCCGCTCGGTTCACACCTGAATCGATTGTTTGGGGCAGCTGAGCTGATCGTTTCATGCTTGAGCCGATCAGTTCATGCTCCTAGTCCAACTTGAGTTGACTTTCATGTTCATTTCTAATTAATCATATATTAGTCCTTGTCCAAATCAAATTTGACAAGTGAAACGAACTCGGTTGGTCACCCGACCAGTTCAACAATGTGAACCGATCGGTTCATTGACCTCAGCCGGTCAGCTCACCAGCCTGAGCCGATCAGTTGGGGCAGCAGATCAGTCAATTGTAATTTCAATCAATCTGATACTCTAATCATCTGATCCAACACCTTGAACATTATGATTTTGAGCTATCAATTGATTGGGTGTTTAATTGAACTACTAAACTCCTATTTTAGGAATAAGTCCTAGTGTGTGTGACCATGCAGGTCCATTTCACGTTATCAGTGAAAGTCCATAACACTTATGACTTCACAAGCAAAGAGTGGTGCCTAGCCACACATCAATGTTGCCCAAGTGAAATAGAAAGTTGGAGAACAACTTTCAATCCTACAATTTGTGAATGGTGTTATAGTGAATGTATCATTCCTTTATCACTAATGTCCTGAATGAACTCAAGGCATGGTACAATCATCCTTTCTACGTTCATCCATTTCCTTGATCTCAGAACAGACTGGGTGAGATGTGTGTGACATCAATATCACATATTGATTCACACATGCATGCGCATGCCTTTCTCAATCCTACTCATCAAGTGGCCATGGACATCAAACTCCCTTAGGAGGGACAAATCCCATATCTATCACTCACCCCTCAAAAGCCCCATGTGTCAAAATCACCCAATCATCACCTTTATAACAACCCATGTTTCAGGACTATGTTTGATGATACCAAAGTGTACCCAACGACATGTGTTGAGTGTAGTGATTTCAGGTCGAAGAATCACACTCACCACCATCACTGTGAGAGTTTACTGTGACTACCAAATCATGGTTCCATGTATCACTCTCACGGTGAGTCTTTCTGGTACACTTGTTCTCTAACAAGTACCAATGTGCTTGGTTTGATATCACTATATCATGACTAATGAGATTCTGTCATCAACCAACACACAATCTAGTCTTTAGTGTTATTTATGTCTATGATTATTTCCACAATAACAACCGACTAGGGACTGAACAAGAAAGTATACTCTTAACATTTGTATGATCTCATCGTTTAGGTCCTGAACCTAAAAGCATACGTTATTGAGTAAAACAATTCTATAGACATCTATCATGTTATACTATCATCTCAAAAATAGTTAAAACATATAGATCAGAAATTGCCTTTATTATTATTCAAATCATTTACAAAGTACCCCATTACAATCATCACATGACTTGCTCTATGGGCATACATACCAACAGAGAACACCATCATGGAGGTGTGAAACTTTGATTTCACATCTTACTCAAAATCCTAGAATAGTAAAACACATAAATCATAATGTCTTATCTAATCAACATGTAAATATTTCGAGCTTAATAAATATGAATACTCATGGGCATGAACCACATACCATTGATAAGCCAAGTCTCATAAATAAAGCATTGCTTCAAGTCCTTCTAACATTCTCCTATAAAACCATAGGGTCTAGTAGTTTTAATGTATCTTCTTAAAGTTCAGTCTTCTAGGGTCATTAGGGTTCTCAATTAGGGTTTCTCAATGCTTGTATTTGACTTTTGAGTGCAATCTAGGTTCATACGCATGATCTAATGTTCTAGTGATTACTAGTGTGTATTGTCTCACCCTTTGTAGTGGATGAGTTGTTAGGGTTAGGTTTTAGGTGGCATTCATACTAACTCTAATATGGACCTATAATGATAATACGTTCATATCTGAGTTTTCTAATAAATGAAAGGGTTTTCGTAAAAATCTCATGGTTATACATGTATATATATTATCCCTATGTTATAATTACAATTTCCCCACACTTAGGATATCAGTATAGTATCTTAACATCATTAATAGAAATCACATATCTTTAGTCTAGATGGTTCAGATACCTAGTGTATCTGTTATCGTTTAAACCATAATTTATGACAAAGTGACATTATTTCCAAGGTTTGAATCATGGGATAAGTATTCGTATACATGGAAAACCTTATAACAGTAAAAATGAAACCATCACATATGAACACTAGTGATCTAGTTTGAGAAAACATCCAATACATTAGAGCTTCCAAGCATTAATCTCAAGTGGAGATGGAATCGAGACTACAAAGGCTAGTAGATTGGCCATAATGTGCTTGGCCGAGCTTATAATCCCTTGGGTAGGGTCCAGGGTCACTGGGGAGCAGGGATGACACCCTGCCAGGTCTGTGCATCAGAAAATAAAGGAAGAAGACTGAAGCAAGGTGAGGGGAAGAAAGAGGGGCTCGTGTCCTCAAAAGGCCAAAACACATCAGGTATTCTTTGCAAAACTTCAAGATGGTCCCATGGAGTTAAGACACAAGTTGCACAACTAATCCTAGGAAGCGAAGAAGTAATGTCTTCGATGGTTGGAAGAAATAGAACAGGCATAGAGGAGGTGAGTATGGCAAGATACCTCTCAAGACGGATCGACGGAGCCTGGAGATGCTTCAAAAGGTTCCTCAGATGCTCCCTGACCCCTTTCATGACCCATGTGGTCTGGTACTCTTCGACAGCAAGGCTCCACAGACAGACCCACAACAAGTTTGTCTGGGGACCTCCTTGGTGGATCACGGCTAAAATTGAAGCCAGTGTTGAACTCTTGGAGGCTTGACGATGGTATAGCCGTGGGCAATTCGGTAGAGAATGAACAAATAGGGAGAACAGCACTGAGTGTCGGCAGTGGGGGGAACAGTGTAGGTTTGGGAGCTAAGAATGTCACCTCATCTTAATGTGAATAAGTGTGCATTTATATGCACCAACCAACATCTACAAATAGCAGTATTCTTGGAACAAAACCCAAAATTATCTTGGAATGATCCTAACCATTTCTTGCAGGACCCTTCATAGGTACGACGACCTCCACTACAACAACCCAATCTTCCACAACTAAATTAACAAGAAAGGGTCCAGGCCAGCTTGATAAGTTAGAGAATTCACTTGGAATTATGACTAAAAGTGAGCCATATTTTGAAAAAACTCATAGGGAGAAAAAGATCCAAGGGGATCATATTAGAATCTTGGAAACACATATCTCGTAGTTGGCAGAAAATATAGAAGGTTTGAGAAGCTAAATCTATAGGGATCCCAAGAAATATAGACATCCTAGAGAATAACTAACATGTCAATGTCGTTACATTTAACAGGGAAAGGTGATAGAGAAAGAATAGACGCTGGAGCACAATAATGGAAGACAGGTTGAGTCGACCACAAACATTCTTGAGTCATTATTGAGGAGGATATAGTTACTCTAGTGTAAACACATGAGGTAGTAGTAGAAGAAGACCATGTTGAATACAGCATAGGGGGAGAAAATCCCCTAAGAATACCTATGTTCCACCACATCTCAGGAAGATCATCACTCCCAACCATTTTCTAAAAGACCTCAAGAAGAACAAGGTAGACCAATAATTCAATAATTTCTTAGATATTCTGCAAGATCCATGTTAATCTCTCAGTATGAAGCTATTTGTGAAATTCCTTCTTGCGTAAAATATATTGAAGACATAATTAATAAGAAGAAAACTGCAGGTTTTTATGTAGTGATAGTCCATGAATAAATAATAATGTTGATTCAAAGGAAATTACCACAAAAAGGCAAGATTAAGGGTATTTAGAATACCTTGTTCAATAGGCAGCTTCCACATTGGGGATGCACTTTGTGATTTAGGAGCCATCATAAATCTGATGTTGATCAAGAAATTTAGGAAGATAGGGCTGAAGAAAATGCAAAAACAATCCAATTGGATGAAAAATATTTTGCTAGACCTTTTGGTATTTGTGAGGACATCCTTATTAAGGTATAAGGATTTATTTTCCTTGTATATTCTATAGTCATGGAGATCCAATAAGACTATGTGTCTGAGCTACTCTTGGGTATAGCATTTTAGGATACAATAGATGTGACATTAGAGAAGGGAAGAGGAAGATAGACTTTTGGGATTGAAGATGACATGTTAGATTTCAAGCTTCCTGAATAGCCAAAAAATATGGGTAGTGTGTTTGGATGACTTGTCAAGCATAATTTTGATATTGATGTTCCCTTACTTCTATGGGAACTCTTGACATGGAAAATCTTATACACCAGGTTGACATGGATTTCTCTAGGGAAGAAATGGAAGAAGTATGCACAATCTCTCATGTTGAAGGTGTAAGACATCTAGAGGAGCCCAAGGATTTTATCTTGCTTACCCCTGTTCTAGAAGGGGTTGTGGTAGTATTTCATCATTCTTGTCCTAGTCTTTTATTGAATGCATATATGATTAATCTTACAAAGGTCACTATTCATGATGATTATATAGAGGAGGGTGTTTTTTTAGATCATCATTGGACCTCTACACAAAGAAATTCCATGACCACTGCCGCCGCCTCTTGTGCCATCAATGGAGTTCCTTCTAATCTTGATATCAAGCCCTTATCTCCTCATCTGAAGTACATATTCCTTGTTTAAGAAGAGGAGTTTCCTGTGATAATCTCTTCATCCTTGAGTACTTCAAAAGGACAACAATTGATGACAGTCTTGAAGAAGAACCAGGAAGCATGTGGGTGGCCTATAGTAGATTTAAAAGGGATTTCTCCAAGTTTGTTTCAAAACAAAATCCACTTGGAGGAGGGAGAAAAACTTATGGCACAACCTTAGAGGTGGCTAAACCTCATCATGACTGAGGTGGTCAAAAAAGGAGATTGTCAAACTATTGTTTGTAAGATTTATTGATGTTGTTTCTAATTTAAAGTGGATAAGCCCTACACAGGTGATACCTAATATAAAGGGGATAATTGTAACCACCAATGTTGTGAGTGAAAAGGCTACCACTACATTAGTGATTGGATGGAGTTCCTACATAGATAATCCTCAGTTGAATGCTTCAACTTTAAAGTATCACTTTTTATTGGATTTATTGATCATGTTTTAAAGTGGATCACTGGCATTCTCACTTTTTCTTTCTTGATGGATATTTTGTTTACAATAACATTTCTATCTAGGTTAAGAATCAAGGGAAGTCAATCTGTACTTTTCCTTATGGAATTTTTTCTTGCCATAGAATGCCCTTTGGCCTTTGTAACACACCCACTATATTTAAAGGTTCACTCTTACCATCATCTCAAATATGTGGTGTGGCACCTATCAATGTTTATGGACAATTTTCTAGTGTATGGGGATTCATTTTCAATTTTCCTAGATAATTTAGACAGGATCTTACAAAGATGTAAGGACACACATTTAGTCCTCAATTGGGAAAAATAGGATATGATGGACTTATGATTAATGAGGGTATTGTGTTGGGACACAAGGTATCCAACAAAGGCATGGAGATGCCCAGTCAATATAGAAGTTATCACCAAAATTCCTCTACAATCATCACTGAAGATCGTGATGATTTTTAGGCCATGCAATATTTTATCGGTAATTCATAAAAGATTTTCCCTAAGACAAAACCACTTTCAAATCTGCTTGAGAATAATGTGCATTTTGATTTTAATAATTGGTGTTTGAATTTTTGTGATATTCTAAAAGAAAGATTAAGGTCAGCACATGTCATGGTAGCTCTTAATTGGAACGGCCCATTGTAGTTCATGTGTCATGCATCTGATTTTATATTTGGAGCTATTTTAGGTCAGTAGAAGGATCATGCCCCGTCAGTCACATACTATGCTTTTGGAAGCCCAATTAATACTGACTCAGTTAAACTATTAATTAAAATGATCTTTTAGTTGTCTTCTTTGCTTTTGATTTATTTTGACAATAGTAGGTTGGGGTTAAAAGTCATTATTTGCACATATAATGTTGTAATAAAATATTTGTTTGCAGAATAAAGAGGCTAACCCTAGGCTTACTCAATTAATCATTGTCTTGAAATAGTTTGATAGAATTTAGATATAAGTCTGACACTAAAAATATTGTGGTATGCCACCCCTCTTATCTTGAGAGAATGGAGGAGATGGTGTTGGATATTCCCACCCAATATACTTCCCAATGAGAGATTGTTGGTTGTAACGATGACACATGACCCTTGTTGTGTTGAGATTGTTAATTACTTAGCTTGTGGAGAAATGGTTGGTGACTGGAATTATCAAGAGAAAAAGAAATTTACTAATATTTGAGATACTATATATGGGATGATCTTACTACCAAAGCAATGTAGGGATGGAATTTTGGGAACTATGTGTTCTTGAGTGGGAGGTTGAGAGTATCTTGGCTCACTACCACTCCCTACCATCGGAGGCCATTGCACTATTTACAAGAAACTTTCAAATGTGTTAGGATGTGGATTCTGTTGGAGATCCTTATTCAAGGATGCATACAATTTTATGTGAGGGTTTGATATGTGTCAATGCACTAGAAACATTTCAAGGAGGCAAGAAATGATCATGTGATATTTTAGCAATTTGAGGTTTTTGATGTTTGGGGCATTGATTTTATGGGCCCATTCATCTAGCATTTTGTCTATATGGGTGGAACCATTTTCAACCTTTACCAACGATTCCCACTTAGTAGCAGATTTGTTAAGGATAATATCTTTTGTAGGTTTGTGGTATCCTATTTGATCATTATTAATGGTGGATCTCACTTCACCAACCACAAATTTGGGACTCTTTTGAGGAAATATAAGGTAACTTGTCATGTGATACCCCATATCACCCCCAAATATAAGTACAAGTGGAAGTGTCCAATCAAGACATAAATATAATCTTGAAGAAGACTGTTTCCCAGGCTTGTATAGATTGGAGTATTAAATTGAATGATACCTTGTGGGCATATAGAACTGCCTTGAAAATTCTAATCGGTACAGCACCTTATATACTTATTTATGGTTGGGCTTGCCATCTCAAAATGGAAATGGAACATAGATCCTTGTGAGCTTTGAGTATAAAATTATTTGAATGAGATATGTGCAAAGAGGCAAGTTGAACTTGATGAACTTGATGACATCTTGATTCTTATGAGAATGCAAAACTCTACAAAGAAAGAACCAAGCATATTCATGATAGACACATTCTTCAAAGGGAGTTCCACATGGGCTACCATAGAGTTGTTGACATTAGTGATGGTTCTATTGTGTTTAAAACTAATGGCCAGAGGTTGAAACATTAGTTTGGGGGAGATATAGTGTAGGAGAATGAAGTGCTCAAGATTTTTATCATCCTTCAATAATTTTCTTTGAGTCAAGCCTATGATTCTAAAGAAGAGTGCTTATGGGAGATAACCCACATTTTAATTTTTTTTCTCTAAACTTTATAGTAGTCGAATAGGTTACCTTCATTTTGTAGTTGTAAATATAAATGTTTTGATGCAAGATAAGGGTGCCTTGATGCATGTGTTGGGTGTGGAGATACAATCAAGTCAATACTACCAACACCATTTTCGATAGCACCTACCACTAGAGCTAAATGTTGTAGAGAACCATAGATAACATTCGGTGGAACAAACACAAGTGTCAGTACCAGTGAGACATTCATAAGTAAGTCATTTCTTCACAGTGAAGCTACAACAAAACGTTGGTACCCCAAATATCAGTCAGTGTCATTGAGACTAAGAATTTCTCATGTAAAGTATAGAAGTTCTAGTTGATGGTACCAATGCCCTATCGATAGAACCTACACAAAAAAATAAATTCTACTATCATTTCCAGCCACTTCAACTCAGTAATATCAAGTCCAGTCTTAGTGGCACCACCAACTTTGATGACATTTAGTGATTATAGTGGAAAAAGTCAATATTACCAAACGCAAAATTGATAGCACCAAGATGGGTCAAGACAAATTCTTCTAAGTGTAAGTTTTCAACTTGGTACCATCAACCACCAACTTGATGGCACCAAATCAGGGGGTCAGTAATCCACCAAAATTGGATCAGTACCATCAAGCTCACTATTGGTACCACCAAATATGTCCTAAAGTGTGATCCATGGGGGTTTGATCCAACGACTGCATAGGTACACATCGCACAATCAAGACATACGATCCATGAATTTTTTGCCCAACACCTCTGACACAAAGTTGATAGCACCAAATTGACAATCCACATCGCAAAACATCAACTGTTCACAGACTCCAATATCAATGAAACTATTCAAAGACACATAGATTCTTCTCAATTAAGTACCACGGACTCACAAGTCAGTGGCACGGAGTCCTCTCAACCACTCCACAATTTGTATACAAAAATAAAATGGAGTGATGGTCAAATCTCACCCCCAAGCACTCCCTCTCATTGTATTATTGAATGAGAAACCTTGAGAAGCACCATCTGTCTATGGAGGGACAAATTCTTCACCATGCTATCTATCTCATCCTCTCTTCCTTCATTGTGAGCTAACTACCCCAAGAAGAAATCTCCTCCACACTCATTCCACATTAGTTCATCCCCTAGCTAATGTAGTTTGTCTACCCCACCAATAAGCAAATTTAAGAAGAGGTAAGTTGTACTGTAGAAATGGCTCCTCAAATCAATATGGTATGGAGACCGCACCTTCCTTGCCCTAACACGCTTCACTGATGACATTAAGAAAGTGTGTGAGGAACAAAACATGGTCGGTAATCACCCGTTCTTTAGTGATTGGACCGCCTACTCAAAAAAAGTGCTTAAATTCCTATCTACATTAGAGGCTTTCTACCTCCCTGGCATGATGACAATTTGATTGAAGGGTGGGTGAGGTTTAGACTTTACACCATCCAAGACCACCTCACACTACACAATTTTTATGCCATTTTATGGGATGTCCCATGGGGGTCAACAATGTGACCCCAACTACTCATCTACCCCCTTGAATGGTGACATATGATGGAGCTCCCTCAAGATTTCTACATCAACTGGCACATGTCTCTAGCCATCGACATTGAGCATAATCTTGTTCAAATCCTACACTACTATATTAAAAACATCACATCGAATCAACTCAGTGGTAGGGGAAGGTTCAAAGGGAAGATATGCATGTTCTATGTGCCTTGTTGACATTGGTCAAGAGCACATCGAAATCGACACTTGTTGTCCCATATGTACAATACCACCAAGGCGGGGAATAAGAAGTTGCAAATTCATATCAGGACCTCATAACACAGTAGAAAAGCACCTCCTCCTTGATATCTAAAGATACAACAATTAAAAGACAAAAATGTGCTTGACCTAAAGCATTTCCATAAGGCTCAACTATTGACCAAGCATGATCTGGAGGTGTATGCACTTTTCACACATAATGAGAATGTTCTCCTTGATGCCTTATTCAAGCTCTATAGTGTTGTTCATCTTCATTAGCCTAAAAAAATAAAAGGAGAAGATGAGAAATTAGCCAAAGAGGAGGTTGAAGAGGAAGAGTATGGGCCAATAGAGGTCCAGGAAGAAGAGGAGGAGTAAGCCACACCTTATGGGACATGTTGGTGCTCACACCACAACCCACATTGCTATGGGGCATCTTCCTCAACATCAGGTGAAGTGACATCAAGTGATTCCTTATACATGGAAGGAATGTATGGCATGCTAACTTCCATCCAACAGAATTAACAACAATAGAAGACAGCCATAGCCCAAGTTCATGGCATCCAGGAGCACATTCTAACTAATCAAGACCAGATTCTCACTCACAAACAAGTCGCATATGATAATGAATGTCCCTTGCTCACAGATCAGGAGAACATCCTCAACAGAATGCAGCTAGTGGAATATCTTATGTAGTCGGTATTTAATCATTATTGGAGCCAAGGGCACTTTTCTTGTATCCCTAGCTACCCCCACAACCAGTCTATCCACCACAGTTCATATGAACATTCTACCTTCCTAATTTGAACCTATCACTATACCCTTTTTTTCCCACCACAACCATAAGGAGAGAGGACACATATGAGGATAGTGTAGAATGCCAAAACATGATTGTTGTCTTGTATCTTAGTTAGCTTGATGTAGCACCCCAATTTCTCATTACATGAGTGGAAGTAATTTTTTTTAACTGGGGAGTGTTACTAACATGATATGCAATTACAATAATGATAGATAGTAATTGTTATAGATTGTGTATACAACAAATTCTCATCATGTTCTTAGGAAAAAAACTTACTTATGTCAAACTTGATAATAAAGTCTATATACATGACGTTGATACTTGTACTCTATCTTAATATCTCATATTGTGTAGATGGCACCCCACCAAGCAAATCCTCTATCTTGACTGATATTCTTAAATATTAGTACCTACAGACATCTCCTCCCCAGCCATGCACAAAGGGAAACCTAGGTTAGAGTTCGTGGTATTGAATTTCTAGTAAGATAAACATGAATATACTATAACTAAAAGTTGAACTAATATATGAAAGATGTAAACTTAATTGAATCAGTGTGTCATTCATTTACATCTTTTATCTTATTTATGGACACCATTATACGATAAGTCCTCTTGAATTGGCATATTTAAGCCTTTGAATTGGTACCAAAGAACCTTTGAATTGGCACTACATGCCTCTAAATGGCACTGATGTGTCTCTGAGTTGGCGTGACTATGCCCTGAATTGGTCTGAAGTACCCCTTAATTGGAGCAAACACTCCTCTGAGTTGGCAACATATGCATATGAATTGTCTTGAGACTAACTGAATGAGGACTTATCATATAATGTCTAAGTTAATTATCTTAATTTAAACTTACTAAATGCATTTGTTTGGGCGGGGGAGGCAGGAGGCTATGTATTCATCTTGTGCTCCTCTTACCAGCCAATATGGATAAGTATTACACATCTCCTTTTCATGATATAAAGTAAATTTGGTGGTACTAGCACCATTACATTGATCCTCTTCCAAATGTGGAGTGACACATTTTGGAGGTCTAACTGAATCGAATCTAGAGAAATTATTTTTTGAAATGTGCTTGGATAAGGTATCTGCCACCTTATTGAAAGCTCAATTGTCATACATGATCCTCCACTTCTCCTCTTTCTTCAATCTCTTTTGAATTCTTTCCAATATCCATGTGTATCTTGGGTATTGAGTAGGATTTCTTTGCAGCATTTCAACAACCACGTCAAAGTCGGACTCAAATTCAGCATTATGTGTTTCATTTCTACATGTCAACTCCATAGCAATATCAACTGCAATCATCTCGGCATGAGTAGCCGAGTCTACTTGAATTCTATGGCCATGTCATTTGACCTATTTCCCTTATTCATCCTTGATTATCACAGCTATTGTCCCTCCTTTTGAGCTCTAGGATGCATCCATGTTGAATTTAGTGTAGTCCTTCATAGATGTTTTCCAGTATCTATTTACATGTGAGGCCTCTACTACATGCTTTGGTTCCCAAGATTTATTCAAAAGCTATGTTTCTTTAAGCATCATTTGAACCAGATGACATGTATGTTTGATGTTGTGTTCAAAGATATGGTTGTTCTTGGCCTTCCATAGATACCAACAAGCTATCATGAATTGGATGGGGTTTGGGTTGGTCAAATGCAGGTTGTGTTGCAGCCATTCCACCTGAGACTGATGAATGAAATTTGTTGGGATAGTATTCTATGGTAGTTCCTTCTAAACTTTTGTAGCATACTGAAAGTCACAGATAGCATGTATTTGTGTTTCCTCTTCCTGATGGCACCTTTCACAGGTGCCATATAAAGTGATGTGTCTTCTTACTTATTGACTACTAGTGAGTAGGGCTTTGTGCATTAGTAACCAAATGAAGAATTTTATCTTGGCTGCAATCTTACTTTTCCATACATTGTTCCAATCTCCTTCAGTGTTGATATCTCTCTATAATTGAGTAATGTGGTAAGTCGACTTGGATATGAACATCCCATGTGTTGTTGCCTCCCATACTCTTATGTCATATCCCTGATCATGCTTGGAGGTTCAATTGCTAAGATGGCTTTGACAATGGGCTTTGGAAGCCACTCACGTAAGAAGTCCTCATCCCATCTTCCATCATCTTTCACTACACTACCTACATGTAGGTCTATAAGATATTCAGGTATTCTTCTTGTCGCCTTGCTATCTAGGTGACACCTTGGTGTCATCCAGACATCTGTCCAGAATTGGGTCTCCTTACCATTATGTGGAAAAATGTAGGAGTTTTCATGGATGAATGCCTTTCTCTTCAATGTAGCTCATGTAATGTGGGAACTGTTTCCCATGGATTCAGTGTTGTGTTTTGCATATTTTTGTTTCATGAATATGCACCATATTGTTTCTCAGTTTGATTCAATCTCCCATGCATTTTTGGCTAACAATGTTGAGTTCCACTCTCTCATTGTCTTGAGTCCTAGACCCCCATGTTTCTTACTGCTAGTGACTTTGACATAGGGTGTGCTTTATGGCTGCCTCCCCATAGAAACCATTGAATGTTAATATCTATTCTGTCACACAAACTCATAGGTAGAAGAGTTATCTACATAGTATATGTTGGTATGGCCTCAAGAGTTGTGCGATCAAGACACTGTCTCCCAGCCAAGGGAAGACATTTTGTTGCCCACCCATTAATTTTGGTCTCAATTTTGTTTAGAATTTCTAAGTAGGTTTTGGTTGTGACTCTAGAGTGTATCATTGGAACTCCCAAATACTTTCCCGGGTCTTTTGTTTCTTAGAATCCTGCTATATGATTGATTTTCATTCTTATCATTCTCGGTACACTAGTGATGTAGGAGACCTGAATTTTCTTGATTGAGATAGCCTGACCCGACGCCTTCTCAAACTAACAGAAGCATTTCTTGATAGCATGCATCTTCTTACAGCTGGCTTGTTCAAATAGAATTATGTCATCAGTGAAAGACATGTGTGATAAATTAATATCATTTCATCCCAACTGTATTGGTTTACACACCTTCTCTACAACATCTTTCTGGATCATCTGGCTAAGTCATTCTATGCATAAATGAACATTTAAGGTGATAGTGGGTCGCCTTGTCATAACCCTTGACTTGGCTTGAATGGCCTGATTTGGTTGTCATTCCACATAATGGAGCACTCCCATGTTGTTATAGATTTCATAATATATGCATTGATATTGTTAGGAAGTAGGACTTTCTTCAATGTATCATGAATGAAGATCTAGCAGAGTCTATCATATGCCTTTGAGATGTCGAATTTAATAGTGATTGTTTGTGCTGCATTTTGCTTTGTCATGGCATGGATGGCCTCATTTACAATAGATATGTCATTAGTAATCCTTCTCCCAGGCACAAAGGCACTATGTGCTTGAGAGACCCAACTTGGGAGATGTTCTTTTAGCCAATTCACCATTCTTTTGGATGCAAGTTTCAAGATGAAATTATTAAATGAGATGGGTCTCAATTAATCACATGAGACTGGATTGGGCATTTAGGGTATTAAAACAATGGTGGATGCACAAATATCATTGCTTAGGGTTTGCCACTGGTAGCATTTCTAACAGTATCCATTATTGATCCCTAAATGGTTTTCCAGTTGGCATTCACGAACAAGCCATTAATTTCATCGGGCCCTACGACCTTGTATGGATTTATATTTTTCAAAATTTTAATGCACTCTACTTTTATTGACTCTGCAGCAATAGCATGCAGTTGTTGTTCTGTCAGTTTCATGAATTGGGTTAGAACATCATCATGATTTACCTTGCATTGTGGGTTTGCAGGTGTTACAACCCCACCTTCCGATAACCCCCAATTAAGGGAGACTGAGAGGTCGAAGCCGCACACATAATTTCTGGATCAAAGGTTCGGCAATTAACCAAGAACAATTATTAAATTTTGACAGACTAAATTGGAAAGTTGTAAGAAAATAAACTTTTTCATACCTTTTGAAAACTTGGATCTCTAAACTTCTATCCACATATGAATTCTACTCTAACTAATCCTCCTTGTATTTTAATTCATGTATTTCCCAATATGATGATTTACTATTTGTCCTTTTGGCTTTGTACCTAAAATGTCGACAAACAAAACGTCGGTCAGCATAAAGCTGGTATGTGGGGGTACCAATAATCGTGCAATTATTCATAACAATGTATTGTAGCCAATTACCATTTAACAAACAGTTTTACATTTTAAATATAATTGTGCGGTCCATGTATTCCCTATCCTCTGTGTTATTCTTGTAGTGGACCTGGATCAATTTTCATATATTACTTGTCCTAATCGGAGTTACCAATATTTAATTACGCATTTAGCAAGAATTCACTTACTTGGGCCAATAGGGAGGCACCACATAGTTCCTTGCATGCAACGTTGCCCAATGTTTTGGAAAACATTTCGAATTGTTGATACTGCCCCCGCATAAGTGAAAGGCACTTCAGCCCGCAGAGGGGTAAAAGCGTCCAATGCCACCCAAGCTCCATCTTCCTCGCGAGCAACCCTAAGTTGCCGCCTGTAGTGGCTCGGGGGAGCTCTCCTCCTCCTTCCTTGGGCTCCACAGTGTTAGTGATGGCCCCGAAAGCTTCTGCCTCCCTCCGTCATATGTATAGAGGTGCAAAGCCAGGGCCGCAGTGGCTGGGATTAGGCACGGTGACCTAGATCAACCTTCCATGCATGTAGGTCGTGGCAGAGGAAGATGCACTCTCGGATCCATTGAAGACCTCCTTCAAGCACCTTCCCACTCTGGTTAGGTAGGGGAGACCTACAGCAACCTTTCTGCATCCTCCCCGGGTTCTGGGGTCGACGAGACTCCCTTGTGAACTCAATTCATTATGAAGATGAAGGTGAGTGCTTTTAGCATCCTCAGGGATACCTCTGGTTCCCGCACGATTTGCCATGCCAGTAGGGGTTCTGCTTTCATTTCACCCACTCAAAGATCCTCATGCCCTCTTGTATACTTCGTGATTGTGAGAGAAAGAGAGAGGATCGGCTATCAAGGTCTAGGGTTCAAACAAAGAAGAAGAAGGAAGGAAGAGAGATGTGCATGGGATCCTTTCTGGACTTGAACTGGAGGATCTACCCTCTTAAATAGGGGTCAGCAATGAAGCCCTAAAGTGTGCCTCCACGAGGACTCAAGTCTTTCCCAAAAGGAAACTTATATTCCTTAGTTAAGAAGCAACCTCTTATCTCATCATTATATTCTAATATAATTATATTATTTGGGTATTTAGAAATTCGAAAACCTTTTCCCTTATTCTCTTTATTCTTGGCTTTTAATCCATTAGCCACGAAATATATATTTCATTTTTATAGAAAATACCACTTCTTTAACAAAACCATAAAATTCATTAATTAAGCATCATATTATCTTCTTATTTTTCTATTCTTGGTATTTTCTCTTTCTTTCCTCTTTATTGGGACTCCTTAGATCCCAAGAAACTCTATTATTTCGAAATTCCTTTTTAAGGAATACTCATTATCCTTCTACATGCATCAATATGCATTATTTCACATTATCTTGTTTATTTCTCATTAAAATATCTCTTTTTGAGGATTTCTCTTTATTTCTCTTTTATTTTCCTCATTGGTATTCCTTTTAACATTAGGAATCCTTGGGATATGAAAACCCACTAAGGATAACTCAATTCCACCTTTTTCCACTTATTTTCCACATTTTATCATTGTTTTCAATTTCTTTCTTAATAAATAAATACTTAATTGATCCATCCTTGGATTAAATTCTTTTTCCTTCCAGAGGTTTCCACATCATTCTTTTCTCAAAAACTCAATTATTCATTTACTAATTTAATAATTGAATTTTCTTTCTTCATTTCCTTGTTATTGGGCCCAATAGCCAATAAAGCCCACAACACAATCATCAAGGCTATTGTAAATGAAATCCATTTATTCAAAAAAAAAAATATCATTATTTGTTCAATTATCTTTAATATGAGAAATTACATTTCTCACCAATTGAACCCAAAAATTGGGGTCGTAACATCCTTCCCCTCTTATAGGAATTTTGTCCTCAAAATTCTTATCAAGCAAATAAATAATTCAGGATAAGACTTTTTCATGTCCATCATTGGCCCCTATGTGGCTTTACCGTACTCATGGTGCTACCAAAGAACCTTTATCATCACATATTCTTTTCTCTGAGTTCTTTCATCCTGGCATCTATAAACTACACAGGTGACTCAGGCCATTTCAGCCTCCCTTGGGGCTTCACTAGGTTCATTGCTCAACACATGGTCTGGGTACCTCACATAGTGCTCTAAATTGGACACATGGAACTCATCACACATTACTTTATCCTTAGGGGTAAGATCAAACTTAACCTTCTCCACCAATCCATCTCAAATGAACCAATGCATCGGGGACTTAGCTCTCTCTTAGTTGTAACTTAGAGGGGTCGTATTTTCATGTCACATATTCTCCCACTGTGAACTACGTGTCAGTCTACTTTGCATCCGCTCATGACTCCGATCATCTCTAGGTTCCTTTCAACCATTGCACGATCAAAGTGACTTCATCTACACACAATGTGGTCCTTTTCTAACCATCACGTGGTCCTTTCACCAGCATCACCTTACTGAAGTGGTGACTGACACAGCCTCCCTTACAGAGCTTCTTTCAATCCCGATACTGGCTATGGTGGTTATCATCACATCTTTCATAGGACAAGAATTGTCTCTAGATATCACCCTGAACAAGCACACATGCTCTCATCAGACCCTTTAGTCTGGATCATACTATCCATTAGTTAGAGGTGATAAATTGTACTAACATAGAGTTCTTCATGTTTCTACTTCCATCTCACGGAAGTGAACCTTTAGGTTATACTCAAGAACTTTTGAACTCGCATCATGGTGTAGTTGAACCATCTCTCTCATGTGTAGTTCAACCAGATCTATCCCTTGACAGAACTCTTTCTTTCTCATGCCATCTAGGTAAGGCGGTCTACCATAACCCACAATGCATTTTGACCTTCCTTGGTCTAGGGAAGACTTACAACCTCCATAGTGATTAACTCCCTTTTCCCCTCTCGGGAACTCTTTATACTCTATATTGATACACTGGGTTATTGGTGTTCATCCTTCACCTCTTAGCTTGCATGGCGACAAGCCACGTGCAACTTTATCTTAAGCATCTCAAGTACTACTGTCACTTACTATATTTGTAGTACGGAGTATCATGATTTCATGTATGTCATGATTCCTCAAGATCAATTCCTCAGAAACCCTAAATCACTCTGATCAGGGTTTCATCTCCTTCCTTTCCAAAGAAGTGTATCCGAGGTTCTATCACCATTCTTTCATTATATCCAGGACTAGACTGGCTAACCAAACCATCATTAATTTTTTCAACATATCTCGTTATATCTGAGTGTTAGCCAAACACATCTCCTTTCCAAACTTAGGGTTAGCCTAACAACCTCTTCTAACTTCTAGCCAAACTAGTCAGATATATCTCAACCAGAGCATACATTACCACTTCACATCCTTAGGTATTAGGTAATGTTGAAGACATACACCTCCATGTATTCCACTTATTATCTCATCTTAGTTCTAAGTCTATCTTCATCGAGAAAACTCTGAGCTCATCCTCTTAGTTTTTTAACTCGACCTTGTATGACTCATAGCTCATGATAAAAGCATCCACGTAAGATGACCACCTTGTATCATCCCTATTCTCATACCTCATGGCGATGTTTCAACTCACATCACCTTTTTATCCTTGGTGTATGGCATGCGTATTGTCACATCCCTCACTCCCATAATAAGAGGAAATAAGCATTTGGCTGCAGTCCAAATATGGAGTTCTTCCTATTCCAAGAGTAGGGATGTTACATCCCACCTTGCCAATACACCTTTAAATCTAAGTTGAAACGTGCCACATATGTCTCTACATCACAAACATCATGATATCAAAATTACTTCCATGGAAAATTGGTCTCGAACCTACTAGGGTCACTACACAATCCTTGGTCATCACCTCTAGGTCTATAGGGTGTCGGTACTTTTGGGGTCATCCCTCTTCCATTATGCATCCAGAGAGTGCCCTACTCATCTGCCCTTTGGGTCCCATGAGTTCGTGAAGGTGATCAATCTCCTCACCCATGGCCCTCAGACAATGATAGTTGTTACCTCCCGGCCCTATGGTCATGTGCAACTAGGGAATTAGGCAACTCCTACTTCCATCGGTCTTATCCCTACCTAACCCTAGGATAGACTTAGGATTCCATTTATAGTACATGTCCAACTTAGAACCTTACCCAAGCCTTCATCATCTCTCTTTGTATACATGGGCTGACATTCATCCTCTCATAGGGGTCATGGTGACTGGCCTACCTTGGTTAGGCCCCTTACCGGTTACCTCCATGGTAACACATCCACATGCACTTAGAGATGGATATCTATGGGTCTACAGGTTTATCGCATACCATGTACTTTTCACTTAGCTTCTCAAGATCCTATGAGACATCTTTCGGTTACCTTAAACCAACAAGACTGGTATACACCCTACAAAAGGGTCCCTCTCCCAGGATGGGAGGAAACTACAGTTTGATAACAAAGGTCACAATCATCCTTAGGTCTAGCATGTTGTACCCTAGCAAGCCACTAAGGAACAAGCAGACCACCTACTCAACCATGCTAGGTCATACTTGTTCTCGTCCACCATCATTGGATCAAGATCATACCTTCCCATGTCATCAACTTAGTTGTGAGGGGTTCATCAAACATACCTTTAATCTTAAGGGGTTTCCCTTTTCCTCTATACATGAGGAGTACCATGCTCGAAACTATAGAAACTTAATTCTCATCATGAGCATTAGGTACACCACTTCCCCTCTTAGGCCTAGGAACCCGAGGTTCACTTTTTGATGACCAACTACATGCTCAATCTATTAACCATGAATCAGGCATGTATAAGGCATGACACGCACTTCCTGTCATCCTTCTATTCGAGCAACACTTTAGTGTCGAGTCCTCCTTAAGGACAACCAACAAGGCATACGGCCCCACTAAACCTCTCCAGGGTATACAGAACTTCTTCTTCCTTTCTCAGAAGGTAAACACTTATACCATAGGCACATAGGTGCCAGAAGCCTCATCCTCCCTCTCAAGTTTGTTCCCTCTAAATACAACCAAGATATCACCATCATCCAGGGATCAAGCATGAGGCCAATATATCACCATCATCCAGGGATCAAGCATGAGGCCACCACTTTCATCCACTTAGGCCGCATCATTCTCAACTCCCCACTTTTCCTCATATCTTGGAGTCTAGGTTTACAACCTTCTTGCTTGGGGTCCTGCTCTCTCTCTCTCTAGATCTAACCCTACAAACAACCTTACTACCCGAGGTTCTCTTTCCAAGGAGGATCAAGCTCACAAGCATACCTCCACATGGGTGAAGCCTATTATGTTTGCTCAAGGTTATTCATAGCTCTTTATGCTTATCTCATAAGTTATTCCCTCATACTCCCCTGGATGGGGTTTTATCCTTCTTCTCGCTACTGACGTACTATGGGTTCCTACTATGCCATGCTCATATAAGCTCATGGGGTTACCATAGGTTCTTCTCTACCCTCATCAATGAAGGAGCTATCCTTCACTCTCCACTGCTCGACCCTTCCCAAGGTTGGGTTGCAAAAGGTACTCGGTCATTCAACCTCTCATGGATCATACATCATCCAAGGCATGCCCATCCAACCACCTGGTCTACCATAACATCTAACTCATCATTTTGTCTCTCTCTCTAGCCTTCACTTAGGGTTAGGGTTAACATCATCCTTAGAGGATGTGCTAGGTCTCTACTTATAATTGAGGTCTCTACCACCAAGACTAACTCTCTTTACTTATCCTCTTGATAAGAAGGTCTAGCCTCAGGTCTCTACTGAGGGCAAAGACAACTCATGTCTCATGACCTAAGCATGTATTTATGCTTACTCTATTAAGCTTAAGTCCATGACATCTTATTTACATGCTTTTCATTAATTTGGTGGAGGAATCCTTAGACCCTATCAACCTTACACATACCTCAAGAGGGTGAGGAAAAGAGAGAAAACCCTAATCCTTAAGGTCCTTAACAAAATTTGTGATGAGAAGGGATGAATAAGATGAGAAAGTCCTAAAGGTATCTTATTTTGATTCATACCCTAAGACTTTGGCCAGGCAGTCACACAGATCTGGGAGTCCTCGTATTCTGACTAGTGGTGTGGAGGAAAATATTGCTAGCCCCCGATCGTGATCCTTTTCTAGACACCTCCGTCTTTCGGATAACCCTCTAATAACTCCCTCAGGTTCTATGGATTTTGTAAAATTTAATAATTATTAATCGTTAAGTGAGGAACCTACACTTTGATACCAAATGTTACGACCCTGCCTTCTGGTAACCCCCAATTAAGGGAGACCGAGAGGTCGAAGCCGCACACATAATTTCTGGATCAAAGGTTCGGCAATTAACTAAGAACAATTATTAAATTTTAACAGACTAAATTGGAAAGCTATAAGAAAATAAACTTTTGCATACCTTTTGAAAACTTGGATCTCTAAACTTCTATCCACGTATGAATTCTACTCTAACTAATCCTCCTTGTATTTTAATTCATGTATTTCACAATATGACGATTTACTGTTTGTCCTTTTGGCTTTGTACCTAAAATGCCGACAAACAAAATGTCGGTCAGCATAAAGCTGGTATGTGGGGGTACCAATAATTGTGCAATTATTCATAACAATGTATTGCAACCAATTACCATTTAACAAACAATTTTACATTTTAAATATAATTGTGTGATCCATGCATTCCCTATCCTCTGTGTTGTCCCTGCAGTGGACCTGGATGCTACTTTCCTTATAGTAGATCTCTATTAAACCCCTCATGATCCCACCTATAGGTGAACCAGTTTCTAGGGTTGAGTCACATTGCACTACCCGTAAGTATCCCACTCCTTAACTCATGGTATGCTAAAGGGTCTCATAGCACTACACTTGGTAGCCCAATTTCTAACCCACGATAACCTAGACCTTACTCTAGGTTACCCCTTTTTAGCCTTTACAAGCCACAGAGGTGGATTCGGATCTAAGCCAATTATATATATATATATATATATATATATATATATATATATATATATATATATATATATATACATATATATATATATATTCATGGTGATAATGATAGTTACTTTATAGTTGCATGAAATGAAAGGCATCCAACAGTTATTTTCAAGCAACCGATAAACACGTTCAGAAATTGTCGTAAAACTAAAGTGATTATTCATAAGCGTAACCACATACCTGTTCAGTAGATTTCTCAAGCTAATATCAATTCCAACCAAGAAAGCCATCCAAGCAAGTAGTTCAACCACACAATCAAGAATCCTGAAAAACACATGTACTCTGTTTACTACACACTTTATCCAGATTCTTTCTATTCAACTTGAAATCGCTACCTAAGGTTTCCTTATCCATTTTAGGGTTTCGTTTTGCAATTAGGGTTTCACTTCATTTACTATATTAAACCCTAGTTCTATTCAATTACTTACAAACCTTAATTTCATATTAAAGGCACACTTAAACATTAATTAACCCCATTATGCCTCTTTTATATTAAAACTACCATTTTTACCCTTTTAATCCATGGCAAGATCATTATACTCATTTATCATCCATTCATAGTTCATTATGGCCGTATTCACAATTGAACTCTATATATCATTAAATCCACCTTTTATTCATTAGAAAACCCTAATTACTATATTAAGGGTATTTACCTATAATTAGGAATCTTCGTACTCGAAATAGATTAGAACCATCATATCTCCGCTTTGTACATGAATTTGACCAATTAAAATCATTAAGGATCATAATTACCACAATTAGGGTTCAAGGTTCATTAAATCCTATGGAACCCTAAATTAATCAAATTATGCATGAAGATCATCCTTGTAGATCTAATATGCCTTTTTTATTAACAACAGGTTAATATCTATTTTAAATACTCACATAACCCCTTTCTAATTCATTAATCATCAAAGGTTAGGGTTTTTCATTGATTAAACTATTAAAGATAGCATCTTGATATATTTCTTAAATCAAAAGTGTAATTAGGATTCAACAATAATTTCTTTGTGTTCCTCTCAATCTGAGGATCAATTTTCATATATTACTTGTCCTAATCAGAGTTACCAATATTTAATTATGAATTTAGCAAGATTTCACTTACTTGGGACAATAGGGAGGCGCCATGTAGCTCCTTGCATGCAACGTTGCCCAATGTTTTGGAAAACATTTCAAATTGTCGATATTGCCCCCGCATAAGTGAAAGGCACTTCAGCCCGCGGAGGGGTAAAAGCATCCAATGTCGCCCAAGCTCCATCTTCCTCACTAGCAACCCTAAGTCGATGCCTGCAGCAGCTCGGGGGAGCTCTCCTCCTCCCTCCTTGGGCTCCAGGGTGCCGGCAATGGCCCCAAAAGCTTCTGCCTCCCTCTTTCGTATCTACAGAGGTGCAAAGCCAGGGCCACAGTGGTTGGGATTAGGCACAGCGACCTGGATCAACCTTCCATGCCCGCAGGTCGTGGCAGAGGAAGATGCACCCTCAGATCCATTGAAGACCTCCTCCAAGCACCTTCACGCTCTGGTTAGGTAGGGGAGACCAGCAACCTTTCCGCATCCTCCACAGGTTCTGGGGTCGACGAGACTCCCTTGTGAACTCGCTTCAACGTGAAGATGAAGGTGAGTGCTTTCGGCATCCTCAGGGATACCTCTGGTTCCCGCACGATTTGCCACGCCAATAAGGGTTCTTCTTTCATTTCACCCACTCAAAGATCCTCATGCCCTCTTGTATACTTCGTGTTTGTGAGAGAAAGAGAGAGGATCGGCTATCAAGGTCTAGGGTTCGAATGAAGAAGAAGAAGAAGAAGAAGAAGAAGGAAGAGAGGTGTACATGGGATCCTTTATGGACTTGAACTAGAGGATCTACCCTCTTAAATAGGGGTGAGAAACGAAGCCCTAAAGTGTACCTCCACAAAGACTCAAGTCTTTCCCAAAAGGAAACTTATATTCCTTAGTTAAGAAGCAACCTCTTCTTCATCATTATCTTCTAATATAATTATATTATTTGGGTATTTAGAAATTCGAAAACCTTTTCCCTTATTCTCTCTATTCTTGGCTTTTAATCCATTAGCCACAAAATATATATTTCCTTTTTATAGAAAATACCACTTCTTTAACAAAACCATAAAATTCATTAATTAAGCATCATATTATCTTCTTATTTTTCTATTCTTGGTATTTTCTCTTTCTTTCCTCTTTATTGGGACTCCTTGGATCCCAAGAAACTCTATTATTTCGAAATTCCTTTTTAAGGAATACTCATTATCCTTCTACATGCATCAATATGCATTATTTCACATTATCTTGTTTATTTCTCATTAAAATATCTCTTTTTGAGGATTTCTCTTTATTTCTCTTTTACTTTCCTCATTGGTATTCCTTTTAACATTAGGAATCCTTGGGATACGAAATCCCACTAAGGATATATATGTGCATTTTGTTTGAATCACTACCTTATTATACGAGATTCTTTGTTTACTTACTTCGCGAGGAGGGCATGATGAGCCCAAGTTACGGCAGCTCCGGATGAAGGGAGAATAGGGGTCAATTTCACCTTTTTCCACTTATTTTCCACATTTTATCATTGTTTTCAATTTCTTTCTTAATAAAGAAATACTTAATTGATCTTTTCTTTTCTTATTGCATTCTCTATGCAAATTTGGACTCCTTGGAACCCAAGGAACCCAAGAGGCACTAAATCCATCCTTGGATTACATTTTTTTGCCTTCCAAAGGTTTCCACATCATTCTTTTCTCAAAAACTCAATTATTCATTTACTAATTTAATAATTGAATTTCCTTTCTTCATTTCCTTGTTATTGGGCCCAATAGCCAATAAATCCCACAACACAATCATCAAGGCTATTTTGAATGAAATCAATTTATTCAAAACAAATTATATCATTATTTGTTCAATTATCTTTAATATGAGAAATTACATTTCTCACCAATTGAACCCAAAAATTGGGGTAGTAACAGCAGGTTCAATAAGCAAGTCTTGGAAATAAGGTCGCACCATCTCTTGTAACATATTTTCATCTTGTACCCGCACTTCCTCCCTATTTTTCAGTTTGTTGATGGTGTTCTTCCTTCGTCGTTGTTTGACAAAAGCATTATAGAACTTTTTATTACAATCTCCTTCTTTGAGCCAGTCAATATGGCTTTGAAGCTTCCATTCTTCCTCCTCTTCCTTCAATATGTTGTCTAGCTCGAATTTCATGTCTATATATATCCCATCTATAATAAAGTTGTACCCTGAGGCTAGGTCTTTCTCCAGATTATCTATGTTTCACAATAGTCTCATTTTCTTCTTGTTTTTTGTTTTTGTATTCTTCTTGTCCCAGGTGCGGATAGTCTCTTTAGATTTCTTCAAGGCACAGTTGAAATATTTCATTTTATCCCAATTCATTCACAAAAGATCCTTGAAGTGTTCATCCTTTGTCCACGCAGCTTTCAGCATGAAATGAGGTTGTCTCTTCTTAGGATTATTCGATTTTACCAATATGGGCAGTGGTTTGATTGAAATTGAGGTAGATGTTCCACTGTAAAATGAGAGAATTTCTGAATGAAGGCTACATTAGCAACTTCTCTATCTAATCTTTGTTGGAGCACCCATCTTTTGAAGGTAAACTTTGGACCTGAGAAACATATGCCATTCAATCCTACTTCCATTAAGGTGTTTTGGAAAGTCCTAGCTTTTGAGTGGTTGTAGTGTATACTTCTACTTCTTTCATCCGGATTGGTTGTAGTGTTGAAATCCCCGAGAATGACCCATATCCATTGATACTTACCTCCCATATTAATGATGGGATTCCATAGTAGTCTTCTAACAGTAATATGAGGGTTCGCATATACGAAGGTAACAATGGTAGAGTTGTTAAAATGAGTAACAAATTAACAGTGATAGTTCATTATTTTAACTGAATATTCATGGTCTTTCCAGCAGACCCAGATGTCGCCTAAAAATCCTCTCGCTTCTACTTAAAATGATCTATCAAACCCAAGTTTTTTATGGTGGTTGCGGCCTTCATGCCACTAATCCAGGGTTCAATAATAGCCACTACTTTTGGTTTATATATGCACATAATTTCTCTAAAGTTTTGATAAGTATCTGTCTTTCCAATTCCCCTCACGTTCCAGCAGAGTGTATTTAGCATTTCAATTCATACATAGAAGATGGAACTGTAGTTAAGAACTTACACAACATTACGGAGTTCTGAACCTGAACTTATCTTATACTAAAACTATATACTGATATCTAAATTGATTCTGATTCTAAATTTGTATTCTTAAATTTAGAATTGAATCTAAATCTAAATCTGAGATCTGATATACTTATAAATTGAATTGATCTTGTTTAGAAGTTCTTATTACATTGAAATCTTAAAATGTGACTTAATATGATTTTTCATTCAAATATAGGATATCTAAAATCTAAGTCTAAATGATTGATAAAAATAAAGTAAAGTGAATGTGGAAATACTATTTAAAGGTAGCTTAGGTACCAAAAAATGAAAAAATGATAGCCTCACAACATACTTAATCTGAGTAAATTTTGATTACTCAAAGTATGATTGAACATGAAACAAGCATGAAATATTAAATGTCTAATAGTAACTTGATCTCTAAGTTACTTTGTGGAAAGGTGTAGGTTGGATCATAATAACAACAAAATTCGATGGACATGGCCCAGTTACCTTGATGTCGATGATTTCTTTAATGTGTTCTTGATTTCTTTCTCCATAACCTAACCATCTGGACATCAAAATTTTCTATAAGTCTGTGTATTTCCCTTTTTCATTTCTAAATTTCAAATACCATCATCCTAGCACCATAATGCAACTAGAGTTCTCTTTAGACTAAACATGAAACATATTCAAAACCACAATAAAATATTAGCACTAAATTTATATATATAATAACTCACATTATATAACCACTACATATTTTCATACTCCAATGATCCATAAAATCACATAATGTACTAATATGTGAACATATGTATCTATGAACAAGAAAACTTCAAAATACAACCATATATCTCCGACTACTATAGTTTTCTTGAAATCAGAGATAAATATCCTTGGAATTATATTTCATAGCGATTAAGCATATATGTAATGTAATATCTTATTAATATCCATAAAACACATCATATAATATCTTGTTATGTCTATATAATCAAATACTAATTTATTAAGGTATAAAACATCATCAAAACTTAAAAAATGGTAAGAACATTGTACATTAGGGCTTCGATATAAATCTCATACCGTTTCATGATTAAAAAATGGATAAAATAACCTTATTAAGGTTTACATCAAAATATGGTACCAATTGAATCAGTAATATCAGAACTTCGAATCATATTTAGCGTATCAAGATATAGGTATTGTAAAGTATTCATGAATTTATAAAGTTTTTTGCTATTTATAATGCACAAAACATTGAAATCATATAGATTTTGGTACATAATATATATATACTCAAACGTCAAGTTATTCTATTAGAGGAATTTTTTTGATATGGCACACTCAAAATCCTTTCTAACGATACTTTGTACACTAAAAATGGACAATTATAGCCCAAGATACTATTTTTTCAAAGATATTATCTTATAAACACTTTGTGGTTGTTCAAGATTGATCATGTGGCTATCATCTCACGTGCATCTGAAGTTGGGTCACTGATCATGAACCGAGGCTAGGATCTAGCTCCTGCTGGCCTGTCAACCTATGCTTCTTCCCATTCAAGCAATGTGGTGCTATGGTTTATAGGGCATGGTCGTCGACGCATAACCTCTATTTCGGCAGTGCAGTTTCCACCTCCCATGCCACCATCGCCCCATGTGAGACTACCTCTGACTTTGTCTGGCCCTTTCTATCCTTAGAGGCACACTCTCCATGGTCTGAGGAGATGGAATAAAGATCCCCAATATGCAGCCCTCACAACCGCCAATGTAACTCTCCTCCTCTTCTTCTTTGTTCCCCATCTCTTTTTGTTGATTTTAATGGAAAACCTAGCCTACAACGCGTCTACCACTATACTTCCATAAATCAAGTCTTTATAGCCTCTACCTCTAAGATCAAGGAGAGCCCCCCCCCAATCCTTGGGGACTCTATTCGAGCCCTGTCAAATAGGGGGTGTGGCTCTCCAATCTGTGTAGACTGGAGTCGCCCCATTTTTTATTTTTTTTTCCTTCATTTTAATAAAAGTCCAAATCAAAGAAATAATTATATAATCCACATGATAATCCCATTGATCCCAAAATTTGGAAAAAAATATTATATTTCCATCATCTTTATTTGGATCAGGGCAAAACTAAATGGTTAAATACTCTAAATCTACTTTTTGAATAAAAATTAAATAATGACTAAATTAATTACCTAGACCATTAGGTAATTCAAAATTGTTTGAAACTTTTCCCATAATCTTATACTCCAATTATCCATCTTCGAGAGATATCTCAAATATTAATTATGACCCCTACATACTTCATTCGCAATTTTGTACTCCAAGGACCTATGTGAATACCCAAATTAGCCTTATTGGGCTTGAATTTGGGTACTAAGGGCCAATGGCCCTTTTCTTGATCTTCAAAGGGATTCATAACATTAACCATATACTCAATTACAAAATTGAACTTTTGAATAGACATAATTTCTCAATTGAAGATTCCTTATGATACATTTGATGATTATGACTTTACTTATTTAATATGAAGACCCAAGCTAGGTCTAGCGATCAAATCATCAACTATAGTCATTATATTTCCTTCATAGTTCAACTTTGATTTTCACTTTGTATCATCAAATTAAATATGAAATGTTACTTTGATGATGTTATAAAAACTAACCAGTTGAACAAAATACCCCTTCTACATGCTTTTTCCTTTAATCCAACTATCTTGAAAATTGGATGGAGTCTTATTCTAGCATAAATTGATCATATATTTATTACTTTAGTAACTTAATCATGTAATGTCTAGGTTCCAAAGATCAGGGTGCGAAAATACTACCCACCTTTTTGGGAATTTCGTCCTTGAAGTTCAGTTAAACTTTAGGAGGCTACCCACCTTAGGGTTTCACATACCTTACTAACTCTTGAAAATTGTCATAAAGTCTCATAGGAACCTTTAGACTATGACGTTCTTGTGGATAGCTATGTCTAACAACCCTATCAAACTAGCATGTACAACAAACATGGAATAGGAAATTTCTTTAGCATAAATGACTACTCTTTCTTTACTCCCAATTCATTCTTTTTATGTAAATTTCTCTGGAGACATGTACTCTGGTATATGGGTCTCATGACCTAAACTAAGGTTCCTTGGTTATGTATCTCTTATAGTGGCTTGCACACTGTTGTATGGGATACATGACTTGCACAAAGGGCTCGGGTCATGTCTCTTGAGTTGACCTGCACTATGTCTTGGGTCCAACTCGATAATCTGATGTCATCTTATTAAAAGGATCATGTATGAATCTTAATGCATATATACCTCATGGTCTTCCCATGATCTTAAATCCTAATACATGAATCATTTCTTTGAAAATAATCATGACTTAATGCATTCAAATCTTATCTTATCGTGTGTTTTGTTCTTAGATCTTAATCATTCTAATAATCCTTATTAACATGTCTCTACATGAAGTCTTAGGATAGTAAGGATATATCCATGCAAGTACATAATATTACTTGCATGTCTTATCTTAACATCTTAGAATATATTATTATTTTTGGTAATCAACACCTTAGAATATAGGATCATACAAATCATGAAAGTCTTCTTAAAGGAACATGTAGGTATATTAACCTTAATAAATCCTTGTCATGAAATCTCAACTCTTAATGGACTTACATCATAAATCTTAATCATATTGAGAAACAATAATAACATATCTTTACTTGGAACTAAATCACGAACATACTAATCTTCACTAAACAATGTTAACTACATTACTCTAGTTGAGATCAGAATAATAAGTAAATTATGGACATCTTGTTGAGTGGCATGAAGCATGTAAACATACTAAGTGTAACTATAATTGAATACTCATGGGCATGGACCACTTACATTTTTTGAAAATCCCACACTAAAGTCATTCAGACTCCCTTATCCTCTAATCATATACTATATTGTTAGGTCAAAATGACGTTTCTTCATCTTATCATGGTGTTCTTATCTAGATAAGCCCAAGGTAGTAGTCGTCGATATCTTACCATATAACCATTTTATCCCTAGGAATATCCAGAGAAACACAAATCAATCATCTTTTTTTAGGCTCTATCTTATATCAACATCATCTTGAACTCCATATTATTGTGATCATAGACTAATAATACAATCCATATCTTATACCACTACCTATCATGTACCATCAATTAAAATAACATTGTTCATTAAAAACTTTAAAAGGTGCCATGGATACTCCTAATCATCATCATACTATCCCATAGAAAACTTAAACCAACACATAACATGATTCATATCATCCTCAAAAACTTCAAAACAAAAAGGTAAAGTGTGTTTCAATCTTATGACAAATGTCCCTCCTTAGAACCAAAATTCAAATGCATTGCAAGTTCCTTAATCTTCATCATACCTTGTAAGAAAAGATATAATTTTCTTCAAATCATTAAACTAGTGAACCAATCAGGATGGATCTACTCTTTAAAAGTATGGCTCTAAAAGACCACAATGCTTACTTATTGTTCTTAATATAAACTTTCACCTAAAACACCAAAATCATGAAATATCTTGACTATGACTTATCAACTAGTTTTAAGGATGTATTTTCTCATTATTGTATCATTACATGAATTATATGTATGGACATCTACATCTGGAACTGATCTGATAACAGCATGGTGCACATCAACATAAGTTGGTCTCTATCTTATTATGTGAGCCACCTTAAACATAAGTTGCTATATCCCCACTACATGTTGTTGATGGCTGCAAAGACTGAGTCCCACCACATAGTTTAATAGTTGAAAGCTAGAGTAGAGTCTTACATACAATTTTCTTCATCTGTGTTTACTATCTAACTGTGACATATATACTAGGGTTCTAATAGGTGTGTTATTAGTTTTAGGTGATCATCTACCTCAATGTTTTTGTTTCAACTTTTTTTTGTCACCTCCCTATGCATGTCGGTCGGTCATATATATGAAGGTGTCATGTCTTATCATATTTATCTCACCTAACAGTACACATGCCCTATACCATATGCACTAGAAAGACTGAGAAGCATAATAAATATATAATTATGCATATAAATTTCCCTCTACAAAACCCCATAAGCTTGTGTCATATACCACAAACATGTGGAAAAAAGAGAGGGTATGATATACATAAATCTATATTTACATAAAAATTCCAAAGCAGCTAGACACCAACCCTAATACATATCTCAACTTTTATTGTCGGACAAAACCTATAACTCAGATTCTACAATCTTTCACTCACTTTTTTTATAACTAGGACTATTAACTATCTTTATAAATCTATGTAGTTCACTTGGTTTCTAATGGGAAATCTAAACTAAGAATATGAGAATTTTCCTGATGGTCATCTACATTATTGCTATGATACCATATTGTAACACCCATTTTCTTATCACATGAATGGAAGCTTTTTTTCAACTAGGGGTGTTACTAACATGATATGTAATTACAATAATGATGGATAAGAACCATTACATATTGTGTATGAAATAAGTTCATCAAACTTGATAGTAAAGTCTATGTACATGATGGCTAAAACATGTACTCTGATAATAAGATTACTTACATCAAACTTGATAGTAAAGTCTATGTACATGATGGCTAAAACATGTACTCTATCTTAACATCTCGGATCGTGTAGATGGTGGCCCACCAAGAAAATCATATATCTTGACTTGTCATCTAGAATATTATCACATGTGGACATCTCGTCCCCAGCCGTGCACAAAGGGAAACCTAGGTTAGAGTAAGTGGCATTGAAATTCCAGTAAGATAAACATGAATATACTATAACTGAAAGTTGAACTAATATCTGAAAGTTGTAAACTCAATTGAATCAATACGTCTTTTATTTACGTCTTTTATCTGATTTATGGACACCATTATATGACAAGTTCTCTTGCATTGGTATATATATGCCTCTGAATTGTTACCAAAGTACCTCTAAATTGGTACTACATGCCTCTAAATGACACCAAGGTGTCTCTGAATTGGCATGACTATGCCCTAAATTGGTACCGAAGTACCTATGAATTGGAGCAAACACTCCTCTAAATTTGCAACATATGCCTCTGAATCATCTTGGGACTATCTGAATGAGGACTTATCATATAATGTCTTATGTGAAGGTTCTAAATTAATTACTTAATCTAAACTTAGTGAATCCTGAATCTCAACTTATCTTATACTGAAATTGAATATTGATATATGAACTGAATTCTAATTCTAAATTTGTATTATTAATTTTTGACTTGAATCTAAATATGAATCTGAGATCTGATATGCTTATAAACTGAAGTAATCTTTTTTAGAAGTTCTTATTTCATGAAAATCTTAAAACATTACCTAATATGGTCTTTCATTCAAATATAGGATATTTGAAATCTAACTCTAAAGGCTTGAGGAAATAAATTGAATGTAGAAATATTATTTGAAGGTAGCTTAATCCCCCAAAATATAAAATATGATAGCCTCACAACATACTTAATATGAATAAATTATGATTATTCAAAGTATCATTGAACATGAAATAAGCATGAAATATTCAATTCTAATAGTAACTTAATCTCAAAGTTATTTTGTAGAAAGGTCTAGGCTGGATCATAATAATAACAAAATTTAATGGGCATGGCCCACTTACCTTGACACTAATAATTTGTTTAATGTGTTCTTCATTCCTTTCTCATTAACCTTATCACCTGGACATTAAAAAAATCTATAAGTCCATGTGTATTTCCCTTTTCATTTCTAAATTTTTAATCCCATAATCCTAGCACCATAAACCAAATAGAGTTCTCTTTAGACTAAATGTAATTCATATTCAAAACCACGATAGAATCTTATCACTTAATATATATATAAAAACTCACATTATATAATCTCTACATACTTTCATTCTTTAATAATCCATAAATCACATAATGTACAAATATGTGAAAATAATTATCCATGGTCAAGAAAACTTTCAAAATACAACCATATATCTTTGATTACTATAGTTTGGTTGAAATCAGAGATAAATATCCTAGGAATAATATTTCATAGCGATTAAGCATATATGTAATGTAATATCTTATCAATTTCAAAAAACCCATCATACAATATCTTTTCATGTATAACCTAATCAAATACTAATTTATGAATGTGACGACCCAACATAAAATCAAGCCAAATCACAACCAGTAATAATTGCGGAATAAACATTAGTAGTGGATTAAGAAAAAAACTAAAAATTAAAACCATTAAGCAAAGAGATCCATTTCCAGGAAACTCTTAAAGAACCAAACTTTATACACATCATGGTTCACATTATACATACTTTGTATCATCTCATCTCGAGGATAACATATAACAGTTGCTTTGCCAAAACCTATACATAAGTAACATAAAACCCTCGAGGCAATCAAGCCAAAATCTTCAATCGTTCATAAAACCATGACGTACAAAATCCAAGGACCTGAGAGTATAGAGATGACACATAGGACTTCTATCTACAAGACACGACAGACAGTACACTCAACTTGAGTTGTTACTGTTGTCCCTATTGTTTTTGTCCTTCCTCTACAGAGTGGTCTCTAACTCCTTGTGCACGTCCACCTAAAAATTTTGGATCCCACGGGGTGAGACAATTGTCCTAGTGAGAGATATAACACTCCGCCAACAATGTTATTATCACAGGTAAATAGTATAAAACTGAGCAGAGGTTCTTTTATATTAATAACCAATATTAATCACTATTAATAAGCAGATTAGAACATTCTCATATTTTAAAGCATTGCAACTATCTATGATAGAGCAGTAAATCATGTATTCACTTTATACGGAATATGAAAGACATATGTATCGTTTACCCCTCATATTATACCAACATCTCAAACTTATCATGTGATAATATTATCATGGTGTGATATCCACCAATCATTCTCATTTCTAGTTGTTGGCCTCAGCCAATCTTCTAGCCATATATTGATTTTTGCCCATCTGGTGAATATACATCATTATGTTCCAGTCAGGTATTGTATTGTACCAATCCTATGAGAGAACAGCCAGGTATTGGATTATACCAATCCTGTGAGATTACAGTCAGGTATTGGATTATACCAATCATGTGAGATCATAGCCATGTATTGGATTGTACCAATCTTGTGAGAGTACAGCCAGGTATTGGATTGTACCAAGCCTGTGAGATTACAGCCATGTATTGGATTGTACCAATCATGTGAGAGTATAGCCAGGTATTGGATTATACCAATCATGTGAGATCATAGCCATATTGCTAAGGATTCCATAGTAGTTGGAATACCTTTATGTTTCCCTTTCACTTTCATCATGGGATATCAATCCCTTAAACTCATCATTGAATACCACATCACATTTGTTAGGTAATTTGCCTCGGTCAAGCCATCATACCCATTCACATCCTTTATGTGGCACAAGTATTCCTAATATCTCATTTTAGCATATTCAAAACAATATAGCCCTTATTTGGCTATAACCATAAAGCATGTATGCCAAGATTTCATTATTATTATTATTACCATTTATTATTATTATGATGTTACGGAGTTCCCATTTCCCTAGTTCATTTTGAACATTTCCATCTCTTACATCAATCTCTAGATCATGAGACTTTTATAAACCTCTTGTCACCTCTCACTAGGCAACATCCAACTCTAGGTCATAAGACCTATATAAATGTTATACTTGTTCTACTAGTAATTCACATAACATACACGACCCATATAATCTGTAGTATATGAAACATCATATCTCATATTTGGCTATGCTCATTATCTCATGATACTAACATGGTTAGTATTTCATAATGGCATCAATATCAAATACATATAATCACTATGCAATACAAGATAAATACCACCTTCCCATCATTAGGGTTAGGGTTTCCTTTTCTTAATGATTAGGGTTTCAAGTCATATCAACTTCCTTTACTAGGTTTAGGGTTTCCCTCTATTAACCAATTAGGGTTTCCAGTACGTTCATCATGAATCAAAACCCTAATTTATATCCCACACATATTAGGAGTATCAATGTATACTCATTACATGTATATTATACAAGTATAAGTCTCTCTTTCACCCTCACTAGGATATTGATTACATCATACTCCATTAGGTTGGCTTAATCCTTTTCTCAAGGTACATTGACCCATATTTATCAAAATGCATTAAACCCTTTATGTCTTAATGTTATCATTAGACATAGACACTACATGTGTCACTCAATCAAGTGTATTAGATTGAGGTACTTCCTCCATATCAGGTATAGATGTGTAGGTATGCTTCCATATCAGGTATAGAGGTGTATCCTCATCATCATATCGTGCATGAGATATATCCTTATCTCCATATCGTGTATGAGATATATCCTTATCTCCATATCGTGCATCCATATCGGGTTAATTCAACCTTTAGGGTTTGCATATCAACTTTGACTCTTATGCTCATATCCCATGATGTAATGAGTGATAGGCTAGACAACTTATTAGTCTCAACTAGCTCAAGTATACAAACCGATGGGGGTGTATGGTTCCAATGCATATCGGATTTTACAACACCATGTTGGGTTTCAACATCATACCGGGTTAGGGTGTATATTCAACACCATATCGTGTATAAGGTATATGCTTGATCCCATATCATGCACAAGATGTGTGTATGTGTCACTCATATCATCCATAAGGTATAAATTCATCACTATATCATGCTAGTGGTGTGTTCAAATTACCAGATCAGCTTACTCATCATCTAGGGTTTGTCATATCGGGTTTGAGTATATGTCAGACTTCGTGTTGTGCATAAGGTCTATAATTGACCTTATATCATGCACATGGTGTATTCTTGAAATCATATCATGCACAAGATGTGTGTATGTGTCACTCATATCATCCATAAGGTATAAATTCATCACTATATCATGTTAGTGGTGTGTTCAAATTACCATATTGGTTTACTCATCATCTAGGGTTTGTCATGTTGGGCTTGAGTATATGTTTGACTCCATGTTGTGCATAAGTTCTATACTTGACCTTATATCATGCACATGGTGTATGCTTGACATCATATCGTGTACAAGATGTATACATCCTCATTGTATTATTTTAGTGATATGTGCACTTCACCATATCGGGTTAGAGGTGCTTCAACCCAATATCAGGTTGAACCATGATGATGTAATCATCATCAACCTCTAAACTCTTGTTCATACTGTTCTAATTCATGGATAACAGTCCTATGTCACTAATAGAACTCATGGATTCATCATCTATGCAAGAAAATTCGATTTGAAAGTAGATCATCAACTATGACAAGATTAATGGTAAGTAATAACATAACTGAGTTCAAGTTATATAACCCACCTTAAGAACAACTTCAAAGCTACAAGCTCCAAATATTCATGTTCCCAAGGTCAAAAATGAGCTTATCAAAGGTCCAAGACTTGAGCTCCTCGGTACTATGCACGATACCTCACCACTTGTGGCTGATATCCCTCACTTGTGGCTGATATCCCTTTGGTATGGCTGATATCAAGGCTCTATGAACGATATCCCTTCACCTATGCAAAATATCAAGACACTATGAACAATATCTAAGAGTAAGAGGATGGTAAGATTTGAAAAGCTTCACTAATAGGTGAAAGGAGTGGTATGTATAGTTGAAGTTCATGAAAAGGAGTGTATATGAGGTGTCATCATCTTAAGCTACTAGGTGCCATGTGTCCATGCATGGTTGACATGTGTATATGCATTCATTCATATCTATCTTGAAATGCAAAACACTTAATGATAATCTATAGATGATATTTCGGCCATCACTTATCTTGTTGGATAAGATATTTCAACTTAATCACCACTTTATTCACAACCCGATACAACTTTTCCAAGGAAGTTGTAAACCGATACACTTCACCTCCTTGAGGTTATTATCCCATCATGGACAAGGCAAAGAGTTCACAAACCTATATTAGACTCCCTTTATGGCTCCTTGTCTGATAGGCACTCTCATATGGACTCTACAACCGATACAACTCATGTAAGGGCTTCAACTATACATCATATCTTGGTCTTTTCATCACCAAGAGTACCATCATTCAAATATGATTCAAACATGGTGTCACCTTCTTTATCCCTCCTTTTAATGATACACAGAGGGATTAGGGACACTCTATAGGTGGTAATTTGCATATCAACCCTAAATTTTGGGTAAATTACAACTTGTACCAAAATTGTTACATAAGACACTAGCATTATTCAAACAAGTTCAAGCTTGGACTTTTAGTATTTCCACAAGCCACCACTTAGCATCATTCTCTCTCTTATTATTATAAACACTTAAGGCACATTCAACATGTGATATATTGCAATATAACCCCTTATCTTGGGTAAATTGCATTTTGGTCCAAAATAAGAGAACATTGCTCAAACATTATTCAAATAGGACCAAACTTGAAACATAAGTTTGTCACCTGATAACAAAAACTTTAGAGAATTATATTAAAGTTCTAAGCACTTATTTAATCCAAAAAAATAGGGTTAGTCCTAAACCCAGGTCAGGGATGTTACAAGTTATAAACCCCTAACAAGGATTTCATCCCTGAAATCCCAGATGAAGGAAGACAATTGTTATTCATGCATCATATCATCAAGACTCTACATAATTTCTTGATGTCATGGAGATGTTATAGAACTTTGACCAGAATAAAGTTCTTTTGTATAGGGTCATCATAGAATCTGGCATATAGGACACATACTCAAGTGTCCTTTTCATTAATGATTGTAGTGTCAATCCTGTGTCAGGTAACACTTTCTTAGTCGGAGAAGTACTATACATATTTTGAATAATTTGGTTGCCAAACCTCATTGCTTTGTCACATTCTCAACTTACATCTTTTATGTAATAAGATTCTTGACCTTGGGAGTCCTCCATACCCCTCACTTAGTTTAGCATTTCTCCTCCAAGGAAAGACTATAAGTACATTCTGTCATCCATTTGGGACTACAAGTCTTTTCATACTTCTGTTGTTCCATTCTAATCTTTTGACAACACTAAACTCACTTTTGACTTGTACCAACCATCATGTTCGTTGTTATTTTCTTGTCATAAGAAGAGGCTACTTATCAAAGAAAAATAATCTCAGAGGTGACTCTAGATGTTGTATGTATAAGCTGCCTTAACAAATCTAGTTAGGGATATTCTAAGAAGTTATCTTAGCTTGATAACTTTTCCCAAGATGATTCTACAATTGTTCCTTCAATTAATGCATCCTTATCAATGTTATGTTTATGCAGAGCATAAACCCCTAACATATGATATCCATATTATTGTATGTAACTAAACTAATCTCAAAGTTGGCCTTTCTAGGTAACCAAGCATTAATCATCTTATTAGGAGTCATGTCCTCACTATCTCATACCTTAAAAACTTCTTGGACACTAAAATTCCTTACCTTGGTATTAGTTACATGTGTCAAAAACATATCACATCCTCATCATTTCCATCCTTTGTTGCTATTACCAAAGCCAAACATATAATAGGACCTTTCTTTCATCTTGAGACATTTAGTTATCACATATAACTTTGTCTTGGAACCAAAATCCAAGATTAGCTGATACTATTCAAAGTATCCTTCTATAGATTACTTCTAATCCATACACATCAAGTGTCATAAGACTTACTTGATTGTCATGTCCCTGAAAGGAAAGAACACAAGGAAACATATTCCTTTTATTATCCTTCATTGTCTAGGGTTGTTTGTCAAAGAAGAGAAATCATCACCTCCTTTGATTATTGCATGAACTTTCAACTGCTCATGTGTCATTTAATCTTGTTTCATCTTAGGTTCCTTACCATCAGCATAGGAATTATAAAGATGATTACATGTCATCATTTCTTAGCATTATCATCATCATGATTACTAAATCTGGGTATTTTAAAGCCTTAGTTCATTACTAAACATTGTCACCTCTCATTAGGTAATTGTTACTACTAGGTCCTCAGACCAAGGTGTACATTATACTAAACATCTTCTTCTATTTATAAGTTGATCTGTGATTAATTCATATTCTTTCATATATCAATTAGGATGTGGTAGAAATATCCGTGCCACATCTCCTATTTCATTATGATCTTTAGATTGTCTCAAAATGACTACTTGATCAGAGTAATAAAAAAGATAGCAATCTAAGAGCCCCATACTTACCTTGCCTTCAATAGATGAATACATGGCCAGGGTATGCAAGAACTGAAATTAGGTAGTATGCATTTTGTTTTATATTATGTTTCCTACCCTTATCATCTCTTTAGATTTCACTACTTAGTATCTCTAATTTTCTCTAGGTGTTTCTTTTACATCACTTTCCTTTCTACATGATGAGAGAAATTTCAAAACATATAAGAGAATATTGGACTGAATATAGGTTCTCATCATTTTTATCTCTTCCTCATGTCCTCATAGGACTAATCAAAGGAAACTCAACAATAACTACCTTTCTTATAATTAGTAGGTAGAGAGAAGAGAAAGGAAAGATAATTCAGAATGAAAAGTTCTATCTAAAATGTTACCTCTTAGGGGTTATCTAGTATCTTGACTGACTCAACGCATGGAGTCTAGTTGCCGCCTACTATCACCTTGTCATCTACTACCTAAAGTAGATGGACCAATCTGTGACACTTGTCTTCATCCTCGTCCTTCTGCTCCACTAGATTGTGGTCCTTGCGAGCTTTGCAGACTATGACTTGGTTGTTGGGTCACCTTATTGCTTCTTCTTAGACACTGCCACCTCATATGTCCTATCTGTCCACATTTATGGCAAGCTCATACCCCACTTGGTGACCACTGCATTAGTGTAATATATTGTGGTTGAACCGGTGATACTAAAGATTTTGGTTGTTTAGTACCACCAAACAATTGTTCATGTGACTGTGTAGACCTCCTTTTGAGGTTTGCCTCATGTTTCTTTTTCATAGACCTTTCTATCCTCTGGACAATTCCACAAATGTGGTGAATCTCTCTCTACTTTCTAACGCGCCTTCCAAGATAGACACCTCATCATTCAGTCCTTTCTCAAAATGCCAAATCTTATCCTTCTCAGTAGAAGCCATTTGAGGACAAAACTGCAAAAGTTCCATAAACCTAGCCTCATATTCATTAATTGACACGGTTCCCTATCGAACCTTCTCAAACTTTGAGATATTTTCATCTAAGTATGTTTGTGGAAAATACTTATTGATGAATTCTCGGCAAAATTCTTCCCAACTAACCTCTTCATCATTCCTTTTTACTTCTTCTATGGTCCACCAGTGGCCAGCACTACCTTTCAAAAGGTAAATGGCATGTTTGACTTTGTCAACGTCTGGGATACTAAGGATCTAAAAAACCTTTTCTAACTCAGCGAGCCATAGATCAGCATCTGTTGGGTCAGTTGTTCCAACATATTCTATAGATCCTACATGGCATAGCCATTTAAAAGTCTTACCATACCCATGTCCCTCATTGAGAACTGGTGCCCTACATGCTGGTGTTGGCATTCGGTCAGCCATATGCATTACTATGGTCATGAATTTCCTAAAAAGAGCATGAAAGGCTGGGTTTTCTAGCATAGCTTCCTCAAAATTGGGATTCTCAGGCACTGATTCCTCTCTTGCCTGATCCCTTGCACCACCTACTGGTGCAGCAACATTTCTCTTAGCAACGTGTTCCTCATGTTCCCCAGACATCTTTAAGCTATATCCATTATTCTACAAAACATAAGTCACTATAAGATATACTGGAGTACACTAGAATAGACTCAACACCTTAGTCCTATGTCTCTATAGATTCAGCGAACCTTAAGATCTGATACCAAAACTTTGTGATGACCCAGCATCAAATCAAGCCAAATCATCACCAGTAATAGTTGTGGAATAAACATTAGCAGTGGATTAACAAAAACACTAAAAATTAAAACCATTTTTCAAAGAGATCCATTTCTAGAAAACTCTTAAAGAATCAAACTTTATACACATCACGGTTCACATTGTACATACTTTGTATCATCTCATCTTGAGGATAACATATAACAGTTGCTTTGCCAAAACATATACATAAGTAACATAAAACCCTCGAGGCAATTAAGCCAAAATCTCAAATCATTCATAAAACCATCACGTACTAAATCCAAGGACATGAGAGTACAGAGACGACACATAGGACTTCTATCTACAAGACACGATAGACAGTACACTCAACCTGAGTTGTTACTGTTGTCCCTATTTTTGTTGTCCTTCCTCTACAGAGCGGTCTCTACCTCCTTATGCACGTCCACCTAAAAATTGTGGATCCCATAGGGTGAGACAATTGTCCCAACAAGAGATATAAATCTCCACCAAAAATGTTATTATCATAGGTAAATAGTATAAAACTGAGTAGAGGTTCTTTTATATTAATAAGCAAGATTAATCATTGTTAATAAGTAGATTAGAACATTCCCATATTTTAAAGCATTGCAATTATCTATGATAGAGCAGTAAATCATCTATTCACTTTATAAGGAATATGAAAGACATATGTATTGTTTACCCCTCATATTATACCAACGTCTCAAACTTATCATGTGATAATATTATTATGGTATGATATCCATCAATCATTCTCATTTCTAGTTGTTGGCCTCAGCCAATCTGCTAGCCAGATATTGATTTCTACCAATCTGGTGAATATACATCATTATGTTCCAGTCGGGTATTAGATTGTACCAATCCAATGAGAGAACAGCCAGGTATTGGATTATACCAATCCTGTGAGATTACATCCAGGTATTGGATTATACCAATCCTGTGAGATCATAGCCAAGTATTGGATTGTACCAATCATGTGAGAGTTCACATCCTTTATGGGACACAAGTATTCCTAATATCTCATTTTAGCATATTCAAAACACTATAGCCCTTATTTGTCTATAACCATAAAGCATGTATGACCAATATTTCATTATTGTTATTATTATTATTATTACCATTTATTATTATTATTATGTTACGGAGTTCCCATTTCCCTAGTTCATTTTGAACATTGCCATCTCTTACATCAATCTCTAGATCATGAGACTTTTATAAACATCTTGTCACCTCTCACTAGGCAACATTCATCTCTAGGTCATAAGACCTATATAAACGTTATATGTGTTGTACAAGTCATTCACATAACTTACAAGATCCATATAATCTGTAGTATATGAAACATCATAGCTAATACTTGGCTATGCTCATTATCTCATGATACCAGCATGGTTAGTATTTCATAATGACAGCAATATCAAATACATATCATCACTATGAAATACAAGAGAAATGCCACCTTCCCATTAGGGTTAGGGTTTCCCTTTCTTACTAATTAGGGTTTCAAGTCATATCAACTTCCTTTACTATGTTTAGGGTTTCCCTCTAGTAATCGATTAGGGTTTCCAGTACGTTCATCAAGAATCAAAACCCTAATTCATATTCCACACATATTAGGAGTATCAATGTATACTCATTACATGATTATTATACAAGTATAAGTCTCTCTTTCACCCTCACTAGGATATTGATTACACCATACTCCATTAGGTTGGCTTAATCCTTTTCTCAAGGTACATTGATCCATATTTATCAAAATGCATTAAACCATTTATGTCTTAATGTATCATTTGACATACACACTACATGTGTCACTCAATCAAGTGTATTTGATTGAGGTACTTCCTCCATATCGGGTATACAGGTGTAGGTATGCTTCCATATCGGGTATAGAGGTGTATCCTCATCATCATATCATGCATGAGATATATCCTTATCTCCATATCGCGCATGAGATATATCCTTATCTCCATATCGTGCATCCATATCAGTTTACTTCAACCTTTAGGGTTTGCATATCAAGTTTGACCCTTATGCTCATATCCCATCATGTGATGAGCGATAGACTAGAGAACTAATTAGTCTCAACTAGAACAAGTATACAAACTGATGGGGGTGTAGGGTTCCAATGCATATCGGATTTCACAACACCATGTTGGGTTTCAACATCATACCGGGTTAGGGTGTATACTCAACACCATATCACCTATAAGGTATATGCTTGATCCCATATCGTGGACAAGATGTGTGTATGTGTCACTCATATCATCCATAAGGTATAAATTCATCACTATATCATGCTAGTGGTGTGATCAAATTACTATATCAGTTTACTCATCATCTAGGGTTTGTCATATCGGGTTTGAGTATATGTTGGACTCCATGTTGTGCATAAGGTCTATACTTGACCTTATATCATGCACATAGTGTATGCTTGGCATCATATCGTGCATAAGATGTGTGTATGTGTCACTCATATCATCCATAAGGTATAAATTCATCACTATATCATGCTAGTGGTGTGTTCAACCTACCATATCAGTTTACTCATCATCTAGGGTTTTTCATATCGGGTTTGAGTATATGCTTGACTCCATGTTGTGCATAAGGTCTATACTTGACCTTATATCATGCACATGGTGTATGCTTGACATCATATCGTGCACAAGATGTATACATCCTCATTGTATCATTTTAGTGATATGTTCCCTTCACCATATCGGGTTAGAGGTGTATACTCAACACCATATCATGTATAAGGTATATGCTTGATCCCATATTGTGCACAACATGTGTGTATGTGTCACTCATATCGTCCATAAGGTATAAATTCATCACTATATTGTGCTAGTGGTGTGTTCAAATTACTATATCAGTTTACTCATCATCTAGGGTTTGTCATGTTGGGTTTGAGTATATGCTAGACTCCTTGTTGTGAATAAGGTCTATACTTGACCTTATATCATGCACATGGTGTATGCTTGACATCATATCATGCACAAGATGTGTGTATGTGTCACTCATATCGTCCATAAGGTATAAATTCATCACTATATTGTTCTAGTGGTGTGTTCAAATTACCATATCGGTTTACTCATCATCTAGGGTTTGTCATATCAGGTTTGAGTATATGCTTGACTTCATGTTGTGCATAAGGCCTATACTTGACCTTATATCATGCACAGGGTGTATTCTTGACATCATATCATGCACAAGATGTATACATCCTCATTGTATCATTTTAGTGATATGTTCACTTCACCATATCGGGTTAGAGGTGCTTCAACCCAATATATGGTTGAACCATGATGATGTCATCATCCTCAACCTCTAGACTCTTGTTATTACTATTCTAATTTATGTATAATAGTCCTATGTCACTAATAGAACTCATGGATTCATCAGCTATGTAAGAAATTTTGAAATGAAAGTAGATCATCAACTATGAAAAGATTGATGGTAAATAATAACATAATTGAGTTCAAGTTATATAACCCGCCTTAAGAACAACTTCAAAGCTCCAAGCTCCAAATCTTCATGTTCCCAAGGTTGAAGATGAGCTTATCAAAGTTCCAAGACTTGAGCTCCTTAGCACTATGCACAATACCTCACCACTTGTGGCCGATATCCCTCACTTGTGGCCGATACCCCTTCACTTGGCCACATATATTTCTAGAGTCGTGTTTTATAGCCCCCTTTTCATATATTGCTTACTACATGCTTAAAACTCATGCTTCAATGTTTAAAATTGATGATTTCCGTCTCTATTTACCATGTTCTTCTAGGGTTTTGGTTTCTTGCTATTTTACCTTCTCTAGAATATCTAGTTTGGTTACTTATGAAATTCCAAACCTGATCTTGGGTCAAATGGTGTTTTCTCCCTCTCTCTCACACACACTCTTCCTCTCTCTCTCTCTCGAAGATTTCTGACTTGTCATTTCATGATTGGTTCAAATTGGAAAATTCATGTCTTTTAGTTTGATTATCCAAATTTGACAAATAAATATGTTTTGAAATTGGAAAATTAATATCTATCTAATAAAAATATTTTAAAGGTCTGATTCGAGGTTTGATAAAGGGTGATTTTTGTAAAATGAATTTTATGCATAAATCCATAAAAATTACATCTTAACCTAATAAGTTCATTGGTGAGGTTTTTAGAGTCTAAATCTAAGTTTTTATAAAAAGTCTAAAATTTGGGTTTCTATACATTAATGTGCATTATGTACTCTAATACATGTTTTTTAAAGAAAGTCAAGAGATCATCTATTCATCCCGCCCCCCTCGTGCAGACGAAGTAAGCAAATATGGTCTATAAGAAATATTAACCGAATTAAATGTGGTAGTACTACTACCATTACATAGGTCTTTATTAAGCCACTCTTGGATCTTGTCTAGTGGTTTGGTGTGTTGAAAATGACCTGACCTATTTCTGAGGTGGAATTTAGCCAAACCATTTGTAGCTTTGTTGCAGGATCTATGAGCAAACTTGAGGTGCCAGCCATCTTTCCCTCTTAAATTGAGTTGAATAGAAAGGAGTAGGTGTGCATATTTGGGGTTTGCTGACTGGTCCTCCTGGATCATCAAGATTTCCTGTCTACAGACTATTTTGACTTCTAGGCATTCTAGATTTAAGTCTAAGGCTCTCTGCAATGCAAGGTTTATAGCCCCCAGTTCTGCATGCAGTGCAGAGTCAGCTCTAGAACTCCAACCATTACCTTCAAGCCAAACACCATAACTGTCTTTGATGATCATTGTTGCCGCACTTTTGTGTCTTACCAAGTTTGTGACCACATTCATCTTGAGAGTGTCGTCAGCTGGACGTTACCATTGCTCATCCTGGGCCATCTGTGTGCTTTGAGTACTTCCCCCTTCCGCTTCCTTCCATGCTCTCAGTGAGTTATCGACCTCTTTCCTTATATAAGTGATGAGGTGTGTCACTGGTTTGATGTTCTATTCGAACACATGGGCATTTCTACAGTGCTATATATACCAGCACGTGATCATGAAAGTAGCTTGTTGGCTTACGTCTCCTCTCAAACCCCACCTTATCCAATCTCTTAGATCTTTACTAAAGAAGTCAGATGGAAGTATATCCTAGAATATCCCAAACCATGTGTTTTTAACATGTTTGCAATCCCAGATTGCGTGCAAGCTAGTTTCATCCTACTCTTGACATCTATCACATAAGGAACTTGTGGCTATGTGTCTTTTAACACACCTATAATTAGTTAGAAGGGAATCATGTGAGAGAATCCACATGAAAAAATTTACCATGGCTACAACTTTGTCCTTCCATATCTTTTCCCATTCACCTTCAACTTTCTGATCTCTCGGACCTCTGATGAGATGATACACATATTTGGTTTGAGAAAAATACATTAATCGAGTAAGACCAAATCACTGTGTCACCATAGGCGTTTTCAACCAACACATCCATGCTCACGACCTGATCAACCTGTGCGCTCAGAAGCCACTCTCTCAGGAAGTCCATGTCCCAGCTTCCTTGCTCATTAATGACACTAGCGACCTGGAGGTCAAAAATTTCAGGGGGGGTCCCACAGTACAGCTGTGGCAAGTGTGGTGTCTTTATGGCACCATTTGTCAAACTAAACACTCGTGGTGCTACCGTTCAATAGTTGTTTATAAGAGTGGTATTCAATAAAGCTCTTCCCTAAAAGGGAATCTTTAGCCAATCTCGAGAGGTTTATGCTCTTACATGTAGTGTAGAAAGCATATTTAGGTGCCATGAATTTATACCATATGGTATCCCTTTTGGCTGTGTTGTCCTAGGTATTTTTCAACAATAGGGCTGAATTCCATTCTCTCATAGTGTGAATGCCTAACCCTCCATCATTCTTCTTGCTAGTGACCTTATCCCACGAAACCAGAGACATGGGGTGTGCCTTATGATTGCCCCCCCCCCAACAAAAATCTTCTGACATTACTATCAATCCGGTCACATAAGGTTTGAGGAAGACAGGAAGTTTGCATGGTATAAATTGGGATGGCAGACTGCTTGGATCGTACCAAGCAACACCACCCTACAAGAGACATGCTTTTGGTGGCACAACTGCTTATTTTAGATTCAACCTTCTCCAAGATTTCTACATAAGTGCATCTAGTAACTCTCTAATGAATGATGGGAACTCCCAGGTATTTTCCTAGGTCCTTTCTCTCTTTGAAATAGCCTACTCTTCTCACTCTTCTCCAGATGCATTTGGGGACGCTGACGGCAAAGAAGATCTGTGTTTTCTTAATGGAAATGGACTGGTCGGATGCTTCACCAAAATTTATAAAGCAATCTTTGATAGTTTTCATTTGAATGGTGGATTCTTTACTGAAGAGTATGAGGTCATCTACAAAACAAAGGTGGGACAGTTTGATTCCACTCCTACTTAGTGCAGCTGGTTGCCAGGAGCCTTGTCAGACTAACTCCTCAATCATCTGGCCCAACCTCTCAATGCAGAGTACAAAGAGATAAGGAGACATAGGATCTCCCTGCCAGAGACCCCTGTTGGATTTAAAGGAGTTAGTGCTATTGTATTCCATACTACAAAACACTCCCCGGTTGTGATGGAATTCATGATGTATGCAGCGATGTTGGTCGGTAGGTCCAACTGCTCAAGGGTTTCTCAGATAAAGCACCAAGAAAATCTACCATAAGCCTTAGTTAAGTCGGCCTTAATGGCCATGTACTTCGCCCTCTTTTTCCTCTTTGTCATATGTATGACCTCCTGGGTGAGAGAAATATTATCAGTAATCCTCCTACATAGTACAAAATTGCTCTGGGTATGTGCAATGTAGTTTGGCATATGAGGTTTCAGTATCTCCACAACAATCTTTGATATGAGTTTTAAGCAGATGTTGTTAAGAGGTATAGGCCACAATTGGTCATAGGATTTGGGTGTAGGGACCTTAGGGATGAGTACAATGGTTGAATTGCATAGTTCATTGCTTAAAAATCGTGTCCCGAGAGGGCAGCCCTCACGGTGATCATGATTGAATTCTTTATTGTTCCCCCATTCCGTAAGAGAAAAAGCCCATTGATTCCATCTGGTCTAGCCTCCTTGTACGGATTCATGTCCTTTAGCACGATAAGAACTTCCAGTTCACTTGGTAAAGCTGCCAGATGGTTCTTCTGGCTCAGATTTAGTTTCAGAAATTGTCTTGGTATGTCCTCCCATCTTGACTCAGGGGCTCTGCTCGGTTCAGTGAGTTTATTCCTGAAGTAGTCACACACCATGGACTGCAAGTCCTTTGCATCACTTACCCACTTGCCCTCCTCATTTTGGAGCTTGGAAATAGTGTTAAATCATCGTCTTTACTTGATGTAGGCATTGAAAATTTTGGTGTTGATGTTCCCATTCCTTATCTGGTTCAAGTGACTCTTTTGTTGCAGTTCCTCCACCTCCACCTTTAGGATAGCATTAAGTTCAGCCTGCATATTGATATAGATTTCATCTAACATTGAATTGTAAGCCACTACAAGTTCTTTCTCAAGTAAACTGATGTTGCATAACAGACGAGATTTTCTTTTCTTGTGCTCAGCTGAGTTACTTTTATCCCATTTCATAATAGGATCTTTAGCAAGTTTTAGGGCCTTGTTGAAATTAACATTGTTGTTCCAAACAGAATGCAGGAGTTTTTTGAAATCTTGATTATGTGACCATGTAGCTTTGGCTTAGAAACGATGATGTATCTTCTTGGGGGGGTGTGGACTTAATTAAGATCGGGCAGTGGTCAGAGGGAACACGGGGCAAGTGAATGACCATGAAGCTTGAATGATTGTGTATAAACAGGTCATTGGCCACTGCTCTGTCCAATCTTTGTTGCAGTTTTCCCCATTTGAAAGTGAACTTCGGTCTAGAGAAACCTAAGTCAAATAAACCAGCATCCAACAAAGTATCCTAAAAAAGTTTAGCTTCAGCATAGTTATAAAGGTTGGAACCGTATTTCTCATCAGGTCAAAATCACCCAGCGTGACCCATGGTTTGTTGAAGGAGTTTAATGAGGTGATTCCAGAGCAAACATCTGACATTTATATGGGGTTTGGCATATATAAAGGTGACCAAACTGCCTTTATTGATGCAGCAAGTAACAAATTGTCTGTGGTAATAATAATGTTGACCTTGCAGTCGGCTTCATTCCAGCACACCCAGATGCTGCTCGAAAATCCTCTCGCTTCAACGCAAAAATAATTATCAAAGTCCATGCCTTTTACAGTCTTGGTAGTTTTATTACCGTTGATCCAGGGCTCCAGGATGCCTAGGACCTTAGGTTTATATTGATTGAGGTGTTCCTTCAGTACTCTTCTAGTTTCTTCTCTCGCTATGCCTCTAATATTCTAGCACATAATGTCTTACATGGGTAAATAAATAACGGTTGGGGTTGTGGTAGGGATGGTATCAAACTGATATCGGTGGCCCATGGTTCTCCTTGTCCTCGCTGCCTTGGTCCATCATTCCGCAATTGGCTTCCGAAGGTCCTGGCGGTGACCTTTTAATGTGCTCTATTTTCTTCTGTACCATCAGTGGGCTTCTACGTGGCATCTCAGTAGGGGGTACGGTTTGAGTTTTGCCTTTCCTTTTCATCTTGGTTGAGTTGCCTTTAGGTTTCCGAGCATCAACAATGTGCAGAGTGGCTATGGCTTCATTTATTTTAGTTATTTGCTTGGGAAGGATCACTTCCGTGTCCTTTACAAAGTTTTCACCTGTGATAGTTGGTGGAGCAGTAATATCAATATCAATATCAATAACCTCTACTACCTCATCAATATCTGGATTGACGGCTACATGTACTCTAATACATGTTAATACATTGAAAATAGACAAAGAGGAACTTGGACTCAATTAAAATGGTGAAAGTTAGTAATTGATATCAGTAAGAGAGGTATGTGCATTTCTTACACCATATGTTGGGATAATTGCAACCAAACCCTATATTTCCCTATTGAGGCTTTAATGAACCATATTTCCTCTATTCATGATTATTTTGTTAAATTGGTAATAATATTCTTTTTCTTATGTCTTGTACCCCACTGCCATGTTTCAAATATATGATGCTTTAACTTGCCATGATTTATTTTCTATCATGTTGATTTTATGGACTATTTAGCTATAGTAGTTGTACTTAAGTACAACCACCCATAGATAGGGCATGTATTAATTTGTGCTGGGGAAAGTCTTATTCTCCCCATAAAAATATGTGTAGGTGACTGGGAATGTATTAATTCTCCCCTCACCTATAGGTTGAGGTCTGGTAGGTTCCTCAACCCTACTTAGTTAAGGTAGTCATAATCATCATGCATGCAACCCTTTTATTATATTTTGTTTATGGCAAGCATCTATTTAAAAACAACCTCATACTCTTGAAATCTTCATCTTATGATGAAAACTAGCCTTTATTTACATGTTTTCTTTTCCTTGATATCCTATTCATATTTGTTGACACATACTTTGTTTTCCTTTCCCTTTTGTTGGGTGTTTTCCCAACCACCCAGGTTTATATTGAGGTGTTAAACATGACCAATGAGAACTTAACTTCCAACATGGACCTAGCTCTTGGAGATGTTCCTTGGAGAAAGCTTTAAAGTAGTTTAGACTTCCCTCCACTTAGATCCTTATGTTGTGTCATACATGTAAACCCTTTTGGGAGATTATGATGTACTTTTGTAATCTTTTATGAAATTTAATATAGTCATTTGTTTAATTCTGTTGCTACACTTTAGTGGTTTTGAATACCATTTATTGAAATTTCAAAATTTTATACCTATTCAACCATACCTTTGAGTGTGTTTGGAATGGATGTTTTATCCTTTAAATTTTTTTTGTAGGGAGTGGATATCCCCTCTCGGGTCCCACTCCTTACACTTGTACTCTGGTATCCAGGTTTCATGACCTGCACTAGGTTCCTAGGTTATGTATCTCATATATGGCCTACACTAGGGTGCTTGGTCCACTTGACTTGCACAAAGGGCTCGGGTCAGGTCTCTTGAGTTGACATGCACTGTGTTTTGGGTCCAACTTGATAATATGAGGCTATATTACTAAATCTAATCTTATATGAATCTTAATGCATCTATACCTCATGGTCTTACCATGATCTTACATCTTAATACATGAATCTTTTCTTTGAAACGTAATCATGACTTAATGCATTCAAATGTTATCTTATTATGCATTTCATTCTTAGATTTTAATCATTTTAATATTTCTATTAACATGTCTCTACATGAGGCCTTAGGATAGTAAGGATATAGCCATGAAAGTGTCCAATATTACTTGCATCTCTTATCTTAATATATTAGAATATTGCAACACACAAATCATGAAAGTATACTTAAAGGAACATGTAGGTATATTGAGCTTAGTAAATCCTTGTCATGAAATTTTAAAGAATAACTCTTAATGGCCTTACATCATAAATATTAATCATCTTGAGAAACAATAATAACATATCTTTACTTGGAACTAAATGACCAACATCTTCATCTTCACTAAATAATATTAACTACATTACTCTAGTTGATATCGTAATAATTAGTAAATTATGGACATTTTGCTGAGTGGCATGAAACATGTAAACGTACTAAGTGTAACTATAACTGAATACTCATGGGCATGGATCAGTTACATTTTTTTATTAAATCTTGTACTAAACTCATTCAGACTCCCTTGTCCTAACCATATACTACACTATTATGTCAAAATGACTTTTCTTCATCTTATCTTGGTGTTCTTATATAGATAATCCCATTGTATTAGTAGCCATCATCTTTCCATACAATCATTATTTTATCTAGGAATATCTAAAGAAACACAAATGAGTCATCTTTTGTAGGCTCTATCTTATATCAACATCATGTAGAACTCCATATTATTGTGATCCTAGACCAATAATACAATCCATAGCTTATAGCACTACCTATCATGTATCATCAATTAAAATAACATCGTTCATGTATAACTTTAAAAGTACTATGGATACTCCTTATCATCATACCATCCCAAAGAAAACTTAAAGCAAAGCATAACATGATTCACATCATCCTCAAAAACTTCAAAATAAAAAGGTAAATTGTGTTTCAATCTTATTACAATGTCCCTCCTTGGAACCAAAATTCAAATGCATTTCAAGTTCCCTAATCTTCATCATACCTTGTAAGAAAAGATATAATTTTCTTCAAATCATTAAACTAGTAAACCAACCATGATGGATCTACTCCTTAAAAGTATGGCTCTAGAAGACACAATTCTTACTTATCATTCTTAATATAAACTTTCACCTAAAACACCAAAATCATGAAATATCATGTCTATGACTTATTAACTAGTTTTAAGGATGTATTTTCTCATTACATGAATTATATATATGGACATTTACATCTGGAACTGAGTTGATACATGATTCAGCCCTATTTTAGGGCTTCATCTTGTGTTATATTGCTCTTCAATCACATCTATACATGTTAGATTACATGTTTTTCCTCCCAATATGCTTAGTTGTATAAAATGCACTTATGGACATTATTTGCATGTTTTTCATGCATTTGGACCACTCTTGATGGAAGAGAGAGAGAAGGAGTGATCCTAGGGTTTCTCTACCCTTGGAGAGGCCCAAATTGAAGTTTGATGCTCCCTCAACCTACCCCTAGTGGCCAAAGACTCATTAAAGCAAAGATGCCCAAGAAAATCCAAAGAACAGAGTCAAAGTGCTGATCTAGGACCCATCACGGCTGTGGTACAACAGAACGGTCATGCTAAGTCACTTATAAATCAACAGGTTTAACCCCAAGTCAAGTAGAAAGCACCACGGCTGTGCAGCCAAAAATGGCCATGCCAGAGATAACCACCACGACCGTGTTGCACAGCATGGTCATGCTACACAGAAGCAGAACAGCTATGGTGCAGCACCACGACCACCATTTCCTAGCCCACCATGGTTGTGCCACCCAGCATGGCCATGCTACCTCAGACCACCACGGTCATGCTAGTTTCAGCCCAAAACTGACCACCAACCTAACTTTTGATCATTTTATTTAGCACAGTCATTCCCATCCACCATGTTCGTGCTCACCTCTACCCACCACGGCTGTGGTGATCCACCACAGCCGTGCTACTCATAAAACCTACCCATTTTTTCACTGCTTTACCTATTTTGCCCCTACTTGACCTAGTACTTCCCCCCACACCTATATATACATAGGTGGCAGATGGGGCACGAGGTTAGCTACCCTACAGCCACTCTAGCCTCCCCATTTCATCCTCCACCCATTCCCACCTCATTCCACCTCTATTTCACCATTTCCACTATCAAAACCCTAATTTCCTTCCATTTCCACTATACATCCATGTCATTCACCTACCTTGGAGGAGGGAGATCGAGCTACAACTGCTAGGAGGTGGAGAAGGAGGAGACTTCACCGAGCTCATCATGGCTTTTCACTCCTCTACTCATTCTTCTTCCTTTCTTTTTGTATTTTCCATGTCTATGAGTAGCTAGGCCCCTTGGGTGGGTTGTTTGGGGGAAATTATGTTACTTTGATACCATGTTGGGGGAAATGACATGTAAACATTGTAATTCCATTTGTTAATGATTATATTCTATTTCTATCTCATTCTCCATGGATTTCTTGTTGGTTTGTGTGTGAAATCACCTAGGAATTTAGGTAAATTGCTTATATGTGTGGATTTTGGGAGTTTCCCCTAGGTATAATTCTTGGATCCTTAGGTTTCCTCCCATCTTCTTACATCCTAATCAATTTCCCTAAACCTAAGTGAGAGATCTAAGTAGCTAGATTGGATAATTCTAGTGCAATTAGCATGGATCCTTCTCAAGGCTAGAATGTAGGGGAATTGGGGTCTAAAACCCTAATTTCACCTCCCCATTACTACCCTTGGCCCCTAATTGCCCTAGGAATGCCTAATATAGAAACCTAGACTTAATTAGACTCTAATTGAATTGAACCTAATCCCTAACCCAATTGAGCCTCGTAAGGGTAGTAGGGGGTGTTAGGGACTAGTTCCCCTATACACAACCTAGCATATCCATGGCCAGTTAGTAGCTTAGGTTAATTTATTAGACTCTAACTCGTTGCTTGGTTTGGATAATCTAAATGGAATCATAATTTTCATATGTCACCCCCCATCTTAAGTGATAAGTTCATACCCCTAAACAGCCCATACCCCTCTTTATTGCTTAAAACCCTAGTTTTGTGCTTGCTTAACTTAGTTAGCTCTTTCTTTGCTTAGTTAGCTTCTTGCTTTGTTCTTGCCTTGTTTATGTTAGTTTATCTCCTTAATTTCTCTTTTGCTTCTCTCTTGCTTTCCTTAGTGTAATTTTCCCTTTTCATACCTAGCTTAATCCTCTCTTGCCTGTTTAGCCTTACTCTAGCCTAGGGTTAACTTAGATTTCATCCTTGCCTTTAATTGCTTGTTTGTTCATAATAGTTTAACAATCAAAACAACCTTCAAACCCTTAATCCTAGTCTCCACAGTAGGAACCTATCGAAACTAAACCTAGCTCTAGTGCCCCCTCTTCTCCCTATGGATCGACCCTATACTTGTCGCTTACCTATACTATGACACGACCCCGTGCGCTTGCGGGTGTAGTTTTTTTAGTGTGAGTAGGTGTTGAGTTAGGTTTTATAAATATCGAAAGTTCCCACCGTGTGCTTCCAACTGTGGGATTGCATATATTCAAACTCCAATTGAGTAGTGTGTATCACCATTGGCGGGAGTGCACCAATACACAACATGGTGGACATAAACATAAGTTGGTCTCAATTATGTGATGTGATCCACCTTAAACATAAGTTGTTATATCCCCACTACATGTTGTTGATGGCTACAAAGACTGAGTCCCACCACATAGTTCAATAGTTGAAATATAAGGTAGAGTCTTACATACAATTCCATTCATCTATGTTTACTATCTGACCGTGACATGTATTCTAGGGTTCTAATAGGTATGTGATTAGGTTTAGGTGACCATCTACCTCAAACTTTTGTGTCAACTTTTTTCACCTCCCAATGCATGTCATCCGATCATACGTCTGAGGGTGTATGTCTTATCATATTTATCTCACCTGACGGTACACATGTCCCATACCATATGCACTAGAAAGAGTGACATAAGTATAATAAGTATATAATTATGCATATAACATCCCCTCTACAAAACCCCATAAGCTTGTGTCCAATACCAAAAAAATGTGGGAAAAAGAGAAGGCATGATGTAACAAAAATCTAATTCAACATGAAAAGTCCAAAGCAGCAGACACCAACCCTAATACATATCTCAACTTTTATTGCCTGACAGAACCTCTAACTCAGGTTCTGCATTCTTTCACTCACTTTTTATAATCAGGATTGTGAACTGTCTTTCTAAAGTTTTCTAGTGTCACTTGGTTTCTAATGGTCAATCTAAACTAATAATATGAGAATTTTCCTGATGGACATCTACAATATTGCTCTGATACCATATTGTAACACTCCAATTTCTCATCACATGAGCAGAAGTTAATTTTTATTTCAATAGGAGTGTTACTAACATGATATGCAACTACAATAATTATAGATAAGAACCATTACATATTATTTATTAAATAAATTCCCATCATATTCACATGATAGAAACTTACATCAAACTTGATAATAAAGTCCATATACATGATGCTAAAATATGTACTCAGTCTTAATATATCAGATCGTGTAGATGGTGCCCCACCAAGAAAGTCCTCTATCTTGACTGATCTTCCTAAATATTAGTACATGCGGACATATCATCCCCATCCATACACAAAGGGAAACCTAGGTTAGAGTAAGTGGTATCAAACTTTTAGTAAGATAAACATGAATATACTATAATTAAAAGCTTAAATAATATTTGAAAGTTTTAAACTTAACTTAATCGATGTGTCTTTTATTTATATGATTTATGGCCACCATAATACAATAAGTCCTCTTGAATTGGTGTATCTACGCTTCTAAATTGGTACCAAAGTACCATTGAATTGGCACTACATGCCTCTGAATCACACTGAGGTGTCTCTAAATTGGCATGAATACACCCTAAATTGGTACCAAAGTACCTCTGTATTAGAGTAAACACTCCTCTAAATTGGCAACAGATTCCTCTGAATCATCCCAGGACTAACTGAATGAGGACTTATCGTAAAATGTCTTATGTGAAGATTCTAAATTAATTACTTAATCTAAACTTATTGAATTATGAATCTAAACTTATCTTATATTGAAACTAAATATTGATATCTGAAGTGAATTTTGATTCTGAACTGTATTCTTAGATTCATAACTGAATAAAAATCTAAATCTGAGATCCGATATACTTATAAACTGAATTGATATTGTTTAGAAGTTCTAATTCCATTGAGATCTTAAAATGTGACTTAATATGATCTTCCATTCAAATATAGGATATTTGAAATCAGAATATTGAGGCTTGAGAAAAATAAATCGAACTGGATGTAGAAATACTATTTTAAGGTAACTTAAGTACCAAAAATCTAAAATATGATAGCCTCACAACATACTTATCTGAATAAAGTGTGATTACTCAAAGTATCATTGAACATTAAATTAGCATGAAATATGAAATTTCTAACAGTAACTTAATCTCTAACTTACTTTGTGGAAAGGTGTAGGCTGGATCATAATAATAATAAAATTTAATGGACATGGCCCACTAACCTTGATACTGATGATTTCTTTAATGTGTTCTTGATTCCTTTCTCCTCAACCTAATCACATGGGCATAAACAATTTCTATAAGTCCATGTGTATTTCCCTTTTTCATTTCTAAATTTCAAATCCCATCATCCTAGCAACATAAGCCAACTAGAGTTCTCATGATACTAAACATAAAACATATTCAAAACTACAATACAATATTATCACCGAATATATATAAAAACTTGCATCATATAATCACTACATACTTTCATAATCCATAAAATCACATAATATACTAATATGTGAGCATATCTATCTATGATAAAGAAAAAAATCAAAATACAACCATATATCTCTGCCTACTGTAGTTTGGTTGAAATCAGAGATAAATATCCCAGGAATTATATTTCATAGTGATTAAGCATTTATGTATGTAATATCTCATCCATATCCATAAAACATGTCATATAATATCTTGTTATCTCTAAATAATCAAATACTAATTTATGAAGGTATAAAACATCATCAAAATTTCAAAAATGGTAAGAACATTGTACATTAAGGTTTGGTTAAAAATCTCATATCAATTCATGACCAAACAATGGATAAAATACTCAAAATACCCTTATTAGGGTTTACATAAAACATAGGTATCAAATTGAATCAGTAATATCAAAACTTGGAACCATATCTAACATATCAAGATATAGGTATTTCATGAATTTATAGTCATTTTTCATTTATAATGCACAAAACATTGAAATCATATAGTTTTTGGTACATAAAATATATATATATATATGCTCAAACGTCATGTTATTCTATTAGATGCATTTCTGTGATATAGTACACTCAAAATCCTTCCTATCGGTACTTTCTACATTGGAAACAGACAACTATAGCCCAAGATACAATTTTTTCATAGATATTACCTTACAGATAATTTGTGGCCATTCAAGATTGATCTTGTGGCTATCATCTCACATGCATCTGAGGCTGGGTTAGAGATCGCATACCTAGGCTATGATCAGGATCCTCCTAACCCAGTAAACTTGTGCTTCATCCCCTTCAGGTTGTGTGATGCTCTATTTTACAGTACATGGCCTCTGACGCCTGAGCTCTATTTTGACAGTGTAGATTCAACCTCCAGGTTGCCATCTCCCCATGCGAGACTACCTATGAATTCATTTGGCCCTCTCTATCCCTGGCGGCACTCTCTCCATGGTCTGAGAGGATAGAATCGAAGATCCCCAAAATATAGCCCTCATGTCCGCTAATGTGACTCTCCTCCTCTTCTTTTTTATTCCACATATCTTTCTCTTGGTTCCAATCGAAACCCTAGCCTACAACTCGTCTATTACTATACTTCCATAAATCAAGGCTTTATAGCCTCTACCTCTGAGATCAAGGCGAGCCCCCACCCCCAATCCTTGGGGGCTCTATTTGGGCCCTGCCAAATAGAGGTTGCAATTCTCCAGTCCGCGCCGACTGGAGTCGCCCCCTTTTTATATTTTTCCATGTTTTGGATAAAAGTCAAATCAAATAAATACTTATATAATACATATTAATCCCATTGGATCCCAAATTTAGAATAAATATTATATTTGCATCACCTTTATTTGGATTAGAGCAAACTAAATGGATAAACACTCCAAATATACTTTTGAGTAAAAATTAAATAATGACCAAATTTATTACCTAGACCATTAGGTAATAAAAATTGTTTGAAACATTTCCAATAATCTTATACTTCAACTATCCATCTAGAAAAAATATCTTGAATATTTATTATGATCGTTAAATACTTCATTCGCAATTTTGTACTCCAAAGACCCATGTGAAAACCTTAATTGGCCTTATTGGGCTTGAATTTGGGTTCTAAGGGCCATGGCCCTTTTCTTGATCTCCAAAAGGATTCATAAGTTTAACCATATCCTCAATTACAATATTAAACTTTTAAACATACATGATTTATCGATTGAAGTTTCCTTATGATACATTTGATGATTAATATTACTTAATATGAAGATCAAAACTAGGTCTAGCGTTCAAACCATCAACTATATTCATTATATTTCCTTCATAGATCAATTTTGGTTTTCACTTCATATCATCAAATTAAATACGAAATTCTCAACTTTAAGGATGTTACAAAACCTAACCAATTGCACAAAAGACCCTTTCTACATGTTTTTCCTTTAATCCAACTATCATGAAAATTAGATGGAACCTTGTTGTAGCATAAAACAATCATATATTGATTTCATCAATAACATAATCATGTACTTTCTAGGTTCCAAAGATTAGGGGGTGACACTTGCTTACCTACATGTTTATTTTGTAATTTTTGTTTTGTTGTTTTCTTGTACTCCACAATCCATCTAGTCTAATTGTTGAGAAAATTTTATGATAATATAGTCTAGTTTGATGCATACAAACAAGGTACCCTGACGCGTGTATCCAGTGTGCAAAAATTCATTGTGTCAGTACCAGACAAAACTTGTCAATAGCACAAAAAATCTATCTTTTGTTTATAGAATTAGCAATATCAATTTCAGAATCACCAATGCCAAATAAGTGGCATTAAGACAAGAAAAAAGATATGGTGATCTTCATCGCCAAGTGTCAATATACCTGTATATATTTTAGTGGTACCAACCACCATCACTGCATCTCCCTCATATCATCTCGATACTACCAACATACTCGTCAGTAGAATCAACTGTGTTTTTTTAAATACATCAATAAACCCAAAATTCATCTTGTCTATACCAACCCGTAAGTTGGTTCCACTGAGTCAGATGGAAAAGGTTAAATAGTAACCAAGAAATTAGCATCGGTACCAGAGACATACATGCCATTCGCATCAGAAATTATGCACATGGAGTATGTACTAAAGGCATTCATCTACTGATAGTAGGAACTAAAATTCTGTTGGATAAATTGGATATTATGATAAATCCCTTTGTTTCGATGATGACAAACATTTCATTCTTATTAATCTAACGAGCTACTTAAGTGTGCAGGAACAAGGTGATGACAAAGCTCTAGGGAATTCTTACGCTTGAATGTTTATAAATGTCATGCAATGTAATCATATGTAAACTTGTACAAACATATAATGTACAAGTACTTAGACTTCATGTAAATCAAGCGTTAGATCTCCCTAACTAAACACTACACTTAGTTAGGACATCTCCTTCTAATAAGATCACATAATGCACACTCATGCACTCACTTAGTATCTTAATTAAAAGATTGAAAACAGAGTCAATCTCGGTCGACCACACTCCTCGACCGAGACACTCTCGGTCGACAAACTTCTCGACCGAGATTGACCAAAAGTAGTCGTTAGACACAGCAGTTGACAGTTGCAAATAAACGTTAATCCAGATAGCCTGTCGGTCGAAAAACCCTCGACCGACCGGGCATCTCGGTCGACAAGTCCTCGACCGAGATGGTCTCTGACAGCAACTGCAGAATTAATTAACTAGCCGTTGCTAATGCGCCTAACTTATTCCTAACGGCTAGTTAAGCACTAGGAACCCCCTAGAAGTTGTCTAGAACGTCCTTAAGCATACTTAGGCCATTCCTATAAATAGGACAAGCCATAGGACACTAGAGGATACTCAATATACTCAATTGTGCAATCTTTGAGCATACACTACATTGGCAATCTGTTTGGAGCAATAGTGCAATTCCCACACTTGTTATACATTCATATTGCTACCGTTTCGTGTCCTATAGATTAGGATCTCCTACACATAATAATCACATTGCTATATATCTTGGTTGGGAGATCCAAACGCTTGATATAGGAAAATCAAGCCTTGTGCTTACAACGGTATTGTAATTTTTGTATTTCTTTCTTGTTCCTATTTATTCCTTGTACTCTCCTTGCTACTCCTAGGGTTGGAGGCTGCGGATTGGAGAGGGTGGACTTCTCAGGTGGAGAAGGGGACTTCAAGCTACTTCAAGAAGGCTATCGCACGGGAAGCTACTTCAGAAGGCTGGTGCAACGGGTGTTGGTGCATCTACTTCAAGGGAAGGCTGCTTCGAGTTGGGCGATTACTTCTAGGTGAAGGCTGCTTGAAGGGTTTAGGGAAAAGAAATGTATTTTATGTAAAGTCCTTGCGAGGTAATAAAATAATTTCTTTTCAAATCCCGGTTGGGTAAGCAACCGGGTAGTGGACTGACTACCTTAGTATTTGCTAAGGCTAGGAACCACTCTAAACCCTTGTGTCTCTTTGTCCAATCTTTCTTTGTGGTTGCTTGAGTTTAAATTATTTTAAAATCTCTATAAAACTCTATTCACCCCCCCTCTAGAGGTTTTCAATTGGTATCAGAGCAGGCTTCAAGGAGCCCTAACAAGGTCTTGAAGAGATAAAGGGAGGAGGTGACTACAACCACAAGAAAAGGAGCATGGACCAAAGTTCGACTAGTTGCTATTGGTGCTTAGGAACAAAGCACTCTACGTCTAAATGTCCATGGAGATCAAAGAAAGGAGATGCACATAAAGAGTGTTTCGTTGCTACAATAAGTGAGGAAGAAGAAGAAGAGGTAAGCTTGCTTGATTTACCCAAGGAGGAGTTAGTTGCTATTATTGAAGAAACATATAATAAATATGTTGAATGCAAAAAGAAGTTAAAGAAATCCAGTAAAGAAAATGATGATCTAAATGCTAGACTTCTTGATCTTACATCCGAAAATGACGATTTATATGCTAAATTGAATACTCTTGGTTTTGAAAAAGATAGCATTATGTCTGATAATCGTACCTTGAAATCATCTCTAAGTAACAGTGAAGTAAAGATCTTTACTCTAGAAACAAACTATGATCTTCTATGTCAAGAAAAAGCTGAATTGCTTACAAAATTAAATGATTTTCAAAAACAACCTATATTGTGCACCCATGTAGATTATGACAATATAGTGAAAGAAAGAAATATGCTATCATCCAATCTAGACCAAGCAAAATTAGATATCAAGAAAAGAATGGATGAGATCGTTAAGTTGCAACAAGAAGTTAGTAAGTTAAGCAACAATGGAATCCTTGATAGAATATTAGAAAATTCCTATCATCAAATAGGGAGAAGAGGACTAGGTTATAAGCCTAATGAGAAATCCCATAAACAACCTAGAAGAACACAAGCGAGTCAATCCGCTTATATACCTAGAGGCACAAAAATATATATACCCAAGAATAACCTAGATCAAAACTATAGAAAAAGGCTTGAGGTTGATTCAATTTGTTGTCATTATTGCTCACGCCTTGGACATTATTCTTTTTCATGCCCATACAAGAAAAAGCATGTCGAAATGGTATGGGTTCCAAAAACCCCAAATTAAATAGGTTCGACTAAGTTGAGATATGACCATAGACCTTAATTTGTATATCCTTATGTCTATCTCAACTTAACATTTAGGGATAACAAAATCAAAAATTAAAAAGATTTAATAGCACCTTGATACACATACGTTTATCTCAAACTGCTGTAAATCTTTACATTGTATGTGAAAATTATTCTTGAAAGATTCTTGAAAGATTCTATTTAATCATTCTTTTATTGCACATTTCTTTTTCAGAAATACTTGCAATGAATAAAATGTTTCAAATAAATTTTTGTGTGCTTTTATATTTTAGTCTATCCAAAGTAATCTTAAATTCATGAATGGATATTATTCTTGAATATGCTTCACCATATTTGATGTCCTTATTAAGCTCTCATAATTAGTACACTTTAATGTGTCTCAAATTGATATTTGCAAGCTATCTGCAGAACTCATACTTTGCATATGAATGATTCATACTGGAAACCTACAGAATATGCCTCTTGGTTAAAATAAAATTTGACCAAGGGGCGCTATGGTCGTAATCAAGGGCGACCTAAAATAAACTTTGATAAAAATTGTTTATTTGAACATTATTTTACTGAACTTAATCTTAGCATATTTTTAAATCAAATCGTCAAATCATTTGTGGTAATTAGAAGCCTTAAATATTATTACTCCCTTGGAATATACATATGCTCTACAAAAATGTTCTATGATTTGCATTAAAATTTAGCCAAAAATTGAACTCAGTAAGTTAGTCGGTCGACAAATGCTCGACCGAGAACCACTCGGTCTGCCCACCTCACTCGACCGACAAATTCCAAACAGACTCAGTATCAGACAAACTGTCGGTCGACGAGTGCTCGACCGAGACAATGTCGGTCGACAAGCGCTCGACCGAGAAATAGCCGTTGGATATGACCGTTGCGACCCGACCGTTATGACCGTTTTCTTTACCGTTGGAGGACCAAGTGGCGCGTCTGCAACTTGACCGTTGCGGACGCTCGGTCGACGAGCCGTCGACCGACCAGGTCGCTGGAATTCTATAAATAAGTGCAAAAACGAGCCACTTACTCACACTTGCATTTCCTTGCTTCCATAGTCCATCTCTAGTGCAATTTCGTGCAATCCTTCAGCACTCTTACTCTCAAATCTTCCTTGCTTCTTCTCCACTCTCAAGAAACACAATGGCCTCATCATCAACTGTCCGTGGGAAGAAGAAAGTTGCTGGAAGAAAAAGAAGAGAAGAGAGGGAAGCCACTCCGCCACTGACGATCATCAATGACATAGCTTTCGTCGACGGAGATGCTGGAGATAGATACTTTCGGCTTTCCTCTAAAGCTCCTCTTCCCCGACGTCCGGTCGAAGTGATGGACTTCATCAACATCGTAGACCTGGAGCATCTCTTTGGAGTACAAAAGCTGAAGGACTTCATCAATCCATCCTTTCCTTCCTACTCCATTAAGGTAGTCAATGAATTATATGCCAATCTTCTATCCCACACCGAAAATGACACCACTTTCTTCTATACCATGGTCAATGGGCATAGTTTTAAATTTTCCGAAGGGGATATTCTTGACATGCTTGAAATTGATATAGATGAATATCAAGATTTCCTTGACCTTTCCACCGGCAATCCAATAAATCTATTTTCCCATGATGACCACACCACTAGTCTTAGTGATATAAAAAGAGCCATATTTCAAGCCAATACCACTTGTCATGAAGATAGGGGAACCTATTATGCAATAAACCTAAAACCGGCATGTAGAATAGTAAACCTCATTGTCTCCACCAACATACATCCACGAGCCAATAAATCCGAGGTTCCTATCTTTTGTATGTGTCTAATTTATGCTATCATAAAAGAAATTCCCATCAACTTCATTCGCATAATACTTAAAAATATGCTTGAGTTTTCTGGCAATCCACCATATGCCGATTTTGTGTGCCAGATTACTCAACATTTTCTTAAGTCAAACATTGAAGATATGGGATACATATGGGAGCGTAGACCACCAAAGATAAGTAAGAACACCGTAGAGAAGATGGGAATTGACTTTGGCCATTAAAGGGCAAGAGTAGAAGGAGAGTCATCACATCAGGATATACCACCCCCTCCTCCTACTAACCTTTCCATTGATCCCATCCAAAATACCCTTACTTATATTGCCGGCTCCCAATACCATCTTAGTAGACAATTAAACTACAATCACCATGCCATGTCATACTTAAATCAAAGAATGCAAAACCTTTCTCCTAACCAAACCGATGAATATCCGCATTCTTTAAACCCTGGCATGCTCAACCCATTTAACCCCTCATACAACTACTATCAACCTCCACCTTCACCCTCAATGGATCTTGCACATACTCAATTTTCTTCCATACAATTGCAAGACATAGCTGCTCACTTCCGTTTTGACCGAGTTCCCACTTTCCTGGAAGCATATGCGTTGACTACAACTGGTGCTTTGGATTGGAAAACTCTGGTCCAATACTATGGAGCCGAGCCATTTCTTGGGAAAGATCCGGACATTGATGTAATTCTTAAATCTTTCCTGTGAAGTGTTGGAGTTGTAATAGTTGTATTCTATATGATTGTAATCTTCTTCATGCCATTGAATGAAATTTGCCATTTTTTTTTATTCACATGGATATTTGTTTGGCATATGAGACTTCTTCAAAATATGTATTATAAGTTCATTATTGTAGAGCATAACAAATAAGGGAATAATAATAATTAAGACAGGCAACTATTACAAATTAAAATTAAATAACAAAATAGTTCTCCAGAAACATTCTCGGTCGAGCAACTAGTCGACCGAGAACATTGTCGGTCGAGCAACTGTCGACCGACTGGGTTTCTATTTTTCTAGATTGACATAATTGCATACATCTTTGTTAAAATCTTGGACATTTTATATATTTGCTCAGTATTCAAACTTTCATTTGAGATATCTATCGAAGGGGGAGCAAAGCATAAGAAAAAGGGGGAGATCATTAAAACCTTGATCATTGTTTAGAAGAAGCTTACAAAAACTTTGAAATCATTATGTATAACTGAATATCCTTTGATATATGCGAAATCCATATACATTTCATCATATGCTTAAAAGTATCTCATTTCATTTCAAGGCTTAACATCCTTTGTGAATGATTGAGAAACAAATTGTGGATAAATTAGATAAAAATCAATGTTCCTAATAGGATATCTAATTAAGGGGGAGCATTATATAAAGGGGGAGAAGAAAAATAAAACATTCAACTTTGGATATCTTTTTGAAATGACAAAGGGGGAGAAAGAATATAAAAATATATATAAAAGAGTTTCATCACATCTTGGCCAGCACTTACTTGAAAAACATAAATGGCTACAAAAGGTAAATTTTCAGGTATGAAACTCATATATTTTATATTTCCTTATTTCATATTTAGAAAATGTTTGTCATCTTCAAAAAGGGGGAGATTGTTGGATAAATTGGATATTATGATAAATCCCTTTGTTTCGATGATGACAAACATTTCATTCTTATTAATCTAACGAGCTACTTAAGTGTGCAGGAACAAGGTGATGACAAAGCTCTAGGGAATTCTTACGCTTGAATGTTTATAAATGTCATGCAATGTAATCATATGTAAACTTGTACAAACATATAATGTACAAGTACTTAGACTTCATGTAAATCAAGCGTTAGATCTCCCTAACTAAACACTACACTTAGTTAGGACATCTCCTTCTAATAAGATCACATAATGCACACTCATGCACTCACTTAGTATCTTAATTAAAAGATTGAAAACAGAGTCAATCTCGGTCGACCACACTCCTCGACCGAGACACTCTCGGTCGACAAACTTCTCGACCGAGATTGACCAAAAGTAGTCGTTAGACACAGCAGTTGACAGTTGCAAATAAACGTTAATCCAGATAGCCTGTCGGTCGAAAAACCCTCGACCGACCGGGCATCTCGGTCGACAAGTCCTCGACCGAGATGGTCTCTGACAGCAACTGCAGAATTAATTAACTAGCCGTTGCTAATGCGCCTAACTTATTCCTAACGGCTAGTTAAGCACTAGGAACCCCCTAGAAGTTGTCTAGAACGTCCTTAAGCATACTTAGGCCATTCCTATAAATAGGACAAGCCATAGGACACTAGAGGATACTCAATATACTCAATTGTGCAATCTTTGAGCATACACTACATTGGCAATCTGTTTGGAGCAATAGTGCAATTCCCACACTTGTTATACATTCATATTGCTACCGTTTCGTGTCCTATAGACTAGGATCTCCTACACATAATAATCACATTGCTATATATCTTGGTTGGGAGATCCAAACGCTTGATATAGGAAAATCAAGCCTTGTGCTTACAACGGTATTGTAATTTCTGTATTTCTTTCTTGTTCCTATTTATTCCTTGTACTCTCCTTGCTACTCCTAGGGTTGGAGGCTGCGGATTGGAGAGGGTGGACTTCTCAGGTGGAGAAGGGGACTTCAAGCTACTTCAAGAAGGCTATCGCACGGGAAGCTACTTCAGAAGGCTGGTGCAACGGGTGTTGGTGCATCTACTTCAAGGGAAGGCTGCTTCGAGTTGGGCGATTACTTCTAGGTGAAGGCTGCTTGAAGGGTTTAGGGAAAAGAAATGTATTTTATGTAAAGTCCTTGCGAGGTAATAAAATAATTTCTTTTCAAATCCCGGTTGGGTAAGCAACCGGGTAGTGGACTGACTACCTTAGTATTTGCTAAGGCTAGGAACCACTCTAAACCCTTGTGTCTCTTTGTCCAATCTTTCTTTGTGGTTGCTTGAGTTTAAATTATTTTAAAATCTCTATAAAACTCTATTCACCCCCCCTCTAGAGGTTTTCAAATTCTAGTCAGAACCACCAAGTTTATCTCAGTGACACTGACACTAGTAGAGTATTGGCTATGGAGACTAATGAATAAGGAAGATTTGAGGAGTAATATTTGTTTGCACCATCACTTATACTTTGCACGCATAGGCACACAAATGATCTTTGGTTCTTCATTGAGCTTAGAATATTTATTAGGGGATGTGTTCTCATGATGATCTCACCAAATCCTATATATGACCCCACATTTCAAGATATATCAATACAACCATTCTTATTCTCTCTCTCTTTGCTTTTGATATTGAGTATGATTTAAAATTCATTCTTAGGGGGAGATATGGAAGGGTGCTTCTATCCTTAACTCTTGCATCTTTACTGTTGATCGAATGTTTGCATTGCTTTTCATTAAAAAAATTAGTTCTAGAATTTTATCATCCACTCCTATCTAGTGTAAGTGTATACAGTAATTGGATAATTTAGTTAGATTAGTTGTTCTTTGATGACATGATATCAAATTTAAAAATTTCTTGATATACTATGTTAAAGATTTGAATTCAGAATTATCTTCATCCTTGACTACCTTGAGGACAACTCCTTTCTCTCTACTAGAATGGGAACAAGATATTCTTAGAACCTATTTCAGAACCTCCCATGTGTTATCAAAGTTCTATAACATGAAGTTTTATCCAAGTGAGGAATATGAGAACTCCTTGGTGTCGACATCAACACCTTTGTATAAGATCTCTATCAATTGAACATGTGAGTTTTCGTGGTGCAAGCACCAAAAGAGAAGTTCATCATATCTTTCCCAAGCATCGGCTAGGGACTCTCTTGGGACCATGCAAAACTATGTAATTGGGTCCTTGATCTAGTAAGTGAGGGACAGCGGGTAGTATTTCTTTGGAAATGTGGAGACCCTCCAATGTCATGATGTTGTCTCCTTCAGTGGTGTTGTACCAACTCGTTGCCTTGTCCATCAATGGGTACTTGAACATTCAAAGTTTGAAGGCATCTTTGAAAACATTGGGTTGCTTGTTCAAAGAACAAAGGTCAGCAAACCGCTGTAGGTGATCTTGGCAATCATCACCTCTATTGTCGGTGAAGGAGAGGCTTTGTTGCATGATGATCTGCTACATGTGGATCTCAAACTACAAGGAGGTAATATTAGGAGGCACCAATGGATGATGTGCATCAGTAGAATTAGGGACAAAGAAGTCCTTAAGATGCTTATGTCATTCTTCCTCAAGGGTGGCAGCCTCTCTAGATCTATTCTCTATAGAAATAGTTAGTTTTATTTCTTGGATGAGAGATTCTCTTTGGTCTATGAGATTCAGATTCATCTTTTGGTTGGTTTCTTCCTCGTTCATCCTATTTTGGTATGCTTGGTTCAAATGCTGACAAGTTCTTTCCATCTCCATATCAAACTCGAAAGGCATGGAGTCAATGCTTTGGGAACCCCACATGCACCTTTAGTACATCAAAGAGAATTTGTAATGTTAAATTTGAGGAAGGAGAAATTCAAGTAGATATGAATGAATATCAATCAGAAAATAAAATCCTAATTGTTGAAGACAATAGGTTTTGAAGGATTTTTTTGTCCCCGAAAACATTGTCAAATGTTGATACAAGTTTTTATGCACAAACAACTTTCCCAAGATAGAATATCTCAGGTCTTAAAGCTTTTTTATAGTATAATCAACTCAACCACAAGAGGATGGATCAATCATAATATAGCAAAGGGTCAACATATATAATAAATCACCTTAGAACCAGTTGTCAAGAATAATATTTAAAAATCAATTATTTGAATGTAACTATGACTTATAGTTGAATTAAAATATTATAGTGTAAGAAAACATATTAAAAGTGGGTTGGAATTAATATTAAAGAATACTAGTACATATGGATTTCACCACCATCACCTATGTACACATCCTAATTGTTACAATTTCGTAATTGTAACAATCAAGACCAGGACCATGTGAATTATCCATCTTATGGAATATGAATTGCAAAAGTATTGAATTTTCTATGGGCTTAAGGTCTTGTTACCCATGGAAAATAACTCAATCATCATGTTGAATCCCTTATGTTATCCTGTTTGAAACCCTTCACATCCATTTGCAAATCTTATCTTAATTTTTGTGGCCTCTATACTTAGGGTTATATCAAACATGCTAACTAGGAGATGATTTCAGCAAGCAAGCACAAATTAAATGGGGAACAATCTAATATACTGAGAAAATTGGTTTTGTTAACAACTAAGATAGATTATGAGTGATAGGGAAACTCCCCATGCCCCAACAAGAAGGTCTATTGGCTCATAGTCATTGCAAAAGTACAAATACAAAGAGGGAGAGGAGAAATCATGTCATTGAAGAACAAAAGATAGAAGCCATAGGTCTCTAACTGCAACAATCCACTCTAATAGCCACAAATTTGAAGATCTCTATGAAGATGATTTCTTCTTCTTTTTCTTCTGGTTCTTAGCTTTAAAAATTTGTTCTAAATTGATAGTGAACTAACAAACCAAAAGCTATTTGCTCTTTGTATTATTCGAATGCCTCCTTTTTCCTAAGCAATTGGCAGGTGTGTAATTTTTGCATTTTTTTGTCACTATGTTTGAGCTACCAGGTAGGTTGGACACCCAATCAGACACTTGGTAGCACAACTGATGAGCTTATGGTTGGCCGATCAGCAACGAGAATCGTTTGATCATCATTCTGAATAGCCCCCTATAGAGTGAGTGGGTTGGTCGATTCATAGGGTGAATCATCTATCAATTGGGTGCTTAAAAGTGTTGATGGTTACTGAATTGGGAGGCATATATTATGGTATGTCGGTTAGTGAGTCAAATTAGTCAAATATTTGGGGTGATCTTCTAGGGGTGGATCGGTCGACCACATAGTGTCTAAAATCATCAAAGTCTACTGATCTGAGAATGACCTCCTGATTGGTTAATTAGTGAAGGATATTGATCAATCCATTTCTTTCTTTGGAAATGTCTTGAATGGACAGGTTAATCGATCGATTAGGGAGCATGGTCACCGGATCAACATGCTTGATTTGTGTTGTAGAGCTCCATTTTTCCTTCTAATTTCTTCCGAACTTGGGATATGCATCCAAAGGAAGGTTTTTCTTTGTTCTCCTGAGTCAATTTGTGCTTTTCTATACACAAGAGCAAGAAGATTTACTATATTCCAAACTTATAAGAATGAAAGAAAAGACATGAAACTAAGCAAAACAACAAGCAAAAGCTAGTGGAATTGAACAAAACTAGTCTATGAAATGCAACAAAAATGTGATGAATATGCATTCATCACACACGTCTTGGAGTCAACTTAGATCAACTAATCCATACTGAGTGATGGTCTGTCCCTAGGGTGAATAAGCACAAAATACGAGGAGAACTCAATTGTATTACAAATTCTCAAAAATCACCCTTATTGTGTTTATCTAATTGGATTTCAAATCTAACACAAATGCATAGAGATTATTTTTGTGATTTTGAGTGTTTTATTACACTTTTAGACATTCATACATTTATTTATAGTTTTCTAAAATAGTCACATTTATTAGAATTTTTAATTGAAAAGCCATTGGGAAAAGACTATGACACCCTTAAATCAACTACTATTACCATAATTGTGTGGCATGGCATGTCTATATAATAACAAACCATTAAAAACACATTGTTAAATCAATCAAAGGTGATTCAAGACCCTTATACCCACATGAATCATGGGAAAAATGAAACTGAATGAATGGAAAAGGGTAAAACAACAACAACCATTATTTTCGGTCAAGGAAACCAAGCACATGATGCAAATAGCAATGTTTAGATCAAAAAATCACCTTCTAATATGAATAGGGATTTGAGCAACAACGTCAAGTTCATGGAATCAATTCTGACTCAATGAGCCTACACTTAAAATATTACAATGGTCAAAACCATGAAATGAGATCACCACTATTGGCATCAAGGAGAAGGTCAACAAACACAAGTGATTGAAACTAAACAACAAACAAGACTAGCTACTAAAGGGGAAAGTCCCAGCAATCCTATTGACAATGTTTTTTTCATAATGAAGGTCTAAAACACTAATATTGCACTAGACTATAAAAGAGGGGGCAGAAAGAGGGAAAGTAAATTATTATGATGAATAGTTAAACTGACACAAGGAAAAGATGTATTAGAAGTCTTGAGAAACTGTTCACTTGCAAGAGTTTTTTTGTGAGTGTGTGGTTGTTTCTAAATTTTGAGAAAGGTAAGTTCAAAGGAGGCTTGGTTCCCTATATAGTCATGGTCCTTATAGGTAGAGTGGTATCTAGTTATTAATGGTAGTTTATAGGACACCAAAGTCCATGAGAACTTATCAATAAGGTATGAGGGAATGAAATGAAGGTGATAGACAAGGTTGTGAGGGAGGTAAAAATGAAGTATGAAGCATATATATGGAACATCAGTGGTTGTTGGATGGGTTTGGAATGGTTATTAATATAAGATTTCTACCTTTTTATTAGGCACATTTAGGTTGCTACTATCCAAAATTTGGAACACTTTCATAACTTCGATTCTAGAATTTAGTAATATAAGTAACATATATTATTACTTTTCTGATTTCCATAGTTTAACTAATTATCAATGAAATTTAATTTAATATGAATAATCAAGGGATATCATAGTTCATCTACATATAGACTTGTTGTATTAATTTATGGTGGGATAAAAAATGATAATATTATTTAAAGAGTGGTTTTAAAGCTAATATGTATTCGAGGTTCAAGTCTCCCATGACTCATTAATAAAATGTCATCAACTAGTCTCAATGTTGATAGATTTAAAATAAGAGTATACTTTAGTAACAATTTATGTGTTGTGTATATTTTGAGTCATTTTTTTGGTATCTTACATTAACATTCATGCTTTCATGTGATGCTTTTAAAGTGACTTTCACCATCTAAAATTATACGTATTAGCAATCTACCCATGTAAGCTTTCATAATGGCACATTCTAAAAATGAGTGACTGTTATAGATGTATGATAGAATTTTTGAACAAAATGTATTAGTGTATATCATTTATTCAACATGAAAAACATTCATCTTATTGGCATACAATAAATTTTTATCATAATATAGTTAAATTAGCATTAGTAGTTTTTGATATACATGACATGTGTATATCCTATATCATACAAATATATGTTTTCATGTCAATATAATTATCTATATTAAAAAAATACGTAAGTATATTTGCTTACATAAGAAAATCTATGAATAAATTTTCTTGCTTACTAGGCATTGAGTTGGTCACAATAACTAAAAGAATTAATTTTTAAATCATGTTTTACTCTTTAAAGATATGACAAACCACTCGCCTTTGAAGAAAAAGGTTGAAATACAAACTCCACCCAAATGTTGCACCAACTTTGTAAGAGATATATTACCTAAAAATGGAGAAAACGGGAACAATTAGGGGGTCCAATTATCCAAGTAGTTATGTAATGAAGATTATTTTTCTAATAAATCCATATAAATAGATGAACCAAATCAGATCGAACCTATAGATATATGTGGAACTAAAATTCAAACACTAGTTCAGGTCTAAAAACATGAGATCTCCCACAAACCATAGTTTCTACATGTATTGAATGAATTTGAAATCTTTTAGGGTTAAAAAAAGTAAATGAATTAGGTATTATGTTTCAGGATCTTCACCTGTGGCTAAGGTGTTTGAATAAGTACTAAAATACTTTCTAAAACATTTTATATTTGTCAATTTAGCTTTCATATGGAAGTGCAATCGACCCATTGTATCTTTCACATAGAGTAAGTAGGTGGTTGGTTGGACTTCTTTGACGAATGCCATCCCAACTAAAGGTCTTTGCCTCAATGAGCATTTTCTGGGATGGACTTGAAAAGCGTGAGTCCAAACAATTTTGAAGTTTGTTTGGCTTATTTTTCATGTGTTGGACTCCCACAGAAGCAAATATAGGCAAACTAAAAAAACTTGAAACCTTTTAGATTTATTAAAGTTTATTTTCAATTTTAATATTTGAAAATAACATGTTTTGATCACCAAAACTCAACAAATTTTGGGTTTAATTCTCTTTTATCAATTTATTATGTCAAAACAACCCCACCACTCTAATTTATCAGATAATTAGCATTCTAAGGAAGAATTAAAAGCACATGTGGTCATCAATAATTATATAATAAGCATTTCAAAACAAGATTATAGAAGTTAAATGAGGCTGGAAAAATTATTACGCATGTGAACTAGAGTTAGTTTGAAAATCACAGAATGAGTAATCATATCTCCAACATTAGATGAAAGAAGTTATGTTATATACACTAGGTGCATGCATCATTTACCCTCATTATATTGTGGATAAATTAGACTCCTATAAGTGACCTACATAAATTATGATATGTTTCCTGACCACCACCAATGTAAAACTAATATTGGCACAAGAAGCAACAAGATGCTAAGTTTATACTATCATAAGTGTAACATCATGACATTCAAGGGCCACTTTGCATCTCATTTATTGATCAATGTCTCGATAGGATATCGATACAATGATACTCTTGTTTTGAGTACATATATTTTATCTATCTATAAGTTGATGTCAAATAGAAGATCAATTTAACATTAAATTTTCATGTCCCATAAGTTATTTTATTTTTATTTTGATTGTTCTTATGGTTATGTAAAGCAGCATCAACATTTCACTAATGCACCATGCTATTACGCTCATACATTATTAGTACTCTATTAGCTATTTCTCCATATGGGCTTGACTTTTGTTATTGTTAATTTCATCTTATTGACCAACTAGTTATACATTGTCCATATTTTGATGACGACTTAACCATTCCATTCATATGTATCCAACATGTCTATTTGAGATTGATTTTAGGTATAAGGTACATTAAAATGATGAATTCAATCAAGCCCTAGCTTGACCAAATACAAGCCAAAAACAATGCAAATATACTTTTGTTAAAAACACCCTACATTAGTTATGACAATTGTGTAAATAATTTGTATTGATGCTATGACTTGTAACTAAGCTGAGAAAAATATATAATGCACTTAAAATGAATATTTAAGCACTTTTATAGAAATTTCCATAATTCATCTCAGAGACTTTTGTCGATCGAGTTTCACTCATATGAAACTCGACCGACACCCTTGATGGGTTTTGATAATTGCCAGGTTTGGTCGAGTTTCCCCAGGACAAACTCGACTAACAACCTTATATATGCAAATAAATATTAATCTGTCAGCCTAGTTTCATCTAGGATAAACTCGGGCAACTACTTCAAATCGCTTTGTCACATAGTGTTATGGGTGGAGTTACCTTTATTGAAACTCAATCGACTGCACTGTATGCAATGTGCAAAAAAAGTATTTCTAACCATTGGAGTATTGCAAAAATAAAAAATAGATCCATTGCAACACGCCCCAAATGGTTGTAGTTCGTTCCTAAGTGCATATATTGGATAGTAGACACCCCCAACTATAACTAGGTGCCCTTTGACTTTATTACAAGTTCACTTCTTATGCTCCTATGCTATAGCTGAGTGGTTTAGTCTATTAAGAGCCCCTTTCTCTCTCTATCTTACTACAGATCAACATAAAGCTGAGTGAGATAGGTTATTTGTGAGAGAGTTTCTTCAATGTACTCCTTATGAAGCTCTCAACTTTCCTTTCCCAATCCCTTTCTATCAAGCAAACATGGTGAAAGCTTCTCCTTGGTGAAGGTAAAGTTGAAGGCCAAAGATCCAAGAGAAGAGTGGCTAATTCCTTCAAGGCCAAAGATTTGTTGCAAGAGTAGATCTCCTTGGTGAAGGTGGTTAGCTCATTGCAAAAGTGTGTAAGTCCTTGTGTAGGTAGAAGACTCTTTGTCTAGGATAGGTAAGTCCTTGTAAGGTTTTGGCTCTTTTGATCCTTAAAAGGAAGGCTAGGTATCCTTGCCCTAGAAAAGGAAGGTCATATTGTATCTCTTATAATGGAATATAAGAAGTGTGAAATGGTTGCAAATCTTAGGGATTGACCCCTCTATGTAGTGGATGTACATCTTAGTTTGGAGTTTGGAATCACTATAAATATCTTGTGTTCTCATTCTTATTCAATCTCTCTCATGCTTGCTATGTATGTTTAGTTGCACTCAAATTCCATATGTTCAACCTTATCTCTTGATATAATTTTAAGGTCTAATGAATTTGGTTTAAGTATTTTAGCTCTTTTCAACCCCCTATCAGAAAAGTTCTTCTCCAAGAAAGTGCTCCTACAAGACAAAAAGATGGGTGAGAATTTGTTGGGGTCCCTCAACATAAAAGGAGGATTCTCCATGCATACCCCCATATTCGACGACACAAACTTCCTCTATTAGAGGAGAAGGATGCAGTTCTACCTTCAAGGGATGAGCTTCAACATGTGGAGAGTGGTTGCGTCTCCATACAAGGAATTAGAGGGAGACAAGGCTACCTGGAATGAAGTTGCAACCAAGAAGGTTCATCTCACCGCCAAGGCAATAAGCATCATTTATTAAGCCATCACTCTCACCGAGCTCAACCAAACTCCGCTTGGAATACAGCTCATGAGATATGGGATAAGCTTCATGTTACATATGAAGGCGCCAAGCAAGTCAAGGAGTCAAAGGTTGGCTTGCTTGAGAACTTCGATATGGGATGGAAATAAAGAATAGTTGAAATGTATGCTAGGCTCAACACCATTTTGAATGGCCTTGCATCTTTGGGACCAGTGTTCTAAAAAGCGGTAATCAGTGTACGAGCGGAGAGGGTACCGAATAGAGTATATACGGTATGCAGGAGTATAAGCGGGAGAATATTCGGTTTTAATCGGTTTTGATTTTTTTTAATATTAATCATAAATATATGTAAACTATATATTGACCATATAATAATGACAATGATAAGTAATTAGAAACATTTATAAGTAATAGACTAATATTGAATTCAAAAGTAGTTAGAAACATTGATGAAATTAGAGAAGAAAACATTGATAAGTAATTACAAACATTAATAAGTCATAGACTAATATCACATTAATAAGTAATTATAAACATTGATAAGTAATAGACTAATATTGCATTAATAAGTAATTAGAAACATTGATAAGTCATAGACTAATATTACATTAATAAGTAATTAGAAACATTGATAAGTAATAGACTAATATTGCATTAATAAGTAACTTGAAACATTGATGAAATTAGAGAAGAAACCTTGATAAGTAATTAGAAACATTGATAAGTCATAGACTAATATTGCATTAAGAAGTAATTAGAAACATTGATGAAATTAGAGAAGAAAACATCAACAATAAGGATCAGTTCAATAAACATTAACTATAAACTTATTGAGAATATATGAGGAGAAAACCAAATATGTAAAGTGGAAGAAGAAAATGTAATTGTAATGACCAATAGTAGTATTAGAAAAAATTAATGTAAAAAAATTTATTACTAGCATTTGATTTTGAAAATCACTGATTAATCGGCCGATTAGACCCCCGAACGGCCGATTAATCGGTCCTGGATCGATTATAGGCCGATTATTCATATTCGGAGCGGTAGACCCCCAAAACCGATTATTCAACCGATTAGACTAATTTTATGAACACTGTTTGGGACAACTCATGGACCAAGGGAAGGTCAACTCTAAGATTCTTAGATCTCTTCCCAAGAGGTTGCAATCCAAGGTGACCTCCATTGAAGAAACAACACATTGCTACTAAAGAGATCATTGGGAATCTTTAATATTTTGAATTGAGGCTTGACAAGCAAGAAGAAGAAGACAAGCTAGAAGAGAAGGAATCCAAGAAGATAAAGGATGCAGCCTTCAAAGATCAACTGAAGGCCATTGTTCTTCAACAACAACTTTCTTGTTGGCCCGCTCCTCCCTCTACTGAAGATGAATCCCCTAGTGGTCTTGAATCTAACTACTCCATGAGAAATACTTCAAGTGAAAGCCCTCCTCCTCCTCTACTCCTATATGCTATAATGTGAACAAAAGGGAAACTACAAGAATGATTACCTCAAGGCAAAGAAACCCCACCACAAGAGTAGCTCCAAGAAGAAGGAGGACTACCACAAGGAGAGAAAGTTCAAGAAGAGGGAGAAGAAGGAAATAAGAGGCAAAGATGTTGCCCATGCCACTTAGGAGGAGTCTTCATCAAGTGATTCTAGCTCATGAAGGAGAGTGTCATATTGCTCTCATGGCCTCAACAAGTGAAGACATAGGTGAGGTAACTAAGATAAGTGAGGTAAGTTTGAATGAAGTTTCAAAAGATGCTCTCATTGACATGATTAATATTTCTCATTCTTCTTTCTCTAATCGCAAATCTAAAAAGAAGATGCTAGGGAAAATCATAGATAATCTATATTTTAAGAATTAAAATTCTTGAACAAAATGAAAAGGTTCATCTTGATAGCATAGATTCACTCATCCTATACTTAATAAAATCCCATATGAGTTATAATGTGGTAGAAAGCCTTCTATCAACTTCTTTCAGACATTTGGTTGTCCTTGTTTTGTGTTGAGCACCAAAAATTCTCTTGATAATTTTGATGATAAATCTTATAAGGATTTCTTCCTTGGCTATAGCACTATGAGTAGATCTTTTAGAGTATTCAGCATTGAACTATCTAAAGTAGAAGAATCTATCGATGTAAGTTTATTGAGACTAACCCTCTATTTCCAAGAATGTTGTGGATGATGATGTTGTAGATGAGGTGATTCCTAGATTGAAATAACTCAAAATAAATAACAAAGGAAAAGAGGTGGTTGTAGATGAAGAATAAAAAGAAGGTGAAAATAAGGATCCTAATCCCCAATTTTCCAAAGATCATCCTAAAGAGCTCATCATAGGAAATCCTTTTGAAAGGGTGAAGACGTAGTATACATTCAACAAAGAACAAGTTGACAACACCTTCATCCCAAACTTGACCCAAAGAATGTCAAAGAATATCTTAAAGATGATGAATGGATCCCAGCAATGCAAGAGGAACTCGAACAATTCGAGAAGAACAAAGTGTGGACTCTAGTGCAAATACCAAGTGATAGAAAGATAATTGGCACAAAGTGGGTCTACCGCAACAATCTTGATGAAAGTGAAAAAGTGGTAAGAAACAAAGCAAGGTTAGTAGCTCAAGGTTATAATCAACAGGAAGGTATTGATTTTGATGAAACTGATGCACCGGTTGCTAGACTTGAATCTATTAGAATGCTACTTGCCTTTTCTAGTCATAATAATCTCTTACTACATCAAATGGATGTTAAAAGTGAATTTTTTAATGGTAGAATATAGGAGGAAGTCTATGTGGCTCAACCTCCCAGCTTTGAACATGACAAGCTTCCTAACCGTGTTTATTTGCTAAAAAAGCTCTTTATGGTCTCAAATAAGCCCCTAGAGCTTGGTATGAGAAATTGAAAAAACTTTTGTTAGACAATGGCTATGTCATGGGAAAAGTTGATTCTACACTCTTTCTCAAACACACTTCTAACAATTTCTTGATTATTTAATATATGTTTATGATGTCATTTTTGGTGAAACTACTCTTGATATTTGCAAGTTTAGTTCTCATTTGCAAAGTAAATTTGAGATGAGTATGATGGGGAAGATCACACTCTTCCTTGGCTTTCAAATCAAGCAAACAAAGGATGGAAATTTCATCAAACAAGGCAAGTCACAAGTGAATTCTTGAAGCACTTTGGGATGGAGAACATGAAGCCAATAAACTCCCATGTTCAATAGCGCCAAACTTGATATAGATGAAGAAGGTGAAAAGGTAGATGAGAATCTCTATAGAGATATGAATGGTAGCTTGTTATACTTAACTACCTCTAAAACATATATCATGTTTAGTGCTAGCTTGTGTGCTATATTTCAATTAAAACCTATAAAATCTCATCTTATAGTTGTTAAGACGATTCTAAGGTACCTTGACAAAACCCAAAATTTTGAACTATGGTATCCTAAGTTAAGGGACTCTACTCTTACATGTTATAGTGATGCGGATTATTTTAGGTGCTTAATTGATAGAAAATGCACATGTGGCACTTGTTTCCTCCTAGGACCATGCTTAGTTTCTTGGTTCTCCAAGAAATAAAGAGCAGTGCCTCTTTCAAATATCGAGTCAGAGTACATTGCAATTGGGAGTTGTTATGCCAAAGTCCTATGGATAAAGCAAATGCTCAAAGACTTTAATGTTTACTATGATGCTTCTCCAATCTACTATGATAATACTAGTGCAATTAGTTTATCTTATAAAATTATATTGCATAGTAGAGCTAAACATGTAGAGGTTTTCCGTCATTTCCTTCATGACCACATTGCTAAGAAAGATATCTATATTACTCATGTGGACACAGAAAATCAACTTGAAGACATTTTCACTAAACCTTTAGGTTGAGAGAAATTTACTTTCATTAGATTAAAATTGCTTATAACTAATCTTGATAATAATGGTATGCCTTCTAGCTAGATGTTCACTTATCTGTGTGTGTTTTCTCATAAAATGCTCATTTTAAACTTGTTTGTGCTACAAATAACAAGTTTTAAAGCTTTATTTTTGGTGTTTTTGCTTTAAATGGAAAATGCTTGTTTTATTAGAGAATAGTAGCCATTTTAGAGTAGAAAGTGCCTTATATGTCCATAATATGTGATAGGCTAGAGAAATGCATTTATACAATGGTCTAGATGTCTAGAATTAAATTTCATATCTTGTTATAGACACTTTTGTCAGCCAAGTTTGCTCTGGGGAAACTCGACTGACGAGATGACAAAGGATTGCACTGACTTCAATGTCAACTGAGTTTCCCAAACTACAAACTCGACCTACAGCACTATTTTGTAGAAATATAAAAGGATCATCGATTGATTTCATCCCTCTCAACTAGAGAAAATTCGGTCGACCAGTCTTCTTTTATGCATGTCCTTAAACCCTAAACCTCTCTCAACCATCTCCTAGCCCTATCTAGCCTTGTTTCTTCTACCTTATCCATCTCTAGCCCTTACCTAGTATTGGGCAAGCTGGTGGTTTCTTCCTCATTTGGAATCATCTATCTCCACTTCTTTCTCTGTGGTGTCAAACCATGGGAAGAGGATGACTCCTACTTGTGTGCCTTCTTCTTCCACCTCTTCAAGGCTCATTGGGTATGATGGGACCTATTTTATCAACTCTCAAGTTGTTGATCGATATAAAAGAGTTTTTGCCTAGAAATCCCTATCATTTTAGGACCTTGCTAGACTATAGAAATGAGTTGTTGAAGGAGGTTAAGAAGGTTTTTACCGACCAACATCTTGGTGCACTTTGTGTAGAATGTGTGAATTTTTTAAACTTCCTATCTATCACAAAAGCAGTGCATGAGTTCTATGTCAATCTCACATGGAACTACAATACCTTAGTGCCACCTCCAAATATCCAAGTCATGTTGTCATCCATGATTGTGAGAATAAGATTTCAAATCTCTAAATATTCCTTAAATGGATTCTTATCTTGTTCCTCTCCTACTTGGATGTCTTCCTGTAACTCTTACCATGACCTCCTTAACCCTGAGGCTTTCTTAAAAAGTTTTGAACTTGAGCTTACTCTTCCTGAAAATCCATAAAACTCTAAAGAAACTTGAGATTCCCTATAGGAAGAAGTCTAGCCTACCCTCTTATTCTCTAGACATTAAGACATGTTTTATAGTGCTCATAGTAAATTCTAATATCCATCCAAAGAAAAAGTGAACATGTATTGCATAGAATTGTGTTGTGCTTATGAACTGTCTTCTTAAAAATCTCAAAGTCAAATGGGCTAGATATATTCTACATCACATGACATGTTTTGACATAGAGAAGAACACCAAGGACTCCCACTCACCCTACCCTAACTTGATTTGTGGTCTTTTTCAACATCATACTGACAAATTTATTTTCAAGGATATTGGCTACAAAGCTAATAGAAAAGGAGTTTACATTAGTGAGACCACTGTCAAGAAGTCCTTTTACCCACCTATACACCTACCGTAGGTGCATCCTCTTCTACCCAAGCTCCTCCATCTCCTCCTGGACATGCATGTGATACTTTTTTTGTGTATAATGAAACCATTTTGGGTTACATGATGCACAAGAATTCCTATCAGATGTAGGTTTAGGTGCACCTTCACCAGGACCTTAGTTAAAATCATATTCAACATGAACTTGTCATGTTCACACCTTATCCCTCTTACCAACCGTTCCCAGCCGCTTATTATGCTTCCTATGCATATGATCAATTTTACATGGCCTACCAGACTACTACTTCTGATCCACCTCCTACCGCTGGTGAGGGTTCCTCTCATCCTATTGCCTCTCAGCTGCTTGCACTTCCTATTGGCCTTATTTCTACCTTTCTTGTTGGCTATGACTAGGTTTCTATACCCAACTTTGAGCAAGCGAAGGCACTGCGCAAGTGTTGCATCTCTTGAAAAGAGCAAAAGTGTAGGTGTGTGATCCTCTCTCTTTTGTTCTTAAGGAGGATACAGAGATGGTTGAAGAGGATGATAGTGAAGAGGGTGATGAAGACAAGGGTAATGGTGATGAGTATGATGGATCTGATGGTTATGTTGATGGAGATGGTTATAGTGATGCTGACACAGTTGCTGTCACTACTACACCTTCTAAGATGTCAGTGATGAGGACTATTAGCCCAAAGAGGAGCTTGACATCGACACTCTTGATGTTTATTCCTAGTCTATATAATGCTCATACATATGTCTTTGTATATCTTTGATGTATTGAACATTGGGCATTGTATATGAGGACTACGATTTTCATATCTTGTCATTTTTCTTTGTTGTTTGTAGTTTTTCTCTCGAGAGGATTCACTTTTTTTGTAATATTATCATATGTACCTTTAACTCTATACTTTTCTATAACTCATGAGTCATTGGTGTGTGAAATATCTAGAGGGGGTGAATAGATCTTTTTGAAACTTTAAAGTTAATTAGAAACTTAAAACAAAGAAGGAGGAGGAAACATGGAAGACACCTCATTTTTAGTGGTTCCAACCTTTGAATAAAAGGTTGTAAGTCCACTACTCAATTTTCTCCAATCGTTATATACCTCACAAGGATGTTACAACAAAACACAATCACCTTCCGCACCCTTGAAGTAGCCTTCACCTTAAAGTAGCCTCAACCTCCTTGAAGCGATCTTCTTGAAGTAACTTTAAGTCCTTGGATCAGACTTCACTACCTTAAAGTAGCTCCACCACCTTGAGATAGCCTTCACCTAGAAGTAGCTCCAACCTCCTTTGAAGCAGCCTTCTTGAAGTAACCTCAAGCAACCTTAGAGCAGCCTTCACCACCTTGAAGTAGCTCCACCTCCGTGATATAGCCTTCACCTAGAAGTAGCTCCAACCCCCTTTGAAGAAGCCTTCTTGAAGTAACCTCAAGCAACCTCCCTCAGACAGCCTCCTACACTTGGAGTAGTCAAGGAGAACAAATACAATATAAAGGAAATATATTAGAAGAAAGAAAATACTTAACCAATGAAGTATTGTACTTTGATCCTATATCAAGAGTATAGATCTCCTATCCACTTAAGATGGATGTGGCTATATGTGGTGGATAGAATATTGTAGCTATAGGACATAACTTTAGAGCACAAGGAAGAAGATAGCAAATGATTCTCAGCTTTATTGCTCTCTAGAATGGATACTCAAGTGTGGCTTGTGTGCTTTAGGTGTCCTAAGGCCTCTCCTATTTATACGAATGGTTTGTAAGTGTTTAGAAACATTCTAGAGAGTCTCTAGAGTGTTCTTAGTGCTTAAATAGTTGTTAGGTAGAATGTAGTTGGGTTGCTACGGCTAAAATGTTCATTAAATGTGAAGTTTCCATAACTTTTCTCGGTTGACAATATTGTTGAACGAATGACTCTCGGTCCACAACATTGTTGACTAGATGACTGTCTGGGTTCAGTTGTCTCTAATGCTTATATGTTTGTTTCTTTCTTGTTTAAGCCTATTACAATGGCTATATCTCGGTCAACAATATTGACAACCAAAATTGACTCAGAGCTAAACATTTGCAAAGTTATTTTTCAATTGTCTGAGTCTTTAACCAAGTGATTCTTGGTCAAAAATTGTGTCAACCAAGAAGGACTTTTTGCAAGGATTTTTAGTGTATGTGAGGTCCTATTGATTACTCATGTGAAACCTATCATCCCTAAATTCTTCATGTGAGTGTAAGATACAGTTTTGGGTGGATAGGGAAAATCTAATGCTTGATTTACATGATATCTAAGTACGTATACATTATAACTTGTACAAGCTTTTACATTGAGTACAATCATGAAAATATTAAACATTTAAGCGTGTCATTCTTCAACTATCTACATGGTATGATCTCTTCATCTTCTTGAACCCTACAATACTCAAGTAGCATGTTAGATCCACAAGAATGAATTGTTTGTCATCATCAAAACAAAGGGTATTCTAATGTCCAATTTAGCCAACAATCTCCCCCTTTTTGAAGATGACAAACATTCCAAAAATATAAGAAAAATATTTGAAAATAAATTTAAAAATAAATGAGTTCCATACTTGTGATATACTTGAGATAAATAGGTTATTTGATCTCATAAAATGTATGCTAATATACCTAAAGAGATATGGAACATGATAACATGATATCCATCTCTTAAGGAAATTTAGCACCAATTAATGTTAATCCAAGAGATCATGAAACTCATAAAAATATTTAAATATTTTACTTCATTTTTATTTATTTTATTTCTCCCCCTTTGTCATTTCAAAAAGATAATCATATGTGTAAATCAATGAGACTCCCCCTTAATTGCTTCAAAAAATGTGAAATTTGGCCACTTTTTTTACATTTCATTTTATGAGTTTGATGTCCTTATGGGTGGCTAGAGTTAAATAACATATGACCTCAAGTTTTAGCCATTAATACATTAGTCATATCAAAGTCTATTTCTTCCCGTTATATCCTAGCTTTATTTAGTTTATTTCAGCATGCTCATTTAGTTCTTATATGTGTTTTGCCTTTAGGTCTGGGAACTAAATCTTATGTGTTATTCTTGGTAGGCTCATATAGCATTTGTCTAATAATCAACTCTTTTAGGATATAACTAAGTCTTATTATGTATAATCATCATTTATTTGTCAACTCTCTTAGATAAATCCTAGTGCTTTGCTAGATGTTGAATATTCTAGGATAGAGCCTTTTGTGACTTAAGATTGAATTTGTCTCTACTATCTTTTATTGAAGAATATACAACACAAAATTCATATATAACCAATAGATTTATGTGAATAAGTTCTAGTGAGAAAAGTGTTAATTTTGAAATGAGATCTTACTTTTGCTTGCCTAGAATACACAACAAAAGTTTGGGTAGCAATTTTCTTGTATCAACAATAATTTGTTGTTTGAAAATAGTGTCCATAGAGTTTAATAGGTTTACAACAACTTTGATGTTTCCCTATGAATCATAACCAATGTCATAGCACTTATGATTTAGTTCTTTTGACAAATAACACATTAAAAGTTTGTATTAACATCTTCTATTCCAATAGTTTTACCTTTGAAATTTTCTCCAAATGTGACCAATAATTTTACCTTTTCTCCAAGTGTATGAATATCTTATTATTTTCGGCCATATACCTTTTAGAGCAATTTCCATAGACCATATAAACCTGAAAAGCATGAAAGTTTTGGTCCCCATATAGTGGTCCTTCTGTTAGGATAATTATTGACAATATTTTATCATTTCAAATATTTAGAACAATCGAATATGAAGAGTTCAATATAGATTTGAGTCACCTAAGTTATTTTCAAGCGAATGATTTTATTCTTAATAAACAATTCTGACAGAACTACCTTTGTTTGAAATTTTCTTCGACTGGAAGATTTCTCGATCGAACTATTTGTCGAAAAAAAATTTGTCAGAAAAAACAATTTTGACAATACTACATTCGGTCGAACTTTTCTTTGACCAGAATAGGTCTCGGTTGAGCTCTTTGTCGACCGAGATAAAATTTTGGGCATTTTCAGTAAATTCAACATTTCTAATATAAAAAAATCATGCTTATTTTTTTATAACAAAATTAAGCAATCAAAACATACACGTTAAAACTTATTTTAGTTGAGATAAGACATTGTGAATTTCAAAATGAAGTTAGGTCAAATCTCAACTAAGTGTCCAACATTTCTAAGTTGGAGGTTTTTGAACCCAAACTAAATCCTTGTCCTTATTTTTCTTGTAATTGCATGAAAATGAGTAATGTCCAAGACGTAAATAGTAATGACAACAGATGAAATCAATTTCATTTCTCTTCATAGCATTGTGGTCTTGAGGTAGACTGTCTTTAGGTACATACATGACCTTAGTCTTGGGTTCTTGTATTTTTCTTGTTCTAGGCTTTTGTTAGGATTTCTCTTTAGGTACATAGCCTAGACCTCTTCATCCAATTTGTCGAACAGAGTTTTTCAAGATATTATCAAGAATACTATTACTCTTTAGACTAACAACATGTTTTGTAACTTAGCAATTTCATCAATTTTCTTTGAAATATCTAGTTTTGCCTGATCTAAACTTGAAATCATGGAATCTCTTTCTCTAACAATGATATCATAATTTGGATGAGAACATAGAACAGGTTGAGTTTGATAATTATTTATCTTAGCAAGCAATTCAACCTTTTCTTGAAAAAGAAGATTATTGTTGGTTTCTAGCGCAAGCAACTTGATATTGTAATCATTAATAGATGATTTCAAAGTGTCTTTTACAGACATAAGGTTTTGTTTTTCAAAAGTAAGATCATTCAATTTAGCCTACAAATCATCATTAGTTTTTGTAAGCTTCTTTAATTTCCTTTTACAGTCAACATATTTATCATGTAGTTCTTCAATACTTGTAACTAGCTCTTCTTTAGATAAATCAAAAAGACTTACCTCAATTTCTTCTTCATCGGTTGTTCCAATGAAACAGCTTAGCTTGTCTTCTTTAGTCATGTGACATTCGACTTCTTCTTCTTCACTCTCACTGTCGTCACTTGAATCATCCCAAGTTGCTTTGTAGGCCTTTTCTTTCTTCTTGAGAGAGGATTTCTTTCCCTTCTTGACTTTAGGACACTCATTTTTTGAATGTCCCTTCTTGCCATATTCAAAGAACCTAAGGGAGGAAGAAGAAGAGACACCAGAATTTTTGTTAGATTTAAATCTTCCATATTGTTTACCATTTACAATGAGAGCCTCCTCTTCACTATCTTCTTCACTTGTTTCATTGCTTTCTTGATTGATAGCTTTACTTACTGCCTTAAATGTAATGTCCTTCCTTTTCTCTCTTTTGTGTTCGGCTTCCAATATTTCTTCTTCATCAAGTGTAACTTCATGAGTCTCTAGATTGCCTATGAGTTGCTCCATTTTCAAAGTGGTAAGGTCATTGGCTTCTTCAATGGTCGTCACCTTTGGGTTGTACTTTGGAGGCAAGGATCTAAGAATCTTAGAAACTTGATTTTCCTCACTTGTATACTTACCCAAGGCATTCAAGTTGTTAACAATAGAAGAAAACCTTGCATACATTTCACCAATAGTCTCATTAGGAAACATTCAGAATTGCTCAAACTTTTGTTTAAGTATATTAATTTTAGTATTCTTAACTTGAGTTGTACCTTCGTGTGTAATTGAAAGTTTATGTCATATTTCATAAGTAGTCTCACACGAAGATATTCTATTAAATTCACTAACAGAAATAGAACAATATAAATGCTTATCGCTTTTGCATTCAATTGAACTTGTTTTATAGTTTTGAGATTCCGTGTTGCAAACTCAATTCTTCAAAGCTCATAGGGTAAGGACACCATCCTCCAAAGGTCCAGGCTGATCCCTTGGAAGTAAAATTGCATCCTTCGTTTTTCAATAAGTATAGTTGCTTTCATCAAAGGGTGGTGGCCGACTCACGTAAGTTCCTCCAATGTTGAGGTTGTGAAGTACATCGTCCCCCATTCAAGATTGGTTAAGTCTCCTTGAATACCTACCATGATACCAATTGAAAGATCTAGAGGGGGTAAATAGAGCTTTTTGGGACTTCAAAGTTAATTAGAAACTTAAAACAAAGAAGGAGGAGGAAACAGGCAAGACACTTCGAAGTAGAGTGGTTCCAACCTTTGAATAAAAGTTTAGTGATTTATTTTATATACCTCACAAGGATGTTACAACAAAATACAATCATCTTCCACACCCTTAAAGTAGCTTTCACCTTGAAGTAGACTCAACCTCCTTAAAGCAACCTTCTTGAAGTAACTTCAAGTCCTTGGATCATCTTTCACAACCTTAAAGTAGCTCCACCACCTTGAGATAGCCTTCACCTAGAAGTAGCTCCAACCTCCTTTGAATTAGCCTTCACCACCTTGAATTATCTCCACCTCCTTGAGATAGCCTTCACCAAGAAGTAGCTCCAACCTCCTTTGAAGCAGCCTTCACCACCTTGAATTAGCTCCACCTCCTTGAGATAGCCTTCACCTAGAAGTAGCTCCAACCTCCTTTCAAGAATCCTTCTTGAAGTAACCTCAAGCAACCTCCCTCAGACAGCCTCCTATACTTGGAGTAGTCAAGGAGAATGAATACAATATAAAGGAAATAGATTGGAAGAAAGAAAATATTTAACCAATGAAGTATAGTGCTTTGATCTTATATCAAGCATATAGATCTCCTATCCACTTAGATGAAGGTGTCTATATGTGGTGTCTAGGAGATTGTAGCTATAAGACACCACTTTAGAGCACAAGGAAGAAGATAGCAAGTGATTCTCAACTTTGTTGCTCTCTAGAATGGATACTCAAGTGTAGCTTGTGTGCTTTATGTGTCCTAAGGCCTCTCCTATTTATAAGAATGGTTTGTATTTAGGGATGTTCTAGGGAGTCTCTAGAGTGTTCTTAGTGCTTAACTAGTTGTTAGGTAGAAAGTAGTTGGGTTACAGCGGCTAAATTGTTTGTTAAATGTGAAGTTTCTAGAACTTTTCTCAGTCGACCAGATGACTCTCAGCCCACAATATTGTCGACCAGATGATTGTCTGGTTTCATATGGATCTAATGGCTATATGTTTATTTCTTTATTTTTTAAGCCTATTACCACGGGTATATCTTGGTCGACAATATTTTCGACCTAAATTGACTCAGAGCCAAAGATTTATAAAGTTATTTTTCAATTGTTTGAGTCTTCAACTGAGTGATTTTTGGTCGACAATTTTTTCGACCGAGAAGGACTTTTTGTAAGGATTTGCAGTGTATGTGAGGTCCTATTGATGAATCATGTGAAACCTATTATCCCTAAAGTCTTCATTTGAGTGTAAGATAGGGTTTTGGGTGGATAGGGAAAATCTAACGCCTGACTTACATGATATCTAAGTACTTGTATAGTATATACTTGTACAAGTTTTTACATTGAGTACAATCATGAAAATATTAAACATTTAAGTGCATCATTTTTCAACTATCTACATGGCATGATCTTCTCATCTTCTTGAACCCTGAAATACTCAAGTAGCACGTTAGATCCACAAGAATGAAATGTTTGTCATCATCAAAACAAAGAGTATGCTAATGTCCAATTTAGCCAACATTGTGTGCTTCCATATTTTGATTATGACTTTAGTATATTTGTTCTCTATCTCTTTATCAGGCTTATTGTGGTGCTTGCAAATGGTGATTGTATGTCTTGTTTGTGCCTTTGGATAAGACTTGTTTTATCTCCTCTACCCTTTACCTCTTTTATATGACAAAGGGGGAGAAATGAGCTTAGTATATATTGAATTTGATCCTCTTATAGTTAATTTTCTAATATATCGTGTGACTATGAAAGTGGACTCAAATAGAACATATATGTTATTGTTATGGTTTTTGGAAAAACTAACCATACAGGAAAAAATAAGCATGAATTGAGGGGGAGTGCTATGTTCATTCATGTATCCCCCTACAATTGACAAAGTAAAAGTTTAAATTCTAAGTTTATTTCAATATGTTGGGGATGTTTTTCATCTTTAAAAAGAGGGAGAATGTTGACCTAACAGTTATACATTATCCACATTTTGATGATGACTTAACCATTCCATTTATATGTATCTAATATGTCTATTTGAGATTGATTTTAGGTATAAGGTACATGAAAATGATGAATTCAATCAATCCCTAGCTTGACCAAATACAAGCCAAAATCAATGCAAATACACTTTTATTAAAAATACCCTACATCGGTGAGGACAATTGTGTAAATCATTTGTATTGATGCTATGACTTGTAACTAAGCTGAGAAAAATATAAAATGCACTCAAAATGGATATTTCAGCACTTCTATAGCAATTTCCAAATCTCATCACAAAGACTTTTATCGACCGAATTTCATTCACATGAAACTCGACTGACACCCTTGATGGGTTTTGGTAATTTCCAAATTCAGTCGAGTTTTCCAATGATAAACTCGACCGCCTCCCCAGTACAAGAAAATCAATTTGAAGTCGTCGGCCAAGTTTCATCCAGGATAAACTCGACTGACAACTGAAAATTGCTTTGTCACATAGTACTATTGGTCGAATTACCTTTTTGAAACTCGACCAACTACACTTTATAGAATGTGTAGAAAAAGTATTTCTAACCATTGGAGAGCTACAAAACTCAAAAATAGATTTGTTACAATACCCTAACGGCTAGAATTCATTCCTAATTGCATCTATTGGCTAGTAGACACCCCAACTATAAATAGGTTCCCTTGGACTTCATTCAAAGTTTGATTTTTATGATCCTATGCTCTAGTTGAGTGGTTTAGTCTACTAAGAGCCCTTTCTCTCTCTAGCTTACTACAAATCAGCATCAATTTGAGTGAGATAGGTTATTCGTGAGAGAGTTGCTTCAATGTACTCCTTGTGAAGCTCTCAACTTTGCTTTCCCAATCCCTTTCTCTCAAGCAAAGATGGTGAAAGCTTCTCCTTGGTGAAGGTGAAGTTGAAGGCTGAGGTCCAAGAGAAGAGTGAGTAATTCCTTCAAGGGAAAAGACTTATTGCAAGAGTAGATCTCCTTGGTGAATGTGGCTAGCTTGTTGCAAAAGTGGGAAAGTTCTTGTGGAGGTATAAGACTCTTGCTCTAGGATGGGTAAGTCCTTGTAAGGTTATTGGCTCCTTTGATCCTTAGAAGGAAGGCTAGGTATCCTTGCCCTAGAAAAGGAAGGTCATATTGTATCTGTTATAATGGAATATAAGAAGTGTGCATTGACCCCTCTAGGTAGTGGACATACATCTCCTAGTTTGGAGTTTGGAATCACTATACATAGCTTGTGTTCTCATTCTTATTCAATCTCTTTCATCCTTGCTATGTATGTCTAGTTGCACTCAAATTCCATATATGAACCTTATCTCTTGATATAATTGAAGGTCTAATGAATTTGGTTTAAGTGCTTTAGCTCTATTCAACACCCCCCAACCTTCTAGAGCCCATTGATCCAACCCATCTCACTCTCGTCCTTAAGACGAGAACTAAAATTGTTGTTTTTGTATTTGGAACATAGTCACTTTATGATGCAAGGAATTGTTCAAGTTCACAAAGTATCAATATCTAGCATAAATGTTGAGAAAGCCATGGTTGATCATATCGCATCCCTCGTTGTACCTTCAACTTGCTAGGAGTTAAGGCCTTCCTAGGGACATGTATGCTTTTCTAAAGGGTTCATCAAGAGTTTTACTATGGTTATGTTTTTAATGACTCATTATTTCATCAATGAATCATTCAACTATAAGAAAATCGCATTGAAGCTTTCAATAAAATCAAACACACCTCGATACCCACTCCTAAGATAAACCTCTTGGTTTCTCCCTATCAAGGAAAATTGTGTATGATGCCTCTAATAAAACAATAGGAAGTTTTCTTGAACAACTGAATAAAGTCCCTCATGTTATATTGTATGCAAGTAGAATGTTTGCATATTTTCTATACAATGATGAAACCAAGGACAAGGAGATCTTTGCAATCATATTTGCACTAACAAAATTTAGGCATCCAACCTATTACGATTCAGATAACATATATTGTACTAGATGTAACCTTTAGATACATATTATGGAAGAAAGAACCAAACTGAGAATGATTTGTCCTGTTACTCTAATTGTTTGGCACAAAATGAAACATCCAATCATCTCAAAAAGTCTAGTAGTATGCCATATCATATGTCGATTGTATCAGTTTAAGTATTTTGATTATATGAATGATGTTCCGTATGAGCATCATTATGTTCTGATTTTATCTAAGCTCACGTGGTTTTTCTATGTTATCAACTTTCTACTTTGAAGTGAATTGCTTTATGATTGGTGACATCAAGACAAAGATTGTTTCTTCTATTGCATTAAATATTTCTTATGCATGATTTGTATTTTTCCAACTATATTATCATCAAATCATCTATTAATGTGTTTTAGAACAAGATAATGTAGAATTTTGTCATAAATCACTCTTGTGGATGTAGAGGATATTTTGACACACAACATAGTGTTGACATATGACTTCAATCTAGTTTCCATTAGCCTTCTATTGTGAAAGATGTGTTTATTATATAACAAAATTTTAGCCATGAAAAGTCTAAAGTGAGTTCAAACATATGTATGATATTCCTATCTACAATCATACGAAATTTAATCCTCTATATTAATATTATGGGTCCATTTTCACCTTCATTTGGATTTTCATTTTTGATAGGCCCCAACGAAGAACCCTTTACAAAATATATAAGGAAGATTGAAGTATAATATGGTGAGCAATAGTAAAAGGATATTCTGTTTTCATGGTGGTTTTTTAATGTCCTTGCTTAGGCTTGGTGAACTTATCAATGGCTTCAGTTAACGTGCCATTTTTATTTAAAGAGAAATTTTTTCTTTTGACTGTAATGATAAGTAAACACCAACAAAATTGTGTAATAGTTTATCCATGATTCAAAATGTATTAAACCCTTCATGTTGATCTTTTGAATTGGTGTTTTGCGTAAATGAAGGAAGCACCATGTTAAAAAGAAATCATTTATAAATTGTATGCATTCAACTGTGCATATGTGGACATTTGGATTGGGCCGTTTTAAATCATGGTGTTTGTATGATTGGATAGCATTTGTTTGTAGCATGGCCCAATCACTAGTGGACTATTCCTGCTGTCAAGGCCGCATGCCAGCACATTTGACCATATCTCCACATCATCGGAATTCTAAATTTCAATAGACAAGCACGATTTTAACTACAGCTTATTGTTCTGAACACATGCAAAATGAACTCCCACCAAACAAAAAAACTATTTACATATAAAATCTGGTATTTCTGATGTCGTCCAGCAGCCCCTAAATGTCGAAGAATTGTGTTTTTGATTTTAGGTTTCTGCCGCCTTGATCTGTTAGGAAAAGAGGGATCCAGGTGAAATTCAGAAAGAACGACCAGCCCAAAATTCAACCCATTCATATGACTAAGTACTTCGAATTCCCTTCAAAAAAAACTACTAAAGATGCACCCTTCTTTCATGCAGACCTAAAAGTGAGGTAAACACGGGTTCCAGTAGACTCAAGGTACGTAAACTCCTGCAATTCTATAGCAAACTTAGAAAGTGGCTCGGTTTTAGTGTTGAAAGGTTTTAACATGATACCATCTCACAATAAACCACGATAACGCATAGATTAAGAAAGAAAATATCAAAGTTCTGAATGTAACAAGTCTCTCTCTACTAGAACAGTATACAGAAGCACTGGCAAGATATCATGTGCTCATGCCAAAAACATTTAGTCTTTCTACTAGAACAAACGGGAGCTCATGAAATCTAACAATCAAATTGCATCATCATCAACCAAAACCATTGGCTATTGAAATAACAAGTGTTGGTAATTATATGGTTAGCATATCAACGGTATTGAGGTAAGATCATATCTTGGTATGAGAACTAATAATTACAAAAGCCAGTTCCCACCACAGATTTACTGCTTGGAATCTAAAGCAATAGCTTCATAGCTACAGGAAGCGATCCCAGCCAATCAGACATTTATCTAAGTTTCTAACTACACATATACAACATCCTGAATCCTGACATTATCCGCAAAAGTGAAACCACCTTTCCTCTTCCAGAATTACAGCATCGATGTTTGTAAACAAAAAATCTCTCTGCCACAGGGTGATCGCCTCTCTGGAACCATCTCAACTATTGGCCAACAAATTGCTGAGATCAATGCTCTCGCCACCACTAGGTAGTTTGGAAGGGAGGCTCATGTCCAAATGCCCCACAGAATCCTATCCAGATGAGGAACATATCAGTAAAACAGCATAAAAGTCTAAAAGCACACTATTACATGGAACTTTTAGATAAAATTAGGATATCTCCTTAGAAGGATATACTCACCCATTTTATTCCAGATAAGCCAATGCTGTTTTCATTAAAATTTTGAAAGAGTCCTTGCATGGAGTGATCATTGTTTACTTCTAAACATGCATCGTCTTGCGAATCAGATTGCATATCAGATTCATCACTGGATTGTGAATAGGCTATATCTGCAATATGTTCCTTTCCCTAAAGAAGAAACAAATGCTAAGGATAAGTTCATACACATAATTTTACTATAGAGGGATCACTCCTATAACTACCAAATCATTTGTTATTTGGTAAAAGAAAGTTAGTGAGAATACAAGTGAAAATACCTCAGGGACAGAAGCGCATTCCTGTGTTTTACTACAAGCTAGAGGTTCAACAGGTGGAGCTGGCACTTGTCTCTTGGATGAATTACCCAGAAGTGGGAAATGATGACATGTTTCTTCTGCATCCAGTATAGAAGAAAGACGTGTTGCAGGTTGTATCTGAGATTGTTGACGAGCTAAATGCGCAGCAATGGCAGCGTCAAAGGAGTCGCAACTGAAAGGTAATTGTTGACTACCAGAGTTGTTTTCTGCGGATAATTGATTCACTTGGTACCCGTCTGATGTCCCCACTCTGTCTAGCAAATCAGAGAAGCTTATGTTTGTCAAGCCATCAGCAGGGTTGTGCTCCTGGGGTAGCTGATTAGCTTCGTTGTCATCTAACGTCGCCACTTTGTCTAGCAAATCTCCAAAGCTTAAGTTTGTCAGGCCCTCATCAATCCACGAAAAAGTATTATCATTATCTGTATCTTTTTCCTTTTATGGGCCCAAAAAAAGAGGGGAAACAAAATAAGCACTTGTTGATAAAAATGATAATATGAAGAATAAGAAGTAAACAACAATACAAGGATTAAATCAAATACCATTTCTGTTTCAGTTTTTTCAGACTGTAAATGCCTGTCAGAAAATACACATAGCGAGCCATCTGATGTTTTTAAAACATGATCTGACTCAGTACATGCAGTCTCACTGTACTCAGGGTGTGCTATTCCTTGGTTCCCATTGTAGTGCACTTCACAGGCACGGGACTGTATAGAAGGGAACCAGCCATACCTTCAACGGACACCAGGAAAAAAGTCTTAGGAGCCAGCCATACATTTCAAAACGATTAAAAGACAGTTGATATATAAGGAACAGTTCAGCAACTAAAGCATATATGTTTTATTATATAAAAAAGGAAGTCACCTTAGGCGAAATACAGCTGGGTTGCCTAAAAACCTGTATACATCACTTGCATTCATATCAATATCCTTCAAACTCCAGCTGACACAATCATCTACAGTTTCTAATCTAGCCTCAAATGGGAAAAGCTTGAACTCCCCAATTGCCACTCTCGAGCTTCCCCACTTTCGATCAAGATGTTTGACAACTGATGAAATCTTCTTCCGTTCTCCTAAAATCAGTTCAAGATGTGGATTTAGCCCATCCTGTCATGAAATTATAAACATGGCAACAATTTTTGTCAGTATATGTCATCTAGTGCAAATGGGACTATGTTATCTAAAAAATAGATGTACCTGCAGCAGGCCTTTGCATGTTATATCATCAATGGGAAACAGCTGAAGCCTATATCGTGGATCGGGCTTCAGCTCCATTTCAGATTGCAGTCTTGGAGTTTCAGCAATTACTTTCTTTGAAAAATGTGTTCCTCGAATCGTCGCATTACAAATTGGCAATGCCCTACAAGAGTGATCTTCCTCGTTATATAAAACAGCAGCTTCTATACCTGATATTATGAGGAGAGAAATTGGAGAAATTAAACCATAGGCAAAACAATTTCTAATACTTAAAATAATCTCAAGTAGGCGCTAATCAGAATACGGAAACCTTCAAATTATAATCGACTCCCCAGAGGTTTGGGCAAACACACAAACACAAGTGAGAAAATTATGTAAGCACCAAGGTTGTAAAATGCGTGAAGCGTAACGAGGAATTTTTGTCTCAGTGAGGCAAGGCGTAAGCCTCAAATTATGTGTGAAACGGTCATAAAAAATAAATTTATACATGTATCTACACATATATTTAGATGTGTTATGTATATGAATGTGTGTATAACAAGAATAAGTATATACAAGCACAAAAATATGAAACAGAATTAGTTCTGAAACTTAATAATGATAATAGAGACTAAAGACCCACCACATTACAAAAATAAATATGTAAAAAGATAACGAGATATAAATTCTTTATACTATTAGAATAAAAGATGTCGATAGAAAAACTAAAGGAGATAGAATTTCAAATTAGTAGGAACGAGGAACCAAAATTAGTTAACAATGATATGAAATTCACCGACAGTGAATAAGAAGGCAGCAAACAAAGAGAAATTTAACAATGAAGATTGAAAGATGTCGCTCGAGAAATGAAGATTAAATGATTATTAATGAAAAATAAAAATCAACTGCAAGAACTTTTTTTATAAAAAAGTGTTTGTAATAATCTTAAAAGTAGACAATTTGGTGGTTAGCATCAGATGTTATCATCCAGAATTGAGGCACGCACCTCAGCTAAGCCTCAAAGCCTCAATGCTTTGAGGCGGGCCTCAGACATTGTGAGGCGTAAGCCTTAGTCCAGGACAGCAAAGCGTAAGCCTTGAGGCGCATTTGGGATAGCCTCGAGAGCCTCAAGGTGGATTTTTTATTACCATGGTAAGCATTTATTTTCAGTTTTCAAGGCCAACAATAGCCAGATTTATGTTAAATTTACAACTAGCACATCATCTCATCATCATTTAATTATAGGCAACAAGTTCACAGTTTGATTGTCAATTGGATATTAATTTTCCAAACAGGGGTGAATGATATTGGGCAAGAGAAAGGTGAGACAAAAGATAATGTTATTGTAAGCTCAAATACAGTCTCAAAGGGGTTGTTTGGATATGGTATTTAACAGCGGGATTGCATTTAAACTACATTTCTTAAATACTAGTTTATATAACATTGTCTTTTTTGTGTTTAATGCAATAATTAGTGATTAACAGCATTTCATAGAGGTATTTTGACAAGTTTAAATACAGCCTTCCAAATCACTCCAATATCGGCGTGATTTGGAAAGTGCAAGACCTAGGCATGCCCACCGCTAGGGCTGCCCCCAGCATGTCCCCTCTCCTTGAACCAACATCATCATCGCCTCAACTAGCATGATCTTCCCGTTCCTTCCGAAGTCTCTACAGAACTCCTTTTGGAACGCCCTGTCACCAGCGGCCTCAATTCCACAGGGTAAGAGAGTGGCAAGCCCAGTCCTCACGAAAGCGTGTGGCATCGTCGTTGATGTTGTGCCCAGCAAAGGATAGTCGTGGGTCATGAAAAAGGCCCTCACACTGGAGCAAATAAACATAGTGGCAGCGTAGCCTGGAAGGAGAACTATGGCACATTGCATCCCACCATAGCGGACGACAACGATGCTCACTGGAGGGAGGACGTCAGCGTGGTAGGCCTCGTGTGTGGACTCCTTCTGCTCCTTCTTTGCCTCTCCCGGCTCGCATTGATCCTTTTTTGCCACCGAGCCTCCTCTACCGCCTTGTGGCCCGCCTCCATGGCACCCCTCCCCTTCATCCACTACCTCCTTCCTTCAAGACATCATCCCCTTCCTCTGCTACCTTCTTCCTCTACGAAGCTCTTCCCCTTCCTCCTCTACCCCTTTCCCCCACATCTCATCGTCCTCCATAGTCTGCCACTCAGCTCCTCCAACGCAACACCCTCTTCCTTCCTCCGCCAACTCTTCTTTATTCATTATCTCCTAGTTTTCTAGAAACCAAGTAGACTAGAAAATTATATAGAGATATTGGAGACAAAGGGTACAAAATTTGGTATATTGGTATGATAAACATAGAAATGGCATAGAATTATTGTTGTCAAGATGTTAAAGGATGGCGTTGTCAAGGTCACAAGGATGGGAGATACAATCATAACTATCAAGGATGTTCGTGGGAAGATTTTTAACATTGTTAGTGAGCATGCCCTCAAGTTGAAATTAGCAAGGAGCCTAAGAAGGATTTTTGGGATAACATAGATGAACTCGTGCAACGAATATCAATAGAGGAGAAGATCATTATAAGGAGTAATTTAAATGGTCATGTGGGGAATAGCAATGTTGGATATGAGAGAGTACATGGATTTTTGGATATACAATAGAAATGGAGGAGAAAGGACATTAGATTTTATAGTTGTCTACGATATGATTTTGGCAATTCCCATACGACTAATTTCAAGAGTGGGCGCAATTGTAGCCAAATTGGTTACTTTCTTATAAGAGTGTGGATCGAAAAGGTATACAAGAATTCTAAAGGGATCCCTGGCAAAAAACTCATCACCCAACATAGGTTAGAATTTGGATCTTAACATCAAGGTCAAGAAAGTTAAGCATAACAGAAACCAAGATCAAAGGATCAAGTGGTGGAATCTTAAAGGAGAAAAGAAATTGATATTTTATGATAAATTTATCAAGGAGAGCACTTAGAATTTTGAGTATGATGTTAACATTGTGGCAAATATGAATTTTTGTATAATAAATTTTGTCAAAGAGGTTTTAAGGGAATATAAATGGTACGGGCCTCCATAGAAAGAGAGTTAGTGTTGGAATGATGAAGTAAAGATGTCTTTTTAAATGCAAAATGGAGATTTTGCAGGAGTTTTCCCAAGTCTCGATATAATGCAACTTTTCTAGGACATGAGCAAGCAAAGAAAGAAGGAAAGAAGTAATTTCAAGAGGCACGGTTGAGATACTTTGAAGATATATATAAGAAGTTGGGCGCCAGAGAAGTGGGGAAAGATACATACATGATAGCTCATATGAGAGAAAGGAAAGGAAGAGAGTCAAGTCAAATAAAATACATCAAGAATGAAGACAATTGTAGAACATGACCAAGGGTCAAGTCAGTCCAAGACAAAACCAAACCAAATAATCGGTTTGGACCAGTCAACCAGACTAGACCAATATATATATATATAATCCTAACTAAGACATAGCTAAAGTTGTGTCATGAAGCTTAGATCATTGGGTTGTAGTTCACATCATGTCGGTTGGTGTTAATCATCAATGTGCCCTTAGATTGTTGTGTGTATGTGATGGCAAATTGGTGGAGATGAGTGTTGACCTAAGTGTTACACATTGTTCATATTTTGATAATGACTTAACCATTCCATTCATATGTATCTAATATGTTTGTTAGCGATTGATTTCAGGCATTAGGTACATGAAAAGGATCAAATTGCTCAAGCCCTAGATTGGCTTAGTTCAAGTCAAAAGCAATACAAATGCACTTTTGTGGAAAACACTTCAAACCACCTTAGAACATTTTTGTAATCATTTGTATTGATGATATGTCTTGTAATTAAGGTGAGAAAAAAATCAAGGACGCTTAATTCCAATGTTTGATCACTTAAATTTCATTTTGTAAAATTCATTACATGCATTTTATCGGTCGAGTTGGTAAGGTGAGAAAAAAATCAGGGACACTTAATTCCAATGTTTGATCACTTAAATTTCATTTTATAAAATTCATTACATGCACTTTATCGGTCAAGTTACCAACTCGGCCAATCCTTATGGATTTTGGGAATGAATGTTGATCGATCGAGTTTCCACTTTCACAAAACTCGACCGATCTCTCTACGAACCAAACTCAATTTAAGTGGATCAATCGAGTTACCACATGACAAACTCCACCGATGGTTTAAATTGACTTTGTCGCATAGTGTGATCAGTCGAGTTATCTTTATTGAAACTCGGTCGGATGCACTGTACGGAAAATACAGAAAAAGTGAATCTAATCGTTGAAGAGTTACAAAACTCGGAAACAAAAATCTGTTGCAACCCTCCAAACAAGTAGACAACGTTCACAAGTGCTCCCACACTCTAGTGGACACCCCCAGCTATAAATAGGACCTCTTGGAGTTCATTCCATAGTTGCTCATTCATGCTATTCAAGGTCCTTGCTATAGTGGAGTGTCGACTTGAGCCCCTTTCTCTCTCTTGTTTACACTTCAATTCATCACTGTGAGTGAGATAAGTCATGTGTAAAGAGAGTTACCCATTTGGATGTTTGTAAAGCTCTCAAGCTTCATCTTTCCCATCCCTTTCTCAAAAGCTCTTGATTGGTGAAAGCTTCTCCAAGAGGAGCAGGCTTCTTCAGCTGGAGAAGAAGGTCCTCAAGGCTACTCCGAGTGAAGGAGAAGATCAAGGTAGAAGATCCAAGGAGCTGAGTGGCTAAAGCCTCAAGGCCAAAGACTCATTGCATGAAGGGGAGGACCTTGGTGAAGGCATCCAACCAAGGAAGGAGATACTGACAATATCGTCGGTATACCGATATCAAGCCAACCTGGCATCGGTTTAAGCATTTCTATCGCTGCTCCCGCAAATTTCGGTAAACCGGTGGGTTTACCGGTAAAACTGACCGGTTTTCGGGGGTAAGGGGGGTTCAGTGTAAAATGCCCCACTTATGGGCGATATGGGCGGTATACCGCCCCGGTATGCCGGCATTTGCGAGCGTGTTGCTGCTGCTGCTGTTGGAGTGAAAGAACAAACACATTTGGGGTGATTTTCTTCGTTGGAGCTCAAATCAGCTGTAATCAAGGTATGTTTTCTTGATTTCTTGCATTCTCCTTGCTCAAACAACATTTGCAGGGGGTTGTGAAAGAAATTGGAGCACATTCAATCTGATACACTCAAAGAGAAGGAACAAGCTTGGGGCAAACAGGTTGAGGGACCTTGTCTACGTTCACTACAACATGCGGTTGAGGGCTAGAGCAATACGAGATGCCAACTATAAGGAAGTGGATTTTGTTGTTGTCCACGATCCCATTGACACCGCATACACTTTCAGCACTGACAGACGTAGAGGGCTGGAGGAAGATTCAGAAAATCCTTTAGAGGAATGGATGAATGAGATAGGTCGTCCTGTTCTTGATAATTTAGATGGGCGTCCAGATCCATACATAGAAGATCAATTTGAGCCAAACAACGGTGATGATATTATTCTTGATAATCCGCCTGAAAGACTTGAGCCTGAAGCTGCACATGTAAATGTTGATATGGAAATAGATAGAAGAGTACAAGAGCAGTTAGGTAGCTCAAATTCTTCTTCTTCAGCTGGTTCTAAATCTAAGTCTGATGATAGTGACAATGATAATGATGGTGGTAATCAAAGTCAACGCTCTCCAAAATATCCTCCAGCTGTGGATCCTCAACATGATGATCGGCCTTATGTTACTAGGGGTGCACCTCCACAACAACAAGAATATCCCATGCCTGAAAAAAAAAATTCAAAGAAGAAAAACTCGAACTGGGAAAGATTACAGCGGTGCACCTCCACCAAATGCCGCAATGCCCACAACTCCAAGCCCCTACCCCTACTCCTACCCATCTAATCCACAACCACAACCACAACCACAATACCAGAGTCCAAGTGATTATCATTCTGATGTTGTTGAATCAATGGATGCATTGAGCATATCTGACTCTCAATCTCAAGAACATTCATTTGGAGATATGTTATTTGGGCAGACACTTCCATACCCATCTCAGACTTCTCAACATAGGTATTCTGGATATCAAGTTGAACCACAAGGCCCACAACCAAGGTTACAATTAGAACTTGGACCTGGTATGGGATATCATGAAGCATACTCTGTCCGTAGCCCTTATGGATGCTTTCGGGTGAACACCGAAGCATACTCCGGTGATTTCGGGCAAACATGAAGTGGTGGGCATACTACAATTTATCCTATTGCCGGAGTTCCATTACAACCTCCTTTTCCTCAACCTCCAACTTCTCAAGCAAGGGCACCCGCACCTCCTCCCGCTTCTTCTCAGCCTCCAAGGAATTCAGCAAACAAGGCTCAATATCTCAAAGATTTACAAGAACATTTTCCAAAGATTGGGATGATGCAGTATGTGAATCCTAAAGTATATGAGGAGCATGTTGTCACATACAACAAATCGTATAGAGCTTTGATGACATGGGAGCAATATGTAGAACAACAATATCCTTATCAGCAGCCGGCGCGCCACTCCACATACAACTGATGTGAGTTAGTAGTAGTACTTAGTAATTTACTAAGTTGTTATATGTTTGTTGTAAGTTGAATATTATTGCATAAGTGTGTAAACATGCGTTTATGGATTGTGCTACTAAAATTTCAGATCTTAATTCTTATATTTTGTCATCGAAATCCTTCATCGAAATCTCAAAAAACAGGATTGATTCCTTACCTCCCACATGATTGACCCCCCCCAACATACCCAATATAGAATTTTATTGCATAAAACGTTGCATCTAGGTGTTGAGACCACGCCTGTAAAATTTCATGATTTAATTCGTTCATTTAGGCGTCGATAAGTCCAGGATTGCATCTGTCGATATTTCCGTCGGTATACCTATAAATCTCTATTTCCACGCCGTCGATAAGGCATCGGTATCGGCATTTAATTCCTTGCAACCAACTGATTGCAAGAGTGGGTAAGACCTTTGTGAGGTAGAAGACTAACTCTTAGATAGGTAAGACCATGATTGTAAGGTTGTTGGCTCCCTTGACCTTAAAAGGAAGCAGGGTATCTTTGTCCCAAAAAAAGAAGGTCATATGTTGTAACTCTTATAAGTTAATATAAGGAGTAGATATCTTAGAAATCCTAGAGTTTGACCTCTCTAGGTAGTTGACTGAATCTCTCCTAGTTTGGAGAGTGGAACCACTCTAAAACAGCTTGTTCACTTGGTTGCTTCAGCCTCTCTTTTCCTTGCTATGTATGTTTCAATTGCCATCAAATTCACTATTTGCAATTAAACTTATTCGAAGTAACTTGAAGGTCTAACAATTTTTGTGTAAGTGTTTTAGGTCTATTTCCCCCCCCCCTCTAGAGCCCTTAGATCCAACAATGAGTACTTGGGTCTGCTCACAATAGTGGTATGCATTTAAAATATCAAAGTCACATCCTTTTTTATGTGTATAAGGCTTTCTATGGTGGTCGAAGATAGTTGTATATGTTGATAGCAACCAAGGATATCTAGGTTCATTGGACATTGAGGGTTCATTATAGATGTTGTCTCGCTACCTTGTGGGTGGTCTACACATAATATGGTAGTGCATCGTGCCTCTAGTGTGCTCAAGAGAATAACATAAACAACTCATCCTATCTTGTAGTATACTCGCAATCAATTACAGAGAAGAGACAATCGGAGGACATTGTTGAAGTTGACCAAAAAGGACAAGAAGTGAGGTTATAATGTATAAATAATTGAGTAAGCTTCCCACAACTCATAAGTTTTGCAGATACAAACCTGCCACCATTAGAAAGTTCATTGGGTACTAAAAGATGCATGATCTTGGTGTTCATTCACAAAGAGATGGTTGTTGTATTGGTTTCAAATGTGTGACTTGCAAGATCCAATTTTTGGGCGTCATCCTCGACTTCATTAGATATGGTTTCATTTTAATTCAATTAGTTCTGTTCAAGAACAGCATGCTTCTTGCTCTTGCAACAATTACTATAGAAAACCAATGGCATATGAAAGCTTATATTGCTTCAGTCCTAAGTCTATTTCGCTGATATTCACACATATATGGTAATGTTCTCTGCCATTGTTAGGTGGATTTTTTGTGCCTTTTGTTAGAATAAATACATTTTTGTACTAAGACCAACAATCATTCATGTATTTTGTTCATTTCTTAGGTCTACACTCTATAGTTATTCTGATGAATTTTTTTCATGTAAGTTCAGTACGAGTGTACAACTATGGTTTTTAATTTTCACATAATGGTTAAATTTTGTCGAAATTTTTTATTTCAGGGCTAAGCGATGTGTGAAAAGGGTGGTCTTTATGACAGGATTTACGACAAAATATTGGCAATTTCGATGGCATTTAAATAATTACAAAAAATGCGCACAAGATGTCGGTATCTCAACAAAGAGGTGGGAATCCCCACCAAATTAGTTAATAGAACAACATAGATGTGGAGAAAATGTGTAAATTTTAATTGTGTTAGATTCTAAGTAAGAAATATTAAATCTAATATCCATAAATCATCTAAATTACTAAGATTCAATATTAAAGAAAAATAGATATAGAATGAAGTTAATCATTGCAAATGTTGTGTATCTTCACTACTATTTGGATATGTTTGTGGCTTTTAAGGGAAGAAAAGCATGCTTCATGCATACTAAAACTCAACCATAAGTTGCCGGCGAGGAGTGGTTCAAGTGGTCAAGCACGGCATCCCCTAACAAAGGGGCCCGGGTTCGGTTCACAGTTGCCGCCTCAGTTTACCACCCTCCGGGCTTCCCGCCTTCGCTACGGTTTGGGAGTGGGGGGAGAAAATCTTCTCTTTTAACCCAAAAAAAACTCGACCCTAAGTAGAGTTGTACCTAATGAGCCCCTTCATGAAAAATATCAGTTTTCTACTTATTTTCTAAGAATGTTCGGTAATTTATTTATTTTAAGTTTTTTGAAATGTTACCAATGTTAGAAACTATCGATGTTGTATGTTCAAGAATGTTAAATTCTATTTAGATCTATGCTAATGAACACATGTTTTTACCACGATGATTTTTTTACATTCATTGACTTCAGCTGGTTTTCAGTAGCATTATTAATCTAAAGATTAATTATTGATAAGCATTTCATTTCAACGATGTTTCATGTACACAAACATGTGTTGTATAGGCGGGCGCCCAAGCGGCCCAAGCCCCGCCCCAATCTGGGTGCCTAGAAGTAATACACGTAACTCAGCTTTTCATTTTACTGATTTCTATCTACTTATTTGTATTTACTTATCTACTGATTTGTATTTACTTATCTACTGATTTGTAACTATGTATCTACTGATTTCTTATTTATGTATCTACTGATTTGTATTTACTTGTCTACTGATTTGTAACTTATCTACTGATTTGTATTTACTTATCTACGGATTTGAATTTACTTATCAACTGATTTGAATTTATGTATCTACTGATTTGTATTTATGTATCTACTGATTTGTATTTTGTATTTACTTATCTACTGATTTGAATTTACTTATATACTTATTTGAATTTATGTATCTGCTCATTTGTATTTATGTATCTACTAATTTGTATTTACTTATCTACTGATTTGTACTTACTTATCTACTGATTTGTATTTACTTATCTACTGATTTGTTCATCTACTGATTTTATATTCATCACAATATTTAAATTTTAGGGCTTTTAATTTATTCATCTACTTCTAAAATTATTTAATCATCTACTGATTTATATTTGTTTATCAACCGAGTTGTGTTTTTTTTATCTAATGCTTTGTATTTGTTTATCTACTGATTAGTATTTATTTATCTAATGTTTTGAGTTTACTTAGCTAACGCTTTGAATTTTTTTATCTACTGATTTGTATTTACTTATCCAATGCTTTGTATTATTTATGTACTGATTTGTATTTATTTATCTAATGTTTGGAATTTTTTTATCTGCTGATTTGTATTTATTATCTACTATTTTTTATTTATTTATCTACTGATTAGTATTAATGTACTGTTTTAACTTGTCTACTATTTGACTTTATTAATCTACTGTTTTGTTTTATAAATGTACTGCCTCATGAATAGAAATACAAATATAGTAACATTTCTGATTTCTAAATTATGAGTAATCAATTTGTGATTAACTCAAATCGGTTTTACAAAAGCCCAATAAAGAAAAATGGCAAATGTCTCCTAAAAAGTACTACATATTCAGGTTTTTGAACGTACTATTTTTACTATAGATGCAATTTAAATATATCATTAATATATATATATATATATATAGAGAGAGAGAGAGAGAGAGATCGTCAGGCTAGTGTACACTCGAGTGTACCGGAGGCACCATACACCTCAGTCATTTTTAAAGATGCAGTAATTTTTTTTTAAATTCTAAACCGTTGATCTTCTTAAATATCTTAAGAACATATTATATAATAAATTTTAGCTCATTTAGATACTTATAGGTCGTGCATCTAAAGGAGGCAAGAATCATGCATTTCAAATTAGTTTTGTGCATCGATTTTGTTGTCCTTGGATGAGTGACTTACACTCATCCAAATGAGCTCAAAATTTGTATGTGGCCTATTATTATTGTAACCATAAGAACAATGGATTGGATTTTAGAAAGACAAGGTCTAGATAGGCAAACATCATTGAGGTGTACGGCGTAATATGTACACTCGAGTGTATTCTAGCCTGACTATATATATATATATATATATATATATATATATATATATATATATATATATATATATATATATATATATATATAAACGCCTGGGCCTCCGCCTGGGCTCCTAAGTTGTCTGGGCCTCCATATGAAACACCTGGCCGCCTATACAACCATGACACAAACACCAAACTTTACTTAGATGTCCCTAAATCTATACCTACTTATCTTATTTATGATAGCTCATTATGACCAAGTAGAATTTTCATCATTTTTTAGAAATTCACTGATGCAGCTATGCAAATTAATAACAAAATTCTGTCAGGCAGTAGCCACTTCCTATAGGCTATACTCTATAGGCTACAGCTTAGTGTTCGTTTTAGCCTACAAATAAGAAAGCAGATTGTTGCCAATGATGTTTTGCATTGTCAACTCATGAGTATTATGGATTACGAATGCCTTTTTGTGTGCAATAACAATATGTAGAAAGTTCCAAGGTTAATTTCCATGTTTTTTGTTAAATTTCCAAAATATACATGGTTTGTTGAAATTTCCATCAACATACTGGAACTTCCCAAACATAAATCAGAATATTTATAATTTCCATTTCCATAGTTGTCAAAATGGATGTGTACAGTCCATTAGCATAACATGCAAGCTATTAGTAAGTAAATAAAGTTCTCATGATGCTCCCATGTACGTAAGACCTCTAGAAGGTTGTAATAATATGTAACTTTGGGAACTACACAGTGCTATCATGGCATCATAAACGAAGTCCCCACAATTTCCTTGGCAGCATAAAGTGGTGTCCACGCACTGAAAAGAGAGAAAAAGAGCAATAGTTGTTGCAAACCTGACAAACAACAAAGGGCAGACTTCTAGGTAGGGCTGGCAATCAAATCGGGTCCTGACCTGTAAAGTGAATTTTGGGTTTAATTTGGGTCCTAAATCGGGTTTCTACTATAAGTGTATGCAATGTGCAAAATTATGACATATTTGAACTTAACATTCTTTATATGACACACCAAAAATGTTATGAAGTACCCATATTAGATATATGTTAAGAAAACTCAAAAAATTGGTTGTTTTGGGTCATCTCAGTATAGTCTCAAGTTGAACGGGTCGAGTTCGAGTCATCCGGTTCCCTACAAACAAAAATTTGCACACATGACTGAATTTTAGTTTAGTACCAAATGAGCATTGTGAAATATAAGATTAGATTGAATGCAATGGGTTGGATACAAGACTGGACGCCCTCTCCTTTATATAGGAGAGGGGAGACGCTCTAAGACTTGAGACGCAAGTAATCTAAACGGGCTGAAATACAAAAGCCCAATAACTAATTAACCTATTAACTAAATAGGCTAATATAGACTCTCTAACACTCCCCCCTCAAGCTGGAGCATGGGTGAAACACATGTCCAAAGCTTGGAGGTTACAAGACTCGATAAAATGATAAAAGAAATGATAAATGAAAGATAAAAGATAAATATCAGTCCTTATATAAAAATTGATATTCCCCCTTAATTAATACTCCCTCTGAACCATGTGTTGACAATGCCTCTCTTCTTTGAAATTGTATTATGCAGGCTGGAGATCCTCGAGCTTTGAAGAAGGTCTTTAGAGTGCATCTGGAATGAAGAAAATCTGAAGAATGGAACCTAATACTTCAACAGTAATTCGCCACTTGGAGCAGACGATCCTCAACACCATCACTACATCATCTTCACCGGAATACGTACTTAACACGGCACGAACGCGGATACACAGTGTCGATGTAGCAGTAGCGGAAGCTTCAAATTGTCTGGGAAGATGTGCATAACGTGGCACGAACACGAACGAACAATATGTTGGTGATACGATGCAAGTACCATAACTCTAACGCATGAACCTTGGGGGCTTGATGGGAAAGGAGATCATCCATCAAGGAAAGTCCCAAGTAGATCAGCAACAAGTGATGTCGAAATAGCAGATGCGACTCAGAGAAGACGTGATGAAGCAGCTCGGTGAAGATAAACTGGATGAATCAACCTTGCAGAAGTAGATTGGCAGGCTTGTTGAGCTTCTGAAAATCTGAAGAAGCACCCTTTGTCTCATGTGAATGCAACTGAAGTAAGCCATCAACACCTGGCGTACATAGCGTGGTACGAACGCGGATAGCTAGGTGTTGATGTTGAATGAAGATCCTTCATTGATGTCTGGAAGTAGAGAACGGATGTGCTGAACAATGCGAAGTTCCATGAAGATAATAGCCTGGAACATATATAGCATGAATACATATATCACTCTTCTCATAATCTCTCTCCTACATATTCTCTCACTTTCTCTCTCTTCTCATATCTTCCTCTCCTCTCTATCCCCCCCACACACCAAATACGACGAGAGTGGGTGTTTGGTGTGGAGAAATGGACATATGACCCCTCCCCGCACTGTGGAAAGGGATACACACATGATATTGGTGGGTGGGAAAGAAATTGGTGGATTTGAGAGGATTTTGTGATATATGGAGATGTGTAATATGTAGAGAATGAAATCGATAATCGTAGAGAATATGCTAAATGGGTCAATGTAAGATCCGGATAGAAAAATAAATGGATCAAATCCCGAAAAATCTGATTAGACTAAATCTTGGATCCGATTAGCAAAGATATGATCGATTAAGGATCTAAATAGGTATAATGAATATGGGGGGAATTAATAACTGGGAGTAGACATAGATGGGAGGTGATGGTGGAGTGATGAAGATAGTCGAGAAGGTGATGAAGAGCAGCAGCTTGCGGGATGTAGCAAAAAAAATGGCTGGATTATGTCACTCAGTTGATGTAGCACGTGGTCGCAACAGAGGAGATGACAAAGGGTCTCCTGCACAACTCCGGAGATATTGCATGCCAAGAGGATGCATGCGGAGCCAAGGGCAGAGCCTCTCCACGAGCGACGATGAAGGTTGATGTTGAGGACGTCGGGAGATGGCTTGTACAGAACTCGGTACTACCGAGTTGACGTCGATAGTACTGAGATCTTTCTGGACGGCGGGTAGCAGGTTGACGGCGGATGATTGCTGCTTGATGGCGATGATGGATGTTGCTTCTGCGGTTGGCGGCGCTTACGATGTTGCTGCTAGATGTTGATAGTGGTGTCGATAGGCGGTGAAGGCGCGGAGATGGCTGCTTGGAGGCCGACGGTTATGACTGTTGAATGCACTGGGACGGAGATAGCCAGCGTACGGAAAGAAAAATTAAATCTTTAAGAAAGAGAAGGAGAAACCATGGAGGCCGGGATGTGTCTGGCGGGCGGCCGGCCTAAGCCATGGCTACGGCGACCGCCCGCAGGCAGGGATTCTTCCCCTCGGTTGCTCTCTGGAAAAGACGAGCAGCGGCTAGGGCTGCATGCACGCCGGAAAGGAGAGGGAGGAGGGGCGGCGGCTAGGGATGAGCATCGGGTCGGGTCGGCCCGATCCGACCCGCAACCCAGCCCGCATAACCTGATCCAGACCCGAACCCGATTTATAATATGGGTGGGTTGGGCCTAAAATTTAAATCCATATTTTATTTGGGCCGGGTATGGACGGAGGTAAACCCAGGCCCGAAAACCCGAATACCCAGATTAGATTTTATGTACATTATAGATGCAAACATCTATCTTTGTCTTGAAAGAAAAACATATAGATTTCTTGATGCAATATGTAGTATGTATCCAACCAATGGCAACATAGAAAATTTGTAATCAATCAACATGATTAGTGAATTGATACTAGTAAGATAACTATCATTGACATAGATAGACATACTTGATTTCATTGTTTTGATCTCACTCTGTCCACATGTAGGGGACAAATGATCTTTTGCTCAATGCATAGTAGATTATGCTCATTTTTTTCTCATATGCCCACATGTAGGAGACAAATGATCTATTACCCTTCCAAAACCCATTTCGTTGTATATACATATAGGACGAGAAGAAAAAAACCACAACATCATAGATTCCACTGATTTTTTAACATGTACGAGAAAATGATTTGTTGCTCTTTCAATATCCATTCATTGTTGTAGGGGATCATACAACTAAGGTGTACATATTCCGGCTACATTTATCACAAAATATATATATTATTTTGAAGGTTGATCACAAAATACATATCATACTAGTTTAGTTTCCATGTTAGCAAGTTGGATCTAGCAAAATTTGATATGCTCATTCGATGTTATATGGGCAAACCTGAATCCGGCCCGAAACCCAGCATTTTTATATGGGTCGGGTATGGGCTGACATTTTTCATTTTTATCCGAGCCCGAACCCGGCCCGTGGCCCACTTTAAAATGTGGGTTTGGGTTTGGGACAGGCAAAACCCGGTATAACCCGGCCCGATGCTCATCCCTAGCGGCGGCTAGGTTTCCCTCAGGAGCGAACACGCTCTCTTCACGCAGGAATTACTGTTCACTCCGTCGTACTGTTCACGACGGAGTTATTGTTCACGTCATGTACTGTTCACCGCCGGAGTTACTGTTCACGATGTCGTTATTGTTCACGTCGCCTTATTAGAATGTGTGGTATTCAACCCAAAACCAATTGGCAATGGGTGAAGGGACCACATACCTTATAAGTTCTAAGACCTCCCCAGAGCTCAGCGGTATGGGACTATTCTAACATCCCCCCTCAAGTGCAGCCACTTTTGTGTGCTTGCACTTGTTCTTTTTTTTTAGGTCGGGTGTGGTCCCCACACTTGTCTCGTGGGGTCTGTTCTGATACCATATTAGAATGTGTGGTATTCAACCCAAAACCAATTGGCAATGGGTGAAGGGACCACATACCTTATAAGTTCCAGGACCTCCCCAGAGCTCAGCGGTATGGGACTATTCTAACAAGCATGTTCGGGTTTAATACAGGCAAGGTTGAAAAAGGCATGAGACGTAAGTCTCGGAATGTACCCATGTGTATATATGCCTTCAAATATATATATATATATATATATAGACACACACATACACACACAGATATAAATATATAAATATATATATATATATATATACACACATATACATACATACATATATTATATATGCCGACAGGGAGTGGCTCAAGTGGTCAAGCACGGCGTCCCCTAACAAAGGGACCCGGATTCGAATCCCAGTTGTCGCCTTGATTTACCACCCTCCCGGCGTTCGGCATCCGCCACGGGCGTGGGAGAGGGGGGGAGAAATATTTATCTCTTAATCCCATATATCATATATAATGATATATGATGCGATGATTTTGAGTCGCATTTATAGACCTATTTCATATGTGTTTTGTGCTCCAATTACTCATTTTCATGGATAATATTGCATAATTCACTTAATTTGGTCTTTGCCATCATATTATATCAAATCCTCTTTGCTTTACTATTTTGAGCATTATTTATCATAATATTATTATATGTGTGGATTTACTTGGTCTTGTTGTGAAATTTCAGGAAAAACAAGTATTTGCTTCCGTCGATACCATCGACGGAAGTCGATACCATCGACCAAGTCACAGGTTGTCAGCCGAGAAGAGCAATACAGTGTCGATACCATCGACACCTACGTCGATGGTATCGAGATCCCTTCAAGTTGCTGGCGAGGAAACTGTCGATACCATCGACCCAAGTCGATGCCATCGACACAAGGAGAGCTACAGCGTCGCTAAACGACAACAACCGACGCTAAAGGAGTCGATACCATCGACACCCAAGTCGATGGTATCGAGATCACCACAGGCGCTCAGAATAAAAGAAAGGAAAGCTGCCGCTAATCCGCTGGGTCGATACCATCGACCCGCGTCGATGGTATCGACGCCGGCAGATATGCGTTGGATCTGTTTTGATCGCGATCGGACGGCTGTTGTTATTTGACGACCTAATTAGGGACTTATACCTAATGACGGCCGCCCAGACGTTATGATCATCTCATTTTGGATTGCACGAGTGCCGAGGAGGAGAGAGAGGAGAACGGAGGCCGAGAAGCTCATCCCGGGTGATTCGGACGCTGCCGAAGACGATTTCCACCACCGACAGGCGGGGAAGCTCGTGTTTTACGCCAAGGATCCACCGGTTCTTCTCCGTTCAGGGGTTTTCCCATTTATTTCCCGTTTTTCTTATGAATTCCCCAATTTCTACCATGTATTCGTGTGAGATGAACATGAGATGCTAAAACCTTCAATCTTTAGGACCGGGAGTAGCCCGGGAATGCATTGTATGACATTTTTATATCAATAATTCATATTTTTCTCTCAAATCCGTGGTATAGATTCGTTTTCTCCATTTCTATTGTTATGCTTGATCACCATAATAATAATTTAACACCCTTAATCACTTCGACAGAAGGATTAACGGTTGAGAAGAGACGAATTCTACATTAATCAATAAAACCCTTGACAAAGGAGTTGTAAAATTAATGGTGGGAACTGAGAGACCGTTTATAATGCACTTAGTTTAGGGGAATGATTACTACGACGGTGGAATCAACCTAAATCTAAGTAGTGAATTACACCACGACAGTGGGTAATTCTATTTTCAGGCCACTACCCGGATAGAGAGAGAAGTGTGAGGAATTATATAAAACCTAATACAATGTTGACCCGCGGTGAAACCGCCATCCTAAAGATATCCCTTTGAATTGATTAAATTAACCTTTAATCGATTGTTTTCTTTGTTTGATTTTTATTTTCTTTTTAATTTGAACACAAAACCCTACTTTGTTAATCGGTCTAGCTGATTGCGATTAGTTAGTAGAAGTCTCCAATAATTCACGTATCCCTGAGTTCGACTCGGGCCTCACAAGGCCTATATTACTCGACGCGTATACTTGCGTTTTAGCGCGTAGTAAAATACACGTCAAGTTTTTGGCGCCGTTGCCGGGGATACGGCGAATTATTGGCACTTTGAGTGCTAAGAGCGGCCATTCTAGGCCACATTTTTTTTATTTATTTTTAGAACAATTTCAAAAAATTCCTTTATTTCTCTATAATTGTGTTGACTCGTTCAAAGCATTGTACTAAACCCCTATTTCCATTTTTCAGGTACTTTGCTTGGTGCACACACGTAGTCGAGACTACGTGAATCGCACACCTGAGGTTCCATCTGCGGGACCAGAGGACGAGGACTACTACGAGGAGGAACACCACAGTGATATAAATTCTGAATCTGAGCAAGAACAAGAAGAAGTAATGGCTGAAGCACAGACAATATGGGAGAAGATCAAGGCGTCTTCTTCCTCGGCATCAAAGGGGCCTATAAAGAAACAAGGACTAAACATTCCAACCTACAAGATCGATCCAGCACTGATTAACCTGGTTAAATCAAACGCATTTCACGGATTAAAAAATGAAGATCCAGTGGCCCACATCAGCCAGTTCGTGGAGAACTGCGATATGGTGAAGATAGATCGATTTCCGCAGGATGTGCTCTACCTCAAGTTATTGCCGAGTTCCTTGGCTGGAGTGGCAAGAGAGTGGCTTCATAACCTCGACGACGAGTTTGTTGAATCATGGGATCACATGGTGGAGGTTTTCTTCGAGAGGTTCTTCCCTCCTGAGAAGACCAATGATATGATCCGGAAGATCCACAATTTCACCCAACAGGCGGGTGAAACTTATTCTGAGACTTGGGAGCGATTCCAAGTCATGTTGAGGAGATGTCCACACCATGGACTGGACAAGGAAACCCAAGTGAAGATCTTCTACTTTGCTCTCTCCGAGCATGATAGAAGCAATTTGGACTCGGCCGGTTCAGGATTTTTCTTGAACAACACTGATACAAGATGCTGGGAGATATTAAAGAACATGGCTAGGAAACAGTCATGGGGCGACAGAGGTGCAGTGGAACATGTCAAGGCTGCCGGCGAATCCAGAACAGTTAGGGAGCTGAACGACAAGCTAGATCTTCTAGCCAAGAAGCTGCTAACTAAGGAAGATGCATCTGAGGATGAGGAAGCCCAAGCGAAGTTCATGCAACAACAGGGCTATAGAAACAATGACTATGCATGGAGAAAGGATAAAAAGTTTTCATGGAAGGATCCGAATAATTTTCTGCAGGATCCGGATGCCAAGCCACAGCAGAAAACCGAGGACAAGAACACTGAATTGCTAAGTCAAATGGTTCAGCAAAACCAAGAGATGATGGCCATGTTTGGTAAACAATTGCAATCTCAAGGTGACATTCTAACCAAATTTGGGCAGACGCTGCAAAGTCATGGAGCACAGATGCGGGCATTAGAGACCACCGTGGCACAGATTTCAAATGAAGTGGCGGCCATCAAGCACGCCAATCAACAGAAACCGGCTGAGATTGCGCATGTGCCACAAGCACATCATCAGGTCAAATACATGTCTGTGGTAAGCACTGAGGAGGAATCTCAGGTGCAAGAAGCTGTAGAAGAAAGAAAAATGACTTTCAATGTGAATGCAACACCGGCGATACCGTATCCACGCACTTACTATAGATTTCCGGGCGGAAACCATTTCTTCAGTAAGTGCGTGGATACCATCGACGGAAGTCGATACCATCGACCAAGTCACAGGTTGTCAGCCGAGAAGAGCAATACAGTGTCGATACCATCGACACCTACGTCGATGGTATCGAGATCCCTTCAAGTTGCTGGCGAGGAAACTGTCGATACCATCGACCCAAGTCGATGCCATCGACACAAGGAAAGCTACAGCGTCGCTAAACGACAACAACCGACGCTAAAGGAGTCGATACCATCGACACCCAAGTCGATGGTATCGAGATCACCACAGGCGCTCAGAATAAAAGAAAGGAAAGCTGCCGCTAATCCGCTGGGTCGATACCATCGACCCGCGTCGATGGTATCGACGCCGGCAGATATGCGTTGGATCTGTTTTGATCTCGATCGGACGGCTATTGTTATTTGACGACCTAATTAGGGACTTATACCTAATGACGGCCGCCCAGACGTTATGATCATCTCATTTTGGATTGCACGAGTGCCGAGGAGGAGAGAGAGGAGAACGGAGGCCGAGAAGCTCATCCCGGGTGATTCGGACGCTGCCGAAGACAATTTCCACCACCGACAGGCGGGGAAGCTCGTGTTTTACGCCAAGGATCCACCGGTTCTTCTCCGTTCAGGGGTTTTCCCATTTATTTCCCGTTTTTCTTATGAATTCCCCAATTTCTACCATGTATTCGTGTGAGATGAACATGAGAGGCTAAAACCTTCAATCTTTAGGACCGAGAGTAGCCCGGGAATGCATTGTATGACATTTTTATATCAATAATTCATATTTTTCTCTCAAATCCGTGGTATAGATTCGTTTTCTCCATTTCTATTGTTATGCTTGATCACCATAATAATAATTTAACACCCTTAATCACTTCGACAGAAGGATTAACGGTTGAGAAGAGACGAATTCTACATTAATCAATAAAACCCTTGACAAAGGAGTTGTAAAATTAATGGTGGGAACTGAGAGACCGTTTATAATGCACTTAGTTTAGGGGAATGATTACTACGACGGTGGAATCAACCTAAATCTAAGTAGTGAATTACACCACGACAGTGGGTAATTCTATTTTCAGGCCACTACCCGGATAGAGAGAGAAGTGTGAGGAATTATATAAAACCTAATACAATGTTGACCCGCGGTGAAACCGCCATCCTAAAGATATCCCTTTGAATTGATTAAATTAACCTTTAATCGATTGTTTTCTTTGTTTGATTTTTATTTTCTTTTTAATTTGAACACAAAACCCTACTTTGTTAATCGGTCTAGCTGATTGCGATTAGTTAGTAGAAGTCTCCAATAATTCACGTATCCCTGAGTTCGACTCGGGCCTCACAAGGCCTATATTACTCGACGCGTATACTTGCGTTTTAGCGCGTAGTAAAATACACGTCAATATACATGTCTATATATTGAAACATATATATATATAATTATATATGCATATGTATGTATATATATATATATATGTATCATGTATGTATATATAATATATGTCTATATATATTAGTTATACATATAAATAACTAAATACTCAAATCACAAAATAGTATAGCAGTGTCGTGCCTCGCAGCAGCAGCTTGGCTACTCACTGTCATGCCTAACAGCAGCTGGATCAGCCACCACGGCCAGCAACAAGGGCTGGAGCAGCCCAAAGACTGATGTGTCATGGCTGCCTGGAGGTGGAGATCTCCTATTTGAATAAAGACCACTTGGGCTGGGCCCAATAGCAGTTCAAATAGTATAGCAGACCATCAATTTTAGGTGGCAGGCAAAGGCCTACGCCTCAGCGCTTTTGTACACCTTTCAAAAAATGAGGTGTCCACCTCTAAAACAGTGATTGAGGCTGAAGCCTCCGCCTCGCCTCGAGATGTACACCTCTGGCGCCTCAGGGTGTGCTTTCTTTCAATGAATGTTGGTCATTTCGGGTCAAAATTTTGGATCGGGTCAGGCCTGAGATTCCCAGCCCTACTTCTAGGTGGTGGAGTAAGAGTGAATAACAAACAGAGAATTTAGAGAATTAAAAGAACATTAACATGTAGTGACAATGAATTGACATACATGACTTACATATTTACTAGTTAGTGTGTGTGTTTATATACACGCACACACACACAAACAAACACCAATTTTTTCAGACTTTTTACAAAATAGTTGGCAATGAATTTAGGAATGTCTCCCAAAATTCCATATAATCCCATAATTTTGAATTTATTTTAACACACCTGAATGTATCCTAGATTACATAGCCAGCCCTCAGTTTTGCTCACAAGCTCCTTAGATTTGCTCGTGGCAGATAGCATTAAGTATGGTGAAGGACTTCAACTTCATGTCAACTTCACCATGTGTGGAAGTGGAAGTTTGTGGAAACTTCGCGTAAGTTTAGACACAAACTTTGATCAACTTTGATGTCGTTAAAGGAAACATCTAAGTTTTGAAAAGTGTGAAGTGGGAAGCGAGCGGATGAACCTCCTAGGGTACACTTCCTCCCAGGGCACTTAAGCATGAAGCGGGGGCTTTTTGAAAAAGCGGGCATCATATAAAAACAATGTGGAAATTACAGTTTGTGAATAGTAGGCTGGTTAATCAAAGTCTAACTTGTGAGCTTCAAAGTGTTAATTAGAGGTTGACCATCTAAATGTCATTAGAGTAATTAGGTAACCATGACATATTAATTTGAATGTTCTACACATCTCAAATTACATAGTAGGCAAGCTTTAAAAGTAGTAAACAGTTAGTAGTTGGTAGTAATTAACACTACCAGAAACATCCAAAAATAGTAAATTATTACTGAATTATTACAGTTGAATAATTACTTGTGTTTGAATAAGTAATTACATGCGGCTCATGAATAATTAAGGATACCCATAAACGATGAATAATTGGACTTGAGACCATTTTAGGTTAATTTGTAGTAGTAATTAATAGTTCTAGCGTAGATTACTAGTAAGGATTATTGAGTCAGAAATAGCATTCAAAAGGAAATCATAAATTGTTGTTGGAACGGATGTATAATACATCTAATACATGAATTGTTATTGGTTTATTATTTATTATGGTAAATTTCAACAATATGGTGAGAGGAAGACTGAGCTATAATAATATAATCAATAAAATTAATACTTTTTGATAGCATAAGGAATAAGCAAATGTATTTGGTAGCAATTATCATTGATTATAAGTAGTACCAATAAAAAGAATCGATAGAGCATGGATATCACTTGATTGTTGTATTGCCAGCCTAACAAAATTTCTAACAAAAGCACACTTAAAGCGCCGCCTAAGCGGGCTGCTTAAGTGGTCAAAGCGGGAAAAAGCGGTCCAACGTGGCCGCTTCAGTGCAATTCACTTAGCAGGCCACTTCAACAATAATTCCTACAGAGCAACTTGGCTGGCCGCTTAAACGCTAAGCGGACCGCTTTTTTAATCAATGGGAAACATTGATTGAAAACTTCTAATTATGTTGTACCCCTATTTTACATATGTTAACACAAACACACAAATTCACAACTCTTCATCCCTAGGTAGGTTGATAATACAATGTTTTTGCTTGCAAGGGTCAAATGTGAAATACAAATATACAAATACAGTTCACCATATATATTATGTACAATATACAGTCAAATAGTAATTACAACACCCTTTCTAGGAAAGAGTGGCTACCAACAAACATAGGAGTTTGATATTAGAAGTTGTGAAGAGGGTTAGAGGCGACACTTATGCCTTATATGGCCTTTAGGGCGCTAGTTAGGATTAATATTCCGGGTTCTATCAACTTCGCCCCAACTTCAAGGAAACATCGACAACTTTGGTGATGTTGGTACAAAAATACACACACAAAAGTCAACTTTGTCGACACCAATGAAACTTCTCCTTGACATTTGGACGAGGCTGAAGTATTGGAGTCAACATCACCCATTGTCAAAGTTTTGAAGTTTTGGAAAAATTTCGCCCAACTTCAGCAGAGTTTAGTTCACTTGTCTAATTACAGATAAGGATCCACTCAGCCCAGCACAAAGCATCGAGAGGCTGATGCCCACACTGCGAGGCACCAGCCAGCCCAAACCAGCTGCTCTGAAGGGGCAGGCTTTGTGGACTGACCACACATCAATCTGCTCAGAGAAACGCTGCTCCCACCATTATCCTTGCTCCATCCAGTGTTCACCTGTCTGAATGTTTGCCTTTGGTGCGCATCAATTGTACGAGCCAGCCTCAATGAATATAAGTGATTCCATTGCCCCAAGAAGGAGGATGAAATAAAATAAAGAATATGAGACACATAGACTGTCAAAGAGGATAAAGTTGCAGTATCAGAGACCAAAATCCCTATGCACCCTTTGATGTCATCAGATAAGAAGATGAGAAAAATTGAAAAATAGAATGAAATGACAGTGATTGAATGTTCTAAGTATTGTTGCAGTATCAGGACCCAGAATCTCCCTATGTACTTCAGATTGTCCGTTAATATGGGGAAAACTTAATTTGTCTATACAGCAATCAGCTACAAACTTCTGTATGGAATAGTGAGCGGGCCTGAAATTGATAAAGAAAAATGTGCACAATAACTAGGAATCAAACTGAGAGAAATTTACCTTTGGTTTTTTGCTTCTCTGACATCGCCTTCTTTTTTGATTTCACGACTCTGACAGTAATAGTTCCTCTGGTATCTTTGGAAGGTTTTGCCTGTGGGTTTTGTCTTTTACTAGCTGGTTTCATACTAAATGGAGAATTTTTGAAGAATAGTTTCTCAGCAGAACCTCGATCAGCTAGCTATGAGCACACCGCGGCCTGATTACCTGCACGTTGCAACTGCCAAAAATTTATGCTTGTGGTGTATGATATTCAAACCATCGACATCAGAACAAATTACAGGATTAATGAACCACTGATATGACGAAAGGTCGCCGTCCAGCATGACAATAAGAAGGAAACCAATGCAACAAATCACGAAAAGGCGTATGAATGTGGGATCCCTGGTAAATACGATTAGTTCAAAGGTTTACCAGAGCCGGTGGCTTGGATGTAGCGCAAATTTGAAACTACAGAAAATTAGGAACCAGTGGAGATGAAAGAGGGGTGTGGGGCGGTAAGGTGACATGAAGGAAGATGAAGGAAAAGACTGAGCAGGAGATTGATAATCACCTCTGAGGAATGCGCGTCAGAGGAGGCTAGATTGCCGTCAGAGATGACGAAGGCGGTCTGGATCTACTTCTACCTAGCGATGCCGGAACGAGGCGGTCGTCGAGCCAGCTGCAGACGACGAGACTGAAATGCCGCGCTCGCTGAGTCAGTACCAACGGAAGATGGAGAGTACTAGGGCCGGCACTCCGACGGCTTCTGCTTTGCTCCGCTAGCCGTCAGCAAGACGGCGTTGAACAGCAGATCTGGGGTGGACAAATTGGACGGCTAATTTATAGGATTTTAAGTTGTGTAAAGGCTCGAATTCTTGGAGTAGCGGAGGCGAAAGGGTGGAGATAAAGGGCACAGAGCTGGTGACGAGGTGGACGAAAACGGTAATGGCACTGGTTAGTCTGGTTTACGCAGTGGAGGAAAAATTCCCGCACCTTCACCGTCTAGCCAGAATTGGTGGGATAAACCGCCGGATCTGCGCTAGGGTTCCGAGGTGAGGACGAAATCCGCTGCTTCAGATGGGTTGAAAGTCACATGTATTGGGGGCGGAAGGCGATGGGCGGGAATGTGAAAATCAGATAGATTGTACGGGAGCGCGAAGCAGAGCACCGCTGGTTTTTCAATTTTGTTGTAGTCACACTCCCAGTGCTTTCAAATTCTTACGAGAGGTCCTTTTGTCGCTGAGACTTCCTCCTTGTTAATTTCTTTTCTTCTTTTCGTGTAGTTTTCTTCAACTTCCCATGTTTGGTCGGTTTGATATATAACCCGAGAAATTTCTATGGGTGAAAAAAAATTCCAGGCCCAACTATTTCTTATACAGCTTTTGGCGACGCGGTTGAATTCATCGTCAAGTGGCCTACTACACATGACTCACCGTAATAATTTCTCATGGTGAAAAATGAGCGGCCGGTAGAGCTTGTCGAACGCTCCAGATAAAAAACACAATAAAAAATCGGAGCGATGGGCAATCGTGTATTTAGCAATGCGATTGAGAGTGATTGACCCACTGCCCGTGGCTGTTCATCGTTGTCCGAGCAATCACCACTGTTTTGCCAAACGAAGCATTAAAACCAAATGGACCGCGTATTTTGCTTGTTAGGTGCACAAATATTAAATTTGTAATAGAGTGATGAGTGGCTAATCAAAGTTTTGAGGAGTGAAAACCAATGGAGGGAACAAAGAGAAAACATAGTTTGAAACTAAAAGGGGGAAAATAAAGTATATATTTTAGGTATAAAACTTCAACTATGGCATTAACACATCAATCATGTCAAAAGAGGATATATATATATAATATATATAGTTGAAATTTGAGATGTGCAATATGGAATAATAAGTAAAATGGGGGAAACCATGTATAATATTTTAAAACAATCCCCTAAAGCAAGATTAGATGATCAAATATCAAGGTAAGAGATCAGGTTATGCATGGGAAGGCGTTAGGCACCTCCATGTGCCTGAACTTGGTATTGTGGATCTAAGCGATGTAAAAATGAGTTCTTCTATGTTGTAAATTTAGGTTAGATGAATAAAACATAAAGGAAAATGTATATGTGTGGTATTTGCTCAATAAATGAGTTGCTATAATAAGGGTATACAATGATCATCGGGTTGGGTACTCATTTCACTGCACCACAATGGGATTGGAGGAGGGGAGGTGGAAAACGGTCTACAATTTGGCTAGACCTATCAAACATATGGATGGGTTGGGTTTCCATTAGGTCATTACGGGCGTTGGTCATAAAGGCTGAGTTAAATGGGTAGAACAAAAGCACACTCAGACTCGAACAGTGGGTTGTCGATTGTCTTATGGGTGTGCATACAAGATTTATCCAAATCAGAAATAAGTTGTAAATTATTTATTTTAGTGTTAAAACACAAAAATGAAGAATATTTAATATTATTTTTCTTGATGTCAAAGAATACGGAGAAAACAATCAAGTATTGTGTTTGATGCCAAACACAGTGGATAATTGTAGACTTGTTTTTACATAAATTGAAAGAAAATAAAAGATAACAACTAAGTATTGTGTTTTGATGTAAAATGGAGGAAAACTATAAATTCTGTAAATAATATCTAAAATACTCTTAGTATTTTCATTTAACATTGGACATTCCTAGTATTACAAGTACTTGTGACTATCTACCATATAACGTAAGATTCAAAAAAAGTTGTAGTTAAATGTAAAATGTTGTCTCATTTGAGTTGGAGACTTATGGTAATATGCATACATCCATTGTATGTATATTAGTATATTAACCTAAGGTAACTTAATCTCATGTCGGTCACCCTCAAAACCCACTAATAAACAGGTGCTATGTGTTAGGGTTAATTTAAGCATGTGGAAAATTTCATCACCCAAACGTGAATTGAACGCTTCGACCCATGGGTGTCATAGATTTTGACAGGTCTACCTGTGTCTAGAGCCTATCTACCTTGCTTGGAAGTTGTTAGGGCTGAAGGATGGGCACTTTCCTTTGGTATTCACTAAAGGAGATGGGTTGGTATTGCCAAATATTATGCTTACCTACTTCAATCCTATATGTCCTTAACCTTAGGGGTTTTCTAGGGTCTTCAAGGTTAAAGATTGTGTCTTAGGTGATCTGGAGTTTGCAATAGCTCTCTTTAAGGTGGATAGGTGATAACATAGTAACCTTTTGAAATGATGGGTGAGGGTTCATTTTTATAGAGGTTGGGGGTACCTTAGGGTTAGGGTTAGGGTTAGGGTTGTGTTAAACCATGCTTCCCTCTCAATTAAGGAAATTTGCCCATAAAGTAGGTGAGACACACACCTTGATGGTGTCTCATCATTTAGAAACTTCTAGAGAATCCACTTAATGCTCCCTCCGTCTACCTGGAATGGAGTAGGAGAAAATGAGGGCGCCTACTTGGGGGGGGCACTCTCTAAGTCCCTGAAAGGGTTTTGAAAGAGAAAAAACCAGAGACTAATTTGTGATGGAGTCTGACACTCCAGAGTAGGAGCATGCTTGCTAGCTTCCCTTCTTACCTTGGTTTTTGTAGACTCACAAACATGTTGGGGTGGTCAATATATTTGAATATGACAAGGAGCTCGCAATGGGTGCATGTATGGGGATGCACCTATCATGTAAGACCCCAGAACTTGCTTAGTAGTTGAACATGCTTGCTTACCTTAATTAAGTGTTCAATATATCCTTGTGATATGCTTTGATATCATGTGACAAATTTAGTTTCAAGTTTGGTCCAGTTTGGACACTGTTTATGCAAGTTATGTAATTATGTGCATGTTTTGGACTTTTCTACAATTTGCCCATATATGAGGTTTTTCTTGAAATTTTTACATTATTTATGTTCTTTACATGTTTTCATATCATTCTTGAGTTGTTTGTGGCTTGGGGTGCCTAGATGTACCTTGGGTTGATGGAGACACCTCTATATGATGAGTTAAGGTTTTGCTCTCATGGATGAGCTACCTTAAGAGGCCATCAATCGATGGTTCCCCTTTGATGGATGACACCTAATGGCCATACTTATGTGGGGGAAACCTATGGAGATCTCAAGGGGTGGTAGGTCAATGGTCTTCTCTTTTGGGGTCCCTTGGACCGATGGTTTTCTTGGAAGGGGTGACCTATCGATGGTTTTTCCACCCAGTGATCTAGGGTTTCCAGAACCAATGGTCACCCAAGTGATGAAACTTGGCCACCCTGGGAGGGTCAAAATCTTATGGTGTAGCAGACTCCACAACTGATGGAGCTACTACTTGTATGGACGTGATGTCCCTTGGCCATGGACACTTGGTAAACATGTTAGGACACCTTAGCCTTCTCTCCTCTCTCTCCCATAGCTATATAAACCTCCTACCTTCCATGCAAATGAACCTTTTGGACTTCTTTCTCTTCCTTGATGTCTAGATGATTTTCCTTATTGATCTAGTGGATAATAAATGTTCCCAAGGTAGAAGAAGGTGGTCTATCTCCTTGCATGTGCAACTAGGGTTCAGATCTACCCTCTCTTGGAGCTTCCTTTGCTTGTTCTTGACCTAAGCAAGTAAGCTCTCCTCTCTTTCCTTTGTTTTCCTTTCTACCCTAACTCCTTCCTCCTTCTTCTTGGTCATGGCCATGGTGTTCCATGGTGGGCTTGCTCTAGAGCCTAAAGAACCCTTCTCTCTTGCTTCCATGACCTAGGGTTTGCTCTCTTTATTAGAGAAGAAGCTTGCTTGGTCGTGTGGAGTGCTAAGATAGGGTTTTCTTCCTCTAGTGCTCGGGATAACTTTCTGTATGGAGCTTTTTCTTATTCCCAAAGGTGAGTTATATAGTTTTCTCCATGTTTATTGCTTACTTGTATCTTGCATGTGCTAGATCTTTCTCTAAAACCAAGCTCTAAGTAGAAAGATCTTACCTTTGCCTAGGGTTTGAGCTTAGGTGCTAGTTTCTTGGATGGTTTATCTTCTTGGATGTGTTTTAAACCTTGTGCACGACATTCCCATCTTATAGGAAGCTTTAGGGTTGGCTTTCTTAACAAAGGTTGGCTCTTGGTCTCTCTTGAGTGTTGGGTTTACTTAGGTTTTGTGAGTTGTTTTCTCTCCTTCTTCTACACCCGATGGTTTGGTTCTTTTGTCGTTTTGCTTGGCTTTCATGTGCCAACTGATGGGGGTTACTTTGTTGCTTTTTTTTTCTCTTTCTCTCGATCACAACTGATGGGCATGCTTTCCCCTCAACAAATGATGGTTAGGATTTCCAAATTTGACGGTCTTTGGTACTTATAAGTGGCGGTTCAAATGATGGCTCTCTTGGTTCAACAAACGATTATTTTTCCTTGGTCTTTGGATCAGTTTTTCCCATATGTTGATATCAACCAATGGCTATCCCAGTTCATCAACCAATGGTTGTTTTAAGTCTTAACCAGTGGCTCATTTGGCCCATGATCTAATTGTCCAAAACCGATGGTGACATTGAGTGTCACAACTGATGGGAGTCCTAGACACCACAACTGATGGTGGTCCTAGACACTACAACCAATGGCTTTTTTAGTGATTAATCAGTGGTCTTTCTTGAGTCAACAACTGATGGTGTTGTATGTTGTCAACCGATGGCTAGACTAGGTTTAGTTGGTGATTCACTAATGCACATAAACTACACGTCAAAAATGCATGTGCACGTATCAATGTAACATAGGCCTAAAGAGGTCCGGATATGGAACACGGGGAAAACGTGTACCTAGAAACTACTACTAACAATGATCTAATCAGTTAGGCCTAAGAAAAAGAGTGTTTTTGTTGAATTAATGACTAAACTACAAGAATTAAAACTAAGATTACTAGTTGTGATCACAATTGGAGAGAATTCCTTAGGACTGCGGTTTCACCATGGTTCACATTGCAACTAACATCATTTCATTAATATTAATCTCTCTAAACCCTAGACAAAGAGATTTTTAGCAAGAACTACCCATTCTCAAAGCGTAATTCACTGCCAAATCTAATACCAATCCCACTCTTGTAGCATTCGTGTTATTAGTTAGGCACTTTATTGGAATCTTTAAGTTATTCTCTTCACATTCATAGGACATCTCTCAAGGTGCGGTATAAAATGTGTAAACCTATGAGTTTTCTAACCCTTAATCTCTCTCTCAAAGCAATTAACAATGTAAACAACTACCTATGTTGATCAAACACATATAATTCGTGATTCTCTTATAGAAATATGTCTAGAAATCAAGAGAAACATGGATATTAAATCATAATTATCGATTACAGTGTAAAACTGGGCTACTCCCATGTCCTAAGGAAGAAGGGGAGTATATCTGCATGATTTTAGTTTCTCTATAGATAAAGAAAGAAGAAAGGAATGATAAAAACATCAAGAACACAGAAAAAAAACCTAGAGAAAGACAATATGGATGGTTCCTTTTAACAAACGTTGTGATTTACCATCTTTCGACTACAAATTGCACAACCAGAATTGCACAAACCGCCTGGAATGTTGCTTTCCCCTCTCCTTTCTCTCTTCTCTACTCTCCTTTGTTTTGCAACTAAATATGGAGTGATAATTAGGTCTGGCCAAACTCCCCCTTAGTCATAGAAGCAACTTAGGGCGTCATTAAGTCCTAACCATTGAATTAACAATGCTTTTTAATCTGGCCTGATAGCGTTGAGTCGGTACTATCGACAGGGTGTCGGTTGACACCCTCAATTAGTTGTGATCCTTGGTGGTTGTCAGTACTACCAAGTTGACCATCGGTAGTACCGAGATTATCTCTAAATTTCCTTGTTGGATTTTTAACGTGAGTTGGCACCACCGAAATGACTGTCGGTAGTACCAATATACCATCATGGGTGCTCTTGTTAGGATGTCAGTAGTCCTGATTCCTCTATCAGTACTAGTGAGTCTCCTTTGGAATCAATCTATTCTTTTTTCATCAAATGTCAGTACCACCGGCGACCTGTCAATAGTACCGAGTTGATCTGTCTCTTATAACTTTCACCTGAAATATGAACAATAAATAACATAAGTCCAAAATAACGATAGATCATTCATAATAGTAAAAAAGACAATTATTTGATACAATTAAGTGTCACATGCTACTAATGATAAATCATGCACAAACAATATCAAAATGAACAATAAGTGCACAAAATCCATAATAAACAACCTATGAGAATGATAATTATTCAGTGCATCAAACTCCCCTAAGCTTAAATGTTGCTTGTCCTTGAGCAACACACCCTCAGATCTATTTGAGACAAGTCAACAAAAGGACACAAGATATGAATTTCCATTCTCAACTACCCCCACCTGGCGGTCTCAAACCGGCCTTTACTGACCACTGAACAATCTGCTACTCTCAAGTGACCAAAAATATCCATAAAAGATGTCCACCCTTAGATCAATGAAACACTATCAGTCGAGTGTTTAATATCATAGTCAATCAAACATTTGTTTGGTGCATCATATTTCCCTATATACATTGCTCTTTCCTAACCACCAACTACTTGGAATCAATTCTCCTTATAAGAATGAATGAGGAGATTAATCATATTTGTAGCCCACCAATAAGAGCAATGGATGGAGTGAAGTAGGTGGCTTATGAGAATTACAAGTAACTTTGAATCATTTATGCAAACATAAAACATGATGAACCTACTTGAATGAAGATAATGAGAAATGCATGAATCCTAATGCCTACTATTATGGGTGGAATGATGCATGCATTGAAAATCGCATCAAATGGATGCATGAAAAAAAGGTATCATATGAATGTTTTCATTTCTTTGTGAAGTAAAATTCCAAATTGAGTTCAGGGCATCCATTCTCTCTCTTTATTTCATCACATCAATTTTTTCTCTTTTTTCATTGGCCCACTATTTTAGCATGGTAGAAAGTTATGCTTGGGCATCACCAACACATCTCATTCATTTTTTTTAATTTTCCTGAGGGTATGAATATATATCCCTGCACTCTAATTTCATAAAAAAACAACATAACCACATGATGTAAAATGAATGTTGTAAAAGGTATGCAATCTATATGGAATTTTTTATGCAACTAGATGATATGCATAAATAAATTTCTATTTTCCTTTTCAATTTGTAACTAATGCTATAAATGAAACAATCTATCATGTCATTATTATGCCATGCAATTCAACAAGAGGAAACAATTCAGGTTACTTGATCATCTTAAAGTGGTTGTTCAAAATGGATGGAAAATAGATAGAATCACATAATTAAGAGACAATGCCTTTCTTAAGCTATGATATGTCCCTCTACTTTTGACCTGTGTACAGTGTAACCTTAAGATTTCTTTCTAAAATTTCAATTTAAGATCCCATTAATTATTTGATCAATTTAGGCTTAAACTCCATCTTCATCCACAATACACGAATAATTAATATTTCCATTCATATCAAATGTCTAAAAGCTAACTAACCCATACGCTTCCTTTAGGTGGTGTCACTCAAGAAAATTACAACTAAGCCAAAAAAAAAATCATTGCACTGACATAGAAGAACAAACTTTATGATGATAGAGATAGAAATCATGTTTTTACTGCTCCAAAGTTACATTAGATAGGCGTGGATCCTATAACTTGAAATAATAAAGACTAAAAAAACAAATAAAGGATAGAGTTGTTCCAACACCCATGTAAGCTTGAACTTGACTATGTCCTCATAGTCAAAATCCAGTCATAGAGGCGGAATAGTGGTATCAATCAAGATGGTGGTGGTTGTGGCATGGTCGGGTCATAGGGGTAGAAAGTCCCTTGGAAAGTCCAGGGTGGTGGTGGCATCTCTAGAGGTTGTGGATAGCCGCCAAAATAGCCTTGACTCCAGTAGTTGTCAAAGAATGATTGTTGGTAGTTTTCCATCCATTTGTAGGTGCATATGCATGTTCTCCTGGTTGGCCAGGAGAAGTCACTCATTCTTGAAGATGGCCTACTTGTTTTGGTATAGTCGTCCTTGGACATCATGAATGCCCACCAGTGTTGTTGTCTGTATCTCCTATAACATCCCATACATACATGCCATTGAGTATGGGTCATCATCATGGGCAGGTGGTGGAGCAGAAGTGTGATGGAGAGAACTTTTGGAATCCTTAAATGTCAAGGACATAAGTGAATTAGGGTTTGGTTTATCATATTGAGAGTTTCAAGTGTTTGGTAAGTTTGAGTATTGATTGATGTTGATATCATTATTATGATCCCCAACTTTATGCCTTTTGGGATATTTGATTGATAGGTTGAATAGTTGGTTTTTAACATCAGACTTTAAGAGAATGTAGTTGTGATTGTAATGAATCAATGTCCCAAGTTTCATGATCAAATAAGGTTCCTAGAGAGAGATATTTGGTTTGTATATTTTCAAATAATGTGTATTTTTTGTACTTTGGAGCAATGTTTCACATCTAGGAATTTAGGTCTTGATAGGTGATGTGTACATTTTATATCATATTTTGGACCACTTTTTGGCTACATTTCCCAATCATTTTAACTCAATAATCACTCTTAATCATGCTAGATTTTCCATATTTATTTTTGTATTTACTTGCTCTATGGTTTGGTTTGTAGGTACAACAATTTAGCATCAAAATGGGAAGAAAATGTCATTATAACATCTATAAAGACATTCCCCAATCATCTAGACATTCAAAAATCAATGTTGTTGAAATTGATAAAGACATCCCGTGTCTTAATTAAGACACCCCGTGTCTTAAAAAGACATGACATGTCTTACTTATTAAAGACACCCCGTGTCTCAGCCCAGAAATTGAATGTAGAACTCTAAATTTGCAGCAACACACCGTGTTTTATTAAATACATGTCATGTCTTATTAAAGACATGTCATGTAACCTCCCAGAACTCAATCTAACTTCAGTTATTGTATAAGACATGCCGTATCTTATAAAAGTCACGTCGTGTGACATGTAGATTTCACTCAAACGTGAATGTAATCATATCACACTTCTATATAGGACCCCAATCCATATTGGGACAGTTATCACAGACAATTTGGGACCTTTTAGAGCGAGACTCGAGAAATGGAGAGCAAGGAGGAGTTGGAGGTGTTCCAAGGGAGAAAAGTTGGTTTCTCGAGAGGGAAACTTCTTCTTCTTCCTTCTTCTCCAACAATTGTAGCAAGGATCTTTGCTGTTCTCTTCTCTCCACTCGAAAGTGAAGTTTTTGGGAGAATTTCCAGCAACAAGGATGGATTTGTGACTCCTTGACCGGAGTTCCAAGTCTATCTTACTTCTTCCACAAACATCTAAGTTTATTTCCTTCTATTATGATGTCTAGCACTATTTTCTACTGTTTGTATCTACTTTCTACAGCCATGGACGAGTAGATCTCTTATTCTGGGCATGGGGGAGTAACTCCCATGTCATAGCATTGTTGAACACAAATTTCATATATATAATGCTAGTTGTTTCACTGTTCTAAGGTTCATCACTGTTTAATTCCTCTTACATGCTTTGTTGGCCACTTTGTATGTATGATTTCTACTCTTTGTATGATCTGGGAAGATGTGCATAGGAGCAAGGAGATGTACCTTAGTTGTACTACCTTGACCATGGGAGTGGCTGGGATGTGTTGGGTAACAAAGGTTTGTAGTCCTTAACTAAGTATATCCACAAGAATGGTATACAAAGTTAGGACTATTCTACACTAACATGAGGTGGGTGTAGGATACATGCCTCCTTTGTGTTATTACTAGTGTTCTTGATCTTTGTTGTTCTTCAAGTTATGATGTGGATGTGAAACCCTATCCTCAAGAATCCCTAATCCAAATTGATCCTTAATACAAATGTTTTATGTTTTAGTTCGTTTCCTTTTAATTGCTTAGTTAACATAACAAAAACCCTCTTGTTAAAAAGATCTAGATTGTTGAAGTTCAATACTCATGCACCTAGCAATACCTTGCTCATTGGACAACCTCGATACTACTACACACACCCGTATACTTGTGTGGTAGTGTTCGAGTTCATCAATATTAAAATGTGCACACACAACCTATAAGTGTTTGGCACCGTTTCCAGGGAGCATCGGTATTTTTGTTAGAGTAAGAAGTGTTGAATTGTAAATGAGACTAGATCACCCCACCACCTATCATATCCACCATCATTCTTTCCATCATGATCATCATCATTATCTTGTTTTTGTATCTTCCATTTTCTTTCTTGTACTTTACTCACCTTCTTTACTTGCAGGACTATATGAGGCGATCCAAAAGGGATCTTGAACCTTCCACATGTTTGGACCCCAAACTTGAGCATAAAGTTTGCAGCCTTAAAAAAGCAAAGATGAGTGAACCTCAATCATATTTGGAAGACTCACAATCATCATCACCAACATCTTCACTGCCATCATCACCATTCCAACAAGAAGAACAAATCACAGACGATGATCGTCCCCTTAAAGACTTCATTGTTCCAGCTGCTACAAAAATCAATGGGGCTATCAATATTCCACCGATCGAGGCAAATGACTTTTCTATCAGCCCCACAATTACATAGATGATACAACATAACCAGTTTGGAGGGACGCTAATGGAGGATCCAAACCTCCACATTATTGAATTTCTGCAATATTTCAACACTTTGAAGATAGATGGTGTTCCTACTAATGCAGTTTGCCTTCTTATTTTCCCTTTCTATTTGAGAGACATAGCCAAGGCATGGCTCTATTCTTTGCCAAGAAACTCCATCAACATCTGGGATGAACTCCTCAAAGTTTTCTTAGCCAAATACTTTCCACCAAGAAAGACCACACGATTGAGGAGTCAACTCATCAATTTTTCTCAAAGGCATGAAGAGACCTTGTATGACACATGGGAAAGGTTCAAAGACCTTCAACATCTTTGTCCAAGCATGGTTTAAGAAATTGTCTTCTATTGTGAACTTTCTATTCTACAATACAAGGATATTTATTGATGTTGTTGCAAATGGTGCTTTAATGAACAAATCATACATGGACGCTTATGCCATTATTGAAGACATGGAACTTTATAATTGCCAATGGAGTCCTGACTGGAGCAGCCAACCTTCTTCTTCAAGCTCTATTTTTAGAAAACAAGCTGCTGAAGTAATTTGTGATGCATGTGGATCAGTGGGACACACTCCTTCATGTCTTGCCACACCATCACAATTTGAAGAGATATCAGATATCAACAACAATGTCAACTATAATTTCATCCAGCTAGAATAACATTTGCAGCCCAAGCCTAGTTTGGTGTCCATGTTTGAGACCTTTGTCTCAACACAAATTCAGCAAAATGACGAGCTTCGTCAACAAAGGAAGCTGCTAAAGGATGCTATTTCACAACTTTCTTATGATGTGGATGGAATTTCCACTCACACTAGGATGTTGGAGAATCAAATTGCTCAACTAGCTCTTGCCAATCACAATGCACATTCTAGTTCATTGCCTAACCAAGTGGAAATGAACCCAATTGTGGCAACACATCCCATTATCACACAGATAATGAGGTGTTACGCGAAAACGTGTGGAAATCACCATAACCACAGATTATGAAAACACGGGTTAATTAAAATCGATTGCGGAAAATAGATAAACTGTGAAACTATTACTTTCCAGTCCTCATTCTGTAAGGAAACATGTCATATATATATATATATATATATATATATATATATATATATATACACACACGAGATCTGATACGTGTCTACAGCTTACAGAAACAACTGCTCATCCATCACATGAGTTCACCACCTGTTCACATACATAAAGGCCCACATCCGGCCAACAGCAGGATATACAAACGTCATCGATCGTTCATCGTAAAACATCGTCAAAACACGGCTAAGGACCTGAGAGTACAAGGATGACTCTAGACTCTACTACAAAACATCCAAAACAGCAGCATATCCATCGCTTGCCTTCTACTGCTCCTCAAGCTGCTCGGCCGCAACACCACGACCACGTCTACCTCGACCACCTAAAAAGGGGTTAAACCAGCGGGGTGAGACAATTGAACAATTGTCCCAGCGGGAAACATAACTCCCCACCGCAACTACAGAACCTTAACAAGATATACTATAACAACAGATATCTAATAACAGATATAACAAGAGCAGTCTATATAAAACAGATTATTCTTACCGACAAGCTTACCCGCTATACAAAAGCATATAACCAGATATATCTCAAGGAATATGATTAGCAAGATAATATGTATCCCTATGTAACATGATTATCAGAACAAGATATAATGTCACATAACCTGCTTATCAAGATAAGACATATTGTCACATAACCTACAAGATATAACAAAGATATTACACAAACAAGGCCTCAACCAATGTTATGTGTTTATCTTAAGCAGTAAATACTAAATGGCTGTGTTACATATTATTATGCCCTGAGGATTTGAACCGTACCGTTCAAATCCAACCTTCGGTTACGAAACCCAAGCCAGTGCCATACAAGGTCAATGGAAGAGCCGGACTCCACGACCTCCCACCTCGTGGTCAGTACACAAGTACAACACAAGCAGGACCACAGTCACATGCTGAAGTGGTCTAAGTCACAGGGTCAGCTCCATAGGCTACCCTCACTCTAGCCCGCCTTGGTACAGGTCTCGGCGCTAGTAAAACTGAGCCACGGGCCTGTTCACCGTGCTCTGAGCCATGAACGCATTCATGCTCCTCACATCACATATCCTGAGCCATGGGCCTGTTCACCATGCTCTTCATACGTATCTGAGTCTGTAACCGAAGTTACACTCTTACCTCCTCATTTTCAGGCTAGGAGCAACCTACACATATTCAACAATATGCGCTTCTAGGTTAACCCATAGGAGAACCTGTTTCACCATCACCAAGTCCTGACGATAATGGATCTATGGCCAGGGCAAACTACATGATATATTTCACTGTGATTAATTAGTATCTTTTAGATGGATTGCAAGATTCAACCAAGTTGTATAACATGCAAGATATAACGGAAAGTAAACAACATTATATTATTATTTAATCACATCAACCTGATCCATCACAAGGATCCAACATCACATGTTACCACTTGGCCTCTTGCCAACCATCCAGATCCATCTCGAGGATCATCACATACCATGGGATCTCAATCCCTCATCATGTACTGTCAATGCCTCTCAAGGCTCACATCATCATCATGGAACTTAACACACTATACATATCATTTTATTAACCAGAGTAATTACCAAGTGATGTTACTCATTACATGTGTCTCATAGCCCTTTTCAAGGCTAATCATCACCTTCATGGTTAGAGTACACAATAATTGTAGATTCAATCATAAGGAATATGCTACCATCATGAAATGCCATTCAAGATACTCTACTTGCCATTCTTACACTATTTGGTGATCAAGTCACATCATTAACAAGCCATATACATGCTTACTCTTATCTCAAGATTATACAAGTAATCAAGGTGTCCAAACATACAGAACAAGTACTATTGTTACCACTACCATTATGTCACCATCCACTATCATCATTATTATCATTATTATCATTATGCAAGCTACTAGTGTAACTATCACCATTCTCATTTAACAATTAAGTACAAGGATTACTATATCATTACTATCATTATTGTCATCATTATTATGATCAGCATTATTACTATCATCTTCTTTATTATTAACAAATAAGCATAAGGATCACATCATGCATCTTATTACCATTACCTTCCTCATTACCATCCCTACTACCATTATCATCATTATGATCAGCATTATTACTATCATTATCATCATGCAACTACCATTATCATCATTGTTACTATCATTAGCATTATTATTGTTTGCAAGGCATCATATTCATTGTTGTTATCACTAACAAGACACCACCATCGTTTATTGGTGCATAACTAATCACTTCCACATCACAAAGGACTGTTACTATAAGATTACAAGACTCTCACCATAACTCATCACCGCCCTCACTAAAACCTATCAAGGCTTGTCGGTCGACACATACCCAACCCTAGGCTGTCGCCCACCTTGGCTATCAGTCATCATGGGTGTCGGCCAGCATGGTTATCGGCCACCATGGCATGCATGGCCTATCGGTCAACATGGCTATCGGCCAACATGCATGGTCTATATCGTTCAAGACAAGGAAACAAGCCACACATGGCCACGTCGTCCGACACCAACAACCATCAAGATTGACAAGGCTATATCGGCCAACACCTCAAGATGTATCGCCCAACAACATCCAACGGCCAACTCAACCATATCGGCCAACTCAACCATATCAGCCAACTCAACCATATCGGCCAACTCCTCACTAGCTTGACCTATCGCCCAACACAAGAGAACTCACCATGTCGCCCGTCATAAGGTACCCATCTCGCCCAACACCAAGACAAGAGTGGGTCTCGCCCAACTCAAGAACAAAAGGTGTTGCTTATCACAAGGACCATGTCGTTCAACAAGGGTCACCATAAACCTCCAACTCAAAGGAGCACAAACCCTAGATCACAAGGTACACTAGAAACCCTAAACCTTAAGGGGATATCGGCCACCAAAGGAAACTCAAGCAAGGTACAATTCTAAGCTACTAATCTATGAACAAGAACAAGAGGTAAAGAAGTTAGGGTTAGAAGTTATGCAACCCGCCTTAAGCTCCAAGCTCCAAGGAAGAAGATGCACTTCAAGCTCCAAGGGATGTCATCCACCAAAGCTAATCCAAGAGAGGGTATCGGCCACCACTTCAACTCCAAGAGAGTGTCTCGGCCGACACAAGCAAGAGAGGGAGGAGTGTCGTGCACTCAAGGTGGAGGAGAGACCAAAAGATCAAAGGAAGCTAAGGCAAGGGAAAGAGCTACCTATATAGAAAGAAGGGGAGGAGAAACCAAGGTAGATCCATGCTAAGTGTCGTCCACCCAAGGGACACTTGTCCTAGGGTTCAAGCCAACACTCTAGCACACCAAGAGACACTTGTCAAAGATATACACCAAGTGTCCACCAAACATGGTCAAGGTTGGACCAAGCAACATGGGTGACACAACTAGCAGCTCTGCTGGGCGACACACCACCTTGTTGGCCGACACAAACCAACCTAGGGTGACACAAGCTGGTCTTGGCCGACACAAGACTCAAGCAAGCACAAACAAGGCACCCCAAGGCCCAAACAAGCTCAACCAAGGCCCAGAGAACTCAAACAACAAGCCCAAGCCTTCCTCTCAACCCTAGAAGAAGCAAAGAGGGGAAAACATCACTCAAGATGGCAAACTTGCACACAAAACCCTAAACTTGGGTTATTTGCAAGCAGCCCCTCGAACTCTCAACAAAGCACAACCAAACCCTAATCACCACTCAAAGGTGATTAGCAAGCATCAAACCACCAAGGTTAAGCAAAACAAACAGGGTAAACCCTAAACGCAGGTCAGGGTCCTTACAATCTAACCCCCTTTAAGGGATTTCTTCCCCGAAATCCGAAGAGAAAAGTGAGGGATACTTCCTCCTCATCTCTTCCTCAAGCTCCCATGTGGCTTCCTCAACGCCACGACGCTGCCAAAGAACCTTCACAAGAACCATGTCCTTCCTCTTCATCTTCTTGATCCTTCTGTCAAGGATCGCCACAGGACCTTCCTCGTAGGTCACATCTGCATCAAGCTCAACCTCAACTGGCTGTATCACTGTACATGAATCCGGATGACTTTTCTTCAGCATACTGACATGAAACACTGGATGCAACATGTGCAACTCTAGAGGCAACTCTATCTCGTAAGCTACTTTGCCAACACGTGCTCTGACTGGGTAAGGTCCCATGTACCTGGGAGCTAACTTACCCTTCCGTCCAAACCTTAGCACACCTTTCCACGGCGAGACTTTAAGGTACACTTTGTCTCCTACCTGGAATTCCAAAGGTCGTCGGTGATTATCTGCATAAGACTTCTGCCTGTCCTGTGCCACTTTCAACTGTTGTTGTATCACCTTGATCTTTTCTGACGTCTGCTGTACTAACTCAGGACCCAAAAGTTGATACTCACCTGATTCATACCAACACAAAGGAGATCTGCACTTCCTTCCATACAAAGCCTCATAAGGAGCCTTGTCAATGCTCCGTTGATAACTGTTGTTGTAGGCAAACTCTATCAAACTCAGATGTACATCCCAGTTGCCTAGAAACTGTAAAACACAAGCTCGAAGAAGATCCTCCAAAATCTGAATAGTCCTTTCAGACTGTCCATCTGTCTGCAGGTGAAAGGTTGTACTGAACCTTAACTGCGTTCCCAATGCCCTGTGCAACTGTTCCCAAAAATGACTCATAAACTGAGGACCTCTGTCAGAAACTATCGTTGCTGGCACACCATGCAAACGTACTATCTCATCCACATATACTCGAGCTAGCTTCTCAGCTGTATACGTCGTCTTCACTGGTAGGAAATGGGCAGACTTAGTCAATCTGTCCACTACCACCCAAATGGAATTATGATTCCTAGTTGTCCGGGGTAGACCAACTACGAAATCCATGCTTATATGATCCCATTTCCACTGCGGTATCAGCAAAGGTTGCAACGTACCCACCGGCTTCTGATGTTCAGCCTTCACTTGCTGACATACCGCACATCTCGCCACGAACTCGGCTACATCTCCTTTCAAACCGGGCCACCAATACAAGTCCTTCAGACTATGATACATCTTGGTGACACCTGGATGCATCGCATACATCGACGTATGTGCTTCCTCAAGCACCAACTTCCTCAGATCATCGGCATCTGGAACCACCATCCTATCACGATAGCAAACTAGTCCATCCTTGGACTCATGAAACCCATCACGCTTGTCGCTGCCGAACTCTGATCTGATCAACTGTACCGCATCATCTGTCTGTTGTGCATTCTTGATATGCTGTCTCAACGTAGGCTTAACTTGCATATGTGCGAAAAGACCAGACAACAAAGAAACTTCTATCTGCACATTCATCTGCCGCAAAGAAACAAACATATCTCGCCTATGGCATACCAGAGAACTCAACTGTGCCTTCTTTAAAAAGAGAAGAAGACTTCCTGCTAAGCGCATCAGCTACCACATTCGCCTTACCAGGATGATACTCGATAGTGCAGTTGTAATAATTAATCAACTCCATCCATCGTCGATGTTGCATGTTCAACTCTTGCTGTGTAAAGATATACTTCAGATTCTTATGATCCGTAAAGATCTGACACACTTCCCATACAGATAGTGTCTCCAAATCTTTAACGCATGAACCACAACCGCTAACTCCAGGTCATGAGTCGGATAGTTCTCCTCATGTTTCTTGAGCTGTCGCGAAGCAAAAGAAACTAAATGATCTTCCTGCATCAACACACAACCTAAACCTTTCTTGGAAGCATCACAGAAAACAACACAGCCTTTCCCAGGCTCTGGCAAGATCAATACTGGAGCACTGGTCAGTTTCTCCTTCAAACTCTGGAAAGCTTGCTGACATCGATCATCCCAAACAAAAGGTACATCCTTCCTGGTCAACTTCTTCATTGGCAACGTGTTCGCACTGAAGTCCTTGATAAACCTCTGGTAGTATCCAGCGAAACCAAGGAAACTACGAACTTCTGTCGGCGTCTTCAGTTCCCAATCCGCAACGGATTCCACCTTCTTCGGATCTACTTTGACACCTTTAGCAGATATCACATGACCCAAGAAAGTCACTTCTTCCAACCAGAACTCGCACTTACTGAACTTGGCATACAACTGATGTTGACGAAGAAGAGTCAACGCTCGACGAAGATGTTGCTCATGCTCTAGCCTGTCCCAACTATAGATCAAGATGTCATCTATAAAGACTACAACAAACTGATCTAAGAACGGATGGAACACCCTGTTCATCAGGTCCATGAAAGCAGCAGGTGCATTGGTTAACCCAAACGGCATAAGCACGAACTCGAAATGACCATACCTCATCCTGAAAGTTGACTTTGCTATGTCATCTACCTTTATCCTCAACTGATCAAATAGATCATCTATCCAGACCATAGATCGATCTTCGAGAACACCGTAGCACCATGCAACTGATCAAACAGATCATCTATCCTCGGCAATAGGTACTTATTCTTGATCGTGACCTTGTTCAACTACCGGTAATCTATACACAACCGCATCAAGCCATCCTTCTTCTTAACGAACAACACGGGAGCACCCCACGACGACGTACTCGGTCGGATAAAACCTTTCTCCAACAACTCTTACAACTGCTTCTTCAGCTCTGCCATCTCGGCTGGAGCCATCCTATACGCTGATTGTGCAACTGGTTGTGTCCCTGGAACCAGATTGATCTCGAAATCAATCTCTCAGGGTGGAGGAACACCAGGAAACTCCTCAGGAAACACGTCTGCAAACTCTCGAACCACGGACACCTCCTAAAGACTAGGACCTTTCACCTTGGTAACCACAACGGTATCCACCACGTGAGCTAAGAATGCCTCACATCCTTGTCGTAACAACTTATCTGCCACTATAGCTGATACCAAACACGTCGAAAGAATCTTCCTATCTCCCTGGAAGATCCACTTCTCTCTAGCGACATCAAACACTGCCTGCTTGGAACCACAGTCCAAGACAACCTTATACTTCTCTAAGGTATCCATCCCAAGGATAACATCGAAACCATGCATATCAAGTGGTATAAGATCCACTTGAATACGATGTCCCGAGAAAGACAAAACACAAGATGGATACTCTTCTCGAAGCAAAGAGGAACCATCAAGAGGGGTTTCTAACAACAAGCTATCCTTCTTACAACTAACAGATAAACGATAGTTTTCAAGCATACTATAGGTGATAAAAGAGTGTGTAGCACCCGGGTCAACCAGAACAGATATAAAGTAAGAAGAAGACATATCAGAATGAAACAACTCCATCTGACCTGTCATCACTCGCGGGTTGACTATCGCCTCCGGCTGATTCATGGCATAGAATCGAGCCGTTGCTTGCTGTCCACGACCTCTGCTTCCTTGAGAAGACGATCCAACCTGAGACACTTGACCGCATCCTCGTCCTCTGCTACCACTGGCCTGTGGTCTCTCTGACTTCTGAAAACTCTGCCTCGGCTGTTGTGTCACTTCAACATCTCTATTCGGGCAATTGAACTTCCAATGCCCGACCTGTCCACAAAGATGACATGACTTGTCCTCAAACCGTGGCCTAGCTGGCCCTGTCACTGCCACAGAAGATGAACTATGCGCCTTAGACGGTGAAGAAACATAACCTTTCCCTTTACTCGGAGACCACTGAGATGGTACACCAGCACTTCTCATTGCTGACGGTGCTGAAAACCTAGGCTTCTTAAAGCCACCAAACCTTCGTCCTTGAAACTGAGCAGGTCTTTTGAGAGACATAGACTCTCTTTTCTCCCGTACCGTCCTCTCGATCCGTCGAACAGATTCCACGAACATAGCAAACCGCTCTCGGTTTTCCAACGCAGACACATGGGTCTTCAACTCAACACTAAAACCCTTCTCGATACGTCTGATCTGTTCCTCATCTGTTGCCGCCATGTGAGGACAGAACCTCAATAGATCCATAAACTTGGCTTCATACTCGGCGATGTTCATCGTTCCTTGCCTCATATTCTCGAACTGACTAACCTTCTCATCCAGGTACGTCTTTGGGAAGTACCCGACGACGAACTCACATCGGAACACTTCCCAACAGATCACCTCACCATGCCACTTCTCTTCCTCGATGGTCCACCAGTGACGAGCACTACCCTTCAGGAGGTAGACAACATGCTTTACCTTGTCCGCTTTGGGAATGTCAAGAATCTGAAAAGCCTTCTCGAGACTTGTCAGCCACAGATCTGCATCCGCTGGATCAGCCGTTCCAGCATAATCCAAAACTCCAACTCGGCGAAGCCGCTTGAAGGTCTTCCCAATACCCGATGCTTCTCCACGGGGAACCTGTACTCGCGGAGGAGGCACTGGTAATCACTCAACCATGAGATTCATCATAGCCATTAACTGCCCCATAAGCTGTTGGTAAGCAGAATGTTCAAGTATGGCTGGGTTAGGTTGGGGGACCTCAGGCACCCAATCTTCATGTGCCTGTCCATCTGCTCCATCAACCGATGCAGCATCACTGTACTCAGCAGAGTGTTCTTCATGGTTTCCAGACATCTTGACTTTTCTTCCGCTGAGGGCAGAAGATATTGTAAGAAAACCTGGACAGTCATAAGAACAACTCAACCTAGTCCTAAATTCCTGTAGACTCAGCGAACCTAAAGCTCTGATACCAACACTTGTGGCAACACATCCCTTTATCACACAGATAATGAGGTGTTATGCGAAAACGTACGGAAATCACCATAACCACGGATTATGAAAACACGGGTTAATTAAAACCGATTGCGGAAAATAGATAAACTGTGAAACTATTGCTTTCCAGTCCTCATTCTGCAAGGAAACATGTCATATATATATATATATATATATGTATATATATATATATATATATATATATATATACACGAGATCGGATACATGTCTATAGCTTACAGAAACAGTTGCTCATCCATCACATGAGTTCACCACCTGTTCACATACATAAAGGCCCACATCCGGCCAACAACAGGATATACAAACGTCATCGATCGTTCATCGTAAAACATCGTCAAAACACGGCCAAGGACCTGAGAGTACAGGGATGACTCTAGACTCTACTACAAAACATCCAAAACAACAACATATCCATCGCTTGCCTTCTACTGCTCCTCAAGCTGCTCGACCGCAACACCACGACCACGACCACGTCTACCTCGACCACCTAAAAAGGGGTTAAACCAGTGGGGTGAGACAATTGAACAATTGTCCCATCGGGAAACATAACTCCCCACCACAACTACAGAACCTCAGCAAGATATACTATAACAACAAATATCTAATAACATGTATAACAAGAGCAGTCTATATAAAACATATTATTCTTACCGACAAGCTTACCCGCTATACAAAAGCATATAACTAGATATATCTCAAGGAATATGCTTAGCAAGAAAATATGTATCCCTATGTAACATGATTATCAGAACAAGATATAATGTCACATAACCTGCTTATTAAGATAAGACATATTGTCACATAACCTGCAAGATATAACAAAGATATTACACAAACAAGGCCTCAACCAATGTTACGTGTTTATCTTAAGCAGTAAATACTAAACGGCTGTGTTACGTATTATTATGCCCTGAGGATTTGAACTGTACCGTTCAAATCCAACCTTCGGTTACGAAACCCAAGCCGGTGCCATACAAGGTCAATGGAAGAGCCGGACTCCACGACCTCCCACCTCGTGGTCAGTACACGAGTACAATACAAGTAGGACCGCAGTCACATGCTGAAGTGGTCTAAGCCACAGGGTCAGCTCCATAGGCTACCCTCACTCTAGCCCGCCTTGGTACAAGTCTCGGCGCTAGTAAAACTGAGCCACGGGCCTGTTCACCGTGCTCTGAGCCATGAATGCATTCATGCTCCTCACATCACATATCCTGAGCCATGGGCCTGTTCACCATGCTCTTCATACGTATCTGAGTCTGTAACCGAAGTTACACTCTTACCTCCTCATTTTCAGGCTAGGAGCAACCTACACATATTCAACAATATGCGCTTCCAGGTTAATCTGTAGGAGAACCTGTTTCACCATCACCAAGTCCTGACGATGATGGATCTATGGCCAGGGCAAACTATAGGATATATTTCACTGTGATTAATTAGTATCTTTTAGATGGATTGCAAGATTCAACCAAGTTGTATAACATGCAAGATATAACGGAAAGTAAACAACATTATATTATTATTTAATCACATCAACCTGATCCATCACAAGGATCCAACATCACATGTTACCACTTGGCCTCTTGCCAACCATCCAGATCCATCTCGAGGATCATCACATACCATGGGATCTCAATCCCTCATCATGTACTGTCAATGCCTCTCAAGGCTCACATCATCATCATGGAACTTAACACATTATACATATCATTTTATTAACCAGAATTACCAAGTGATGTTACTCATCACATGTGTCTCATAGCCCTTTTCAAGGATAATCATCACCTGCATGGTTAGAGTACATAATAATTGTAGATTCAATCATAAGGAATATGCTACCATCATGAAATTCCATTCAAGATACTCTACTTGCCATTCTTACACTATTTGGTGATCAAGTCACATCATTAACAAGCCATATACATGCTTACTCTTATCTCAAGATTTTACAAGTAATCAAGGTGTCCAAACATACAGAACAAGTACTATTGTTACCACTACCATTATGTCACCATCCACTATCATCATTATTATCATTATTATCATTATGCAAGCTACTAGTATAACTATCACCATTCTCATTTAACAATTAAGTACAAGGATTACTATATCATTACTATAATTATTGTCATCATTATTATGATCAACATTATTACTATCATCTTCTTTATTATTAACAAATAAGCATAAGGATCACATCATGCATCTTATTACCATTACCTTCCTCATTACCATCCCTACTACCATTATCATCATTATGATCAACATTATTACTATCATTATCATCATGCAACTACCATTATCATCATTTTTTATCATTAGCATTATTATTGTTTGCAAGGCATCATATTCATTGTTGTTATCACTAACAAGACACCACCATCGTTTATTGGTGCATAACTAATCACTTCCACATCACAAAGGACCGTTACTATAATATTACAAGACTCTCACCATAACTCATCACCGCCCTCACTAAAACCTATCAAGGCCTATCGGCCGACACATACCCGACCCTAGGTTGTCGCCCACCTTGGCTATTGGTCATCATGGGTGTCGGCCAGCATGGTTATCGGCCACCATGGCATGCATGGCCTATCGGTCAACATGGCTATCGGACAACATGCATGGTCTATCGTTCAAGACAAGGAAACAAGCCACACATGGCCATGTCGTCCGACACCAACAACCATCAAGCTTGACAAGGCTATATCGGCCAACACCTCAAGATGTATCGCCCAACAACATCCAACGGCCAACTCAACCATATCGGCCAACTCAACCATATCGTCCAACTCAACCATATCGGCCAACTCCTCACTAGCTTGACCTATCGCCCAACACAAGAGCACTCACCATGTCGCCCATCATAAGGTACCCATCTCGCCCAACACCAAGACAAGAGAGGGTCTCGCCCAACTCAAGAACAAAAGGTGTTGCTTATCACAAGGACCATGTCGTTCAACAAGGGTCACCATCAACCTCCAACTCAAAGGAGCACAAACCCTAGATCACAAGGTACACTAGAAACCCTAAACCTTAAGGGGATATCGGCCACCAAAGGAAACTCAAGCAAGGTACAATTCTAAGCTACTAATCTATGAACAAGAACAAGAATAAGAACAAGAGGTAAAGAAGTTAGGGTTAGAAGTTATGCAACCCACCTTAAGCTCCAAGCTCCAAGGAAGAAGATGCCCTTCAAGCTCCAAGGGATGTCATCCACCAAAGTTGATCCAAGAGAGGGTATCGGCCACCACTTCAACTCCAAGAGAGTGTCTTGTCCGACACAAGCAAGAGAGGGAGGAGTGTCGTGCACTCAAGGTGGAGGAGAGACCAAAATAGCAAAGGAAGCTAAGGCAAGGGAAAGAGCTACCTATATAGAAAGAAGGGGAGGAGAAACCAAGGAAGCTAAGTGTCGTCCACCCAAGGGACACTTGTCCTAGGGTTCAGGCCAACACTCTAGCACACCAAGAGACACTTGTCAAAGATATACACCAAGTGTCCACCAAACATGGTCAAGGTTGGACCAAGCAACATGGGCGACACAACTAGCAGCTCTAGTGGGCGACACACCACCTTGTTGGCCGACACAAACCAACCTAGGGCGACACAAGCTGGTCTTGGCTGACACAAGACTCAAGCAAGCCCAAACAAGGCACCCCAAGGCCCAAACAAGCTCAACCAAGGCCCAGAGAACTCAAACAACAAGCCCAAGCCTTCCTCTCAACCCTAGAGGAAGCAAAGAGGGGAAAACATCACTCAAGATGGCAAACTTGCACACAAAACCCTAAACTTGGGTTATTTGCAAGCAGCCCCTCGAACTCTCAACAAAGCACAACCAAACCCTAATCACCACTCAAAGGTGATTAGCAAGCATCAAACCACCAAGGTTAAGCAAAACAAATAGGGTAAACCCTAAACACAAGTCAGGGTCCTTACACCAATGGAGACATTCACGTTGGTTACTTTGAGGAGTGGAGCTGCTATAGGAGAATCTTATTCACCATCAAATACAATATTATATGAAGTTGTTGACTCCAATGTAGGCAATGATGTTGAAGCTCAAAGGAAGAAATTTTCACATGCTCCACAGGATGATTCTTCAAGCAAGACAAATTTCATCTTTCCACAATACATTTGCACATTTCTTGATTATGAGAAAAGCACTCCCAAATCAGAATATGGTTACTTTGAAGAGGAGAATGCAGAGACCAACAATATTGATGTTCAAAAGACTATTCCTATTGCAAATCACAAGCATCAATCTTCAAGCCAAATAAAAGATATATTGACAAAGAGGCATAGATGCTTAGCAAAACAATTTCTAGCCTCAAATCAAAGCAACAGACCTCCATCTCCATCATTCACCATGACAGGTAATCGGTTGCAATCCTCTTGAGTTTTTTATATGTAGTGAGGACACTAAAAATTTCAAGCATAGGGGCAGAGCAATCAACATGTAGTGTAGTGTACTTTTATTTCCTTTTTATTATATTTTTTTTAGTTGTTGTTTCCAGTTATGCTCTTCTTGTGGAAAATCCAATTTGATTTGAGACCCATCTTTTGTATGTGGATTGAACTCCTATGCTTAACTGATTGTCCTCTTTTGATGAGAAATATCATTTGGATAAATTGTAAAAGGCATGCATCAATCAAATGAAACCTTTTGGCCATCAATATGTGCTTAACTCTGGTTTATGCTTATAGCCTGAAAATTCATCTTACACATCCCTGATTCCTTAAAAAATGTAATGGTTTCAATTTTTGTGAGTAAATCAACTTTACAACATCATTTAGAATACAAGATGCCCTTGCCAAGCTCTTCGTGCATTTTCAGCCACTCTTTCAATGAAAAATTTCCAAAACAAATGAATGAAATCTAGCTAATGTTGCAATTTAGTTGACTCCCCTATGTTTTGGAAAAATTTTAAAATTTATTTTGGCTTATCTCATCTTCATACCCCAGAAAAGATGGCTAAACCACCCACATATCATGCTAGCCTAGTGCAAGTCTAATCTGGCCATGATGATTAGGTGGTATGTCTTAAAAGAGGGTAAAATACCCCAACTGACAATCCATGTGTGCATAAGCCTACATTAGCAGTTGAGTGTCGGAACCCATAATCCATTGTCATATCATTTTTTGGGAAAGGAGAGTACAACTAAAATTGTCAATTTTAACTAAGATTTCATCATTTGTATCCTTAGTAGTTGAGAGTTTGAGTTGCACATCCACTAATTGCTTGGCTTGTTCATCCAAGTTCTACTTAGTGTTGTTTAATTGATTAATTCATTTTATTATGACCGACCATTTTGAACTAAAAATCTCTTTCTTGGGTGTTTAAGTTGAATTGATGGCTATGAGTATAAACATGTTGATCATGGTTGGTTTGGTCATATACACATCTTTCAATTCATTTGATCTATGCATGAACTTGACAATTCCTTCATTTGTGTTTCTATGCTCTTTTTGCTTAAGGACAAGCAATGGTTTAAGCTTAGGAGGATTTGATGTGTGCATCTTATATCATATTTTGGACCACTTTTGGCTACATTTCACAATCATTTTAACCTAATAATCACTCTTAATCATGTTAGATTTTCCATCTTTATTATTGTATTTACTTGCTCTATAGTTTGTAGGTACAACAATTTGGCATCAAAATGGGGATAAAATGCCATTATAAGATCCATAAAGACATTCCCCAATCATCTAGACATTCAGAAAATCAATGTTGCTGAAACTGTAAAGACACCCCATGTCTTAAAAAGACAGGACATGTCTTATTAAAGATACCCCGTGTCTCAGCCCAGAAATTGAATGCAAAACTCCAGATTTGCAGCAACACGCCGTGTTTTATTAAAGACACACTGTGTCTTATTACAGACACGTCGTGTCTTATTAAAGACACGTCATGTAACCTCCCAAGACTCGATCCAAACTTCAGTTATTGCATAAGACACACCGTGTCTTATAAAAGACACATCGCGTGACCTGTAGATTTTACTCAAATGTGAATGTAACTATCTCACACTTATATATATGACCCCAAGCCGTCTTGGCACAGTTATCATAGACTATTTGGGACCTTTTGGAGTGGGACTCAAGAAAGGGAGAGCAAGGAGGAGTTGGAGGTGTTCCAAGGGAGAAAAGTTGGTTTCTCGAGAGGGAAACTTCTTCTTCTTCCTTCTTCTCCAACAATTACAACAAGGATCTTTGCCATTCTCTTCTCTCCACTCATAAGTGAAGCTTTTTGGAGAATTTCCAACAACTAGGATGGATTTGTGAATCCTTGACCGGAGTTCCAAGTTTATCTTCCTTCTTCCACAGACTTCCAAGTTTATTTCCTTCTATTATGATGTCTAGCACTACTTTCTACTATTTGTACCTACTTTCTACAACCATGGACGAGTAGATCTCTTGTTCTTGGGCATGGGGGAGTAACTCCCATGTCATAACATTATTCAACACAAATTTCATATGCATAATGCTAGTTGTTTCACTGTTCTAAGGTTCATCGGTGTTTAATTCCTCTTACATGCTTTGCTGGCCACTTTGTATGTATGATTTATGTTCTTTGTATGATCTGGGAAGATGTGCATAGGAGTAAGGAGATGTACCTTAGCTGCACTACCTTGACCACGGGAGTGGTTGGGATGTGTTGGGGAACAAAGGTTTGTAGTCCTTAACTAAGTATATCCACGGGAATGGTATACAAAGTTAGAACTGTTCTACACTAACGCGAGGTAGGTGTAGGATACATGCCTCCCTTGTGTTATTGCTAGTGTTCTTAATATTTGTTGTTCTTCATGTTATGATGTGGATGTGAAAACCTATCCTCAAGAATCCCTAATACAAATTGATCCTTAATATAAGTGTTTTATGTTTTAGTTCATTTCCTTTTAATTGCTTAATTGACATAACAAAACCCCTCTTGTTAAAAAGATCTAGATTGTTGAAGTTCAATACTCTTGCACCTAGCATACCTTGCTCCTTGGATGACCTCGATAATACTACACACATGTATACTTGCGGGGTAGTGCTCAAGTTTATCAATATTAAAACTTGCGCACACAACCAACAAGTTTTTGGCGTTGTTGTTGGGGAGCATCAATATTTTTGTTAGAGTAAGAAGTGTTGAATTGTAAACGAGACTAGATCACCCCACCACCTATCATATCCACCATCATTCTTTCCATCATGATCACCATCATTAGCTTGTTTTTGTATCTTCCATTTTCTTTCTTGTACTTCACTCACCTTCTTTACTTGCAGGACTATATGAGGCGATCCAAAAGGGGTCTTGAACCTTCCACATTTTTGGACCCCAAACTTGAGCATAAAGTTTGCAGTCTTAAAAAATCAAAGACAAGTGAACCTCAATCAGATTTGGAAGACTCATAGTCATCATCACCACCATCTTCACCACCATTCTCACCATTCCAACAAGAAGAATAAATCACAGACGTTGATCATCCCCTTAAAGACTTCATTGTTCCAACTACTACAAAAATCAATGGGGCTATCGATATTCCACCGATCGAGGCAAATGACTTTTCTATCAGCCCCACAAGTAGACAGATGATATAGAAGAACTAGTTTGGAGGGACACCAATGGAGGATCCAAACCTCCACATTACTGAATTTCTGCAATATCTTAGCACTTTCAAGATAGATGGTGTTCCTACTGATGCAATTTTTCTTCTTCTTTTCCCTTTCTCTTTGAGAGATAAAGCCAAGGAGTGGCTATATTCTTTGCCAAGAAACTCCATCAATAGCGGGGATGAACTCCTTAAAGTTTTCTTAGAAAAATACTTTCCACCAAGCAAGACCGCACAATTGAGGAGTCAGCTCATCAATTTTTCTCAAAGGCATGAAGAGACCTTGCATGACACATGGGAAAGGTTTAAAGACCTTCAATGTCTTAGTCCACACCATGGTTTAAGCAATTTTATTCTATTGAAAACTTTCTATAATGTCTTATTCTACAATACAAGGATATCTATTGATACTGTTACAAATGGTGCTTTAATGAACAAATCATATAGGGACGCTTATGCCATTATTGAAGAGATGGAACTTTATAATTGCCAATGGAGTCCTGACTGGAGCATCCAACCTTCTTCTCAAGCTCTATTTTTGGAAAGCAAGTCGCTGAAGTAATTTGTGAAGCATGTGGATTAGTGGGACACACTCCTTCTTCATGTCTTGCCACACCATCACAATTTGAAGAGATATCAGAGCTCAACAACAATGTCAACTATAATTTCATTCAACTACAACAACATTTGCAGCCCAAGCCTAGTTTGGTGTCCATGCTTGAGACCTTTGTCTCAACACAAATTTAGCAAAATGACAAGCTTCGTCAATAAAGGAAGCTGCTAAAGGATGCTATTTCACAAATTTCTTATGAGGTGGATGGAATTGCCACTCACACTAGGATGTTGGAGAATCAAATTGTTCAACTAGTTCTTGCCAATCACAATGCACATTCTAGTTCATTGCCTAGCCAAGTGGAAATGAACCCAACGGAGACATTCACGTCGGTTACTTTGAGGAGTGGAGCTGCTATAGGAGAATCTTATTCACCATCAAATACAATATTATATGAAGTTGTTGACTCCAATGTAGGCAATGATGTTGAAGCTCAAAGGAAGAAATTTGCACATGCTCCACGGGATGATTCTTCAAGCAAGACAAATTTCATCTTTCCACAATACATTTGCACATTTCTTGATGATGAGAAAACCATTCCCAAATCAGATTATGATTACTTTGAAGAGGAGAATGCAAAGACCAACAATATTGATGTTCAAAAGACTATTTCTATTGCAAATCACAAGCGTCAATCTTCAGGCCAAATAAAAGATAAATTGACAAAGAGGCGTAGATGCTTAACAAAACAATTTCCAGCCTCAAATCAAAGCAACAAACCTCCATCTCCATCATTCACCATGATAGGTAACCGCTTGCAATCCTCTTGAGTTTTTTATATGCAGTGAGGACACTGCAAATTTCAAGCTTAGGGGGAGAGCAACCGGCCGGTAGTGTAGTTTTATTTCATTTTTATTATCTTTTTTTTAGTTGTTGTTTCCAGTTCTACTCTTCTTGTGGAAAATCTAGTTTGATTTGAGACCCATATTTTGTATGTGGATTGAACTCCTACACTTAACTGATTGTCCTCTTTTGATGAGAAATATCATTTGGAGAAATTGTAAAAGGCATGCATCAATCAAATGAAACCTTTTGGCCATCAATAGGTGCTTAACTCTGGTTTATGCTTCTAGCCTGAAAACTCATCTTACACATCCTTGATTCCTTAAAACATATAACGGTTTCAATTTTTGTGAGTAAATCAACTTTACAACATCATTTAGAATACATGATGCTCTTGCCAAGCTCTTAGTGCATTTTCAACCACTCTTTCAATTATTTTTTTTCAAAACAAATGAATGAAATCTAGCTAATGTTGTCATTTAGTTGACTCTCCTATGTTTTGGAAAAAAATTAAAATTTCTTTTGTCTTATCTCATCTTCATACCCCAGAAAAGATGGCTAAGATGTCCACATATCATGCTAGCCTAGTGTTAGTCTGATTTGGCCATGATGGTTAGGTGGTATGTCTTAAAAGAGGGTAATAATACCCCAATCGACATTCCACGTGTGCATAAGCCTACATTAGCAGCCGAGTGTCAGAACCCATAATCCATTGTCATATCATTTTTTGGGAAAGAAGGAGAGTATAGATAAAATTGTCAATTTTAACTAAGATTTCATCATTTGTATCCTTAACAATTGAGAGTTTGAGTTGTACATCCACTAATTGCTTGGCTTGGTCATCCAAGTTCTACTTAGTGTTGTTTAATTGATTAATTCATTTAATTATGACCGGCCCTTTTGAACTAAAAATCTCTTTCTTCGGTGTTTAAGTTGAATTAATGGCTACGAGTATAAACATGTTGATCATGGTTGGTTTGGTCATATACACATCTTTCAATTCATTTGATCTATGCATGAACTTGACAATTCCTTCATTTGTGTTTCTATGCTCTTTTTGCTTGAGGACAAGCAATGGTTTAAGCTTAGGGAGATTTGATGTGTGCATTTTATATCATATTTTAGACCACTTTTGACTACATTTCCCAATCATTTTAACCCAATAATCACTCTTAATCGTGTTAGATTTTCCATCTTTATTGTTGTATTTACTTGCCCTATGGTTTGGTTTGTAGGTACAACAATTTGGCATCAAAACAGGAGAAAATATCATTATAACATCCATAAAGACATTCCCCAATCATTTAGACATTTAGAAAATCAATGTTGCTGAAACTGATAAAGACACCCCGTGTCTTAATTAAGACACCCTGTGTTTTAAAAAGGCATGATGTGTCTTATTAAAGACACCCTATGTCTCAGCCTAGAAATTGAATGCAGAACTCCAAATTTGCAGCAACACGCCATGTTTTATTAAAGACACATCATGTCTTATTAAAGACACATCATATAACCTCCCATAACTTGATCCAAACTTTAGTTATTGCATAAGACACATCATATCTTATAAAAGACACATCGTGTGAGCTGCAGATTTCACTTAAACATGAATGTAACTGTCTCACACTTATATATATGACCCCAAGCCATCTTGCGACAGTTATCACAGACTATTTGGGACCTTTTAGAGTGGGACTCAAGTAAGGGAGAGCGAGGAGGAATTAGAGGTGTTCCAAGGGAGAAAAGTTGGTTTCTCAAGAGGGAAACTTCTTCTTCTTCCTTCTTCTCCAACAATTACAACAAGAATCTTTTTCCGTTCTCTTCTCTCCACTAAGAAGTGAAGCTTTTTGGAGAATTTCCAGCAACAAGGATAGATTTGTGACTCCTTGACCGGAGTTCCAAGTCTATCTTCCTTCTTCTACAGACATCTAAGTTTATTTCCTTCTATTATGATGTCTAGCACTCCTTTCTACTATTTGTATCTACTTTCTACAGCCATGGACGAGTAGATCTCTTTTTCTTGGGCATGGGGGAGTAACTCTCATGTCATAACATTGTTGAATACTAATTTCATATATATAATGCTAGTTGTTTCACTGTTCTAAGGTTCATCGGTGTTTAATTACTCTTACATGCTTTGCTGGCCACTTTGTATGTATGATTTCTGCTCTTTGTATGATCTGGGAAGATGTGCATAGGAGTAAGGAGATGTACCTTAGTTGTACTACCTTGACCACAGGAGTGGCTGGGATGTGTTGGGGAACAAAGGTTTGTAGTCCTTAATTAAGTATATATATGGGAATGGTATACAAAGTTAGGACTGTTCTATACTACTGGGAGGTGGGTGTAGGATACATGCCTCCCTTGTGTTATTGATAGTGTTCTTGATCTTTTTTGTTCTTCATGTTATGATGTGGATGTGAAACCCTATCCTCAAGAATCCCTAATCCAAATTGATCCTTAATACAAGTGTTTTATGTTTTAGTTCATTTCCTTTTAATTTCTTAGTTTACATAACAAAACCCCTCTTATTAAAAAGATCTAGGTTGTTGAAGTTCAATACTCTTGCGCCTAGCAATACCTTGCTCCTTGGATGACCTCGATAATACTACACGCACCCGTATACTTGCGGGGTAGTGTTCAAGTTTATAAATATTAAAACTTGTGCACACAACCAACAATATGTTGTGAAATATGTCACACATCCTGGTAGTGGGCTACTCCCACAGATTGTCATGTATCTCGAAACAATCTAGGTGGTTCATAATGGATTTGACAATCACAATCATGTCATGCACCTCTTAAAGTTTGGTACTGATACATGGGGATGTCCTTGACCCATACACCATGCCACGACCATGAGGACGTGCGTCGAGGAAGGAAATTATAGGAGCAAATTCTCTCACCAAGTTGAGATGATTCATTTGACCCTCCTTAAGCCTCTCGGATTAACAAGGCCAGGGAGAAACATGTCCCTTGGTTCCCTCTCATCTCCTTTTCAGATGAAAAGTAGAGCATAAAGTGGGGTAGAGAAGAACACAGATAGAAGAGGTGGCAGAGGAAGTTAATGGTGACAAAATGGGTCTATAGATCAGAAGATTTGGTTCTGTACACTTCCAGGTCTTGTCGAGGCCATAATGTTGGACGACGAGGAGGACTTTGTCAGAGAAGAAGACCAAGGTCGGAGAATGTGGTGAATGGATTCCAACCACAATTAGAGTTTTCAAAGGTGTTCATTAGGGCATGTAGATGATTTATGGTCCTTTGATTTAGAGAATCATCACATAGGGGTGTCTTCACCTTTTTGTTGTGCCATCACAACAGCCAATGCGGCAATCTCCCCGAGCTTAGGAAGAGCCACCTGTAGCGAGCCTGAGAGGTCGGCAGAGCCGTAGGTGGTCCATTGAATCTTTTGGTAGTGCTTACAATAGAAGAGGAGGTGAGCATCAATACTGGTCTTTTGTTAGGATCTGTCTCCTCGATGGTGGTTGCTTACTTCAAGAGATCAGAGTTGAGCACAAATGAGGAACACATTCTGAGAACGCAGAGGCAAACCACAAAGAAAGAGCAGTTCAATGTGTGAAGGAGAGTATACATGCAGCTCCTTGAATCGGGTCCAAACGAAAAAAAAACCAACCAGCGAACCCTAAGTAGGTAGTAAGAAGGTGCACCCTCCTCAGGGCTATGTGGCGGGTCCTGAGTGGCCAAAAAAGGTAAATTACCTCAGAATTATCTAGATCTTAGTTAATTTATAGAAATTAGCATGAATGTCAGAAAAATACAAATAAGGTATCGAAATGTTCAGAAAAATAAGTAGAACAACATGGGACCATGATATCAGTCTTTTGAAGCTTATTTTTTAGTAATATCATGTAATATGTTATATACTTATTTCATGAGCAATAAATAACAAATGATGACCTAAAATTATGAAAATGCATCAGTATCTCTAGAATATGATATCCATATGATGTCAAATATGGTGATGTTTCAACCCAAAATCATGTAATTTGTTTAATGTGTCTAATTAGGGCCAATAACCCTAATTAATGTGCAATAATTATAAATATGCTTAAAGAACCCTGGAAATTATAGAGTAAGATCATATCAGCAACTTGAAGATAATATGTAAATCTGAGATCAGTTTTATACACAAAATCCATGTTAAATGAATATGCCTTTTAATACATGGTTTGTAACCCTAATATGATTAATGAACGTGACATAGTGTGAATATGTTCACCTAATGATGGAAAATATGATTATCAATTAATGAGGAAATAATACAAAATATGACATCAGTAAGATAATCCCAAGAAGATAAGACAAGTAATGATGTGCACATCCTAATGAAAAAGTTAAACCCTAAAATGGACATAACTAGGGTTGAGATGATGAGAACATGATGGTGATATGTGATCTTGTCTTAATCAGGGTTTGACCAAGAGTGGTAGTTGAATCCAAGAATATGTGATGATTAGGATGTCTTGATCAAGGTACACCATATCTCTTACTTGGCTTATTATACGATATGCTTGTGTTATATTTGTAGTAAAATACTTAGCATATGATATTGGATGAAATGTTTGTTATTTTATGCTATATTTCTTAATTTTCCATAGTTATAGCTATGAACACATGAAACATAACATATCTATTCCATTATATCCAAGCACTTCAACTCTTTGGTAGTAAAGTGGTGGAAAGTAAAGTACTTCAACTCTTTGGTAGTAAAGTACTTGGAAGTGATCCAACTCTTTGGTAGTAGATCACATTATGAAATGATCCAACTCTTTGGTAGTAGATCATAAAGGTCTTAATGCATTCAACTCTCAGGTAGTAAATGCATGGATGATATAATGGAAAATTTGCCTAAAATATGTGTTCTTATTTGTTAATGAACATCTTTGTGCAAGTATATGTTTTTCCTTATATTTGTTCAATACTGCCAAGTTCTATTTTTATCTTATTTCCAAGTCTTAGTAATGGGAGGTATATTAAAAGACACGTAGGCATACTCAGTACAATATTCTTGAATATTGTGCTGACATGTACCACATGTAATCTTTGTTTAGGTATGTGGACATGTGATCTTGAAGAGCTTGATAGTTGAGAGTTGTGTGGCGAGTTGATGTACAGATGGACCTGTTGTCTTAAGATAATGTTGTGGATGTAGTACATGTGTATGTAAGAGTTTACCTTTCATATGTAATATCAAATGTTGTAACAATTCATTATGTAATTATAAGTTGAATGGTGAACATGTGTTGTATGGTTTTATGATTGTTCATGTGCATGTGCTACTATTGTTTCCTTTTGAATTCCTCTAATTTTCTTCTTCTTAGCCTAGTGTGTGGGGTTTAAATTAGGATGCTCACTGAGTTGAGGTTTTAATTTGGAGTCACACATTAGATTAAGTTTTAGCAAATTTGGGGACGTCACAGGAAGAGCTAGAAGCACCCTATCCTCTGGAGTGATTTTGGATGACTCGCCTCCTCATGAATGGGATAGTGGCTTCTTCCTCCTCTTCATCTTCTTCTTCCTCTTCCTAGTCTGGTCTTGTTCAACATTGTCCTTGTCTTCTTCATCTCCCTCCATGGCGTCATCTTCCAACCACCTCATGTGTCGGACCTCTAGTAAGTTGAAGATGGGGTCAGGGATTTCTCTCTCACGACATTGCTCCCTTAGTGTACAACAAGTGTACACCTTCCCATGACACTCGATGATGAGGTTGAATCTCTTGAAGTGCTTCAGATCCAACTTGGAGGATGTATTCAAAGGCGTGGAGGTGGATAGATTAAGGTTAAGATGCATCGCAATGGGAGTAATTAACCCTCTGAAGTGGATCAGGGGCTTCCTATGCACCTATTGCTTTACCACCATCATGTGCTATAGAAAGAAGGCACCAAAGTCAAACATATTTGCCCCTAAGGCCAACAAAGCCTAGAGGGCATAGAGTTCCACATGTTGTACCTTCCCCTATCCCTGGCTACATCTGGAAAATATTATATTGGTGAGTAGCGGTGTAGGATATGACCAAATAGGTGCTCTATGTCAGTGACAAAGTTCCTATGCCAACTGATTGAGTAGCCTTGTGGCAAATCTGTCAAAAGCTTCCATGTTGCGTGTATCTAAACTCACTGTTGGTGCATCACACCTATCCAAGCAGCCACCCATAGATGGCATTGAATTCCTTCGACGTCAAATGTTGAGGGGGCTTAAAGAGGCGGAACTTCACCATCCTTCATGCCATCCTTCTTGGTGCTCGGGGATGTAGAAAAATTCTAAGGAAGTCAAGAACTCATATATGATGTCTTGATAGGTGGGCCAATTACTCAAGAAAGGTTGATCACCCACCATGCCTTGGGTTGTGAGGACCTGGCAGAGGTTGTCGGTAAAGCCTATGGAAGCAAGGAAAGCACAATCTCCTTACCGTGTTGGGATGAGCTCTCTTCTCATCAACTCTTCATAGATATTCTTGTGGTCAATGCTGAGGTGAGCAATGTGTGTCGGCTTGGGTACCAACATGGTGTTTCCCACCATCGAGGAAGAAGTTGATCGTATGTATGCCATCGACCCAGTACAAGAAAGTAGTGGAGAAGAAAGAGCACAGTGAAGACTCTGAATGACTGGGAGCACTTTCACTCTTTGGTTAGTAGAGGATGTGGTGTGGGTGAGATTTGAGCACCACCCACACCCTTTGTTTTATACCTGCCAAATTGCCTTTAGGCGTTACATCAGTAGTACCGATAGGGCAGTTGGTAGTACTGACTTCTTCCCCACAATCTATGTGAATTGTTACTGACTGTTGATACCGACGTCCCTGGGCTGTTGATGTTGATGTGCGTGGATCGTCCCACGTTAGTAGTACTGACGGGTTTTGGTAGTACTGACGGGTGTTAGTAGTACTGACTTCTAAAGGTGAGTGTCGCATCGATACTACTGATCGTTGGATGGGGACACTTTTTTACCATTGATGGTGCACCCATGGATTCCAATTTTCTGGCTGTCAGTACTACCGACTGGGTGTTGGTAGCACCAAGCTAAATTTACGCTCGACTGTGCTGAATGTTGTCAATATAACCAACTTGTGTGTTGGCAGTATCAAGTCTTTAAATTCTCGATACTCTCAAAATGTCTCTCAGTATCCCAAACCTAAAGTATTGCTCAGACATTAGTACTACCGAGTTGTTGTCGGTAGTACCGAGCCCTATTTAGTTAACTCAGCTCATTTTGTAGAAAGTCAATACTTCTAACTTTGTTGTTAGTACTTCTGAGAAAAATCCTAGTTGTTCCTATTGAGTCCATTTGGTTTTATGTTCGAACTCTATGGGCAAGTGAGACACTCTCCCATAAACTAACCTAAAAGGAGTGGCTCCTATAGGTGTTTTATAGGTTGTCCTATATGCCTACAAAGCATCATCAAGCTACATGCTCCAATTTTTCCTATTAGTTGAGATGTCTTTTCTAAGATCTTCTTAATCTCCCTATCAGACACCTCAACATGTCCCTGCGTCTGTGGGTGATATGGAGTACCTACCCTGTGTCTTACTGCATATTTTCTCAACAATGCACCAAACTTCTTATTGGTGAAGTGAGAAACACCATCACTTATTATCACCCTCGGGACTCCAAACCTACAAACTATGTGATCTTTTACAAACCTGCACAGATGCTGAGTGTAATTGGTGTGGGTTGGAATTGCTTCCACCCACTTAGATACATAATCAACCGCACGCAATATATATAAATTGGAGTTAGATGACATGAAAGGGACCATAAAATCAATTCCACATAAATTAAAAACCTCAATTTCTTGAAATACATTTAAGGACATTTCATGTCTTTTTGATATATTACCTACACGTTGACACACATCACAAGAAGCACAAAATTATATGCATCCTTAAAGAGCATTGGCCAATAAAACCCGCTTTCTAAGACCTTAGACATTGTCCTAGAGCTAGTGTGGTGTCTCCCAGTAGGTAGGGAGTGACAATGTACTAAGATACTCTCCATCTCACATTCCGACACACACTTCTTCAAAATCCCATCCCTACACTATTTGATAAAAATGGAAACATCCCACATGTAGAACTTCAAGGAATGGAAGAACTTCTTTTTTCAAGATATCCCCAGATTATGGCATCTCACCACACACCAAGTAGTTCACAATGTTTGCAAACCACAAATCTTTGCTTTTCATGGCAAAGAGCTACTCATCCAGATATTCATCCACAATTTGTATGTCTATATCCTTTTCATCCACTCTTTCAAGCCTAGATAAATGATCTGTCACCACATTCTCCATGCCTGCCTTATCCTCGATTTCAATATCAAACTCCTACAGTAGAAAAATCCACCTAATCAATATAGGTTTAGCATCCTTCTTCTACAACAAATATTTAATTGTTGCGTGATCAGTCCACACAATGACCCTTGCCCCTATCAAATACTGGCAACATTTTTTAAAAGCAAAAACTACCGCCGACAATTCTTTTTCAGTGGTTGTGTAATTTAATTGGGCATCATTTAGGGTCTTAGATGCAAAATAAATGATGACGGGGTTCTTGTCTTAGCATTGGCCTAAAATATCCCCTACCACATAATCTAATGTGTCACACATCATCTCAAAAGGCTGGATCCAATCTAAAGCCTGAACAATAGGTACATAGACCAGTTTCTCCTTTAACACCTCAAACACTTTCAAACACTGCTCATCAAATTTAAAGTCAGCGTCTTTTTCCAACAATTCAAAAAGCAGTTTTGTGACTTTTGAAAAATCTCTTATGAAACATCGATTAAAACTGGTAGGTCCTAAAAAAACTTCCAACTCCCTTCACCCTAGACGGTGGAGGCAACTTAGAAATAACCTTGATTTTAACCATATCGACTTCCATACCTCTATGGGACACCTTGCATCCCAACACTATTCCCTCACTCACCATCATATGACATTTCTCCCAATTCAAAACCAAGTGAGTGTCTCCAGATCTTTGTAAAACTTTGTCAAGATTGTCAAGGCAATCCTCAAATGACTCTCCATACACCAAAAAATCATCTGCAAAAACCTCAAGACAACACTCTACCATATTAGAAAAAATGGCAAGCATACATCTCTAGAAAGTCATCGGTGCATTACACAAACCAAAAGGCATCCTACGATAAGTGAATGTGTCATATGGACCAGTGAAAGTAGATTTATATTGATTTTGTGGCTCGATAGAAATCTGATTGTACCTGGGATACCCATCGAGAAAACAAAACTGAGAGTGGCTGGCGCTCTAAAATCTGATCAATGAAAGAAAGTGGAAAATGAACCTTAAATGTGGTAGCATTCAAATGATGATAGTCAGTACAAACTCGCCACCCGGTCACCAACCAGTAAAAATAAATTCACTAGCAGGGTTTGTGGTGATAGTTATCCCCCCTTTCTTAGGAACCACTTGAGTAGGACTTACCCAATTAGAGTCAGAGATAGCATAAATTATACATGCCGACAAAAGTTTGACTACCTATTTCTTCACCACCTCAGTCATGATGGGATTGAGACACCATTGAGGTTGCACTATGGGCTTAGATCCTTCTTCTATGTAGATTTTGTGCTGGAAAAATCTAGGGGAGATCCCCTTGATATCTACAACTGACCACCCAAACGTTGCCTGATGGTTCTTTAACACCACAATCAACTCCTCCTCCTCTTGGATGCTCAAGGAGGCTGAGATATGATTGGAAGCTTCTCATTTGCTACCAAAAATGTATACTTGAAATGTGGTGGCAACGACTTCAACTCAAGATCTGGAGGACTCTGTAGAGATGGAATCAATGGTGGTGGAGGTGGCCCCATATCCTCATCGTTCCTGGTGTGATAACATGACAATGCCTTGAGAAACAAGACACACTCCTCCAAGGAACGACATTGAGTATATTCATCCACCAAATTCATAATGCATGCCTCCAGAGGTAATTGTGTATATGCTTGAATAAGGGTGGAAGAAGTTGCTTCTTCAATTGTTGTTGGGAAAACTTCATCCTCTTCATCATCAAAGTATTAAACCACATTGTCTAATGAAATCTCCTTGGTATTCTCTAGCATGTCCACTGCCAGTGTACCTTTATGTACCTGTGTCATCACATGAGCCATGTCTAGGAATGTATTCCCTAGAAATAGAGACACCTTTCCTTGGACATGCTACAATGTGTGACATTGTACCTTCTCCTCAGTTGTTTTTATAGACTCAAGCATCTTGATTTCAAAGCAGTCTTCTGTGATACCCAGTATCAGTCTTCCTCTACCCATCTCTAAGATCATATCTATTGTGGCTTGAAATGGCCTCCCTATTATCATGATCATCCTACATTCCCATAACCATAAAATCTATTGGAAACACAAAATTGTCCACCTTGACAAGAACATCTTCACATATAGCATACGACGTAACCATTGAGTTGTCTTCTAGTTGTATGGTCCTATTTCTCTTCATGGACTCCTTCAATCCCAACTTCTTAAAAGTGGTCAATGGCTTGAGAGTAATACTTGCCCCTAAGTATCATAAAGCCTCCCCAAATATGGTCTTCTCGATGTAACATGATATGTTGAAATAGCCTGGATCTTGCCTTTTTGGTGATAGTTTTCCCAAAATGAAAGAACTATCTTTCTGTGTCAACCCCACTACATCTGAATCGACCATCCTCCTCTTTTTATTGATTATGTCCTTCAAAAATTTGCTACAACAAGGAATATGCTCAATTGCATCAATGAGGGGAATGCTGACATGCAACTTTCTTAAAGAATCCAAAAACTTCTGAAATTATTGGTCAACCTTCTTAGCCTTCAAGTTGTTCAGAAAGGGCACTCGCATTACCAACTTTCTTTCATGAGGTGGGACATATGCCTCCTTCCTTGTCTCCTCTAGTTAATCAGTTTCTTCATATGATGCCTTGTCCTGTGTTGCAGTGTCTAGCTCAACTGGATCAACAGTCAAAACTGGTCCTGTGTCATCAAAATATCTTTTGACCCTGGAACTATCCTCTTTTCATTCAACACATTCTTCTCGCTGTGAAGTAACACTGCCTTTACCTGATGATTGCTAATAGGTATGTCAGTATTTCTCAGGAATATTTGTTGAACAGGTTTCTTCAAGGAAGCCACTTCTGATGTTATCTAAGAAATTTGATTCTCTATATTGTGGATCTATGCTCCTTGGTTCTGCAATTCCCTATGGGTCTAGCCAATGATCATCTCATATTGACTGATCAGCTTGCCTAGCATGTCTTCAATGCGATCTATTTTATTGGTCCCCCTGCCCTATTGTTGTGCACCAACATGCTATGGCTTGGCTTACTATGCTTGGGATGGGTCATGTTGAAAGTTGTTGGGATATTTCCAAGAAAACTTGGGATCTTTCCTCCAAGAGTAGTCATTGCCCTTGTAGTTCTGTTGCTGCACAAACATGCATTCTTCTTCCTCTCCTTCAGAGGAATTTATCATCCTTCTAAAGTAATTTCTTGGTAATAAGGTCCAACTTCTCATTCAATGATGCAATGACTTTAGACTCTCCAACACTTTTAATGGTTGTTGTACATTCTCTTTCTTCTCCACATGACTGATTTTTAGCCATGTTTTTCAGAATCTTGTGACACCTAGATGGCTTGTTTTTGAGGAAAAATCTTGTTCATGCACTGTCGTGTGTGGTCTTCTCTCCTTGATGCAACCCATAAGATTTTTGCTTGACCACAAAGATCATTCCCATGGCGAGGAACCTTCCTCAACATGTTTTGAAACCTCTCCTATGCTTTAGAATATGATTCTTCTTCCTACTGCTTGAAGCTGTATATCTTTCTGGTCAACTCATTTGTCTTCGGAGGTGGAAAATAATGCTAAAAAACCATCTATCATCCCCTCTCATGTTTCTATTGACTCGGGTGGGAGGTTATGAAACCAGGACTTTGCATTGTCTTCCAATGAAAAAGGGAACAATTTTAGGTACATGACAGTTGTTGATACCCTATCAATCTTCACCATATCACAACTCTTGACAAAATTGTTTATGTCCATCATTGGATCCTATGTGTTGTGGCCATGGAACGCTTGTGACTTAATCTGTGCCACCAAGCCAGGGTCTATCTTATAGCTACCCATATCGATAGCCTACCTTTTTATCGGGCCCAATTGAGCTGTTGCGGATGATGCCTTGATCTTTTCCTAGATGGTCTGCTCTTTTGCTTGTGTGTCACCCATCTCTACTGGTTCAGGTTGAGTTGCCTACGGTGGTGGAGTTGTAATAAAGTCCTCCACATAATTGATGTACTCATGTGCTATGTGCCGAAGGTCTTCTATGATAAAGCTAGAGCTACCCAGAGTTGACTCTCCGTAATCGGTGCTTCTCATCTGCACCAGGCACTAGTACCTGAAAAATAATGAAATATATGTGAGAACATGGTAGTAGTGATTGAATAAAAATTTGAAATTTAGTTTAGAAACAATATAAGAAAAATAAAAATTGTGGCCTAGAGTGGTCGGTCACAACACTCGTAGTGTTGGACAAACCATTTTCCCAGGTAATGACACCAAAAACTTGATGCGCGTAAACTACACGTCAAAAACACAAATGCACGTATCAATGTAATATAGGCCTAAAGAGGCCCGAATACCAAACACAGGGAAATTGTGTACCCTAAAACTACTAGTAATAATGACCTAATCAACCAGGCCTAAGAAAAGGAGTGATTTGGTTGAATTGATGACTGAATTGCAAGAATTAAAACTAGGATTACTAGTTGTGATCACAATTGGAGAGAATTCCTTAGGAATGTGGTTTCACCACGGTTCACATTGCAATTGACATCATTTCATTAATATTACTCTCCTAACCCTGGACAAAGATACATGTAGCAAGAATTACCCACTCTTACAACATAATTCACTACCTAATCTAATACCAATCCCACTCTCGTAGCAATTGTGTTATTAGTTGGGTGCTTTACTTAAATATCTGAGTTATTCTCTTCACATTCGTAGTCCCTCTCTCAAGGTGCGGTATAAAATGTGTAAATCTATGAGCTTTCCAACCCTTAATCCCTCTCTTAAAGCAACTAATGACCTAAACAACTATTTATGGTGATCAAGCACAAATAATTTGTGACACTGTCATAGAAATATGTCTAGAAATTAAGAGAAACATGAACATTGAATCATAATTGTCAATTAAAATGTAACATCGGGCTACTCCTTGGTTGTAAGGAACAAGGAGATTAGTCCTGCATGATTTCAGTTGATCAACACATAGAGAAAGAATAAAGGAATGATGAAAACATCAAGAACAAGGAAAAAACCCTAGAGAAAGATGATATGGATGCTTCCTTCTAATGAACGTTGTGATTTGCCGTCTTCCTACTGCAAATCGGGCCATCGGAATGACACAAACCACCCAGAATGTTTCTTTCTCCTCTCCTTTCTCTCTTCTCCTCACTCCTCTGTTGTGCAACTGAATATGGCATGATAATTAGGTCTGGCCAAACTCTCCCTAAGTCATAGAAGTGACTTAGGGCATCATTAAGTCCCAACCGTGAAATTATCAATGATCTTTAATCTGGCCTGATCGCGTCGAGTTGGTACTACCAACAGGGTGTCGGTAGTATCAAAACCCTCAATTAGTTGTGATCCTTGGTAGTTTTCAATACTACAGAGGTGACCATCAGTAGTATCGAGATTATCTCTAAAGTTCTCTGTTGGATTTTTGGTGTCAGTCGGTACCATCGAACTGACCATCGGTAGTACCAAGATACAATCATGGGCACTCCTATTAGGATGTCAGTAGTATCGATCCCTCTGCCAGTACTACCAAGTCTCCTTTTGAATCAACCTGTTCCTTTTTCATCAAATGTTGGTACCACCGATAACCTGTCGATAGTACTGAGTTGACCCGTCTCTTGTAAATTTCACCTAAAATATGAGCAATAAAGAAAATGAGTCCAAAATAATGTTAGATCATTCAAAATAGTAAAAATAACAATTATTTGATGCAATTAAGTGTCACAGGATACTAATGATAAATCATGCACAAACAATATCAAAATGAATAATAAGTGCACAAAAATCCATAATAAATAGCCGATGAGAACGACAATTATTTAGTGCATCACTCACCTAGGTCACAACTCGATGGTTTACTAAGTGGTTGTTCAAAGTGTTTTCTTGTGTTATAACCAATGTTTTACCTTCTCAACATTCGAGGGTTTTACCATCTCTCCAGAAATTACTAATAAAGAGGGATTATAGTTAAAGAAGAAGTCGTTATAACTTAGAATGCCTAACAACACGAGAAATGCAAGGGTGACTGGGAGGGAGACGACATGGGTGACACAGCGCCGCCAGCCGCCACCTTGGGAGTCTAATATGAAATGGAAGGTTAAGGGGACCAGTGCGACTCAAGATGCTTCAAATCTGAATGAGGATGCCTTCTCTTCCCAAGATTTGAAGGAATGGAGCTCTACATGTAGGATGGTAGAGAGGGAGGACCTACTGCTATGCAAAAAAGATATCCAGATTTTAGATGGGAAACTGGTATACCCAAAGGAGGAAGCCAAGGAGAATGCCAACAAGTGGAGTAGGCATGTGGTAGGCTATATCATAGATTTTATACCTCACATTCCCACACTCATAAACCATGTCCATCGTTTATGGGATCTGAAAGGTTCGATTGAAGTCTACCTCAGAGAAGAAGGGTTTTTCATGGTGAAGTTTACTGATACTGAAGATCTAAAAGTGGCCCTAAATGGAGATTGGTTTGTCCTCAATAAGCCTATGATTTTGAGAAAATGGAAAATGGGAGACAAAATATCTAAAGTCAGATTCAAAGATATTATGGTGTGGGTAAGAATTCTTGAACTTCCTCTTGAACTGTGGGATATCATAATGCTGGAAAGGATTGGCTCATTCATTGGAGTTCCATAGAAAATGGATGAGTGTACTAAAAACTACGGAAGGATCGATTTTGTGAGGATTCAAGTTCTAATATCTAGTGACTCTGTCTTCCCAGAATCCATTACTCTGATGAGCAGTGAAGGGGATGACCATGAAATTTTTCTAGAGTATGAATGGATCCCGTACAAGTGTAGGTTCTGTGGCCTGTTCGAGCATAATGAGTGCATCAGTCTGAATGATGATCATAAGGGGTTGAAGGACAGAAAACATGTTAGCCTTAATGTGGAAACTAGAGAAGTCCCTACTTTGTAGGGTAAGAATCAAATGAACTCTGGCTCATCTGTTATTCTCCACACAGGAAATGATTGCAATGAAGAGAGGTCAAAGGAGAAAATGACATGGAAGATTAAGGATCAGAGGGGTCTTCCAGAAGCTAGAATTGAAGAGCAAGTGTTTGTTGATATGACTGAGTTAGGAAACAATACCCCTGAAGTTCAATTTAGAATTAATGAACTAACAAAAAATCATAATTTGAAGATTATCCATAAAGCTAAAAGTATGTAGGGAGAAGCTTCCAAGTCCATCCCTTCCACCCCCACACCCATCTTTTCCATTACATCTCCAGGAAGTTTCACCAGCTCTTCGGAAATGACTGATAAAGATGGATTACAATTAAAGAAGAAGTCATTATCTCCACCCAAATGTCAGAGCAAGGTGAATGTGGGAATCTTTCATAGAGTTGCTAATTCAGTTTTTTCTCCAATGACAAACAAGTTTGGGGGACTTGAGATTATACATGAAAACACTGAGGCTGTCAGCTCAACAACCCCAGGTGATAAATGAATTTCTCATTGAGTATTATCTCTTGGAATGTCAGAGGCATAAGTAATAAAATTTTGGCAGTCCAAGATGAACTTAGGAAGGCCAAGGGTGACATTAATGAATCCAAGTTGAGGTCTAATAAAATGCCTAAATGCATGAATAAATATTTTGGGGAGTACAATTGGATTTCTAATTTTGAGTCTCATGTGTTGGGCAAAGTTATCATTTTATGGAAACCTGACAGCTGCACTATATCCAAAATTGATGAGAATGATCAAATCGTCCATGCTAAGGTCCAGAAGGATGAGTCTAATTTTTATCTCTCTACTGTCTATGGGCACAATGATGATAGTGATAGAGAAAGCCTGTGGGAACATGTTGAAGAATTCCATGACAAAGTTTATGGGCCCTGGTTGATTATGGGGGATTTCAATGGTATGAGAAAAGAAGAGGAAAAGATAGGTAGACAACTTCCCACCAAAAAACATATGGAGGATTTTAATAGTTGTATGCTAAATTTTGGTTTATTTGAACTGAACTTGAGTGGCCCTTTCTTTACGTGGGATAACAAACAAGATGGAAATGGTTTTAGCTCTTCAAAAATGGATAGATCCTTTTCAATGCTGATTTTTAGAAGACTTTTGAGTCGTTTCATGGCATTTGTTTATCCAACACTGTCAGTGATCATAGACGTATTTGTCTCAACATTAGAAACCCAAGAAAATATAAATCTCCTTTCAGATTCATAAATAGTTGGACTAAGCATGTCAATTATTAAGGTATTTTTAAGAAGGCTTGGGATCTAGAGGTTGAAGGTTTTGCCATGTTCAAACTTTACAAGAAACTAGAGAATCTGAAAGGCAAGCTAAAAATCTGGAATAAAAAGGTGTATGGCAATGTCTCTGAGAATGCTAATAGAAGAAATCTTCTTGCTCCAGAGGCTCAGAAAGATGTTGACCTTGTTCCTCTTAATGATGTTAAAAGAGATAAAGCTAAGGACTTAAGAAATGCTGCTAAAGAAGCCTATATTGCAGAGGAAGCCTTGTTCAGACATAAGGCAAGAATTCATTGGCTGAAGGAAGGCAATCTTAATTCCAAATTATTTTACTCTTACTTGAGGTCCAGAAGGAACATAAATGATATTAACAATCTAATGATTGATGGTGAAAAAGTCTATGATCTGGAAATCATACTAAAAAATATAGAAGACTTCTACAATAAACTGTTCTATAAAGACTCCCCTGGTGATGTTTGGGAAGGAGAATGGACTGGAGCACGTGTTTTAAAGTGTCAAGAGGATATGCTCACTAAAAGTGTTACCAAGAAGGAGGTGGAAGAGGTTGTTAAGAATCTGAATGTAGATAAGGCACCTGGTCCAGACGGGTTCAATGGGTATTTCTTCAAAAAATCTTGAAAGGTTATTGGTGATGATGTCTTTAATGTTGTGAAAGAATTCTTTGACAATGGTAGCATGATTAGAGAGGATAATAGAACTTTTCTAACTCTCATCCCTAAAGGTGCTGACTCCTATTATATCTCTAACTGGAGACTGATAGCACTATGTAGCATTTTCTATAAAATTATTTCAAAGATCATGTCGAATAGGCTCCAGGTTATCCTTCCTTCTATTATTGATCCGAATCAATGTGCTTTTGTGAAAGGGAGAAATGTCAAGGATGTCATACTCCTTTCTAATGAAATTTTATATGATCTCAAGAAGGAGTCTTGTACTTGTGAAAAACAATGATATTTGGAGAGCTTAGGGTTGCACAATGTGTGCACCCTCATATATATAATACTGAAAGAATTACAGAGAGGTCCATATATAAAAGAGAAATAACAAAACAAATAGCAGGCTATGTAAAATAGGAAATATATAATGTAACACTCCCCCTCATGTTGGAGCATAGATGTCAATCATGCCCAACTTGTCCATCAGTGTGCAGAACTGTTTCTTCGCCAACAGCTTGGTGAAGATATCAACAACTTGATCTTCTGATCTCGTGAATGGAGTGCATATCTTGCCAGTAAGAATAGATTCTCTGATGAAGTGGCAGTCAACTTCAATGTGTTTGGTGCACTCATGATAAACATGATTATTTGTAATGAAGATGGCAGCTCTGTTATCACAGTGCATAGGAATGACCGAAGAAGACTCAATCCCAAACTCTTTCAGGAGAGAATTTACCCACAGTAACTCACAGGCAGTATGGGCCATGGCCCTGTACTCAGCTTCAACACTAGATCTAGAAATGAAATTTTGTTTCTTTCTCCTCCAAGTAACAAGATTGCCTCCTACAAAAGTACAGTAACCGAAGGTATATTTTCTATCAACTTTTCTGCCTGCATAATCAGAATCAGAATACCCTTCAAGAACACAATGCCCATTCTTTTTATAATGAAGTCCCTTGCCAGGCGACTTTTTAAAGTATCTCAGGACTTGACATACAGCATCCCAATGACACTGTTTGGGTTTGTCAAGGTACCTGCTACGAAGACCCACTGCAGTAGCAATATCAGGATGAGTAACAGTTAAATAAATCAATTTACCAATCAACCTCCTGAATTTTTTATGATCAACAAACACAGAAGAGGAATCATCATCCCAATTCACATTGGGATCAAGAGGAGTGTCCGCAGGTCTTGCTCTAAGCATACTAGTCTCCTACAGAATATAGAGAACATACTTTCTCTGAGAAAGCACCAGGGCATTAGAGGTTCTAGAGACCTCTATGCCAAGAAAATACCGAAGTCTGCCCAAATCTTTTGTAGCAAAGTGCTTGCCCAAATGATCTTTGGTAGCTTGAATACCAAGAGAGTCACTGCCAGAAATAATAATGTCATCAACATATACAATCAGAATAGTAATACCTGTTGAAGTCTTTTTTGTGAACACAGAGTGGTCAACCTGTGACCTCAGAAAACTAAAATCAATCATGATCCTGCTCAACTTATCAAACCAGGAACGAGGACTTTGCTTGAGCCCATAGATAGACTTCTTAAGCCTGCATACTTTGTGAAACTCCCCCTGAGCAACAAACCTATGAGGTTGCTCCATATACACTTCTTCTTGCAAATCACCATACATAAAAGCATTTTTCACATCAAGCTGTAGAAGAGGCCAGTTTAGATTCATAGAAACATATAGGAGAATCCTGACAGAGTTAAGGCAAGCAATAGGAGAAAAAGTCTCAAAGTAATCAATGCCATATGTCTGAGTATAGCCCTTTGCAACTAACTGTACTTTAAACCTCTCAATCGTACCATCAGGTTGATATTTTACGGCATATACCCACCTGCTGCCCATAGGATTACGCTGAGGAGGTGGATCCACCAGCTCCCAAGTGTCTCTATCAGTAAGAGCAATCATTTCTTTTTTCATAGCAGATGTCCAAGCAATACTTTTCAATGCATCCTGAACATTCTTAGGTACAACCACAATAGATAAAGCATATACAAAATTGCTAGAATGAGTATTCAGATGAGCAGTAGATACAAACTGAGAAATTCTATGAGAAGTGTAGGAACGAGTACCCTTTTTGAGTGCAATAGGTATGTTAAGGTCAGAGTGTACCTTAGGTGCAGCAAAACCTTCTGGAGGAGAAGATTGGTTGCCTTGGGGGGTAATTGCGTAGAAGGTGCTCTATTCCTACGTTGATAAACAATAAGAGGAGGATCTTGAGTTTCAGTAGTCACAATGTTTGTACTGTCAAGCACACAGTCAGAAATAACAGGCAAAGGAGAGGGAAGAATGTCTATATGCAAACTATCTCCTGCTGAAGAATAATATGGCGTATCTTCAAAAAAGACAACATCACTACAAGTAAACCATTTACTTGTACTGGGATTATAACACTTGTAGCGCTTCTGAGTTCTAGAATAGCCCAGAAAAATGCATTTAGCAACTTGAGGAGACAATTTATCAGAAGCAGGTCCAAGTAATCTGACAAAGCAGGTACACCCAAAAATTCTAGGAGGCACAACAAACAAAGAAGTCTCAGGTTGCAGAACATGTATAGGAATCTTATTTCCAATAGAAGACGATAACATCCTATTAATAAGAAAACACACAGTCAAAATAGCCTCAGGCCAATAGGAGCGGGGCACATGAGAATGCATCATGATAGTCCTGGTAACTTCTAATAAGTGTCTATTTTTTCGCTCAACGAACCATTTTGTTGTGGGGTATAAGCACATGAAGTCTGGTGGAGCGTACCAACAGATTTACAGAAAATCGCCACTTCTTGCTTAACAAACTCTAAAGTATTATCAGTGCGGAAAACTTTAACAGGCAAACCAAACTGTGTTTTTATTTTAGCAAAAAAGTATTTGATAGTAGACAACACTTTGGACCTACTTTTTAATAGAAACAACCAAGTAGTCCTAGAAAAGTCATCAATAAATAGAATGAAATATTTGTAACCAGACAAACTCGGTACATGGCATGGACCCCATACATCAGAGTGAACTAAATCAAAAATGTTTTTACTACTCACAGTACTACGTCTAGGATACACAATATGAGTATGTTTTCCCAGCTGACAAGATTCACACTGAAAATAACAACTGCCAATATCAGAAACTAAATGACGCAACTTCTCTGACGATGGATGTCCCAGCCTGTAGTGCCACTGCAGTGCAGAAATAGAAGTCGATAAAGCAGATACCATAACAACTTTCTTTGATCGCAGTAACTGGTCCAAGTAGTAGAGTCCATCAACACCTTCATACCCCCCCACCAATCTTTGTCCTCGTGCGAAGGTCCTGAAAAACACATGAACCAGGAACAAAAGTCAGACTACAGTTCAAACTTCGTAAAATTTTGCTGACTGATAATAAGTTCAGAGGAAATCTAGGCACATATAAGGCAGACTTGAGCCAAAACTGAGAAACAATATCACCGAATCCAAAGACCGAAGACTTTGAGCCATCAGCTAGCATAACAGAAGAGTTACAGACAAGTTTAGATAGAGTTTTAAACAGAGATCTATTGCCAGATATATGTGCAGAGGCACCAGAATCTATCACCCATTTGGTATTACCAGAAGTAGAATGTGAGGAGGAACTCAGGAATGCAGTATCATAACCAGAGTATGCAGCATGTGCTCTACTAGTAGAAGCAGCAGTCGAAGAGCCAACACGCTCAAGAAGGAGGCGTTCCACCTCAGCACGAATGTAGTCTGCGGTCGCTCCCGCAGTCGCTGGCTCAGGCGTCAGAGTAACAGCCTCAGAAGCAGTAGACGATGAATCTACAGTAGCATTGGCCCAAGCTGGTTTACCGTACTTTTCCCAGTACTTTTCTTCAATATGGTTAGACCAGCCACAGAAGGTACACACACGCTGTCCTTGCTGAGGATGCACATCAACAGGAGGTGAGGCAGCATGAGGGGCTCCTCATCCAGAACCAGGTCCACGTCCTGCACCAAGACGAGGATGGCCATCAGTGGAACGACTACAGCCATGACCATGACCATGTCTGGCCCAAGCAGCCAAGGCAGTAGAATCTCCAGTCTCAGGAGATGGTGTCGATGAAGAAAGGCGCTGGAGATGCTGGTAGGCACTCTATAAAGTAGGGAACAGATCACTCGCCAAGATCTGATCCACAATGCCAGCATAGGATTCTGGCAAGCCACTCAGAAACTGTATCAGTTGTAGTTCCGCTCGCTGTTTCTGCATAGTCGCCAGATCAGTAGACAATGGGTGGTAAGTCTCCAACTCACCCCACATGCCGGTGAAGGTGGAGAATTAGTCAGAGATGTCAGATCCCGTGAATTGGAGTCGCCCCAGTTGCTTGGTTATGTCAAAAACCTTCTTGGGATTCTGACTGTGAGAGTAGGTACTGGTGAGCTGATCCCACATATGCTTCGCCGTAGGTAGCCTAAGTAAAGTAACATTGATCTTCTCAACGACACTATTGAGAATCCATGTCATTATAGTCAAGTCTTCACGGACCCAATCATCAAAAGTTTTGACGTCTTTTTCATCTGCGTTCACTGCAGGCTGAGGCGGACCCGTGCGAATCAGATGAGAGTACTTCCCTTATGATTTGGCATATATCACAAAGGAGCACACCCAAAGCTGGTAATTGCGCCCGTCAAGTTTAACAGTGGTAACTTGACGGCGCAAATCTCTCCAGAAGTCATCTCCAGAAGACGCCATGAGAACAGGCAGGAAGGCAGACACAAGCAGGCAGGCACAGGCAAGAGTAGTCAACAGTCAGAGGAAGAAGTCCAACACATAGACTAGTAGTACAAGGTAGAAGATCCACGCATGGATCTTAAAAAAAACCCACGTAGGGGCAGCAGATGAAGAGAAAAAACCTACGCCAACATGGAGGATCAATCACTCCACCATGAGGTGCAGGCAGACAGAGAGGATGAAGCCCGTTACGTCGTCAACGTGCCAGAATTGGAAAGTTGCCGAGGCTGTCTGGAGATTTCAGAAAGAGAAACGGAGCTAGACGGAGGGTCCTGTGGTGGATTAGGCCATAAGGATGGAGTTTATTAGGGGATTAGAGGTGGATGGAGGGTTGCAGAGGGGTGGACGACGATCGATAATGGCGGCGGTACTGTAGCAGTACTGTAGCGGTGAAAAAAGGAGATTTCAGAGTGTGGTGGCGGCTAAGGTTGGTGGAGATAGGGATTAGGTTTTAGGTGGATCATCCCACTCTGATACCATGTGAAAAACAATGAGATTTGGAGAGCTTAGGGTGGTACAATGTGTGCACCCTCATATATATAATACTGAAAGAATTATAGAGAGGTCCATATATAAAAGAGAAATAACAAAACAAATAGCATGCTATGTAAAATAGGAAATATATAATGTAACAATACTAATATCGCTATCCAAGTTGAACTCTCGAAAGCCTATGATTCTGTGTCTTGGAAGTTTCTCTTTTCGATTCTTTACAAAATGGGATTTCCTCTAAAATGGATTAGATGGATTGATAACATCTTTTCTATTACGTCATATCAGGTTCTAGTGAATGGGGAATCCTCTTCTTCTATCTTCCCTCATAATGGGGTTAGACAAGGGGACCCCATTGCCCCTTACTTGTTTGTCATTACCATGCAGGGTTTCACTGAGATGATGAAGAAGAAGATTGCTGACAAAAGTATTGTTCCTATTTATGCTTCTAAGTCCCTCAGTTGCTCTCATCTTATCTTCACTAATGATCTTATGATTTTCTCTAATGCTGATGATCAGAATGTGGACAAAATTAAAGCCCTCCTCGATGTTTTTGGGTGTAAGTCTGGGCTTGAGATTAACTTTGCAAAAGTTCTATTTTCTGCGGGAAAAAAGTTAATGCTAGCCATGTTTCTAATATTCTGAACATTAGGGAAGGGAAGCTAGAGGGATCCAAGTATTTGGCTATCCCTCATTTTCAAGGTAAATTAAGAAAGAAACATTGCTCGATCCTCATTTAGAGGTTTAAAAAGAGATTGGAAAGCTGGAGAGGCAAATGCCTCTCTCTTGCTGGTAGGCTCGAGTTGGTCAAATCCACCCTTTCAACCATGCACCTATATTGGGTCCTTGTTTTTTCGTTACCTAGCTCTACTCTAGAGGAGATCAACAAGATTTGTAGGGATTTCCTTTGGGGACAGTCAGATGCCAAAAGGAACATTCACCTGGTTAAATGGGATCAAGTTACTTTGCCTAAGAAAGAGGGTGACCTCAATCTTAGGAAAAGTAAAAAAGTTACAAAAGCTTGTCTTATGATGAATACTTGGAACATTGTGAGTAAGAAAGATTCATTGTGGGTCAAATGGATTGGTGAAAATTATCTAAAGAAAGGTTCTATCTGGATTATTTCACATTCCACTAAATTCTCTTGGATGTTTAATAATTTACTGAAGACTAGAGCTGAACTTCTGATTTTGATTGAGTTCAAGATTGGTAATGGTAATGATCTTAAGTTTTGGCATGATCCCTGGGTTAATCAGAAATTCATCATGTGCTTTGTTGACAGAGATATTATCATAAGGGCTGGCATCACCCATGATTCTCATCTGAACAATATTATTACTAAAGGAAAATGGAATATTCCTCATTCAAGATGTGCTCACATCTTATAGGATATTATTAGCAATGTGGGCATACACCATGAGGTTGAAGATCACATCATGTTTAAAGGGAACAAGCAAGTCTCTTTCAGATTAGTCTGGGATCATATTAGATCTAAAAGTTCTGAAGATATCTGTTTCAGCTGGATTTGGGACTATAAAAGTCACATGAATAGTCTTGTACATATGTGGAAAGACAAACTAAACAAAATGCAAACTTCTGATTACCTTAGAAGAACTGGCATTCCTATTGTGTCCATTTGTTTTTTATGCAGAGAAGCTTATGAAGATACTGATCACATCTATTTGAGATGTGCTTTTTCTCATGAGGTCTGGAATATGGTTGATCAGGAAGGTCTTATTACTTCAATTCCTCTCAACTGGCAAGACATATGCAATCACAAAGGAAGGAGTATTAAAATTATTATACCTCTTATTATGTACCACTGTTGGAATGAGAGGAACCGAAGAGTTCATCACAACATCTCTAACACTATGGGGGAGCTATGGAAAACTATCAGTTATGAGTATGATATCCTTTTATGAAACTTAGAGTCCTCTAATCTTGTTCTCTGATTTATGAGACACCTTTAGCATGTATGGTAGGTCAGGAAACTCAACGGGTAAGCTTATCCTTCTGGAGTGGTAGAGCTTCCTCAGTCAAGACTATCTTGATCTTTCTGGTTTTTGGCTCTCTTATTTATGGTTTTGGATGCCCATGAGTATGGAAGGTCTGGAGCTGGGTGGGTAAGCTTATCCTTGGGAGTGGTAGAGCTTCCTCAGCTATAACTTCATGGTTTATCTCTATCAAGACAATCTTGGAATGGATGTTGTTTGCAGGTTTCGTTTCTCTGACATAACTGGCTTGGTACAATGTTCCTTTGTAAGTTTTTTCTTGAATGGGTGAGCTTTTCCGTGAGGAGAGGCATAACTCTATTCAAGAATTTTTTCAGGTTGTGTTTGTGCTTGGTATGTTCCTTGAGATATATGCATCATGTATGGAAGGTATGGAGCCGAGTGGGTAAGCTTATCCTTTTGGAGTGGTAGAGCTTCTTTAGCTAAAACCTTCATGGTTTATCTCTTCAAGATGACCTTGGATTGGATGTTGTTTGCTGATTCTGTTAGATGGTCTCTGTTTCTGCCATCATGTTTTTTTCTTCCATGACAATGGTCTTCAGGCTCTCTCTTTTTATACCATGGTTTTGGATTGCTAGTATGATAGTGTTTTAGTTCCGTGAGTTAGTGATGCTTGCAGATGGCCGTTCTCAGGGAAGCTTATGAAGATACATATCACATCTATTTGAGGTGTGTTTTTTCTCATGAGGTCTGGAATATGGCTGGTCAGGAAGGTCTTATTTCTTCAGTTCCTCTCAACTGGCAAGACATATCCAATCACAAAGGAAGGAGTGCTAAAATTATTATACCTCTTATTATGTACCACTGTTGGACTGAGAGGAATCGAAGAGTTCATCACAACATCTCTAATACTATGGGGGAGCTATGGAAGACTATCCGTTCTGAGTATGATATCCTTTTATGAAACTTAGAGTCCTCTGGTCTTGTTCTCTGATTTATGAGACACCTTTAGCATGAATGGTAGGTCTGGAACTGAGCGGGTAAGCTTATCCTTCTAGAGTGGAAGAGCTTCCTCAATCAAGACTATCTTAATCTTTCTGGTTTTTGGCTCTCTTATTTATGGTTTTGGATGCCCATGAGTATGGAAGGGCTGGAGTTGGGTGGGTAAGCTTATCCTTTGGAGTGCAAAGCTTCCTCATCCATAACTTCATGGTTTATCTCCTTCAAGACAATCTTGGAATGGATTTTGTTTGCAGGTTTCATTTCTCTGACATAACTGGCTTGGTACAATGTTCCTTTGGAAGTTTTTTCTTGAATGGGTGAGCTTTTCTGTGAGGAGAGGCAGAACTCTATTCAAGAATTTTTTCAGGTTATGTTTGTGCTTAGTCTGTTCCTTGAGATATCTACATCATGTATGGAAGGTATGGATCTGAGTGGGTAAGCTTATCCTTTTGGAGTGGCAGAGCTTCTTCAGCTAAAACCTTCATGGTTTATCTCTTCAAGATGACCTTGGATTGGATGCTATTTGCTGGCTCTGTTAGATGGTCTTTGTCTCTGCCGACATGTTGTTTTCTGCCATGGCAATGGTCTTCAGACTCTCTCTTTTTATACTATGGTTTTGGACTGCTAGTATGGTAGTGTTTTAGTTCTCTAAGTTAGCGATGCTTGCATATGGCCGTTCTCATGTGTCATAGCTCTGTTCCTTGCCTCTTTGGAGACCTGTGATGTCTTATAGTTTATCTTTTCTGGTCCCCAGTTCTTGTTCTTGACTATCTTCCAATCTTTGTTATTTTCTCTTGTATAGTTACTTCTTGGGCTTCTTTCATTTGAAAGAAGCATGTTTTATATAGACATTACTCAAAAAATACAAAAAAAATCCCATGTGTTGTTGCTGACAAAAAAAACATTTGAGGGTTTTGAGGTGATGCTTATGGTATGTTGGTTTGGTTTTAATGATGTAGAGCCAATGGTGATTTGCCCTTAATTATGTAGTGTTACCTTTGCCCTCGTATGAATGTAAACTTATGATTACCATAATGAGTTATGTGTAATGTGGATCTAGCCTATCCTTGATACACCAAACCCTAATACAACTAAGTGATGGTAGTAAATCATACATAATCTAGCTTGGGAAATCTAACCCTAATATAATCCAATAATGGTGATTTCTCATGCTTATCTCCCTTGTGTAACTTACGTGGTGATGAAATATCCTTTCAATATGGTTGTAATCCTAAAGTGCTAGTAGAGGAACATATTAATGCAAGGTTATGCTAAACATTTGTATCACAAGTATGATGATGGTTTGTTGGGCCTTTGGTAAGGAATGGAAAGATAAAGATTTTCTTGTAGGTGATTATGATGTGATGGTCTTAATGACCCTTGGACATGGTCTGACCTATTGGAGGTGTGATCCTCTTACTTATGTGACAGGGAATGATATCATGTGGTGATATGACAAGATTATACCTCACACTTTTTATATATTTTGGAGTTGTTATACCTTAATGCTTGCTAGAAATGAGTTAGGGTTTGTATGCCCACTTATTTGATACAGCCTTAATTCACCCAATTAGTAATAACTAATCAAGTGAAACCTTAATCATGTAGTGCCATGTGCCATAGATCCATTACGGTGTCAGAACTTACTGGATTGTGAAGGTGCAAGTGATTGTGTGTCCTTGTCATCTTGACCCCAGGTGTTTTGAGGATGGCCACGATCATGCCTTGGTGTTTGAGAACGGTTGCGTTCGGGTCTTGGTGATTATATATATTGATGAGATTGGAGGACAACTACAGTTATACCTCAATTATTGGATTTGTATACCCTGGTTGCTAGCATCATGACCTGTACTAAGGTGGGATAGGTGTTTTCATCTTCATTATATATCGGTGATGGAAGTTTGACTGATATGTCACTCCAATGCAGACTCGAACTGACTGAGTAGTTTGGCTCTTCCTAGATCTTGTATGGAACTGATTGTGACTGGTCAGTTGGAATTTATGTGGTATGACTCAAATTCTCCAAGGCTTAATAAAATATGTAATACAATCATGCATCATATTTGCTCAGGGTTAAACACACTTCACATTGGATGTTTACCCTTGCTTGTTCCTTGTGCTGCTAGTTGTTCATGATGTAATAATGTTTCTTAAACTAATCAGTTATTATGTGTTGTGGTAATAGAAGTTAACCATTATACATGTTCTTCATATCCTTCTAATTACATGTGATGTTCTACTTATATGGTGTTATTACTCAACCTGCTTAACCTGTGTAATTAGTTTAAACAATTCATTTAGCTAAATCTACTCATGCAGTTTAATAGTAATATATATGTAGTAACAATAACCATTAGCAGAGAGTTATATCTCATGCTGGGACATGGGTCTCACTCTCGTGGGTTTCCACATTTTTTAGGCAATCATCAGTGATGTGGTAGATATTGTGGTGTTGAGGAAGAGCACCTTGGAGATCAATGAACTCAGAAGGTCATTTAGTTTCTAGTGTTGTAGTAGAGTCCTATGTGTCGTCCATTTAATCTTAGGTCTAGGAGGGATGTGTTTTATAGATGATGTATATCGACACATATTTTTGGCACTATGCCCTGGTTGTATATGTATGGCATGTACATGTAAATAGGCTCTTTTGTATACAGGTTGTGGCTGATGCCACTAAGCATATGTAAATACCTAATATGGTAGGTGATTTGAGATAAGTGGTTGGACCTTATTGTAATATGTTTTCGCTTATGATGGTTATATGACATCAATTTTAATTTACCCACTTTCATGGTAATGTGATTGTTTAGTTGTTGATCACACACTTTGTTTTTGAGTTATCTTGTCTGTGTGGCATCGAGGCATCATAATTTAGTTGGGATCAGAACTCTAGGTTCATTGTGTCTATAGGGATATAGGAATAGGGTTTGTGTCTATTCTTCCATTGTCCAACATATTTGATCATAGCTTCTGCTTATGTAGGTATGTTTGGAGAACACAAAGAACATGTGCAGAGTAGCTTTGTTGAACCAGGAGGTGGCATAGGGGGAAGGAAAGAGTAGATGGAGTGCCTGAAGTGCCCCAGTTTGACCTGACAACCATGGCCAATCCTTCCTTTCAGTCCATGTTTGGACATATGATGGCCATGATTATACATTTGGCAGACCGAGCGCCCATACCTCAACCTAGGGTAGCTATTCCAAATGCAGAATCTCAAGGTTTCGACATGACTTTCGAGAGGATGAGGCATGTGGGGGCAATATAGTATGTTGGTACAATGGATCCAACAGATGCGGATATGTATCTGACAGAGTTGGAGAAGGTGTTTAAGATCCTCAAAATCCCTAAAGAGGACAAGGTGAAGCATGCAGTGTACCTACTGAAAGGCAGTGCTAGCCATTGGTGGGCCATCGAGGAGGAGAAGAGGCCTGGTGTAGTGATAATTTGGAAACAATTTTGATGAGAGTTTGTGGGTGGATACTTCCCGGAGACATATCTGGATGTGAAAATCTTACAGTTTGAGAAGATCCAACAGGGATCGATCACGATCAACGAATATGAGTCTACGTTCATGGAGTTGTTGAGGTTTTGTACTCACATGGCTCTGGTAGACACAGAGAGGATACAATGATTTGAGAAGGTTTTGAGTATCAAGTTGATGATGACACTCTCTGCTATGGAGAATCAACAACAATTTGCGACATTTATGGAGTCTGTGAGACAACCAGTGCGGCCAACAATTGAGAACTATGAGGCAAATGCTAAGAAGAGGCCATCTAAATATTAGGGAAGTCTTCTAGAGGCTTCAAGAAGCCTATATTTTTGTCACCTCAGTCGCAGCAAAGATCTGGTGTGCCATCTCAGTGGTCCCTGAGTAAGGGCAGATGCCATAGTTTTCCGCAAGTAGGAGCTCACAACACAACATCAATATCAGCGATAGGGTCATCCAGGCCATGGTATTAGAGTAAAACCTATAATAAGTGTGGACATCTTGGGCATATGAAGTGGTTTTTCCCCGTGAAGGATGAGGAGGTGACACAGCAGCCGAGGCAAAGTCAGCAAGGTTCACAACAATGACAATTCAACAACAGTGGTGGCAGAGGATGCGGTCAGGCATCACATGTAGGATTTTTTGGGCATGCCAGTAGAGGACGCGAGCGACAAAAGGTGATGACTCGATTCTATGCCATGACTCAACTAGAGTGGTCAATCCACATGTTATGACAGGTCATATGGAGCTTTTTCATTCTGATTTGTCTGCATCTTGTTTTGTATCTGTTTTGGTTGACCTGGGTGTGACACACTCTTTTATCACCAGAGAGGTGATATGTAGTTGCTCTTTTCTTGTTAGTCATAGATCTGATAGTCTTTGGTTAGAAACCCCTCTGGTTGGTTCTATTGAGTTGCGGGAGGTGTGTCCATCTTGCGTTCTTTCTTTCTCAGGACACAACATTCAAGTGGACCTTATGCCACTTGACATGCATGGATTTGATGTGATCCTTAGGATGGATACCTTGGAGAAGTATAGGGTGGTCTTGGACTGTAGTTCCAAGGTGGAGATGTTTTGTGATGGTTATGTTTCTTGGATCTTCCAAGGTGATAGGAAGATTCTTCCTACGTGTTTGGTATCAACTATGACAACAAAGAGGTTGATGAGGCAACGTTGCAAGGATTTCTTGGCACATGTGGTGGATACCAAGGTGAGGAGTCCTAGTATCCTAGAGATGCATGTGGGTTGAGAGTTTGAGGATGTTTTTCCTGAAGAGTTTTTTGGTGTTCCCCCTCCTAGAGAGATTGATTTTGAGATCAATCGTGTTTCTGGTATACAACCTATATCATAGTCATTGTACAAGATGGCACCAGCTGAGATGTGGGAGTTGAAGAAACAGTTGTAAGAGATGTTAGATAAGGGCTTCATCAAACCTAGCATTTCCCCTTGTGGTTCTCCCTATTGTTTGTGAAGAACAATGATGGTTCTATGAGGTTGTGCATAGACTACCAATAGTTGAACAAAGTTATGATAAAGAACAAGTATCCGCTACCAAGGATAGATGATCTATTTGATCAGTTTCAAGGTGCTACAATGGTCTCCAAGATAGATCTAAGATCAAGATACCATCAGTTGATAATAAAGGCAGATGACATACCCAACGTAGCTTTCAGGACTTGGTGTAGTCATTACGAGTTTGTGGTTATGTCATTTGGGCTAACCAATGTGCCGACAAAGTTCATAGATCTTATGAATAGGGTGTTCATATTGTATCTTGATCAGCTTGTGGTGGTGTTCATTGATGACATATTGATATACTCCAGAGACCGTCAGCAGTACGAGCAACATCTACGCCAGGCATTGACGATGTTGACACAACTCCAACTATATGCCAAGTTTAGTAAGTGTGAGTTCTGGTTGAAGGAGGTGTCTTTTATTGGGCATGCGATATGCGCAGAAAGGTGTTTCTGTGGACCCTAAGAAGGCATAATTAGTGCTAGAGTGGGAGGAACCAAAGATACCGAAAGAGGTTCAAAGTTTCCTTGGCTTGGCATGACACTACAAAAGGCTCATTAAGAATTTTAGCTCTGTGGCGCTACCCCTACAAAGTTGACAAGGAAAGGTGTACCTTTTGTCTGGGATGACAAGCATCAACGTTCCTTCTAGCTACTAAAGGAGAAGTTGACCAATGCACCTGTATTAGTGCCGGTAGAGCAAGGGAAGGGTTACATCATCTCCTATGATGCGTTGATGAACGGCTTGGGATGCATGCTGATGCATGACAAGAATGTGATTTCTTTGCTTTGTGATAGCTTAAGAAACACAAGGAGAACTACCGATGCATGATCTAGGGCTTACAACAATGGTCCATGCCTTGAATTTTTGGAGGCACTATATGTATGGAGAGAAATATTAGATCTTCACTGACCACAAGAACCTTCAGGACATCTTCTTAAAGAAGGAGTTGAACATGAGGCAAAGATGATGGATGGAGTTGATCAAGGACTACGATTGCATGATAGACTATCATCTGGGAAAGATGAACATGGTGGTATATGCTTTGAGAAAGAAATTTTCTTTTTCATCATATGCAAACCGGGCATAGTTATCCTCTTTGGTATGTTACAAGCGAGACATGTTAGTGTCTCATTGTTAGATGAATGCAAAGTTGGAGGTATCCTTGTTGGCAGGACTATTGGCTCAGTTGCATGTTAAGCCGACACTAATGCAAGAGATCAGAGATGCACAACATGATGATACCATGACACAGAAGATGAGATCGAACTTTGGCAATGGGAAGCATGATGGCTTCCATGAGACAGAGGATGGGACAATGTGTTTCCATGACAAGACAATGGCACCTGATGTTGATGGTTTGAGGAAAATGATTCTTGAGGAAGCTCATTCCTCTATGTATGTGATGCACCCTGGAAGTACCAAGATGTACCAAAACTTGAAGGATTTGTATTTGTGGCTAGGCTTGAAGCATGATGTGACAGAGTTCATGGCTATATGTCCAGTCTTGTAGTAGGTCAAGGTTGAGCATCACAAGCTAGCAGGGACTTTGCAACCTTTATTGATATCATAGTGGAAATGGTATCATATCACCATGGACTTTGTGGTTGGTGTTCCTAGGATAGCCAATAGTCATGATATTATTTGGATGATAGTGGACATGTTGACCAAGTCAGCTCACTTCTTGATAGTCAAGACGATGTATACAATAGAGAATTTGGCACAAATATATGTTGATAAGATAGTCTGTCTGCATGGTATTTTAGTTGCCATACTGTCTGATAGAGGTCCGTAGTTCACCAGTCATTTTTGGGTACGTTTGCATATAGCCATGGGGACATAGTTGATGTTCAACGATGCTTTCCACACGCATATAGATGGTCAATCAAAGAGGACCATTTAGACTCTAGAATATCTTTTGAGGGCTTGTGTCTTGCAATTTTTGGGTAGTTGGGATGTGCACCTGAGTTTGACAGAGTTTTCCTACAACAATAGTTATCAAGAGAGTATAGATATGTCACTGTATGAGGCGTTGTATGGGAGGTATTGTTGGTCACCACTTTGTTGGTATGATACATGTGAGTATCAACTTTTGGGTCCTAAGCTAGTACAACAGACTATAGAGAAGATCAAAATGATACAACAATAGTTGAAGGCAACCCAAGATAGACAGAAGTTGCACATTGATAATTGTCACAGGCCCATGGAGTTCCAATTGCGATACAAGGTGTACCTTAAGGTCTGTCCTTAGAAAGGCATGTTGAGGTTTGGTAAGAAGGGTAAGTTGGCCCCTAGGTATATGGAACCTTACCCTATTGTGGCATGTGTTGGGAAGGTGGAATACAAGTTGAGTTACCACCATAGTTGCACAAGTTGCACCCAGTCTTCCATGTTCCCATGCTGAGGAAGTGTCATTCAGATACCTATCAGGTGTTGCATCCAGTGGAGGTTGAGTTGGAGGAGGATGTGTCGTATGTTGAGGGTCATGTGTTGATCCTGGATAGGATGGTGAAGAAGTTGAAGAAGAAGGATATAGTCTTATAGAAGCTTTTGTCTCATCACCATGGTGTGGAGGAAGCCACATGGGAATTAGAGGATAATATGTTTAGGAAGTACCCGTCTTTGTTTGCATAGGATTTCAAGGACAAAATCCTTGTTAGTAGTTTATGGTTGTAAGACCCTAGATGTTGCTTAGTGGTTGAACATGATTTCTTATCTTGATTACGTGCTTAATCTAGCCTTGTGATATGCTTTTATATCATGTGACAAGCTTAAGTTTCAATTTTGGTCCAGTTTGGATACTATTTGTTCAAGTTATGCAATTTTGTGCACATTTTAGACTTTTCTACAATTTACACATATTTGAGTTTTTTCTTGCAATTTGTCACATTCTTTATGTTCCTTACATGTTTTCATATCATGCTTTATTTTTTTGTCTTGGAGCTCCTAGATGCACCTTGGTGTGATGGTGGTACCTCTATAGGGTGAGTTAGGGTTTTGCTCTCATGGATGAGCTGCCTTAAGAGGTCATCAACTGATGGTTCCCCTTGGATGGATGACAAAGTATGGTCAGCCTTAGGTGGAAGCAACCTATGGCAATCTCTAGTGGTGGTAGGTCGATGATATTCTCTCTTGGGGTCCCTTGGAATGATGGTTTTCTTGGAAGGGGTGACCAATCGATGGTTTTCCACCTAGTGATCTAGGGTTTCCAGAATTGATGGTCACCAAGTGATGAAACTCTATGGCCACCCTGGGAGGGTCAAGATCCTACAGCCTAGAAGACTCTACAACTAATGGATCTACTCCTTGCATGGATGTGATGTCCCTTGGCTATGGACACTTGGAAAACATGTTAGGACACCTTAGCCTTCTCTTCTCTCTCTCCCATAGCTATATAAACCTTCTACCTTCCATGCAAACTAGACTTTTGGACTTATTTCTCTTCCTTGATTTCTATAAATTCTTCTTCCTTGCTCTAGTGGAGAATAAGGCACCCAAGTTAGAAGAAGGTGGTCTATCTCCTTGCTTGTACAGCTAGGATTCAGGTCTACCCTCTCTTGGAGCTTGTGGAGCTTCCTTTGCTTATCCTTGACCTAAGCAAGTAATCTTTCCTCACTTTCCTTTGTTTTCCTTGCTTCCCTACCTCCTCCATCCTTCTTCTTTATTGTGTCCATGGTGTTCCATGGTGGAGCTTGCTCTAGATCCTAAAGAACCCTTCTTTCTTGATTCCTTTACCTAGGGTTTGCTCTCTTTCTTGGAGAAGAAGCTTGCTTGGCCGTGTGGAGTGCTAAGCTAGGGTTTTCTTCCTCTTGTGCTCTATCTACCTTTCTGTTTAAAGATTTTTCTTCTTCCTAGAGGTGAGTTATATAACTTTCTCCATATATATTGCTTACTTGTAGCTTGCATGTGTTATATCTTGCTCTAAAACCAAGTTCCAAGTAGAAAGATCCTACCTTTGCCTAGGGTTTGAGCTTAGGTGCTAGTTTCTTGGATGGTTTATCTTATTGGATGTGTTCTAAAACTTGTGCATGACCTTCCCATGTTAGAGGAAGCTTTACAGTTGGCTTTCTTGACAAACTATGGCTCTTTGTCTCTATTTAACGATGGGTTTACTTAGGTTTTCTGAGCTGTTTTCTCTCCTTCTTCTACACTCAATGGTTTAGTTCTTTTGCTATTTTGGTTGGATTTTGTGTACCAACCTACGAGGGCTACTTTTATGCTATTTTGGACTCTTTATCTTGAGCACAATCGATGGACATGATTTCCCCTTAACAAATTATGGTTAGGGTTTCTAAATTCGATGGTCTTTGGTACTTATAAGTGGTGGTTCAAATGATGGCTCTCTTTATTCAACAAATGATGGTTTTCCCTTGGTCTTTGGACCAATTTTTCCCACCCATTTATATCAACTTATGTCTAGCCTCAGTCATCAACCAATGGTTAATATGAGTCTCAGCTAATGGATCATTTGGCCCATTATTCGATGGTCCAAAACCGATGGTGACACTGAGTGTCACAACTGATGGGAGTCCCAGACACCACAACCGATAGTGGTCCTAGACACTACAACTGATGGCTTTTTTTTAATGATCAACTGATGGTGGGTTGTATCTCTACAACCGATGGTCTTTCTTGAGTCAACAAATGATGGTGTTTCTATGTTGTAAAATGATGGATTGACTACATTTAGTTGGTGACTCACCTAGGTCAAAACTCGATGGTTTTCTAAGTGGTTGTTCAAAGTGTTTGCTTGTGTTATAACCAATGCTTTACCTTCTCAACATCTGAGGGTTCTGAGGTGATGCATATGGTATTTTGGTTTGGTTTTAATGACTCATAACCGATGGTGATTTGTCCTGAATCATGTAGTCTTACCTTTGCCCTCGTATGAATCTAAACTTAAAATCACCATAATGAGATAATGTGTAGTTTTGATCTAGCTTATCCTTGATACACCAAACCCTAATACAACTAAGTGATGGTGGTAAATCATGCTTATTCTACCTTGGGTAATCTAACCCTAATATAATCCAATAACGGTGATTGCTTATGCTTAGCTCCCATGTGTAACTTATGTGGTGATGGAATATCCTTTCGATATGGTTGTAACCCTAAACTGCTAGTAGGTGAACATCTTAATGCAAGGTTATGCTAAACGTGTGTATAAAAAGTATGGTGATGGCTTGTTGAGCCTTTGGTGAGTCATGGAAAGACAATGATGTCCTTGCAGGTGATTATGATGTGATGGTCTTAATGACCCTTGGACAAGGTCTATCCTATTGGAGGTGTGATCCTCTTGCTTATGTGGCAAGGAATGGTATCATGTAGTGATATGACAAGATTTATACCTCATACATTTTATATCTTCTGGAGTTATTATACCTTAATGATTTCTAGAAATGAATTAGGGTTTGTATGTCTACTTGTTTGATGCAACCTTAATTCACCCAATTGGAAATAACTAATCAAGTGAAACCTTAATCATGTAGTCCCCTATGCCATAGATCCATTCTAGTGTTAGAACTTGCTGGATGGTGAAATGAGTATTTTGAACGGAAACTCAGAGCGTAGACTAGTGTGAGGTGCAAGTGAATGTGTGTCCTTGTCATCTTGACTCTAGGTATTTTGAGGATAGCCAAGGTCATGCATTAATGTTTGAGAAAGGTTGCACTCAGATTTCGGTGATTATATATATGATGTGATTGGCGGACAACTATGGTTGTACCTCAGTGATTGGGTTTGTAAACCCTAGTTGCTAACTTCATGACCTGTACCAAGGTGGGATAGGTGTTTTCAGCTCAACTATATGTCATTGATGGCAGTTTGACTGCTATGTCACCGTAGTGCAGACTCGAACTAACCAAGTAGTGTGGAGAAGATCTTGGAGTTTGACTCTTCCTAGATCTTGTATGGAACTGATTGCGACCAAGCACTGGTCAGTTGGAATTTTGGTGGCACGACTCAAATTGCCCAAGGTGTAATAAAAGATGTAATACAGTTGTGTACCATATCTACTTAGGGTTAAACATGCTTCACTTTGGATGTTTACCCTTGCTTATTCCTTATGTTGCTAGTTGTTCATGATGCAATACTATTTCTTAAAATACTCATTTATTATATATTGTGGTAATAGAAGTGAACTATTATACATGTTCTTCATATTCCTTCTAATTACATATGATGCTCTGCTTATCTGGTGTAGATATTCAACATGCTTAACTTGTATACTTAGTTTAAATAATTCATTTAGCTGAATATTCACATCCTATTTAATAGTAATACACCAGTGGTAATAATAACAGTTGGCAGATAGTTATATCTATCGTTGGGACATGGATCTCACTCTCGTGGGTTTCCACACCTTTTTAGGTGGTCATCAATGACGTGGCAGAGATCATTCTATTGAGGAAGATTGGCTTGAAGATCAGTGAACTCAGAAGTTCATTTAGATGCTAGTGTTGTAGTAGAGTCCTATATGTCATCCTGTTACTCTTAGGTCCCAAGAGGGATGTGTTTTGTAGATGATATATATTGACTCATGGTTTTGGCATTATGCCATGGTTGTATATATATAGCATGTACATGTGAACAAGTTCTTTTATATACAGGTTGTGGCTGATGCCACTGGACAGATGTAAATACCTGATATGGTAGGTGATATGATATAAGTGGTTGGACCTTGTGATATGTTTATGCTTATAATGGTTATATGAGACTGATTTTAATTTACTTACTTTCGTGGTAATGTGGTTGTTTAGTTGTTGAACGCGTGCTTTGGTATTGATTTATCTCATCAGTGTGGCGTTGAGGCATCACATATTAGGTGTGTGTGTAGTGAGAGCTTGATAGCTCATTTGGCTAATTTGGATTGGTTTGTGGATGTTTTAATGTGGTCTAGAGATTAGGGTTCTGGTGATAACATCCATAAACTAGCCCATGACAGAACATTGGTTGATTAGATGCTCATTCTGGTTGGTAGCCTTTCCTGTTGCAAAAATATAATGAATGAATTGTATGAATGTGACCTCTAAACATGAGAGATATTATGACTATTATTCAATCAATTCATGTGGGGTTAATGAATTGGTATGAACATTAAATCATACCTAATAATTGATTATGTATTTGATATGAACTCTTAAGGTCTGTAGGACTTGATGAGCATTGTGTAGAATTACCTCAACGTGCACGAATGTATCTCAAGATGTTACTTGTGAGCCTAGGATGTTCATATGGCTTCTCTCACTCCCATCCACCATTTAGTGCCTTTCGAATAGAGTTTGGTAGTTATGGCTAGACTCATACGTTACTGTTGCATTTATTTTGATTTTGAATTTTGAATTTTGTTTGCACGCTTGAATTGGTCCACAATTTAATTGGCATTTCCTATTATTTTTGATGCATTTGGCATCCAATATGAGCTTCTAAGCATGACTGGTGAATCCACCCATCATGAATGATGGAGTCTCTAGAATGACTCGCACCATTTTTGGTAAATTGCATCTGAGAATGATATTATATATTATGTTTGATGTGGTCTAACCATACTAATGGTAGTATTATAACAAATCCAAATAGACGTATGTTTCTTACTTGAGTAATGCAATTTATATGCTTATAGGAACAAAACTTGAGTGATGGAGCTTGTTGCAACAAGGCTTTGATGATTATATTGTATTGCTTGCCTTAAGTAAGGTTTCAAGTAAATTGCTTATGAAATAAGGCTTTAAACTAGATTTTTATAAACACCACAAGGATTCATTAATGATGAAATCATGGACAAAGTGGCTAAATATAGATATTTAGAGCATATCTAGAATGTTGGGGCTAGCTAGACATGAATGCCTCTGAAAAGGTCTTAGAATGCTACAAACAATATTTTCAGTCTTAAAATCCAACCCAATGAGTTGGGGCATGCACTGGGCACATGTCTAGCACATGACCTAGTTGGGTATCCAAATACATACGGGGCATGCATCTAGTTCTACACCCATGTGTGGAAGAAATGGTGTATATGTTGTGCTTAAGGTTCCGTGATTGTTGGTTCATGCATGTGTTTGTGAGTCTCCAATGCATCTCCTAGAGAGATTATTAGGTGTGAAGAAGCGTGTCATTTTGAACTTCCTCAGCATAAGAAGATAAATGTTGTAACTATAAGAAATGTTGGACTCATTCCAATTTTAGAAATGTCTACCTATCAATTGCAACCTGCATATATGTTTGATGGTTTTCATGGTTATGTCACTTGGGACATGCTTAATTCTACCATTTTGGAGAGCATGTGTCGACGCACATTCTTCCAACATTTGAGGTCATTATTTTGGAAGAGTTCATCATCATATTGGCTTTGTCCAAGTTGTACCAATGTCACAAATGTCAAGTGTAGGGGAATATAGATGGTGGGGTTGTTTGTCTGCTACAGATCTATTTGCTGATGCATCTAGGTTTTTTTGGATTTTGAACATTATTGGGATAATATGCATAAATAATGTGTCTATAATTTGCATCCTCTAAGAGATTGAGTTTTAGACTTCCTCAAGTATGGGGTTGGTTGGCGAGGTGGCTAGATAGTTGTTCAATAGATAAATATATTTGTTAGTAGTGGTTCATAGTAGGAGAAGACACAAAGTCATATGTGTTAGCAATGAATACCACAATCATGTGATATTACCGAGATGATGGCATTGTGTGGTCTATTATATAGTTGTTTTTTTGACATTTTGGTTACAAGTAGGTGGATTACATAGTGTTGGATGAGTTTCCTACTGTGTGGTAGGATGACAAGCCTCAAAATCATGTAGTAGTACTACACGATTTGTAGAATCTATGAAGTTGTGAAATAATGTTGACCATTGAGGCACACTCGTTGAACTATAACATTTCTTACAAGTACGTCTGATAATGCTTGAGGTGGCCATGTCTAGAGGTTACCTATATTGATGAAGGCATGCTCTAAGAGGAAGCAAACCTATGATTTTTATTATCTAATATGACGTTTCCAATTCTGCTATGTTTTTGTCATATATTTCTATCCACAAAAGTTAATAAAACAAAGTGTTTCTATTTTCTTCAATCGGTGGTAGTCAATGTTTGTGAATGCTGACTTGCAACACGTAGCATTATTTCATATGTAGGCTCATAACTCAGAATCAAGATAATAATAGACTTTTGTTTGAACAAGGAAACCAATGTGGGGAGAGGTGGAGTGGTTATGCGGTAGATATATTTAATGTGGGTGGATGAATTCCTCCTATTGTCCTCCATTGGTATCATAACAAATACACTTATTGTATATGAAGGAGGGACCAATGTTCAATGTTTTACCATAAATATTTCACATGATGGAATTCTTCTCTAAGGGGGAAGTGAGACTGGGTGCCACACTATCTATGGATAATGGTTTCCCTATGGTTTGGACCATGGGATAATCTCTTTTAGGAGTAACACTTTGTCAAAAGTATAGGTCATGACATTGTCTCAGATAGATACAGAACTAAACATGTTATTTAATACCTCAAGATGGAGGTTAGTTCCTAACTAGTTGTTGATGGTATGTCAAGAGACATTATTTTGTGATGAAGTACAGTTGCTGGGACATGTTTCATGAGAACATGCCCAATGGCATTGGTGCCACTATGGGCTAGTGGTAATTAGAGCATTTGGAAGGGGCTCAAGTTTTGGACATGCAGACTACATGGGGGTTGCCCAGATTTTAACTTACGATTGTTGGGATTTATGGGGTAAAAGGGCATTGATGCCACCATCTCTAATGTAGAAGATATTGGTTATAAGACCCTATCACTTTGAAAGACCACTGGATTTCCATTAAAATGGCTGGTTGACTTTGCTTAGATGAAGGCCATACATGCCAATAAAGAGTTTCTTTATAGAAGTCTTGTATGTGAAATAGAATCGTGATTTCCCAATTGAAAATATCACATTTTTCTACATGTTGTGTGTACATATCATAATTTTAAGTTACATAAATTTAGATAACATTAGTTAAGTGTGTGATTTGTAAACAACCTAAGTTTGCAAATATATTAAGCTGGGAGTGATTGTTAGGGGATGTTTCATCTCAACCCAAAGTTCCATTTGATTAACCCTCATCTTCTTTGTTGATCTAGGAATGTCACTTTCTCAGTGAAGAAGGGGTTTATAGTGTTGGGTTGGAACACATTCTTATGCAACTACACTGGCATTAATTGGAAGTAAATGGATGTTGTTGTCCATATCTTCTAGTTGCATTGTGCTGCCACTATAAACTTAATGGATGATGCATAGTCCTTATCATTTTGCATTGTTTTTACCTTGAGTATCTAGGTTGAGGTACATACGTAGCATGGCGCCCCCTAATTGAATCTGAAGGGGATGTAAATTTTGGAAAAGGATAGAGCCATCCTTGATTGGTAACACTGCACATGTCGTAGAACATAAAGTCTTCGTTATTCACTTGCATTGAGTGTGTATATGCAACTTTGAACTCAATTGCGGATGCATGTTTCTTGAAGTATGCATGTTGTTTGCTTCTTGAAGTATGCATAGGGAGGAATTATTGACCTCCACTTATATGCTAAATTCAGTTCCATAAACAATGAAATAAGGATCAACACTTGTCTATGTGCAAATTGAAGCTATTTATGCCCACTAGACTATAGGTAGTTGTTCATTCCAATACAACATGGATGTCATAGTCTTCTCTATTATCTTGATGATATTTTTGTTGGTTGACTCAATTTCTTCATTTTTACGGGGTTGATAAGGAGAAGTTCAGTGGTGATTGATGCTATACAATCAATGTACTCTTGTACCTATTTCATGATAAATTGTGTCATTGTTAGAGATAATTTCAATCAGAATACTATACTTGCTGATGATGTTGTGAAAGAACTTGATGACTTTGAGGAAAAAGTAATTAATATTGGTATCACCTCTACCCACTTGGTGAACTAGTTGATGGTGACTAATAAGGAGTAGTAATAGTTAGAGGCTTTTAGGTTGATTTTTTCTATCATGTCAAGTCCTAAAACTACATACAGACATGATATGGGCATGTTGTAAATTCATATTAGAGATGAGTATATTGGTCATTGAGTGTGCAATTGGGAAATTCAACATTTATGGACATATTGTATATAGTCTAATTCCACCATGTCCCAATAGCATCCAAGGAGTTTGATGTGCTTTGCAGGGGCTATACTATTGATGTCATTGTCAAAAACACCCCCATGGACCTCTTGCTTGGCATATTTGGATATTAAAGTGTTGAGGTAGCATAGAAGTGTCTAATTGGAACATATTCACTATAGTAATCTAGCTCCTACATTGTAATTGGTTTGGTATGATATAATATGTTGGTGCTTCATCTTACAACTGCAGTTGATTAGCCACACAAAAGGAAGGGAGTCACTGAAGGCATCAAGCTTTTGAACTCTAATCTTTTTGGTCACTTGAAGACCGAGGATACATGATTTACACTCTATGACATTGCTAGTGGCATCAAATTGCATGCTTTAGGATGTAAATGTTATTGAGTTGGTAAAAAAATATAATTAGACCGTGACCATGTTGTTTTTAGACTCCATTAAACATCATTGTCTATGTGTCATTAGAATTGGAAATTGTGGATGTAAGGGTTTTGAGCATGCCCGTGTGACTGTTAGTGAAGTTGAAATCTTTATCTACCAAAGAAGTCATTTTTTTCTAGTTGGTCAGTGAGAGCTTGAGCCTTGAGTGCCTTCATGGGGATGTAGGTGATGTTAAACTTATAGAGTAGGACTTGCCATTTGACACACAATTGAATCAAATAAACAAACAATCACATAATTAAAATACATCTAGGCTGGATACATACTACTACAATACATCAAACATGGCTTGAGATTGATCATTCCAACTATTTTTGGGTTTTTTGCTTAGCAATTTGAAGATAAGTTTCAAACCTTTTTTCATATTTATGATGAATTGTTGATGTATAAGAGTCTCACCAATGAACCTTTGATCTCTTTGTCTATACAAGTAGTGAGTAACTTGACGATCACTCAAACTTTTCTTATATCAGTATCTATACCCTTGGCTGATGTTGTAGACTGTCATGTAGTCGATAGTGACACAAAGAGTACATCTTTCTGGATTCAGTTGATGACAACAATGCCATAGTCTTTGGAACAACTTCTCCAAGTAAGCTAACTTACATTCTACTTGCTTTGACTTGGTAATCATTTCATATACATAGACTTTGATTTCATTATGCATGAGGTCATGGACAAGAGCTACCATGGTCTGCGAATAGGTTACATAATCATTCTCAAGTCTAAATGGCATCACTTTTTAGTACAAAATGCACTCCTTTATGTTGTAAAGGCTGATTTTTCCATGCTTAATGATGCCATCTTGATAAAACTTTACTGTAAACTATCCATGAAGTTAAGGAGTTCAACTACAACTATATCATGCACCAAAACATCGATATGGAAAGTCATCCTTTGGAATAGTTTTGTTGAGGTCCCTATAGATGACACTCATGTGAACACATATGTCTTTCTTAAGGATTTGGCACAAAATCAGCCAATCAGGTAGCATATGTAACAAGTCATATAATGACTGTGTCAAACTGTGTTTGGAAATCTTTGTGCATCTTTAATTCCCATTTAGGTGTCATGTGTCTAACTTTTGATTTGATTGGTAGGATCCCTAGCATAGTTGGGACTTGGTGTACTAGGTTAAGACATCAATGTATTGATGAAGGTGTTTAAACAATGTTGGTATGACTGGTAGTGGTAAGGCAATGCTAGTTTTCATAGGATGAGAGAGTAAGCCCATGCCAATATCAAATATTTTTATTTCATCAACAATGTGTAATGACTGACATTCTTTATTCTTGTATTTGGGGATGACTATGCTTTCAAGAGGCTAAACAACAATAACTTTTTATAATATCCTCAAACAACTATTGTTGAATATGTGATGGATATTGCTAGTTTTGCATTGTCGGTCTTTAAGCATGAGTTTACACAACAACATTAGTAGATTTGTCATGAGATGTGATGAATCTAAAAAAAAGATCTAGAGTGGGACCTCCACTTTGTTCATTGACTATTTTTAAGAAATTGGGTTGTTTGAGAGTATGTACTAGCTTGAACTTTTATGTGCTATTCGTTGATGATTTCTATGGGTTGGAGTTTGATGGTAGTGGCTACTACAATGGGGGGGTTGTTGTCAGTGATGGATATGTCTTCATTGTAGTATTTGTAGATGATGCCATTTTCTTATTTGTTGTCGAGTTTGCTGACAGATGTCACATGATGGAGTTTGTGATTCCCTTCTCTTATTTCATGTTGAAATTGCATGAACTCACTATTATTATGGTACTTGGACGATTTCCTCAAAAAAGGTCTATAGACTCCATCATTTTTTCATGTGAAGATATTCCTTAGTTGGTCATACTCTAAATGAATACCATTATGGGAACTAATAAGCTAAGTGACTTACCTTACCCCCAAGGGTCCTATGTATCTAGTACTTGCAATGTTGTGTTTATCCCAAATAGAGATGCATTTTAAAGTGTCCTGACGTAAATTGTGAGGTCATAATCTAATTGAAGACTCATCTTCTTCAAGGCATTGTGGTAGCATTGATGACCATGTAGGATGTAAGCAAACAATCTAAATTGTTATGTTATAGAATTTATCATCTCAACTAGACATGAGTCAAATTGTAGATATAGATATACATAACCTAGGATACTATCTCCGTTAGGGGTTTATACTGACAGTGATGACAATGTTTTTGTATATGAATTTGAACACTGATCCAAAGAAAAAGGCATATAATACTCTTATGTATTTAGGGGCATCCCAGTTGTACATTGAAAGATATGTTGAGTACCATGATGACAAAGGTTTTTGACCAAATCTTAGGACCACCTATATATGTAATTAGATCCCAGTAATGAATTCTTTTGGTGAATTTTCAAAAGTTGTAGTAGTTGTCTCTATATCATGGATCTTGCTTGACCCAATACCAAGTGCAACAAATGTCTTTAGTGGTCAAGCATTGAGACCAAAACCATTGTTGACAATATGAGGGGAACCTTAATGTCACCATGATAGACGATGATGTGAAATGCATGATTATAATTGAGACCTTCTAGAATTTTATCCTAATATAAGGTAATGTCTTCAGCTAGGTAATTATCTCAATAGTGTTGGCTAACTTCTTAGACTATATGTATTTGTGATTAAATCACCTTTAATGATCTTTAGTGTAGATTATCTATGTGTTGATGAGCTTTAGTGAAAATCACATATGGATACATTTGTATGACTATTATTTATGTGACCCACTATGTCATCGCTTGTGTTGGTGATGGTGGTGTCAATTACTTGGCATGATGGTTTGGTGATATATCCTTTTTTTAATGATGTGAGACATAGGAACTCTGATGGTGAGGATACCTTGTTGAGTTTGAATATGCTCTCAATATCTTGATATGTGCAGCTAGGATAACCACCATGGCTTTGTTGTTGGCTGATTCGGGCATGAAATCAAGGCCTCACCAACATAGGAATTGACCTTCATATTGCTTTTTTTTTTATCAACTGTAAGCTCTTATACCATCATTACAAATATACGAAACACGATTCAATCAAATTAAGGGCTTCTAAAGAGGTTTTGATGGAATTTGTATACTTCAATTGAACAGTGGTAGTTGGGACTTGTCTCATTGTCACTACACCTTGGATATGGACTGTGATGCCATTTGTGGTTGAGTTGATGGTCCCACCATCACCCATAACATCATTCATGGAGGCGGCTTAGTGGCAGGGATCTAGATACAAATATGGTAGCTTTCTTTATTATTTTCATGGCCATAGGGATCTTGATGTTGGCTATAGCATTGTTGTGGCTAATGACAGTGTAAAGATATTGATTAGTTGATGCACATATTGAATTTCTACATTGTCTTGTCACTCCAACGACACCAATAAACATGGATTACCCATAAAGGGTGTAATTTTATAATCAGTTATAAGCATAAGGACTATCATGTTTGGATCATATAAGTTCCTTATGTAGCCCCTTACACTCTTTTGTGTCATGACACTCATCTTGTTGGAAGTGGCAGAATACATAAGGCTTTTGGTTCTTTGACAAATGTGATGGAGATGATTTCTACTTATGATTGCTTCCACGTATCTCTATGAGGATATCACTTTAGCAAACTTTGAATTATTTTTCATTTTCAGGTGTGGAGGGTTAATGTGAAGCCTTCATTAATATAGCTCCTCTTTGCTGCCACATGTTTGTTTTCGTCACTTCTGATTACCTAAAAAAATGTGGCGAACCACAAGGGTGAGACCCATGTCCCATCAAGAGATATAACCTCCAACAACCCTGATTGATTACAACATTTTAGGTAATTAAACAATTTAAGCAGTTTAATCAGATATAACAAATAGGCTCAATAGCATGGATGATTGACAGAATACATAAAAGGTTGAACATATTAACATCATAAGAAGAGATAACAACATAAGCACAACTATATGCATAAGCATGATTATGAAAACTACTAGAGGGGGGGGGGTGAATAGAGTTTTATAAAGATTTAATAATAATTTAAACTCAAACAACCACAATGAAGATATTGGACAAGGAGACACAAGGTTTAGAGTGGTTCCAACTATAGCAAATACTATAGCCGTCAGTCCACTACCCGGTTGCTTACCCAACCGGGATTTGAAAAGAAATTTATTTTATTACCTCACAAGGACTTTACATAAAATACAATTTCTTTTCCCAAACCCTTCAAGCAGCCTTCACCTAGAAGTAATCACCCAACCTTGAAGCAGCCTTCCCTTGAAGTAGATGCACCAACTTCCGTTGCACCAGCCTTCTGAAGTAGCTTCCCTTGCGATAGCCTTCTTGAAGTAGCTTGAAGTCCCCTTCTCCACCTGAGAAGTCAATCCTCTCCAATCCGCAGCCTCCAACCCTAGGAGTAGCAAGGAGAGTACAAATAATAAAAAGGAACAAGAAAGGAAAAGGAAATTACAACTTATCCTTTAAGCCCAAGGCTTGATATGCCTAGATCAAGCGTATAGATCTCCTAACCAAGTGTGTGAACTTGTGATTGTTGTGGGTAGGAGATTCTAGCCTATGGGACACGAAATTGAGCTAAGGAGAAAGTATGCCAAAGATCACAGTGCTCAAATTGCTTGCAACAGATTGCTCAAGTATGCTCAAGTGTATTCTCAAGTGTAACAAGTGAATTCTAGTGTCCTATGGCTTGTCCTATTTATAGGAATGGCCTAAGTATGCTTAAGGACGTTCTAGACAACTTCTAGGGGTTTCTAAGTGCTTAACTAGCCGTTAGGTACAAAGTTGTTGCTTTAACAACGGCTAATTAATTTATCCTGCAGTTGCTGTCAGAGACCATCTCGGTCGACAATTGGTCGACCGAGACACCTACTCGGTCGAACTTTTGTCGACCGACAGGCTCTCTGGAACAAGTGATTTGCAACGTCTTTCTTCAACTGCCAACTAACTTGTCTGTTGTGTCTAACGGCTACTTTGGATCTTTCTCGGTCGAGAAGATTGTCGACCGAGAGTGTCTCGGTCGAGGAGTTTGTCGACCGAGAATGATCCTGTTTCAAGATTTCAATTTAGGCACTAATTATATGTGTGAGTGTGCATAAATGATCCTATTTAAATGGGACGACATGTCTAACTATGGTGTTTGGCTAGGGAAAATCTAACGCTTGATTTACATGCAATTCTAAGTACTTGTACATTATATATTTGTACAAGTTTTTACAACAATGATTACATTGCATGAAACTATAAACATTTTAGCTTGTGGATTTTCCCTAGTTGCTTTGCCATCCATCTTAGTCCTGCACACTCAAGTAGCTCGTTAGATTAATAAGAATGAAATGTTTGTCATAATCAAAACAAAGGGATTTATAGATGTCCATTTAGCCAACAATCTCCCCTTTTTGAAGATGACAAACATTTCCAAAATATAAATAAAGGAAATATAAAACATATGAGTTTCATACCTTTAGATTACCTTGTGTAGCTTTTTCTCTTGTGTATAAAATGTGTGCTTATTATTCCCATGAATTATGGAACATGAAATCCAGATCATTTGGGAATATAGCAACTTTCAATGTAAAGCCAAGAGTTTATTTATGAAACTCATTAATTGAGTTTTACATAATTTCTAAATTTTAGTTTTATATTTATCTCTCCCCCTTTGTCATTTCAAAAAGATAACCGTTTAAGAATAAAAACTCCCCCTTAATTAGATATCCTATTAGGAACATATTTATCTAATTTAGCCACAAATTGTTTCTCAATCATGTGCAAAGGATGTTAAGCCTTGAAATGATATGAGATCCTGTTAGGTTCATGGCATATGTATTGATTTCTCATCCATTTTACAAAGGATGTTAGGCCCATAAAATGATATGAGAATCCTTTAATCTCAGAGTACATAAAAATGTCTCCATTAAAATGCAAGGGATGTTAAGCCCCGATTTTAGAGAGTTCCTTTAAGTACAAGTTATATCATTTTTCTGAAATTCATAGATTTCTTCATAACAAAAAAAAATACTAAGGTTGTAACAAGCGCCAAATAATGTTTTTGTAAGCTTCTTAATCAAATAATCAACTTGTTTTGATGAGCTCCCCCTTAATCTTACAATTAAAGCAATTTAAGGCTTCTAAGGTCACAATTGATTTTAAATTTTGATTTTGACCTTTATCAAAATTATACGAAGATTAAGTATATTAAAATAATGTCCATATTAAAACCAAGAGCTTGTATTTAAGTAGCACCAATATCAAAGCAAACATCTTACAAGGTGAAAACGATTTAGCCAATTTTATCTTCAACATGATTTATTTTGCAAATATATTCAGTTTTATTGCAAACTTGACAACAGAAACCTGCTCGGTCGACGATCTTTTGACCGATAGTGTTCTCGGTCGAACAGTTTCTCGACCGAGAATGTGTATGGATTTGTTTCATAGCTGTCTTAAGTAATTGTGTCAATTTTGCCACAGTTTTAAAGGTTGCATTTTTATTTATTACTCCCCTTATTTTGTATGTTCTACAATGATGATCTTATAATCCATATTTTGAATATGTCTCACAAAATAGATATCCATTGGAATCAAGTAAAGATGGTTAATTTCATTAAAAGCATGTATTACAAGCATAGAAAGATAGACACATCATATGACCCATTACAATTATTCAAAAGATATCATTACAATAACTCCAACTTTTACTGGAAAGACTTAAGGATTACATCAATGTTAGGATCTTTCCCAAGAAAAGGCTCAGTTCCATAATACTGGACCAATGTTTGCCATTCTAAAGCACCTGTCTTAGTTAAAGCATATGCTTCCAAGAATGTAGGTACTCGGTCAAATCGGAAATGAGTGGCAATATCTTGCAGTTGCATGGATGAAAACTGAGTGTGTGTAAGATCCACAGATGGTGGAGGTGGAGTTTGATAATAGTTGTATGAAGGATTGTATGGATTGAGCATGCCCGGATTTAAAGAATACGAATATTCATCAGTTTGGTTTGGGGAAAGGGTTTGCATTCTTTGGTTTAAATATGTCATGGCATGATGATTGTAGTCTAATTGTCTACTAAGGTGATATTGGGAGCCAGCAATATAAGTAAGAGTATTTTGAATGGGATCATGTGGTAGGGTAGTAGGAGGAGGTGGTGGTATGTCCTGATGAGATGTTTCTCCTTCTACTCTAGCCCTTTTGTGACCAAAATCTAATCCCATTTTCTCTACGGTATTCTTACTTATCTTTTGTGGTCTACGCTCCCATGTATATCCCATATCCTCAATGTTTGATTTAAGAAAATGTTGAGTAATTTGACATACTAAATCCGCATATGGTGGGTTGCCAGAAAACTCAACCATGTTTTTAAGGATTATACGAATGAAGTTTGTGGGAATGCGGCTTATGATGGCATAAATGAGGCACATTCGGAATATTGGAACTTCAGACTTGTTGGCTCTAGGGTGAATATTTGTAGAAACAATGAGATTTACAATCCTACAGGAAGGTTTGAGATTTATAGCATAGTAGGTTCCCCTATCTTCATGACAAGTAGTGTTGGATTGAAAAATAGTTCTTTTTATGTCACTAAGGCTAATGGTATGATCATCTTTGGAAAGTTGATTTAGTGGATTTCCGGTGGCAAGGTCAAGGAAGTCTTTATATTCATCTAGGTCAATATTTAGCATTTCTAGAATATCTTCTTCAGTAAATTTAAAGCTATGCCCATTGACCATAGTATAGAAGAAGGTAGTTTCATTTTCAGAATGGGATATGAGGTTGGCATAAAATTCATTCACTACCTTGGTGGAATAGGAAGGGAAAGAGGGGTAGATGAATTCCTTCAACTTTTGCACTGCAAAGAGATCCTCCAGATCGACTATGTTGAGGAAGTCCAAAGCTTCAACTGGTCGTCGAGGAAGAGGAGCTTTGGAGGAAAGCCGTAGATATCGATCACCAGCATCTCCGTCGAGGAAGGCGATGTCGTTGATGATCGTCAGTGGTGGAGTAGCTTCCCGAGCTTCCCTTCCTTTCCTGCCGGCGACCTTCTTCTTCCCACGGGCAGCTGAGGATGAGGCCATTTGTGTTACTTGAATGTATAGAAGAAGCAAGGAAGGTTTGGGGATGAGGATGCTGAAGAGTTGCACAAAAATGCACTAGAGAGGGACTATGGAAGCAAGAGTATGCAAGTGTGAGCAATTGACCCGTTTTTCCTCCCTTTTATAACAATCCAGCGACCAGGTCGGTTGACGATTCGTCGACCGAGCGTCCGCAACGGTCGTGTTGCAGACGCGCCACTCGGCTCCCCAACGGTCAAATAACGGTCATAAACGGTCATAACGGTCGGTTTACAACGGTTATATCCAACGGCTATTTCTCGGTCGAACAATTGTCGACCGACATTGTCTCGGTCGAACATTTGTCGACCGAAAGTGTGTCTGATACTAAATCTGTATAGATTCTGTCGGTCGAGAGAGAGGGACTGACCGAGAGGTTTTCGGTCGAAGTGTTCGTCGACCGAGAGACTTACTGAGTACGAATTTGAAGCTAATTTTTAAGACTATTTTTGTAGAGCCCACATATATAGATTAATATTGTGTTTGTTATTGACAGTATTGGGACAAGTTGTGATCATAAATTAATTTCTTTTAACCATAAAAGGATATCCAAAATAGTTATTATGTCAAACTTATTTTAGGTCGAATTTGACTACGACCATAGCGCCCCTTGGTCAAATTTTGTTTTGACCAAGAGGCTAATTTTGTAGATTTTCAGATTGAATACGGTGAGTATAATATCTGCATTAAAGTTGAAGCATAATACTTAAGATTCTTAGGTACAACTAATTATCTCAAATCTTCAAAGATACTAATTTATGGATTGTGTTGCAAGCACTAATATATATAACTAATAAATTATTTTGCTTGCCTATATTTTCATGGATCCATGCATACAATTTTCATTATCTATGCGCACCCAATGATGAAAGCATGTTATCAACATACAATGATAATTCCATTACATGATTAGTATATGAATCGACCAGAAAATACTTTTACGAACAATCATGTGAAGATAGGAATTTTCTTTGACTAAGCATAATTTCATTTTAAACTTTAAATCATCTAGGGAATAAACTAATATGAATTTCTTTTTACATTTGTAATCTTGAGTTGAGATAGACATAGAAATATGCAACTAATGTTTTAGGTCATATCTCAACTTGATTTTGTTCATTTAGTTTGGCGGTTTTGGAACCCAAACTAACTCAACATCTTTTCTCTTATAAGGACATGAAAAAGAGTAATGTCCAAGACGTGAGCAATAATGGCAACATATAGAATCAACCTCAAGTCGTTTTCTATGATTTTGTTCTAGGTTGTTCTTTGGTAACAATGTATTTGTTTCTTTAGGTACATATATAGTTTGATGGGTTTGTGACTTTTTCCAACTAGGTTGATAGGACTTCCCTTTAGGCTTATAACCTAGTCCTCTTCTCCCAATTTGATGATAGGAATTATCTAAGATTTGATCAAGAATGCCATTATTATTTAAATTACTGACTTTTTGTTGTAACTTGGAAATCTCTTCCATTCTCTTCTTAATATCTAGTTTTGCTTGGTCTAGATTAGATGACAATAAATTTCTTTCTTTAACAACAGTGTCATAATCTATATGAGTGCATAATAATGGTTGTTTTTGAAGACCGTTTACTTGAGTCTGCAAGTTTGAATTTTCAACAGAAAGGAGCTTGCAATCGGCTTCCATAGATTTTAACTTAAGATCAGAATATTTATTTGCCTCTTTGAGATCCTCATTTTCAGATGCAAGAGCAAGAAGTTTAACATTTAGATCATCATTTTCTTTATTTGATTTCTTTAATTTCTTTTTGCACTCAACATATTTATTATGTGTCTCTTCAATAATAGCAACTAATTCTTCTTTAGATAAATCAAAAAGACTTACCTCTTCTTCTTCTTCACTAGTTGTAGCAATAAGACATTCTTTGTGCTCTTCCTTTGATCTCCATGGGCATCCGGTTGTTTTGTGGCTTGTTCCTAAACACCAATTGCAGCATGTTGTGGTTTTGTCCAAACAACACCTTTCACCATTTCCCTCCATTCTTCAAGACCTGGTTAGGGTTCCTTGAAGCCTGCTCTGATACCAACTGAAAACTACTAGAGGGGGGGGGTGAATAGAGTTTTATAAAGATTTAATAATAATTTAAACTCAAACAACCACAATGAAGATATTGGACAAGGAGACACAGGGTTTAGAGTGGTTCCAACTATAGCAAATACTATAGCCGTCAGTCCACTACCCGGTTGCTTACCCAACCGGGATTTGAAAAGAAATTTATTTTATTACCTCGCAAGGACTTTACATAAAATACAATTTCTTTTCCCAAACCCTTCAAGCAGCCTTCACCTAGAAGTAATCACCCAACCTTGAAGCAGCCTTCCCTTGAAGTAGATGCACCAACTTCCGTTGCACCAGCCTTCTGAAGTAGCTTCCCTTGCGATAGCCTTCTTGAAGTAGCTTGAAGTCCCCTTCTCCACCTGATAAGTCAATCCTCTCCAATCCGCAGCCTCCAACCCTAGGAGTAGCAAGGAGAGTACAAATAATAAAAAGGAACAAGAAAGGAAAAGGAAATTACAACTTATCCTTTAAGCCCAAGGCTTGATATGCCTAGATCAAGCGTATAGATCTCCTAACCAAGTGTGTGAACTTGTGATTGCTGTGGGTAGGAGATTCTAGCCTATAGGACACGAAATTGAGCTAAGAAGAAAGTATGCCAAAGATCACAGTGCTCAAATTGCTTGCAACAGATTGCTCAAGTATGCTCAAGTGTATTCTCAAGTGTAACAAGTGAATTCTAGTGTCCTATGACTTGTCCTATTTATAGGAATGGCCTAAGTATGCTTAAGGACGTTCTAGACAACTTCTAGGGGTTTCTAAGTGCTTAACTAGCCGTTAGGTACAAAGTTGTTGCTTTAACAACGGCTAATTAATTTATTCTGCAGTTGCTGTCAGAGACCATCTCGGTCGACAATTGGTCGACCGAGACACCTACTCGGTCGAACTTTTGTCGACCGACAGGCTCTCTGGAACAAGTGATTTGCAACGTCTTTCTTCAACTGCCAACTAACTTGTCTGTTGTGTCTAACGGCTACTTTGGATCTTTCTCGGTCGAGAAGATTGTCGACCGAGAGTGTCTCGGTCGAGGAGTTTGTCGACCGAGAATGATCCTGTTTCAAGATTTCAATTTAGGCACTAATTATATGTGTGAGTGTGCATAAATGATCCTATTTAAATGGGACGACATGTCTAACTATGGTGTTTGGCTAGGGAAAATCTAACGCTTGATTTACATGCAATTCTAAGTACTTGTACATTATATATTTGTACAAGTTTTTACAACAATGATTACATTGCATGAAACTATAAACATTTTAGCTTGTGGATTTTCCCTAGTTGCTTTGCCATCCATCTTAGTCCTGCACACTCAAGTAGCTCGTTAGATTAATAAGAATGAAATGTTTGTCATAATCAAAACAAAGGGATTTATAGATGTCCATTTAGCCAACAGATTAGAAGTATATGCATCTCTAGTAACAAAAGCATGGCTAGCATGCTAAACATAACTAACAACATGATATATCTAGCATCATGATTATAATCCATAGTAGTAGTATAGTTATCAATATAAGCATGGCTACTGTATGTATGCATCTAAAATATTAAGCATATTCACAACATAAGTATATCTACTATCTCTTAATTGCACTAAGCATCATCTCTATGTAAAGATAACAAACATGAATTATCATCCAATGTGAAACGTCATGTATAGCCCTAAACAAATATGCTACCCGACTATATTACATCTTTTATTATGCCCTGAGGAAATTGAGGATACCACTCAAAATCAACTGAGATGTTCTCTTCCATCATCTAGAGCAGAGGGATTATGAGCTTGAGACCATCTTCAAATGATACAAGTCCAATTCGAGCATCGTATATATGACATGTCTATTCAAAAGAGAATGAATATCTATCTTTTCCCCATTCATCATGATGGAATTGGATGGTCTAGTTCCTTAGAGAACTAGGCAAGTGAGTGATTTTTTCAATGTAGGGTTGTTCTTCCAAGATCACAACAATAGTATGCACAAAAGCAAATGTTGTGCTAAACTTTGAGCATACCATCATTGATGAGATTTTGCACGACATACATGACTGCTTGATATTCATGTAGAATGTGAGTTGGAGAGTGAGGAAAATTGTAGTATGTTGTTTGGTTAAAGTTATGGGGAAGTGGAATCATAAGCGATTATTTTCATGAGGATCTTAATTCTATTTGAATCCCAGAGAATATGGAAGAACAACCACATCTTAGTAAAGTAAATACAGTGGTTACTGTGGTGTCCTCTATAAACATCTTGTCCTTGAGGAGCATTCATAGTTGTTGTTGGTGTCTAAATGGTAGGTGAGGAGGTGTAAGTCACTATTGTTGGAGATATTGTCTACTGGAGTGATGGCTAAAAAGGTAGAATATATTTCCATCCCCCATTATGTAGTAGCTTGGCAGTTGCTAACCATGTCACATTTGTATTGGTGATTGTTATTATTATTGCATATGGACTTGTGATGATGTTGTCACTGGTGCATGGTTGCTTTAGTTGGTGACTCCTTAGTCTTCGTTGTTTCTCCATGAATGAAAATTGTGTTGGAAGCCATTGTTACATGTTTTATAGCGTCCTGATGCAATAATTGTCAATTGTGTTGAGAGTGAGGTCAAATGTTCATGTAGAACACTTTGTTGATTGTGATCTCTATGTTGGTACTAGCTTGGATTAGGCCTATGAAAGATGTGTAATATTGGAACATTAGCATAGTTGGTAACATAAGTGAGGTGGATTTGATAACCATATGTATGCCTTATTTATCAATTGTCTTATTGTCTATTTGTGCTACCGGTTCCCTTCATTACCCTATAAACTAAGAAAAGGTTTTATTAGTTTTCTTCTTGACTGCCTCAAGGTCATTTCTAGTCTGAAACTGGTCAAAATTCCACACACTACCCGATGGAGCACTCGACAATTCAACACTAGATTTCAATTTATCCAAATTCTTCTAATTGTATCATGTCAGGATTGACCCCTAAAATAATCTCCAGAAAGTTTGAATTAAGAGTTTTTCATTGCTCAAAAACTCAACCACATCACAAAAATAGATCCAGATTGGGGTCTACATACCCTTCATACTTGGAGAATTATAGAAACTTATTTTTTTTGGTAGACAAGCTTTTGGGAAGTACTATAAGTTCTCAAATTATTTTTAATCCATGCCTGTTGACCCTAGATTTTTTGTCTTAATTTCTTTATTAGTGATTCTAGTGTAATCTAATTGGTTCATGAACTAGAGTTGGAGTAGCACATTTGATGACAACCTTCAATATGATAGGTTCCATTAGTGATGCCCCAGATTGCTGACACATTTGATGATGTATCTACAAAGGCATGAATGGTGGCATATATTGTGTTGCTCATGGGAAAGGATTTCCATGTGTTTGCATTGAATATGGAACACAATCATACTTTTGCTTATTTTTCTTTGAAGACTCATATTTGCTTGTTGCTTCCTTGATTGTCTTTTTGATGAGTGGGACGCAGAGGGGATCCACTCCCTACTAAATTTGAGGAATTAACCCATCTATCCAAACATACTAACAAGCATGTGGAATAGGTCTAAAATTTTCATTTCTCAAATGATGGTATACAAGAATAACCAAAGTATACCAGTGGAAATAAATGTCATGACTATATTCAAATTCAATGATTTACATAATATTACCCCACTTAGGGTTTACATGAAAGCAAAAACATCAACATCTAAGTAGAGGGATATCTAAACTATCTCAAGTCTGTCTCTCAAGTACCAACTCCTTAAGTTAGGTCTACATCTGCATATCACATCCTCCATGTCCTACACCTAGGGTTGGAAGTATACCCCACAAGAGAACACCAAGTAGATGTTTTTAGCATAAAAGCCAGTATGAGCATATTAATTGGGATTGAGAAATATAAGGGAAAAGGGCATCAAATAGAACAAGGCTTCCCATAGAAGATAAAAGTACTATCCAAGTGGATATCAAGAAAATATGAATTCCAATAAAATGATAATTAAGAATAAGAGATTTCTTGACCTAAAATAATGTCACAATAATAGTATCACAATCATAAATAGGTACATGGTGAGTAATAACCAGACTAGCATATACTAAAAAGTAGGGTAGGAACCCATATGTATTCCATACTAAAGGACAGGAGGACTAAAACCTTAGTGCCAAACAAATATAGATTTTGCAGGGGAATAAAACTCAATGCATGGAAGGGGAATAAAACCCAGTGCGTAATATCATATGTAGTAGGGGAATAAAACCCAATGCCTGGAAGGGGAATAAAACCTAGTGCCTATAAACATTATAAGTGGCAGGGGACTAAAACACAATGCCTATATGATGTAACTACTTCTAGTTATGATTAGTCAATCACCCGTGCTAATAGGGTAGGTAAGATAAAGTGTAGTCATGCTCTAATAATAGATGAGAAAATCCAACAGTTATCATGTGGGGTCCGAGGACCCATAAAAATATCCAATCATGCCCACAGGTAAGATACATCATGAGACCACAAGATATCAATAAGATTTCAACAATAACATCCAACAAAGTAATATGATCACAATATTAGAATCAACATAGAATATTTCACATAAATTAAATCCTTAGAAGAGAACGAAAATGTGTAAAGGGTAGTATGTCCCAGAGGACTAAGAGGGAGAGATACATCTGGGTGATTTTCTCAATAATATAAATACAAAATGCAATATACCTCAAAGATGTTTGTCAACTTGTCAAAGTCTAGACCTTTGAACCAAGTGAAGGTTCTAAGGTTTGAAACACCGGTGGTTAAGAAAAGATCTTCACATGAATTATTTTTATGAGATTACAAGACCGATGGATTTCCAAAGGAACTTGAATAGTAGGATAAGGGACAAGGTTAGGAGTCATGTCCTATGGGTCAAGTGATTTCTATATGTGTGAAGGTCATGGGAGACGTCTATATATAACTGGCTTGGGTAGCAAGAAACTTATCTATTTTTGTTTATTAGGGAAAGTATGTAACATGTATTGTAAAAGGAGAATGTTAAGCATTTTATAACACATAATAGAAAAAGAATAAATAAAAACACAATTTCCCTTCCATTTATTTGTGTGTACATTTTATAATATATTCCCTTTTTCTCTTGGTCACAGAAATATTGACTATTACATTTACAATAACCATATTTCTAAATTTCTTTTTATGCAATTATTTACTCGATGCAGACATGTATAATAATTTAATGTACAATTGCGTAGGATATACTTATTGAGTTCCTTTTCTGTGATTTCATTTATCAATTTCTTCTATACACTTATTCAACCCATTACCAAATAACTTTCCAACAATGTTTCTCTTCTCACTTTATAGTTATTGAAAACATATATAAACTTTTGTTTTAATAAAAGGCATACATTTAATTAATATTTAGTTATTAAAAATTTCTAAAATTTAGGAAACCATATGTATTGCTATTACATTTTATAAAAATATATGCATGGGAGATACGTGCTAATAAATTTATATATAGAAACACGAATTTCAAATCAAAAGGGTGAAAACATTATCTATTTAACCATTTTCTTTTTCTTCCTCGCTGTTAACAATTTTACTAGGCAACATGGAGGTTTTTTAAAGAAATAACGTAGTCAAGATTATTATTGTATCTCTATTGGGTAAGTAATTGATTATATACAATTTTGAATGTTTATTTGTTTCCAAATGAATATATAATTGAGTTAAAGTATTTGTTTACTTGATGATGTTTCTAAATGTTGGGCTGCTACAAAGGGATATTGGGACCCTCCAGTACAAAGCCATCAAAGGTATCAAAGTTTCTCTCTCAACCTAGGCACCTAGTGAGGTTTCTCCATATCAAAAATCTCCTACATCCTTATACCACACACTTCACAAACTTTCCTATCAAGGCTTCTTCTTGCCTGCATTCTTGATAACATGCCACCGATTTTTTCTAGACTCTCGCTTTGATCCATGACCCATGACAAGCCTCACGAACAATATCCATCAACAACTCCCCACACAAACCCAAAGTGGCAACTACAAATAGAGGTCACGACCTCCAAGAATAGGGGAGATCCACCATCACTTCCAAAGTGCCTCCACTTATTCCCAAGGCCCTGAGCAGGACCATTGACATCCACCTAGGTTTCAAAAAGTCTATCCTTAAAATAGGTAGATTGCATGAAGCCTTGCAGTCAATGTTGTCCTTTCATCATCACCATCCACCTCCTCTATCATTGGTGATAGTCTTCATCCGTTATCCATCACTACCATCATCCACTTGTTTCTCCCTACAAGATTAGGCCTAAATGAGAAAGAAAAGGAAGAAGATATCTTGATGGAAACCACAGTTGCATTACATCCCTCCTATAATGTTACAATTATTTCTTCTTCTTCATTGTTTATCTTGATCTCACCATTAGGAGTGAGTAGTTCATTTGTTCGGGTTCAAGATTTAGCTCCACTACCCGTACTCCATGATATTGTTTTGATTATTTACTTCTTGTGTGAACCATGTGATTCATAATTCATTGTGCTATTGCATGTAACATGGATTGAGCACTTGTGTTACATGTCTATTATAATTATAGGCCCAAAGAATTTTGAAGCCTAGAATAAGAATTTTGATAAATTCTAGTTGACTCTCAGATGAGGACTTAGAATGAGTGATATCTGGAGTGATGGATTTGTAATCCATAAATAATGCAACGGTGAGCCTATGGTGATATCTATCCTTGCAATTTCCTCAAACCATGAGTATTGAATTGGTTGGCTCCAATGTAATATCCATATGAGAAGTGATGCAATATGAGTAAAAGAATGTGGTTAATGGTGGTGAAACATGATAACATTCATGTGCTTTCCATTATTTATTAGATATAAACTATATAATTTTTTTATTCTATTTCAAATACTTGAATCAACTAATCAACTTTTGGATTTAAATATTATTCTTGAATTAGATTGGATAAAATTATTAAGGTTATTAAAAATATTATCTCTTGGGATTTGATCCTTAACCATACTATGATAAGCTTCATATACCTATGGGTGGCATTTGCCATACTAATTATCTTAATGAAATATAGTATTTTTGTATCCTAGTTAATTTATGGGTATACAAATATGTCCACATTATGTAGCAACCAAAGCCTATAGGAAGGTTAGAAGACACTAAATATAGTTCCATGATGGTGTTGTACCATTCAAATTTTCTCTAACCCTCTAGTGGGAAGAATGAGTTTCCCCCATAGTAAAACATTAATGGGGTTCAACTGACAAGATGAGAGCTAATCCAAAACTATTGATAACATGCAATATGTATATAGGGAGCCTAATTTCTATATGAGCTATAATGAGCAAAAGGGAAGTGGTTTAAAGATTTATTGGATATAAAATAGAGAGGGAAGAGATGAGGAAATTGGGGTTTTACTTGGATTATAGATAGGGGTTTCTTGATAATTCATAATAAGTGGAGAGAGAGAGAACGAGAGGGTTGGTAGATACTATACATATACTTCACAATATCATAATAGAAGTAGGAGACAATATGTCAGTCATAGGATCTATCTAGGTCCAGTAAAGTAAAATCAACTAGATGTGGTTGTTCCTTCTTTGGATGATTGAAAAACAAATCCGTTATTGTTTATTTTGAAATTTATAATTTCTCATAGTCATTAATTGTTTAAGGGGTCTACAATCAAGGCTCAAGTTTAAAAAAGCCTAAATTTCTACATCCAAGAAAAACAAGGCATGAGGATCCCAAATTTCACATAGATTCCACTTTGAAAAAAATCTCATAGTTTATTCAACAACTTTGAGCCGAAAATTATTATTAATATAAATAGTATTCATTTAGACATGTTTAAGTGATAACTCATATTTCATTCAATTTATTTATTATATCAGGCCTAGGAAAGTTTAGAGAATTTATTTAGTACTCAAACCTATTAAGTAGTGAATTTACATTTTAACCTTCACTTAAAACCTAGGTGAATAATTATGCTAAATGTCCTAAATATTAACATTTAACTTGATTACTATATTTATAAGCTCCTAATACTTATATTACCATCTAATATGGGAAAAAGGGATTATAAAAAATCCTAAAGGAAAAAGGCATAAGAAACACATGGTTAGAGTTCTAGGTCATTATAGGGGTTTGATATATTTGGGAACATTGCATACCATCACATTTCATAGTATAGTCCATTCTTAAGGTGAAATGTGTAAGCTATGCCACTTCAAATGTCATACATCCATTAGTCTTGTAATACTAGCTATTGATCTAGGAGAGTTACATAAAGACATAGGATTTTTATAACACTAGGGTTATCTAGAAATGGGATGGTAGTTTTGTTATCATCCTTCCACAACAGGCACCACTTATAGTATATGATCAAGTGGGGAACATTTCATATATGGGGTTAATAGAATATTGGTTTAAATAATTTCTCTTCCATTTTACATGCATAATATAGCATGAATAGGCTCTCTATAGGGTCATATAGACTTGAGAATAGTTCCTAGTTGAATTTCTAATTTATTTTCACTAGGTGGAAACATGATATCATAGGCATTAAGCTTTACCATGTTGTGATTAGGGTGCACCTTACTATCATGCAAGAAAGGATGCATTTCGTTACAATTGCCATTCATAGTGTGTTTAACTTAGTTTCTAGAGTATAATTATATATACCACTAAGTCTATAGTGTGTTAGGGGTAAAGGGGCAAAAAATTCAAACTTCTAATATCCGTAGTCACTCAATTGTGTCCATTCTCTAATACCTTTTTATTCTATCAACTAAATGGTCACTCTTAATATAGAAACTTACCTTATTTATGCTCACAATACTTTACAAGCACACACACACACACATACACACACACACACACACACACACACACACACACACACACACACATATATATATATATATATATATATATATATATATATATATATATATAAGGGGAGAGAGAGTCTACAGTTATCTCGATTGAAAGATTAATGCCCATGAGAAAAAATTGGCAATGTTTTCTATGTACTCAAATCAATTACTAGAGTAATTTGTTTGGAATCAATTGAGAAACTTCACAAGAGATATATAATGCTTCCATTGTTAACTTCAAACAATCCTGAAGTTTCACTATATTCTTATAGACTAAAGGGTATAAGATGCCATCCCTTAAAAGGATTATCCTAAAACCCTACTAACCACCTAAGAGGTTATAACATACCAAAACTTGTCCTCCTAGCCTTTGAAGTACTAATTCTAAGGTTTGGATGCCTTTGGACTTAGTTCAGGAATAAACTCGCAAACATGATATAAGATTACACCCTTCAAAGACATAAATGGGACTAGTCAACAAGTGGTTAGAATGAAACATGGATACATATTTAAGGTAATTAGAATCATGCTTAAAATAAAAATTTAGGAATCATATAATCTATAGGAGTAGGTCCTTTTTCATTAATAGGATGGAAATAACAAATATTTAGTGCTAGAATGATTAATACGAAATAATAATAAGTAATTAGATTTTTTTGTAATAAATATTATATCATATAATGCAAACAATTCATACACTTAAAATGAATTACTTATAACAATACATGGAAATCTTAATATATACACTTAACATGAATTACCAAAGTATAATTCAATAACCATGTAAGAATGTATGGCAAGCTTCTTAAAATGAATAACATATTTATATGTTTATATATGCATGCAAATATATTAATTTGATCCCAACACTCAATAAGGTAACTATATTAAATAGATAGTGATGTAAATGAGATTGGATGTATCCATGTAACAAGACTAATGAGAAATCTTTTTTTTCTTTATTTCAAGAAACTAGAGATAAAGTTTTATTAATGCCGCTATCTAGTGTGGATAAATGAAGGGAAAACATTTGCAATAGAAGTAAACCAACTAGGAATAATATGTTGGAAATGGATAGAAAGTATGGAATGGAGGCTATATTTTGCAATTATTTCAACCTGCTCATTGAGGTTATGACTGATACGAAAGAGGAAGTTGTTGAGGGTCCCATAAAAAAACTTCCTCATCTTCATGGCATAAGTTTTGAACTTGGGTAATGGAGTATCCTTGGTGAGTTCTGAGACAACTTGCATCGAATAAGTGAGAATGTAAGAATTTCCCCATTGATGTTTTACACAGAGGTTGCCTGCACACACAATAGATTCGATTTCAGTCTCTAGGGTGGAAGTCGAGGGAGATATATCACCAAAACCCATGACGTGTGCTCTGATGCTATTAATGACATGAACATCGATGGCTTCTTGGGAGCTATTGGGCAGATAGGCAACATCGATGAAGATGTAGGTGTCATCAACTGCTATTTTTATTGGTACTCTACTATTGCTAGATGCAAGTAGATGTGCCACGACAAGCATTCTTGGAATAATCCTTACTCAATTCATGATAAACAGGGCCTTAGCTAGTGCTGGCTGAGATTTTTGTTAGTGAATGAATTCATTGCAACACCACCATAGGTACCAGCAAGTAACAATCCATAGGGAATGAGAGTCATTTTTCATATCCATGCAAGTATCAATCCATGTATCTTCAACAATGTTGAGGTGGTCATGCCCTGGGCAGAGGATCTACCAAACTTTAGCACTTGAGGGATAGTCTCATAGCACATTCACAATGGTGTCCTGGCCATTGTTATAGATTGGGAAAAGTTCAGATACATCCATATGAAGTCAGTGTTTTTCAACATTGGTAAGAAGGGATTCATGTTGGACAATCCAAAGGAAGGTTCTAATCCTAGCAGGGAGGGTGGATTTCTAGATTTGCTTCCATCATCCAAGCAGTTGAATTTCTTTCTCATGGTAGATCCACCGGTATGCATATGGCATAGAGAATCGTCCATCCTGCTCCAATGACCAATTCCAACCACCCTCTCCAGTGGTATGCAAAGGATGTGGAATGTATTTGATTGCAGACTAAGAATCTTGGGGTAGGTAAGAATGTATAAGACCTCAGTCCCAATCGCCGTTGTTGATGAGCATGGAACCCACCTAAGGTCTTGGAGATCCTTAGGGATCAACCATTCTAGGTAAAAGTCCAATATAAACTGTCCAACAATCCATTTATCACACCAGACATTTGTGCCTTAACCATTATTGATGGTTTTATAGCATAGCAGAGCAATTTCACTGATGTGTCTTTTAATGAAGCTTCATGTAGGTGAGAATGGGCCGGATGTTAATCTATCACCCCTTTGATACTTTTCTTTCATGACTCGAACCCAAATTTTCATGGGTTCATTAAGGAATGCCCAAATATTCTTCATCATGAGGGCCATGTTTTGGTCCTGGGCATCTCTAATACCAAGCCCTCTAATATCCTTGCTTGAGTTTAGTTTCTTCCATGAGACAAGTGAAGTCTTCCTATAGTTTCCAGTGCCTGAACATATGAATATTCGTACATGCTTATTTATGTCATCACATAGCTGCGGTGATAACTTGACTGTTTGCATTGTGTATGATGGAATGCTCTTAAGTGTAGACTTGTCTAAAGTCACCCGACATGCGAGAGAAAGGTGACACATAGAATAGCTATTCACTCTTCTTTGTATAAAAGATATAATGTTGCCATGGGTAGCTTTATTAACTCTATGGTGAAGGATGGGGATGCCAAGGTACTTACCAAGATCGATTATCCAGCCAAAACTAAGTCATCTGCTGATTGAGCATATCACAGGGCGTGGGGTATTTAAGCTGAAATAACATTTTGATTCCTCCTTGGACATTATCTGACCCAATGCCTTAGAGAAGTCTTTAAGGATGTTGTTGATGATAGTTGTTTGGGTTGTGGATGCCTCTCCCAGTAGTAATATGTCATCTGTAAACAAGACATGCAGAAGTTGTGTACCTCCACGAGTGAGAGTGATCAGTTTCCAATCACCATCTTGGACAAAGCTTGAGATGGCCTGGATGAGCCTTTCCATGCACATGACAAAGATGTAGGGGATTATTAGGTCCCCTTATCTCATGCTCTGGGAGGATTTGAACGAAGAAGGGCTCCCCTTCCCAGAGGATAGAAGTTGAGCCTTGGGTTATTATTTGCATGATGATGTTGCTCAGTTTGTCTGACATTCCGATCTTGATCAAGGTATCATGGACGAAGGCCTAGTTCATCTTATTGAACACTTTATCCAGGTCCAACTTGATGCACATAGTTTTTTGCTTGGTTGATCAAGATTTCAGAGTATGAATGATCTCTTGCACTAAAAGAACATTGTCACTTATGCGTCACCTTGGGATGAAGCTGGACTAAGTAGGGGTGATCCAACTATCAAGGAGAGGCTTCAGTCATTCCACAATGACTTTTGAGATAATTTTGAAACTTCCATGATTAAGGGAGATAGGCCTGAAATCGCTGCAATGCTGTTGAGAGGCAACTTTGGGGATGAGGACCATATAGGAATTTGCAATGGATGTGTCTATGTGTTCAGTTTGGAAGACAACAGTGATAATGCAGATGATTGAGTCACCTACATTGTCCCAGTTATTTTGTATGAATTCAGTATGGACCCCATCAGGGTCAGGGGCCTTCAACAACACCATTAAGAAAACTACACATTTGACTTTTGTTGCTAGAGGGATGGAGCTCAGCTGTACTTTAGTATTTTTGTCAATGCTAGGGAAGATGCTAGGATATAATCTGATGGTGTCGAGGTCCGACCTCATCTTCTGAGTCATCAACTGCTCGAACCATTATCGTAGTAGGAGCTTGATATCATTGACGGAGGTGATCCATATGCCATTCTCATCTTTAAGGCGAGTAATAAGTTTTTTGAAGTGGCGGCACACCTTGATGTATGATTGGAAAATTTTGGTGTTGTTGTCACCAAACTTTAACCAATCAATATGCACCTTTTGTTTTCAGTCAACTTCTTGTTTGAGGTGGATGTGATGAAGTTTCTCAATATGCACCTTTTGTTTTCAGTCAACTTCTTGTTTGAGGTGGATGTGATGAAGTTGCTCCTGAAGAGGTATATATGGATCTACAATAGGGATGGATTTAAGGTTTTGGAGCGATACCTAACATCTATCAATGCGGGTTATGAGTAGTTTCTTCTCTTTACTTTAGCAAGCTAGGTGCTTGGAATCCCATTTAATTGCAACTTCCTTGAAAAACTTGATTGTGTCTTGGAATTTTTCGTGTTGGGGCCACTGGCACGGGAGCTCCTTGCAAAAATCTGGTATGCAGTTCTATCTTGATTTTGTTTGAAAATTGAAGCTTCTAGGAATCTAATTCCCACAATAAAGAAGAAGAGGATGATGATCAGAATAGATCCTAGGAAGGACTATAGCTGAGACATTATAAAATTTATGAATCCATTCTAAAATGATAAGCACTCTATCTAGATGTTCAAGAAGGTTTAGGCACTTGAACATAAAGAAATGGCCTTGTGTCTTCAGGTTATCCAGGCCAGTGTTGAGCAAAGCTTCCTTGAAATCTATCGCTAGAATGCTTGTCAAAGTATTTGCTCCTACACTTCTCATCTACATGTAGTGAAATGTTGAAATCTCCCATGACTACCTTGGCTTCATTCATGGTATGAGAAATATCTTCAAGCTCTTCCCACAAAAGGTTGCGTTTCGCGGGGTTAGGGCTAGCATAGATGAAGGTGAGATACCAAGAGTTGTTTGTCTTATAATGGATGAACTATCGATGACTGAGGAGGATCTCCACAATGCATTGATGGTGGTTCCACACAATCCATATCCCACCTTAGAGGCCATTAGCTTCTACTCTATGGGAGGATGAAAAGTTGATTTCTATAATGATTCTAGTTGTCATGGTATCTCTACAATGAGGTTCCACAACAAAAACTATCTTGATTTTATGGGTGATATTCATTTCTTTGAATAATATAATTTTCTTTTCAAGGCCCTCCCCTTGTATATTCCAGTAGAGGACATTCATTATAACAAGAGTTTATTGGAGTGATGCACACAGTCTGACGGACTGGTCCTCATCTTCAGTGTTCATGCTATCTGGGGTTCCGGGGCTGGTTGCCTCCAGGTTCTTCTGAAACTATAGATCCCTCTTGACAGGTTGATTAGGTTGATGGCCAGATGGATCACCCTATTGGTGCTTGTATGTTTTCCCCTTCTTACAAATTCTATCCGGGCTCTATACAGACTGATAGATTATCTTTCTATTTCTCAACATCACATACCCATTGACATCTTTGTTGTGGCAATTCAAGACCTGGTGGCCAGGGATGGGGGGATCCTTAGAGAGGTTTGTCATGAGTAAGAAGATCTTGCCATTAGTAGAATTGTCTTGACAAATGATGCTTACTTCACCCTCTTTGAGTCAAGTAGCAATGTCACACTTTGGATTGTTTGATACCATATTGTTCTGGGTCTCTGGAGGGGGTTTCTGGCTTTCTTTTGCTTGCTTTCTCCTCTGTCTTTGTTTGGCTTTTTTACTCTACACCACCTAGAATCCATCATCTTAGTATGAGGTTTCATTGTTTGTAATCTAGACTGTGTCATCTGCTCGCTCACTATGGTGTGGATTGGTGGGCGGGCGAGCATTAACCTTCTTGTTCCCCTTATCTACAACTTGTTGCTTGCGACACTTTGCCATATTTGCATGGATAGCTATTGTGTAGTTAACCACATGAATAGGGATTGGGATTGATGTTGAGGAGAGGTCACTTGACTCTTGTGGATCATGCTTGCATTTAGTATTAATATGGCCTAGGCGGCCACATTTCAGACAGAATTGGGGTAGATTCTCATACTCCTAACAGAAGTGTTCACCTTTGATGAAGATCGGTGGAAGAATGGGTTTGGTTGTATCCACCTCAACCACAACGCGGGAAAACTTCCCTCTATTTCCTACAAGCGTGTTGGTGTCAACGTTGATAGTTTTTCTAACAGAATAACCGATCTGTTCCAGAAGTTGGTTCTGATACAAAAATATCGCCAGGTTAACAACCCTTACCCAAACCACCAACTTGCGGGGGATTGGATTAGAGGGTCTGAATGACGGGGACCATGACTGGATTGAAAAGTAGTTGCCGAAGATAGTCCATGGGCCCATGGTCATAGCCTTTTTGTAATCTACTTGATTACCAAGTTGAATAATGTAATATCCATTGTCCAAGTCTATAATTCTAAATTGCATTGTTGATTGCCACATTATGTTGATCTTATTGACTAAGGCTTGAAACCCTATGGTGATTCCGATCACCTTGACAACTACAACTTACTTCCATGGTGCAAGGAGAGGCTGGATGGAGTCATGCTTGACAGAGAAGCTAGGGAATACACCGTTGGGATCCACCTAGATGTCCTATGCACTGAGAATATCTGACAAGGTTGGGTTTATGTAGGATAGTAACCCAATGTCCTTGCTAACATATGTGTCCTTATATGATTTCTTGGGGATATCTTCATTAATCACATCCACGCTTGAGTTCATGCCAACTACTTCATTGGCCTAGATATGGTCATCATTCTCCTTGTACATATGGGAATCCCTTATCACAGAGTCAGCCGCTCCAACGTAGTTGGAGTCTTGTTCGCGACGTTGGGACTCAGGGCGACGACTGTGGTGGCCTTGGCCTCTACCACCACGGTCGCCACCTCAACTGCCTCCACAACTCCTGAACCCTAGAGTCACCCCATTCTTGATGTGAAATCTTTAAATAGTCATAAAAAGGATATAATGGATAATGAATATGGTATATTTAATTTGGAAAGATAAACATATTTAAAGAAGGAAACTTGATTTAAATAATAAATAGTTGCATATGAGATGTAAGGAAAACAAGTTATGTATTCAAAAATGCTAAAATAAGATAAAATACCTCCAACTAAGTAAACCTGATGTAAAATATCTTAAGAGGAACTAATGGGATAATGTCATAAATGGAATATAATTTTTTGTTTAAATTTATTACATGTACTTGTAACACTTTGTATGAATAGAGTGTAAATACTTGGAGACACAAAATTAGGAAAACCATGGGATGGAATATTATCATTAAGAGACAAAATGAGAATTCAATTTAGAGAAAGATATTAATAGAACATATGTAAATAATAGCATCACACTTGAATGTATTAAATAATTGGATGTACACTTTCATAAGTGGAAAGTAGTAAAAGATTTCAGATTTCCCCTTATTGGTTGTCTTAATAGGGTGTTACTCATATTATGAAAACAATTAACATAAATTGGGAAACTAAGTTATTGATATCTAACCGACCAAAAAGTTATTGATATCTAGAAGAAACTATAAATAAACACATTTCAGGATAATTGGAGTGAGATTGAGGAATTTAAGGAAATATAAGATATGATATACTTTGCTTATGAGTGAATAATCTCAAAAGGATTGTAAATAACCAATATTGTAACTCAATATACATTATAATTTATTTTAATATTGGAAAACCATTCATATATATGAAATAATGCACCAAAAAATTTCAAATGAGAAAGTAATGTCAAAGTAATTGGTCTAATTGCCAAATCCCAAGTCAATTGCATAATACTAGTTGCCATACAAAATTATAAATAAATTAACAAGATAATAATAAAAGGGTTCTAATAAATTAAATTACATATTAAACATTTCTAAAACTAAAAAAACTAATGGAAAATTCAGATTTGACATGCTCATAGTAGTCTAGACATCAATTATCATATTAATCAGATAATCCTAGATTGACAAAATAAAATAGAAAGAAAGGCATAAATTAAATATATACATATCACATTTGTTTGACTAATGTGATTCTTTTGCTATAGCCTCATAGTTTTCCAGTATTGCACAAGTTTAGTTTTCCCTATTTCCGTATTTCACCAATTAAATACAATTACTTTCACATTTCTCAATCCAAGCCTAGGAAGGATGTGAGAGCAATCACAATCCTCTATGTAAATGGTATATATATATATATATATTCCATTCATTCACTACCCGCGTGGGTAACTAACTTTCATTACGGGTGGATCTATTTTGTGATAGAAAGGTACCTATTTGTAATGATATAGAAAACATTTGTAATGATATGACCAAATTTGTAATACAAACACTCATTTTGTATTACAGCGTAAATTGCTTTCATAAATATCATTTTTACTATAATCAGATGTGTAATACTAAATGAGTGTTTGTATTACAAATTTGGTCATCTCATTACAAATGTTGCTTGTCTCATTACAAATAGGTACCTTTCTATTACAAAATAGATCCACGGGTAGATAAAGTTAGTTACCTGCACGGGTAGTGAATATATATATAAGGTGAGAGCACTTGAGACTTAGGTGAGATTACCAGAATCCCATATATAAGAAAACTAATACAATGGGAATGAATCCCATAATGTACCAGTACTAATAGATAATAATAGTCGCAACAATCAAACATGCATATAATAGAGCGGAAAGATAAGTTCACGCCCACCAATTCATCAAATTAGGGTTTCAATTATGAAATGGAACAATAATATGAAATAATGCAATTAGGGTTGGAATTGAATAAGTATCAACAAGATTAAGAAAGTTGATTCAATATGCACTTTCAACAATCCATAGGATACATTTCAAGGCAAAGGACCCAACTGATCAAACATGTATTACCAAGTGACATATAAACTAATATGCCACAATCAAGTCAAAGAGAGATAGAGAGAATATATAAACTATTGTCCAATATGACTCATCAGGAGAATCAACATACCTCAAATTTTGTATCCAAGGTCAAAGTTTCAAAGCTATATCCAAACCAAGGTCTGAAGCTACCTATTAAATCATATGAATTTAGGGATTAAGCTCCCATAAACAAAACACAAAGAATAACATTTTTTCCATTATTGTAAATTATGAAAATCACATATTCAGATCGATTATAAATGATTTCAAAACATATTTATTTGTTAACTGTTCACTTATGAATCATTCGATATGAATTTAACAAATTAAGGATAATTAAAAAAATCCCAAAAATCATGTATATAATTTATTGGAGTTAGTTGAAAAAAACCATATTAAAATGTAGATACTAATTTATTGATTCCAAGACATGTCATATTTTAGTCTTCCGACCTATCAGTGCATTACTATGGATTTTACAAGATATAATTATTTATTGAAATTTAATATAATTTTTTAAAAATATATCAAAAAACTGATGCCAAAGACCAACAACCCCTGCTTCACACATCATCATTTTTATGCACATCCAGGTAAAATCAAACACTTCAATCAAACCAACAATTTTATACCATATTAAAGAATAAAGGACTAAAATTCCCATGCAATGTGTGACAAACATCAAAATAGAACTAGGGCAAGGTCGTATAATCATTAGCATCATATTTTTCACCCATCCTTAACCATTGCGAGAACACAGAGCTTCCAAGATCCACTGTGAGGAATAGAAATGGAACACCTTAAGACAAATTGGAAGACTACCGACACCAATGTGTTCCTTATGCTCATGTTGATTCAACGACCAAGGTATGGTTCCTGAGATGGTTGGTGTGCCCATATTCACTTACTGCCATGAGGGAAGGAGGGATGGCATACATGAGACTTCCTAGTAGAAAGATTAGAATAAGCCAACACCTTAGGCAGATTCATAGAAGCATGGTGAAAATAAAGCACAAACCTATCGATCAAACAAAAACAAACCAATGTAAGTTTTCACACTGGGAGTAAAAGAAGGTGAAAGGGGAAGAACAAGGGGAACACACAAGAGACCACACCAAGGTGAATTGGGACTTCCCATAGCTTCTTTGAGCCCCTCGAGTCTAAATAATGATTCATGTATCGATCTGAAGGTTAGGTTTATGTTGCCAACCTCGTAGTGACTGAGATAAAAGATTAGAGACAAGTGATAAAAAAATGATGCACAAATGGTTTAATGGGTGTATTGGGTTGAATTTTGGGGTTTTGAAGAAGACGAGGGGGCAATTATTTATACTTTGTGTAGTCATTGATGGTCTAGGAAACACGGTGGAGGTCGAAAGTGGGGTAACATGAAATCTAGTGCGACTGGGATTCTGAGACGCCAAAGTCCAAATGAACTCGAGACGGAAGAATCAAGATTTCAAGGGTAAGATAAGGAAAAATATTAGTAGAGAGAAATATATACAAGATAGAGGAGGAGAGAATGTGTAACACCCCAATTTTCATATCACATAAGCAGAAGCTATATATATATTTTTCAACTATTGGGAGTGTCACAAACATGATTATCATAACAATTAAAGTAAAGGAAACACTTTGCATATATTAAAACTAATCCATACATAGTTCCTGCCCACAGAAGCCTACATCATATTCATCCATAAGGTGTAATCTATTTGGTCACATAACTAGGCATGATTAAAAGATATCTAAACTTTGGATTGTCTTGGTGAATGGAACCCCACTAGGCAAGCTTGAAACTCTCATTGACCCTTATTCTTTTGATCTTTAGCTACTCCAAGTCCCATGGACATCGCGTCCCCAGCCATGCATTAGAAAAATCAATAATTAGAGTAAGTGGCATGAGTATTCTAAAATATACATTGCTAAAGAACTAAAATTGGATACGGTAAAATGAAAATAACATCAAACTCTGAGTAAATTTGAAACATATTGTCTCTTATTTCTCAATCTAAATTCTTATCATTCTACCTTATCTTATTCTGGAGACATGTACCCTGGTACATGGGTCTTATGACCTACACCTAAGTGTCTGGGTCATACTGATCTTATCTACTTCCTTCTCATCACACATGGATGAGATTATGGACATGCTCTAATCTGAGGTATCTTTTGCTTATGACTTTTATCCTACTGTGGCCACCATTATACAATAAGTCCTCCTGAATTGGCATGTCTACGTCTTGAATTGGTGCCGCAACACCTCTGAATTGGCACTACATGCCTCTGAATGACACTGAGGTGTCTCTAAATTGGCGTGCTATGTCCTGAATTGGTACCGCAACACCTCTAAATTGGAGTAAACACTCCTTTAAATTGGCAATAGATGTCTCTAAATCATCCCAGGACTAGTGAATGAGGACTTGTCATATAATGTGTTATGTGAAGGTTCCGAATCAATTATCTTAAGTCTAAACTTACTAAATTCTGAATATGAACTTATCTTATACTAAATTGAATACTAGTAACTGAACTTATCTGAAACTGATTACTGAGTACTAGACATGTACTGAATTCTAAATCTTAATTTGAATCTCTTATTCTTAACTTCTAAATTGAATCTACAACTGACAGTGAAAATATGGATCTCAATTACTTCATAATTGAGATTGGATCTAAAACCCTTATCACGTATCTTTATTCTATATCTGCCTACCCATACAATGAGTATTCCAAGTTTAAATCTAAATTCGATGTGCTTATTATCTAGATAAACCTTATTTTGAATCTCTGATTTGATAGTATGACTTCATTGATACTAAATATAACAAAAGAGTCTCAAGGCTAAGGAATGAGGATCTGATCTTGAATACATAAATGCTAAGGATATAGAAGTAACTTAAGTGAAGTATATGAAAGTAACTTAGGTATGATACATGATTTCTGGAAAAATAAATCAATCACTATTAAAATCTCATAAAATATGATCTTAATAAACTAAAATCTTAAACTTTAAATCATAGGATAGAACTCTTGAAAAATGTTAACTTGCAACTTAATCATACTTAATGTGTCATAATCTTATTATTTACAATGTATTCTAATCCCAAAAATACCTTTATCTTGAAAATTGGACCATGCCTTGATATGTCAAAAACTTATGTTCTCACATTGTATTTGACTTATTAATCAGTCTAAGAAATCTAATTAATTTCTTAGTTCTTAGACATATACATATATAAGAAACCTTGATAACATGTTCCTACTTACAATCTTAATACAGAGTTACATCTCTAGATATGAGAAATCCTAAGAACATACTTATACTAAAATCTAAATACAAAGTTATCCCAAATCATTTGCTAAGTATGAGTACATTACTTGCATATATTATTTTGCAATCGTGTCCATTAATTTATATCTTTTCTAAGAGATCTGATAGGAACATGATTATTTAACTTTATCATGGGCCTGGTCCATGAATAATAACCATTTGAGAAACATATCTCTATTTGAGCATATGAATTTACATAATCATGGGGGAGAAACTTGCTTGTATATTTTAACATTAAAATCTTAGAACATTGAACTACATAATTCACGAAAGTCTTATCTAAGAGACATGTAAATATACCAAGCTTAAAATATGAGTACTCATGGGCATGAACCACTTACCTCTTGTACTGAGGGTATCTTTAAGGAAGTCATGGTTCCAAGTTTCATAACTTTAACAACCTGGATATCATCATAGTCCTATTAGTCCATGTGTATGTTCCCTCTTTCTATTTCTAAATCTCAAAACCCCACCTTCCTAACTTATACATACCAACTTAGGGTTCTTATTTAGACTAAACATAACTTTAATCTAAAATCACCATAAAATCTTGGCTACATCTTTTGTTAAGACCTGGGGAATTTGAGTTGTAGCACCCAAATTCCAATTGACCACCACTTGGTCGCAATTAGTACCATATAAGATCAAGGAAGAGTAGGACATCAAGATCTTTTTCGACACTACTCGATCACAGTATGAGTCTACAATGTAGTGACATATCAATCAACCTGCCAACAATGACATATAGTCAAACTGAAAACACCTAGCCCACCTTGGTACAGGTCACACACTATAAACAAGGGTATACAAACCCAATCACTGAGATAATACCATATTTGTCCTCCAATCACATCTCACACATATATAATCACTGAGACACGACTGTAGCCATTCTCAAATAATTTAGGTCAAGATGACGAGAACACACAATCACTTACACCTCACATACTCAACAATATGCACTCTGAGTTTCCATTAGGAAGACTCATTTCACCACCCAACAAGTTATAACACTAGAATGGATCTATCACACATGACACCACATGATTAGGGTTTCACTTTATTAGTTAAATCAATTGGGTGTCTTTTGTGCTGCATTAATCATGTTACATATAAAACCCTAAAAAGATTCTACAAAGATAAGGGTAGATTGCAACTTTAAAAGATATAAAACACATAAAAATTTAAACTTGTCACATCACCACTTGATACTATTTCAATTCCTTACATAAGGCCATCACCATTAACACATCATCATGGGATATCAATCCCTTATCAAATCATATAGAGGATATCACTTCAATTAGGCATTAAGCCTCTTCCATGGTCATAAGACCATTCTCATTATTCTGGCCAAACATCATTATCTATCCATGACTCATCAAAGCTCATAATCACCATACATGCGTCAGATAAGTATTATCACGAGCTATCATTAGCTATGATGTTTATTCAACCAACAAATTAGGGTTACAACAAGTAGGAGGGAGAGAGAAAGTACTTCATCAATATACTAGTTACTCAAAAAAGATAATCATTAGTCACAATGTACTCAAATTGGGATTAGGTTTTGACTTAGTAACCATATTAGAGTTTTAAAACAATAATTAACATCAAACCCTAATTATCAATATCTCCAACATTCTGGGGAAAGAGGGAGTCGACCATTAACATCACAAGGTCAACCATGTTAGGAAACATGTGTCTAGGAAATATCACCGACCGAAGAGGAATAGACCTCACCATCTTCATTAGACAAAGAGGTGGGTCACCCTCCTCGTCCACATGGATCAACCATAGCAACTGAAGAGAAACACAATATGTCTTCGACTGAAGAGAACCAAGTCAAAGAAATCTTAGCGATTGAATGAAACCTACCACTTCATTGACTGAAGGGATTAAGACCCTTTGCGACTGAAGAAAGTTCAGCATACATAGAGACCACTTTAGTCCCAAACATGGAAACCAAAGACCATGAGGAACTTCATCAATCGAAGAGGAAGACATCACCTTAGCGACCTCACAAGTAGGTTCATAACATAGAGACCACTTTAAGAGCTCCATGCATAGCGACCAATTGAAACAAACCACTTCAACCAACATGGTTCAACATAGAGACCAGGAAATCAGAGAAACATAGAGACCAAAATAGATGGCTTATATTCAAGAATATGAAGAGTCATCATGGTGAAGACCACATGAAGAAGATGAAAACCTGAACCCTAATTACGACCATCAATCATAAGAAAAAACAAACCATGATGCAAGAGAGAGAAAACCAATCATTTAGTCACCATCTATGTATTCAAAACCACCAATCTCAAACAATAGAGAAAAACCATGATCATGAAAGAAACTAAATATTGAGAACATGCATGAAAGAATCAAACCTCCATCTTTAACAAAAAACGATACGTGCAATAGATTAGGGTTTAGCCAAAGAAGTTAATTGCACAAGGATATCCATGAATAATAAGCCCTAGAACATGATATCATCACCACACTACTTATATTCACGAACTTAGTATAGATCATTAAAATGCATGATGAGTGAAACAATAATTGAGGGGAAAGTTATATGACTTGCCTTGGGTTATGATGAAACAACTTACAAGCAAAGAAGCTCCAAAGAAGAGAGATAAACCTAGCTTGTTCACCTCCACAACCAAGCTAGTCACCACCTCAAAAGAGAAACAAACCCTGGGTTAAAAAATAAGAAAGGGAGAGCCAATGCTTCTAGGCTGAAAATAATAAGAAAAAGAGAGAAGAGATCTCCAACTCAACTCAATGATACCATAGAGAACCATGGATTTGATTAAGAAGAGAGGAGTTCCTTAAGAAGCACTACGATGGAGGACCATTGGTTTGGCTAAGAGGAAGGAAAGAGTGCTAGGGGTTGCAAGAAAATGAAACCAAGAAGGATAAATAACTTACAAAGATCAAGGAACACCAAGGGATCACTAAAGGAGATTTGCTCCAGCCCTAGATCACACATGCAAGGGTTTGGAAAACTTGCTCTAAGGTTGAGCCCTTCTCCACCACCAATATCACAAGGGATAAGATCCAAGTAAAGAGATCACTTGCATGCAAATTAAGGGGTATCAATACCCAATGGTAGAGAGAGAGAGGTAAAGAGGGTTAGGTGTCAAGGCACTAGTGCCACTTGCCTTCCAAAAACTCGACCACGCAAGCACTAAGAACATGCATGCATCAAGGGTGATAATATCAAGGTAGGCTAGTGACCATCATGGTCCTCAAAACACTTTAGTCAAAAAAGATACAAAGCGACCTAACAAAGGTAGAGACCGCTATCACCATGGTGACCAAAAACATAGCGACCAAGGGACCAAACCTTAAATTTCTTAGTGAAAAAAGAGAGGTCTTAAAGCTCTTTAACCATAGAGAACACATGGTACACCTAAACCTCTTCAACCACTACAAACAAGACTAAAGGAAGGCACATCAGTCGCTACACAATAAGGGGTGAACATCCATGGTCAACATCAACTTAGGCATCAATGAAAAACCCTAACTTCTACACATGATGACACCTCATCAACCAAGGTACAACAAGGCACCCGTAGGCACCAATCTCTCTAACATGATGCCAAAACATAAGAGGCACAACAAACATGTGAAAAATTTCAAGATAAACCCTAAGAATAGGTAAATTGCAACTTGGCCAAAAAAAGCACACACATATCATAACTAGCTCAAACATCATCCAAACTGGACCAAACATTAAACAAAAACATGTCACATGTTACTAAGGAATATCACATGATTGGATTAAGGTTTCAAGAATCTTATTATGCCAGGAAAATTGGATCAAGCAAAATCTAGGTCAGGGGTCTTACAACCATAAACCCTTAACAAGGATTTTGACCCTACAATCCTACGTGAAAAGAGATGGGTACTTCCTATACATATCATACTCCAACTACCACATTGCTTTCTCCACACCATGGTGATGCCAAAAAAGATTTACCAACACTATATCCTTGTTCTTCAACTTATTCACTCTCTGATCCAAGATCAACACAAGACCTTCAACATATGATACATCTTCTTCCAACTCAACCTCCACTGGCTGCAACTCTAGATCAATACTTGGATGACACTTCCTCAACATTGAAACATGAAAGATTGGATGCAACCTATGCAACTTTGGAGGTAGCTCCAACTTGTAAGCCACCTTCCCAACACGTGCCACCATAGGGTAAGGTCCCATAAACCTAGGAGCCAAATTAACCTTCTTACCAAACCTTAGCATGCCTTTCTAAGGAGAAACCTTAAGATACACCTTGTCTCCCACTTGGAACTTCAAAGGTCTGTGCTAATTGTCCGCATAAGACTTTTATCTATCCTGAATTTCCTTCAGTTGTTGTTGTATCACCTTGATCTTATCTATTGTCTATTGCACCAACTCAAGATCCAAAAGCCGATACTCACCAGTATCATACCCACTATGTGGAGACCTACAACACCTACCATATAAGGCCTCATACAGTGACATGTTGATGCTCCTCTGATAGCTGTTGTTGTATGTAAATTCAATCAAGCTCAGGCACACATACTGACTTCCCAAAAATTGAAAAACATAGGCTCTCAACAGATCTTCCAAAATCTGAATAGTCCTCACAGATTGGCCATCTATTTTTGGGTGAAACATTGTACTCAAACTCAAGTATTTACCCATGTATGTGTGCAGTCGCTCACAAAAATGATTCGTAAATTAGGACCTTTTTCAGACACTATCATTGTAAGGACACTGACCTGAGTTTTTGGGTAACTCTATTTTTTTTGGCTTGATCTTGTTCTTAGAACATTTCTCTAATCTTTTGAGATGTGATTAGGGCTTGTCAAGAGGGTAAGTATCCAGTTTGAACTTGTTTGGTTGATGTTTGTGCTTTCTGTGCTAGTTTTGAGTGCAAATTACAATTTACCCAATACAGGGGTTGATGTGCAATTTGCCACCTCTATAGTGTTCCTTCTCTCTCATGGTTTTTTGAGGAAGAGTGTGGTGCTTTGGGGTGCCTTGTTTGGCTCTTAGTTCAGTAGTATCACCCTTAGTGGAGATTAAGGTTTTCTAGGGTTTATGTGCCTTAACCTTGTGACCTTGTTGTTTTGCCTTGACCTAGGTCATGACCTAGAGCCTGTTGTGGGGTGTTGCAGTTGCAAAACTTCCCCCTTGGTGTGGTGGTTGTGACCAAGGTTTTCGTGGGTTGAGGTAGAGGTTGGTGAGGTGTGTTTCGACCTAGGACTTTTGGGGTGGTCTTGGTGTTGTGACCTTGGGACCCTAGGTGTATTGCAGTCGCGACATAGGGTTGGTTGCTCAGATGGTCGAGATCCTACCTAGGGATTATCATAATCTCTTGCATGCGAACCTTATGTGGTAGCATGTGGCTGCATGTTGGTCCTTTTCATGGACAAGTGTTCCTTTGGATCTCTATCTTGTTGGTACCTCATACTTTGCCTCACCTCCCTCCTCCTTTTCTATATGAACCCTCTTCTCTCAATGAAAGTGGTTCTTTTCGGCCATCTTCTTCCTCCCTTATTTTGTGATCATCCTTGGTGCTTGGTGGAGCAAGTAGGTGTGCTCTTGGTGCCTTGAAGGTGGCTCATCCCTTGCATGTAGTGATAGTGGTGATCCTTGGCCATCTCTAGCTCTGGTCAATGTTTTATCTTCTTTCTTTGGTGTTCCTTTGGCCTTCTACCCTATCTTCTTCCTTCTTCTCAGCCTTGGGCCATGTGTTACCAAGGTGACACTTTGGTGTGTGAGAGGGATATAGTTTCTTTTCTCCCTTATTTCCTTGGTTTGGTTTTGCTCTCTCTTCTTGAGCTAATCCTTTGACCTTGGTGTTTTTCTCTTCTTGAGATGCTCTTGTGGCTGAGAGTGGAGCTTTTAGTGGAGCTTCTTCTACCCTTAGATCATGTGCTAGGAGCTCTTAGTCTTGGAGCTTGGATCTTTAGTGGAGATCTTCTTAAGGTAGGTTATATAACACAAAACTTTCTCTATTATTGCTCTTTCTTGATATGTTATGTTGTTGTTTTCTCTCGTTAATATTTCCTCTATCATGTTAGCATATGAAGCTTAACTCTAGACTTCATTGGGAAGAGGTATCATGCTTGGTTTGAGAGTAACCTGAAACTCTATTCTTCTTATACTAGTTTTGGGTAGAAGTGATGATATGGAGTCTCTTTCCCCACGTTTGACCCTTGATCTAGCCCCCATGCTTGGTGTTTGTACACCAAGAAGTAAGTGAGAGACTAGTTTTAGTCTTGATCATCTTGGCTATGGTTTCTTTTCCTTTTGCCAAGTTTTTCTTAGATATTTGCCTTAGGGTTTGTGGAGATCAGGTTGTTGGAATCTCCTTCGCTAGTAATCATGCTTCTTGCTTAGTTTTGAACCTATTTTAGTGACCTAGGTGTTTACCCCTGGGAGTGGTCACACCTAGGAGGTTTGGCAGTTGAGGCATGGAAATGGGAGTCGTGGTCATGACATAGGCCATTGGGATGGCCACGACCTTGTTGGCCATGGTCGAGGTGTCCCTATTTGTGATGGTGTTTGACCTAGAGACATTGGGTTGAAACCTTGGAACCTAGCAGCCTTGAAACCCTTAGCTTCTCACCTTATCTTGGTGGAGACAACCCTTGGAGTGGTGGTTGTGACATGTTGGAGTTGAGGCATCGCGATCGTGACATAGAGGTGCTTGAGGAGCTTGTCTGCAACACATGGTTGAAGGGTGATGAGAAACCCTAACCCTAATGTCACAAATGTGACATGTAGAAGAGGGTCATGATGTGGTTTGAGAGTGAAGGTCGAGGTACCCATGGTGTATGCCATGATCGCGACATACTATGGAGGGTGGCCGTGACCTAGGTGCCTAAGTGATTAACATGTGGTGATGTTAGGTGGTTGTAAAACCTATATGAACATCTAACGTTAATCATATATACATATGTGTTATGTTGTGTTGTATGGTCTTAATATTATATAATGATGATACTTAATCCTAACACACTCCATGATAGTGGAGGGTAGTGGTTCTTGGGTGGTTGGTTGACCCTAACCTCGTGGACCCTAATCGACAAAGGTGGAAACCCTAAACCCTAAAAGTGAAAAAGTCTTGCATATACCTTTATCATGGACGACTATGATGTTATGTGATTATGTCTCTCTTGTTTGTGGTATTCTGACCATGCATGTGTTGTGGAATCAATTATCATAGCTAGTGTATGCTATGATGGATATGATGTGAGACAATGATTGAATATGCCCTTGTGTGGCATGCTGATTATGCAGATAATACATGAATATGGTGGTTGGGCCTTATGACCTAACAATGGTAATTGTTCTAACATGAAAGGATGTTTCCTACAGATAGAGTTGAGGGATAGATATCCCATGGCATGTGACTTTGTTGATGATATTGTAAATGGAAAGAATACAAATGTTATGTGGTGATAGAGTGACAAGTTCATACCCTATATGTCATACTTTGGGAAGTATGCTATGCCCTTATCTTTGTAGAATTTGTTATGGTTTTATACATTGTAACTTGATTATTCCAAAAGACACTTAAATGACATAACTAATCAAGTGGAACCTAATCATATAGCTTGCCCTGTGCCATAGATCCATTCAATGTTAGCATTTGCTGAATGGTGAAACGAGTTTAACTCGGAGCGCATATTTTTGAATATGTGGGGGTGAGGACGAATATCCCCTTACGTCCAGGATATGTGATACATGATTGGTTGTAGGACATACCATGGTAGGAGTGTGGTTTTGGGCCGTAGTTTAGTAATATGTGATACATGATTGGTTGCAGGCCAAACCCTGGGAAGAGTGCGATTGTGGGCCGTAGCTCAGTTTTACTAGCGCCATGACCTGTACCAAGGCCGGCTAGGTTTGTAAAGCTGGACTATATGTCACTGCTAGTAGTCTGACTGATGATGTCACTGTAGGTTCACTCGTACTAACTGAGGGGGTGAGGTTGTGGATTCTGGCTCTTCCAGTAGACCTTGTTTGGCACCGATTTCAACTTAGTCGTGGTTAGTTAGATTTGAGTGGTACAACTCAAATCCTTGGGGCATAATACAATACGTAAACAGTCATATAGTATACTTGTATAGGATCAAATACAGAAACATTGGATGAGGCCTAGCTTGCTTTTATACAATATAATTGGTAGTGAATATACATGTTATTCATATTCCTTTTATGATGTTAAGATGTTTAATAATCTAATAGTAAATGCTTATTCTGTTAGTAATGATTACCTAATTATCATGGTTGTAATTTTCCTACTCACTTTAATCATCTTATCTGTGTTAATAATAGTGTTGGTGGAGAGTTATATCTCCCGCTGAGATTTGGAATATCACCCCATGGGTTCCCCAAATCTTTATAGGTGGACGTGCATGAGGAGGAAGAGATCATGCAGTGGAGGCTGAGCGGAAGCAAGAAGGATAGTAGCTGACAAGGTTGGAAGTGCTACTGGTGGTTATTTTATCATTAGAGTCCTAGAGTCATCCCTGTACACTCAGGTCTTTGGGATGGTTGTTGGGTGTGTTTTGTGGATGAGTTTTGGCTTTTATAACCCTCTTTATGTATGGACACATGTGGATATGTATGCATATATGTTCGGAATAGGTTTTCTTATAACATGCTGATGGCATGCATGGGAAGTATCTTGTGACATGAAAGGTCTCATATGTAAAGGTTCTTGCTGTTTGGATCTGAATGAAATGGTTTTAATTTCCAGTTTTTTCCGATAGTATGTTTGTTTACATTAGTTTCCGCGGTTAGTTTTGGGTTATCATGTGACTGACATAGGAGGTGTCACATGAGAGGTTGGTATCAGAGCTTTAGGTTCATTGAGTCTATAAGAACCTAGACTAGGGTTTGTGTCTATTCATGTGTTCTCCAGTATGTCTTATAGAGATTTCTTCTTATGCTGAAGAAGCAGAAAAGCCTAAAGATGTCTGGAGAACATGAAGAACATGCTACTGAGAGTAGTGTCAGTGCATGAGGTGGTGGTGCAAGGAACCAGGCATGAGAAGATCAGGTGCTTGAGGGTCCCTAGTTTGACCCAACCATGATTGAAAACCCTACTTTTTAGTCTCTTTTTGGGCAGTTTATGGCTATGATGATGCATATGGCGGATAGGATGCCTGCACCTCAGCCTAGGGCACTGGTTCCCAATGCAGAATCTTCAGGGACTAGAAAGACCTGTGAGCAGCTGATCTAGTTGATGCTGATCTGTGGCTTACTGAGCTTGAGAAGGCCTTCAAGATCCTCATCATCCTAGAGGAAGATAAGGTTAAGCATGTGGTGTACCTTCTGAAAGGGGGTGTTGGCCATTGGTGGGTCATAGAAGAGGAGAAGAGGCATGGAATGGTTGTAGGTTAGGAGGAGTTCTGACGTGAGTTCATCAGTCGATACTTTCCATGATCCTATTTGGATAAGAAGATCAGTCAGTTTGAGAGGACCTGGCAAGGGCCCATGACGATCAACGATTATGAGGCTAAGTTTATGGAGATTCTTCGGTTTTGTCCGCACATGGCTTCTATAGAGGATGAGTGGATTCATCATTTTGAGAAGGGGTTGAATAGTGAGTTGTCCACCCCGGCGGCTGCTTTGGAAAATTGAGAAAGCTTTGCCACATTTATGGAGTGTGTCCGGAGGATAGAGTGATCCATGATAGAGAAATGGGAGATGAGTGCCAGGAAGATTGTTCCAACGTGTCTGGTATCGGCGATGGTGGAAGGGAAGCTGTTGAGATAGGGTTGTGAGGCATTTTTGGCATATGTGCTAGATACTGAGGTTAGGAGTCTGGGTATTCATGAAGTACCAGTTGCTAGAGAGTTTGGGGATGTATTTCCAGAGGAGTTTCTAGGTGTTCCCCCACCCCAAGAGATTTATTTTGAGATCAATCTGGTTCCCGACACACAACTATTAGCTCAAACACTATATAGGATGGCTCCGAAGGAGATGGTAGAGTTGAAGAGACAATTGCAATAGCTGCTTGACAAAGGTTTCATCAGGTTGAGTATGTCACCGTGGGGTGCTCAATGCTATTTGTAATGAGGAAGGATGGGTCTATGAGGCTGTGCATAGACTACAGATAGTTGAACAAGGTGATGATAAAGAACAAGTACCCCTTGCCAAGGATAGATGACATGTTTGATCAGTTGTGTGGCACAACAATGTTCTCAAAGATAGACCTAAGGTCAGGATATCACCAGTTGAGGATCAAGGAAGATGACATACCTAAGTCAACTTTTAGGATGAGTTATAGTCACTATGAGTTCGTGGTTATGCCGTTTGGGCTGACCAATGCACTAGAAACGTTCATGGACTTGATGAATAGGGTGTTCTGACCGTTTCTTCACCAATTTGTGGTTATATTCATAAAAGAAATCCTGATATATAGTCATGAAAATCAACACCATGAACATCATCTTCTTCAGGAACTGACCATGCTGAGGCAGCATCAACTTTATGCCAAGTTCAGCAACTGTGAAATTTGGTTAAAGGAGGTAGCTTTCTTGGGGCATGTTATATCTACAAAGGGAGTTCGTGTGGATCCTAAGAAGGTTGATTCAGTGACAGAATGGGAGAAGCCCAATATGTTGACATAATGCGTAGTTTTCTAAGTTTGGTAGGCTATTATAGGAGGTTCATTAAGGACTTTAGTGCTATCATTTCCCCCCAACAAAGTTGATGAGGAAGGATGTGTCATTCTCTAGGATGAAAAATGCCAGTGTTCTTCAAACATTGATGGAAAAGTTGACAAGTGCAACATTTCTAGTCTCACCAAAGTAAGGAAGGGGATACATAGTCTTTTGTGATGCGTCCAGACATGGTTTGGGTTGTGTGCTGATGCAAGTTTAGCAAGTAGTTTCTTTTGCTTCTCGATAGCTTAAGAAACATGAGGAGAATTACATGACCCACGATCTGGAGTTGGCTACTGTGGTTCATGCTTTGAAGATCTGGAGACACTACCTTTATGGTGAGAAGTCATAGATCTTCATGGATCACAAGAACCTACTGTACATCTTTTCACAACAGGAGCTGAACATGAGGCAACAATGCTGGGTGGAGTTAATCAAGGATTATGACTGCACAATTGATTACCATCCAGGGAAGGCCATATGTGTTGACCAGGAAGTCTTCATCTTTGCCTATGGATAGATCCTAGTTGAGTTCTTTGGTGTGCCACAAGGGAGACATGTCGATCCCCCTACGTCAGATGAATGTTAAGATATAGGTTTATTTGCTAGCATGGTTGTTAGCACAGTTAGAGGTGAATCCTACACTGAGACAACAGATCAGAGGAGCACAACAAGTTGATACCGTGATATGGAAGATTAGATTAGAGTTTGGCAGTGAGAAGCGTGATAGCTTCCATGAGTCAGATGATGGGATAGTCTGTTACCATGGAAGAGTAGTGGTTCCTGATGCTGACGACCTAAGGAAGATGGTGCTGGAAGAGGCTCACTCATCCATGTTCTCTATTCACCCAATTAGTACCAAGATGTATTACAATATGAAGGATATGTATTGGTGGCCTGGCTTGAAGAGGGATGTGGCTGAGTTTGTGGAAATATGCGATGTGTGTCAACAGGTTAAAGTTTAACATCAAAAGCCTACAGGGATGTTGCAAACGTTACCTATACCTCAGGGGAAATGGGATCATGTGACTATGGACTTTGTGGTTGGTATGCCTAGGACAGCCAAAGGTCATGATTCTATCTGGGTGATCGTTAATGGGTTGACCAAGTCAATGCATTTTCTTCTTGTGAAGACAATGTATACAAGTGAGAAGCTTGGTCAGATCTATGTTGATGAGATAGTGTATTTGCATGGTGTTCCAACAACTATCATGTCTGATAGAGGCCCTTAGTTCACAAGTCACTTTTGGGAGCAACTGAACACAGCTTTGGGTATGCAGTTGAGGTTCAACACTACCTTTCACCCAACGATAGATGGCCAGTCTGATAGGACCATCAGACTATGTAGGATCTATTGAGAGCTTGTATTCTTCAGGTTTTGGGCAATTGGGACACACATCTCAGTTTGATACAGTTCGCCTACAACAAAAATTATCAAAGTAGCATCGACATGGCACCATATTAAGCATTTTATGGGAGGTGTTTTAGGTCTCCGTTATGTTGGTATTAGATGGGAGAACACCAACTTCTTGGTCCTGAGCTTGTGCAGTAGACGACAGAAAAGATCAAAGTGATCCAACAATAGTTGAAGGTAGGACAGGACAGACATAAGTCGTATGCAGATAACCGTTGTGGTCCCTTGGAGTTTTAGGTGGGGAATTGAGTGTACTCAAGGTCTCTCTTTGGAAAGGTGTTATGAGGTTTGGGAAGAAAGGTAAGTTGGCTCCCAAGTTCATGGGACCTTACCCAATGGCGATACATGTTGGGAAGGTGGCTTACATGCTGGAGTTGCCACCTGAGTTGCATAGGTTACATCCAGTGTTTCATGTGAGTATGTTGAGAAAGTGCCATTCAGATACAGAGATGATGTTACGGCCTGTGGAGGTGGATCTTGATGAGGACATGCCCACAAAGTGACAGAAAGGCAGGATTTTCAATCATGGCTGGTCAAACTGGGGACCCTCAGGCACCCGATCTTCTCATGTCTGGTTCCTTGCACCACCATCTTATGCACCAACATTGCGCTTAGCAATGTGTTCTTCATGTTCTCTAGACATCTTTAGGATCTTCCAACAACATCGTGAATAAGATCAATGAAATATCATTGTCAAAAAACATTGCATGTCTTCTCCAAGGTATACATCCCAAGGATCACATTGAATCCATGCATTTCAAGTGGTATAAGATGCACTTGAATGATGTGTCCTGAGATAGAAAGAATGTAGGATGGACACACTTCCCACAAATCGGCAGAACCAACAAGAGGGGTTTCTAGAAGAAGAATATTAGATCTAAGATTAACATGAAAAGAACAACTACAAATCACCTCTTTGGTTAAAAAAGTGCATCACACCCAGGTCAACCAAGACAGATACAAAGTAAGATGCTGACAAATCAAAATGAAATGACTCCATTTGATCGGCCACGACCCATGGATTGATGACTCCCTTGGAATGACTCATGGTGTAGAATTGAGCCTTTGCATGTTGTCACCCCCGTTCTCTACTGGCATGCCAAGAAGATCTTGCATGTGATGCCCGACCGCGTACTCTGCCACTGCCACTACTAAACTAATGCCATTGAGACCCTTGCTGACTCTGCCTTGGCTTGTGTGTCACCTCCTCATCCTTCACTGGGAAATACCACTTTGTATGCCCTATCTACACACACTTGAAGCGGGTCTTACTCTCATACCCAGGCCTAGACGGCCCATCACTAATATTGATGTTGTCTTGTGAGCTCCTACTAGTGGGAAAGTACAACCTTTGCCCTTGCTCGGTGACCACTTAGATGGAACTCTAGATCTCTACTACGACTAAGGTGACAAAAACCTAGTCTTCCTGAAGCCACTAGAAGACTACCCCTAAAATTGATTCGACTTATTTGTAGTGTTAGTCTCTTGCTTCTCCATACCCAACCTCTCTATCCATCTCACAGACTCAACAAATGTAGCAAACCGCTCTTGATTCTCCAAAGAAGATAATGTTGTCATCAACTCCTTACTTAAAACCTTCTCACGCCATATAATCCTCTCCCTATCCGTTGCTGTTATGTGAGGAAAAAAACCTCAAACTACTGAATGAAGTTGGCCTCATACTCATTGATCTTCATGATCCCTACCGAATTTTCTCAAACTGTGAGATCTTCTCATCAAGATACACCTCTAGGAAGTATTGGCTCATGAACTCCAGCCGAAAATCTTCCCAAATGATTACTATACCAAGCCTATTCTCTTCCTCAATGGTCCACCAATGGCCAGTACTGTCGTTCAATGGGTACACTACATGCTTCAACTTATCCTCTTCCAGGAAGTTGAGGAATTTTAAGGCCTTCTCCAGCTCTATCAGCCACATGTCCACATCTATCGAGTCTACCGTACCTGCATACTTGATCACCCCCATGCGCCTAAAGCCTCAGAAGTCTTCCTAGAATCTTGGGATTCCATGTTGGGAACAACTTCCCTCGCGTGAGGTATAGGTTCCCTATCTGTCTTATGCAGAATTGTGGCCATAAACTATCCAAACATGGAATGGAAAGTAGGATTGGCCATAGTTGTAGGTTGAACTAAGGCACTTTAGGCACACCATATACTCTGGCCTGTCTCCTGGTACCACCTCCTAGTGCAGCAACACTACTCTCAACATATTCTTCATGTTTTTCAGACATATATTCTTCTTCTACATAAGTAGAAGTTGCAATCAGATATATTGGATAACACAAGAATAGACACAAACCCTAGTCCTATGTCCCTATAAACTCAGATCTTTGATACCAACCTAACTTTGGCATACCAACACCACACGACTGAGATAACTCAAAGCCAAAGCATGTGATCAACTACTAAGCAACCACATTACCAAAAGAATGAGTAAATTAAAACCAATCTTATATAACCATTATGTACGGAAACATATTACATCAAGGCCCACAAATTGTACCATATCACGTATCAAGACATGTATGCACAACTATATAGTGGTTAACTACCACACACTTGTTACAAAAGATAACATGTTCACATGTACAAGACATATATACAACCAAGGCATACTGTTGAAGCACGTATCAAGGTACGTAGCATTTAGAAAACACAACCCTCCCAGACCTAAGACTATAGGGAAGACAAATAGGACTCTACTACACAACACAAAAAATTATCCAACCTTTTGTATTCACTGATCTCCAAGCTACTCTCCCTCAACAACATGATCTCTACCACGCCGCGCATGAACACCTAAAAGGATGTGGAAAACCACAAGGGTGAGACCCATGCCCCAGTGAGAGATATAACTCTCTGCCAACAACTATTGAAACATATATTATGCTTAAGAATGAAATAACATCATAAAATAGGATGAGCAAATTCAGCTAAATGAATAATTTAAAAACTGATTACGCAGACTAAACTGATTAAGCAACTACAACAGATAATTAGAACATGTTATGTATTTAGAAGGAATATGAAGAATGTGTATAAAAATGATTTCTCTTACCATATTGTAATATGACTGAGTAGTACAAGAGACAAGGCCAGGGTAAACATCCAATGTGAAGCTTGTTTAACCCTAAATAAATATACTACATGGTTATTAAATCTTTTATTAAGACCTGGGGAATTTGAGTCATACCACCCAAATTCCAACTGACCACCACTTGGTTGCAATAAGATCCATATAGGATCTAAGAGGAGTTAGACTCAAAGATCTTCTCCGGCACAACTCCGTTAGTATGAGTCTACAATGCAATGACATATCAGTCAAACTACCAATAGAGACATATAGTTAAGCTTAAAACACGTATCCCACCTTGGTATAGGTTACAATGCTAGAAACAAAGGGATACAAATCCAATCACTAATGTACAACCACAATTGCCCTCCAATCACATTGCAAACATATATAATCACCGAGACACAGACATAGCTATTCTCAAACGATTGAGGTTAAGATGAGAAGGACAAACAGTCACTTGCATCTCGCATGCTCAACAATATACACTCTGAGTTTCCATTAGGAAGACTCATTTCACCATGCACAAGTTCTGACATAGGAATGGAACTATGGCACAAGGCACTACATGATTAGGGTTTCAATTGATTAGTTAAGCCAATTGAGTGTCTTATATATAACATCAATCAAGTTATATACAAAACCCTAAAAATATTCTACAAAGATAAGGGTAGATTGCAACTTTAAAAGATTAAAATGTATAAGAATATAAACTTATGACATCACCACTTGATACTATTTTAATTCCATACACAAGGCCATCACCATTAACACATCCTCATGGGGTATTAATCCCTTATCATATCATACAGAGGATATCACCTCAATTAGGCACTAAGCCTTTGCCAATGTCATAAGACCATTCTCATTGTTCCTTGAAAACATAATTCTCTCTCCATTCCTCATCATAGCTCATAATCACCACACATGTCTCACATAAGTATTATCACGAGCAAGCATTAGATATGATGTTTATCCAACCAGCAAATTAGGGTTACAACAAGTAGGAGAGAGAGAGAATGTACTTCATGAATATAGTAGTTAATGATGCAAGTTAATAATTAATCACCATGCACTCAAATTAGGATTAGGATTTTGAGTTAGAAACCATATTAGAGTTTCAAACTAGGTCAACCACGTTAGGCAACATGTGTCCAGGAAATCTCATCGACTGAAGAGGAATAGACCTCACCATCTTCATCTGAGGAAGAGGTGGGTCATCCTCCTCATTCACATGGATCAACCAATATGACAAAAGAGAAACATGGTATGTATTCGACCGAAGAGAACCAAGTCAAAGAAAGCTTGGTGACTGACGAAAACCTACCACTTCATAGACTGAAGGGATTGAGACTACTTAGTGACTGAAGAAGGTTCAACATACATAGAGACCACTTTAATCCCAAACAATCTGACCAAAGACCATGAGGAACTTCATCGACCGAAGAGGAAGAAATCACCTTAGAGACCTCACAAGTAGGTCAATAACATAGCGACCAATTCAAGAGCTCCATGCATAGTAACCACTTGAAACAAACCACTTCAACAAACATGGTTCGGCATAGCGACCAGGAAATCAGAGAAACATAGCAACCAAAATAGATGGGTTATCTTCAAGAATCCAAAGAGTCATCATGGTGAAGACCACATGAAGAAGATGAAAACCTAAATCCTAATTATGGACATCAATAATAAGAAAACCAAACCATGATGAAAGAGAGAGAAAACCCATCATTTAGTCACTATCTATGTATTCAAAACAAACAATCTCAAATGAGATAGAAAAATCATGATCATGAAAGGAAACCAAACGTTGAGCACATGCATGTAAGAATCAAACCTACATCTTTTAAAAAAAGTCATGCACTATATTACAATTTAGCCAAAGAAGTTAATTGCACAAGGATCTCCGTAAATAATGAACCCTGGAACATGATATCATCACCATACTTCTTATAGTCATGGATTTAGTGTAGATCATTAACATGCATGATGAGTGAAACAATAATTGAGGGGAAAGTTATATAACTCACCTTGGGTTATGATGAAACAACATATAGGCAAAGAAGCTCAAAAGATGATAGAGAAACCTAGGTTGATCACCTCCACATCCAAGCTAGTCACCACCTCAAAGAGAAACAAACCCTAGGTTAGAGAACAAGAAAGGGAGAGCCAAATATTCTCGGGTGAAAAGAATAAGAAAGATAGAGAGAGAGGAGATCTCCAACTCAACTCAACACTACCACAGAGAACCATAGATTTTGTCAAGAAGAGAGGAGTTCCTCAAGAAGCACCACCATGGAGGACCATGGGTTTGGCCAAGAGGAAGGAAAGATAGAAAGGGTTTGCAAGAAAATGAAACCAACAAGAATAAATCACTTACCAAGATCAAGGAACACATTAGGGATCACTAAAGGAGAGTTTCTACAACCCTAAATCACACATGGAAGGGTTCTGCCACCTTGCTCCAAGGTTGAGATATTCTCCACCACAAAGATCACAAGGGACAAGCTCCAAGGATGAGAGAGAGCAAGAGGATGTAAAGAGATCAGTTGTATGCAAAGAGAGGGGTATAAATACCCAATGGTAGAGAGAGAGGTAAAGAGGGTTAGGTGTCAAGTCACTAGTGCCACTTGTCTTCCAAAAAGTTAGCCATCCAAGTGCTTAGAACATGCATAAATAAAGGATGATAAGATCAAGTTATGATAGCGACCATCATGGTCCTCAAAACACTTCATTCGAAGAAGACACATAGCAAACTAGCAAAGGTAGCGACTTTTATCACCATTGCGACGAAAAACATAGCGACCTAGGGACCAAACCCAAAATTTCTTAGTGACCAAAGAGAGGGATTAAAGCTCTTTGACCATAGAGAACATAGTTTACACCCAAAACTTCTTTGACTTCTATAAACAAGACCAAAGGAAAGAACATCAGTTATCACACATCAAGGGGTCAACATCCATGGTCAACATCAACTTAGGCATCCATGCAAAACCCTAGCTTCTACACATGATGCCACCTCACCAACCAAGGTACAAAAAGGCGCCACTAGGAACCACTCTCTCTAAAATGATGAAAAAACATAATAGGTAAAACAAAAACATGACGAATTGCAAGATAAACCCTAAGCATGGGTAAATTGCAACTTGGCTCAAAACAAGCACACACATAGCATAACTAGCTCAAACATCATCCAAACTGGACCAAACTTAAAACACAAGCATGCAACATGTTATTAAGGCACATCACATGATTAGATTAAGGTTTCAAGCATCTTATTATTCCAAGGAAATAGGATCAAGAAAAAGTTAGGTCAAGGGTCTTACAAAACATGTTTGAACCTTTTCTTTTGTTACTATACATACAAGGTATGACATGCATTTAAAATTTTTCCCTATGAATATCCATCTCAATAATAGATTATGAGAACGTCTCTTATTCACCACTTGATATTCAACACATTGAAATACATGTAGCATACATTCATTTGTTTTATCGAGAAATAAAATACATTGCTTATTCACTTGTCTAATACATATTTTCCATTTTTCTCACTATATGACCTAGAGTGGATAAGTATTGAGATTGTTTAATTCTACCTTAACACACTGCTAATGTCCTTCTATGATAGGACTCTTCCAAGTTTGTATCTATCTACATAATTATTAAGGTTACCTAAAAATTGTTCAGTAAAGTGGGAGCTAATGGCTCAATGAATTGAAATTCACCTAGTAGACAAGATAATATATATATTATTTATTAAGTAGAGTCATAATAAAAATATTAAATACTAAAGTAAATGAGAAATAATGTAACATTCATTGACATAATAAATTCTAAGAATAAGTAAACACATATTTCTAAATTTGTTTTCTTAAATCCTTTAGTCAATTTATTAATGCCTGGGACCCACATGAGGTGTAAAACAACATGTGGAAGCATCATAGAAATCTACAATCCCACCATACAAGACTTAGAATAGACCTGGGATTCTAAGTCTACTAACTAGCAACCCATACTGCAACGGGCCTCTCCACGTCTAGCCTCAACGATTATATCAACTATCTAGATAAATTACACTTCTCCTTTGAACCTGGGTGCTAAGGTGGAGAGTCAATTCAATCTAGATTAATCTACCTACATCAATATTTCCATAAGGACTGACTCAATAAGTATTAACTAAATAGAGTTCCACCATAATCTCTGATTATTGTTGGGTATTTATCTATAATTGTACTGAAACTTAGTACCACTGGGATCTTTGATTATTATTGGGTACCACTGGGTATCACTAGAATCATCGATTAATGTTGGATACCCTTACTATAAATCAAGAGGGCATCCACATTGGACTTAACCCCTTCTACCCCACAACACACTCCAGCTTCCTCTCCTAGATGATGCCAATGGGTAAGCCATTTGCTCCATTGCAACGCATACTCCATAAGGAATCTATAGTTTTTAGGGAATATAACTATCTAATTATTATTTAATTTCACCTTTCAATGAGATACTAAAGTTTTCTTTACTATAGCATGTAACTAAATCATTCTATTTCTATTTTGAATTCTACACTATACCAATATTATTAAATATCAAACTAAATAAATATGAGTATTTATAGCACTCTAAAAGGCATTTAACTGAACTACTAACTTTCAATACTATGTTTCACTTGAACTAGATAGTTGATCTTATCTGAACAATCTCAAATAAAATAATACTAATAATCATTTATATTGAATGCCACTTATTTTGATCTATCTGATCTAATTGAACTGAAATGATAACTTTCAATACTATATTTCTCTAGTATTGAGAATTGTATTTCACTTGCACTTCATAACATGAGCATATCTGAATACACTAGTATGATCTATATTAGAACAACACCATTTACATTTCATGCTAAATACTACTTATTATGTTCTAACAGATTTGTTCTAAACTGCTGATATATAGAACTATATATGTCTCAAACTGGATAAACCAAACATCAAGTAAATAACACTGGAATGAAGTATGCACTTTATCATCTCAAATTCATAACTGAAGGAAAAATTAATCTATGCAATAACACTTCCTAACATGCAGTTCATTAATGAGAATTTAGGGAAAACTTAGATACAATGAAACCTCTAGATATCAATGTGTTTAGAACTCATACAAATCATACAAGCATTTTAGAACTAAAATCATACAAATCTCATAAATTTTCTAGTGATTTCTATCATTCGTATATTAGAAATCCAAATTAGGACTTACTAAACCAAGAACACTAACATTATAAACAAGCCAATTCTCATTCTTCATGTTTGGGTTAAGTTTTATGGAACTCATGGCTAAAAGATGAATTTCCAGTGACTTGAGTCTAATCCTAGGTTACTAGTCTCATGTATATACTTGATATGTTCATGTTTTGTTCTATAGAGCTTGGATATAAGTTAAAAGCTTCAAAACTAGTCTTGAACATCTTGACATTGGGTCAACAGACCCAAACGATGCCTTTTGGAGGTAGAAGATAATGAAGGAAGGTCATGTAAAACCTTTAGCACATGAATCACAAGATTCTGATCAAGGGAAAATGAACATAAGAAAAATATGCGGCCATTGTTGTGTAGAACATTGAAATATGAATGCAACTAAATAAATTTTTTCGAATTCCAAAAAGTATGTCGAATGTTATGGCTGTTTTCATGATTGGCTGTGATGTGTGAACACACAACTCAAAATCATCGATTTGCTAGTCTACCAAACTGTCAATCATTGATTATTCCAAACTACTAGTTGTTGGTCTGTCAAACCATCAGTTATTGAGTCTGACGAACATCATTTATTAACTTCTCAAACCATTGGTTGCCAACAGAAGGTAGTTCTATGTGAAAACTAAAAGTTCCATAACTCTCTCTTTTCAACTCTCATTTGGTTCATCCTTTTTGTATTGGATTCATAATTGAATTCTCTACAATTATAAAATATAAGACTGAAAAAATTCTAAAAGTAATAATTTATTAAATTAATTAATTCCTTAAATGTTCTTAAATCTCTTTCAACCAAAACATGTGGGTTATTACTATACGATCTATGGTTCAAATATCAATGTATGAATAACACTAAAACTATCATTAGTCTAAAGATTTTTGAATAAGTAAAGTATGGGTCATAACAACCTCATTCCTTAAGGAGTTTCATCCTCAAAACTGATAAGTATGCAAGAATAGTACAACTAGATTATATTTCTGTATATTAACTCATACATCTTTCTTACTCTAAGATTCACATCTACATACTTCTCTATTTAACTTTCAAACTAACAATCATGGCATAGTAAGCCATCTCATTTAGAGGATGAATGTTTAGGTATCATGCTAAGTCTTCTAAAAACAATCTTCCTTTATATTGAGTATTCTTTCTTTTGGCTCCGCTCTTAGCTAAATTTATAATGCTTACCACATAAAATTATACTATATTCTTTAATATACCTTTGAAAACATTTTCACTTAACAAAATAAATCATTTATTATTTTCCTATACCACACTAGGTTTCAAATCATTAAGCCCCATAAATTGTAAACATGAGTTAACATAATTGATCCATAATGACTACTAAAAAATCAAGAGCACAAGAACAATTGATTATTCCTTTTACATTACGCCCATGTAAATGGATGAAGTTTCTTCTACATCCTTGTTATTCCCTTAATAATTTTACTTCTATTTATTTTTCCATTCATAAAATGCATAAAATTTCTATACATGCTTCCATTCACATCATTACTAGTTTATTCTCACTCATCCTTTCTTTTTATCTCTATTATTGGAAGTTATGAAAATTAAAAGGATGACCATCTCATTCAATGTCTTGGTATCATTCGAGAGTAACTCTCCTCACTAGATGAGATAACTATTACTTATCTATCTACATATCCTCAACAAAAGAAGGATAGTCTATTTCTATTTGGTTTAGGGGATTGAATTCCATTGCATCAATAGGATGATAACATATCTTTTCGATCTTTGACTTACTAAGATGAGAATTGGTACACCAAAGAAAAGTTGACCTATCACCTTCTTCTATTTGTAGGAGTTCCATAACTCTTTTCTAGAGATTGTTAACTAAAGAATATCCCTCTTGAACTCTATTTATCATTCATCTACACGATAGATAAATCAAAGTTAGGTTTGATCTAACTTGTGCTTTGATATGGGATTCTAATATGCTAACCAATTGTAAAAATTAGACACTCAACTAGTTTTTACTAATATATCGATATGAAACATGTATATGTTACTATTGAGTCTAGACATGAATAAAGGAACACTAGCAAGGAAATTAAGGGTAAAGGGGATGAAGAACTATTAGGATGTGCTAATACTACTAGCACCAACATATTGTTATATATGCATCCTTTCTAGCACTTGTGAAAGTGAATTGCTTATCCAAAAAAGGATATCAACTTTCTCAAGGTCATACAAGGATTATAGAGTTTTCAAGAATACAAAGATATCAAAAATCAACATATAAGTAGAAAAATATATTAGTTTTATTAGGATATCTGGGTTCAGTTTATATTCAACATTGTTTTAAACTTAACTTCATGAATTGTAACTTCTCATATGAACCTTTGTTATAAATTCCCATAATTATGATGGCACGCTGAACTCTTATCCTAGTCTTATACCACACCATTTTCTACTTTTACTTTTCAGTAAATTAAGCCTCTTTTGAATCGTCTTATTTTCTCAATGGTTCATCTTAATGTGTATTTGTTCTCTTTATTTTCAAGCAAGGAATACACAGAAAAAGGAGAATATGTAGTCATACTGATATTCTATCCCCTCAAATTTACTATTACTTTTTTCCATCCAAGTTTGTTTGATGAATCTTCATCATATACCTTGTATTCTTTAATATTTTCCACTCTTCAGATTTTATTTAACATCTAGATTATCTCTAAACTCACCATCCATGTATCCTTTTATGGGATATTATAATCCCCTTATATCACATTAGTAACTTTTCTTTTTAATTTTAATTGATAAACATGATTATGAATGTCATAATTGTGTTTTGTATTATCTCTTAAATATGTTTATACCTACTTTCTATGTCAAAATTTGCCTTAAAGTATTCATATTTAAGCTTAGTACATAGAATATCTTTTGTCTAAGTAATATAACTCATTAGGGACAAAATTCTCTTTTCAAATTGAACTCTATGTTGTTCAACATGCTCGTACTCATAAAATTTACTCTTTTATTTAGTATGGTTTTATTTCCTAGTCAGATACGGTAGAAAGGAACCCATTGAAATACACCATAGCACAACAAATAATTATTGTACAACAATAAGTTTCAAATAAAAGCAAAGATAATTATTTATAAAGGTACAAATCTTCATCTCCCTCTCTTATCACATAAACTTACTCTTTCACTAGGTTCAATTTATCCTTGTCCATCTTTATTGCATCTTGATTTCTTATCATGATATTATCTTTCAAAATTCAAGAAAAATTCTTTAATTTTAATTATTTTGACAAAACCTTTTTTAATATCCTTCAAAATTCTTCAATTCTTTTCCTGTGGCCTTTCTTTATTTCAGAATTTCAAACAAAATGTCTCAATTAACTACATAATTCAGTTATCTTAATCCATTTCTTATTTATCACTAATTTATATGCATTTTTATCATTTTGTGAGACATATTCATGTTTAGCGTTATTCATGGGAGGTTGATTGTCAAACTCTTAATTCCATAATAATTCAACTCTTTTTTTACCTTTCTCATCTTATCAAAATTGTAAGTATTTCCCAGATGAAACTTGTTATCATTCTCTTTGGACTCTCTCAATTTTTTTTCTCAATCCAAATGTACCAAAGGATCTTATCATCCCTTTATATATGTTCTTCATTATTTAATAAGTTCTATACTAATACATGTGTCAAATAAATCCTTTCTTCCTTTATTCATCAAATAAAGGTTTCTTATTTTATGTTCAAACCTAAAACATAGTTATTAGTTCCAACTAAATTTTGGTTATTCCATATATTCCCTTAGATCTCAATATCTTAGTGTATGCACATTATCGTTACATTATGGATGTATTTTGTCAAGACTTACTCATATTAGATTATTCATAAGATTCATTAGACACTGGTAATGTATCATGCATAGTTTGACTAGGTTGAACCTACATTCCTGAAGCCAAGAGTAACCCAAGATTAACCAACTCCTATTTTTCTCAAGCATATGAAAAGGATATTCACTAAGGTGAACTCAGATAATAATTACTTTAGCACTACTTTGTATCAAGAATAACAAACAATTCATGATATAAATTTTAAATGTACAACAATCTTAACTGAAACATTTACTTCTAAAAATTCTAGAATTCACATTTGTATGAGTATTCTATTCCTTTAAAATCAAATCAATAATATAAAATAAAAGTCATATCATATCTTATCTTTATGACTTTTTTGTTACTTTTTGGTCTTCTAACCATATACTTCTAGGATTTTCTCTTGCCTATTTTCTTCTGCATACCTAGCCATGATATATAGGGAAATATGTACATAGCATGACTTGATATTAGTCAGCCTAAGTATTCATAGGTTTGTCTAGGATATCAGAGGCTCAGACTTCCCAAATCTATAACCACATCATCTCCTAACTGACACACTCATACTCTAACTATCTAACTTAATGGTTGACTTAACCTAGGATTTGATATCAAAACTATCAGGCCACAGATCCCATAATCTCTCTTAGATCACATGATTAGCCTTTGAGGTGATTAAATAGACTAACACAATATACGTTTGAACTTTTTCTTTTCTTACTATATATAAAAGGTATCACATGTACTTAAAATCCCTCCCAATGAATATCCATCTCAATATAAGGCTATAGGAGCTTTTCTTATTCACCACTTGATAACTCAAAAAATTGAGTTACAAGTTGCATATATACTTCTATTTTGCAAGGAAAGAAAATACATTGCTTATTCACTTATCTAATGAAAATCTTTCTTTTTCTCACTTTAGGACCTAGAGTGGACATGGACCGAGTCTATTTAATTCTACCTTAACACACTGCTAACATGATCTTGTGACAATACTCTTCTAAATATGTAGTTATCTCCATAATTAGCAGGGTTACCTAAGAGTTGTTCTCTAAAGTGTGACCTATTGGCTTAGTGAATGGAAATTGACCTAGTAGACAAGATAATACAAATATTTTTATTAAGTGGATTGCAACATAAGTAGTGATAAGCAAGCTATTAGACTCCATCCATAACATAATTGACAGATCCAAGATGTACTTCTATAAGTAAAAGTAGTTTGAATATATATTGATTGTGTTTGAAAGGTTATGAATCGATTGATAAGTCAAATCCCAATATCTTAATTCTGAGTGACAATGCACCATGCAACCATATATATATATATATCGTCTGCTAATACACAACCCATTAGTGTTTGAATAATTTTTTTTCGGTCATCCCATTTTGAGGACTCACCAAAACACCTCAGATAGTACCACAATCTATTTGACATACAATAATGTGTTGAACTACTTCAACAATTCTATGCATGAGGTATCCATCATCTGATGATCGTACATTGAACTAAATGAGCAATAATGTGACATTCATTAACATACTAAATACTGATTAACTATTTTTTTAAAGTTTTAGTCACTTTATTAATGACCTAAGCCACATGAGGTGTATCACAACATATGGAAGCATCACAATGAGCTATGACCTCACCATATAAGACTTAGAGTCGACCCATGTTTCAAGTATGCTAACTAGCTGCCAAGTCTGCAACGGGCCTCGCCACGTATGGCCTTGATGGATATATAAGCTGGTCGGATAATATTGAATTCTCCTTTGAACCTAGGTACTTAGGGATGAGAGTCATAACACTCTAGATTAGTCTTCCTACAATAATAGTTCCATAAGGGCTGGCTCACTGAGTTGTAACTGAATATCAAAATTTTCTATTATTGTTGGGTACTTATATGTAGTTGTACTGAAACTTGTTACCACCATGATCTTCTAGGCACCACCGTATATCATTGGAATATTTGATTAATGTTGGATACCCTTTCTCTATATTAAGAGACCATCCACACTAGACTTAACCCCTCATGTCCCATCGCATGCTCCAACTTCTTCTCCTAGATGCTACAAGTAGGTAGGCCATTCCTTCCATTGTAGAATAGATCTCTACAAAGAATCTATAGTGTCCAGGACATCTAAGTGCTTAATGAGTTTTTAGTTTCACTTTTCATTGAGCTAGTAAACGTTTCTTAGCATTAGCAAGTAGTTAAATCATTCTATTTTCTTTTATTTATTTCCACACTACATCAATACTACTAAATATCATACTAAACAAATATGAGTAGTTATAATACTCTCAAAAGACATTCAAATGAACTACTAACTTTTAGTACTATACCATTTGAGTTGAATAAGTTGAGCTTATTATAGAATGGGAAAAGCCTTTATTTGTTATCTTGAAATATTTGCAATGCACTCTCTTTTATAGGACAAGAGAGGAAGGGAGATACAGAACCAAGAAATATGGGATAAAGAAAAAGCTAACGAAAAGACAAGTATATAGCACACAACACAACACACAACACATGATAACACATAACAAAACACACAACACATGATAACACATAAAGCGTATATACTAATACTCCCCCTCAAGCTGGAGCATAGATGTCAAACATGCCCAACTTGTCCACCAGTGTAGTAAAGTGTGTCTTGGGAAGTATCTTGGTGAATATACCAACAATTTGATCCTCTATCTTGAGATAAGGAGTTTATATGTAGCTAGAGAGTACAACCTTGCATACAAAGTGGCAATCCACTTTGATGTACTTTTGTATGCTCATGGAAAGTGAGATTGATGGCTATAAAAGCGGAAGCTTTATTGTCACAGTGCATAGGAATAGGATCAAAGTCAGAGATCTCAAATTCCTTGAGGAGTCCTTGGACCCACATGAATTCATAAGCAGTATGGTCCATTGCCCTATATTCAGCTTCAACACCTGACCGAGCAACCACTATCTATTTTTTACTGTGCCATGTGACTAGATTTCCTCCAACAAAAGAATAATATCCAAAAGTAGATTTTTTATCACAACGATTGCCTACATAATCAGAGTTAGAATACCCAGTAAGTTTACAATGCCCATCTTTACAATATAGAAAACCTTTTCCTAGAGAGGATTTCAAATAGTTAAGAAGATGACACACATTATCCCAATGACATTGTCGAGGTTTGTCTAGATACCTACTGACAAGTCCAACAATAGTAGTTATATTAGCTCTTGTCACAGTGAGATAGATAAGTTTACCAACCATGCATCAATATTGATGGTTATTAGGGTATGGAGGTCAAGATTCATCATTCCAATTGGTATTGGGATCCAGCGGAGTACTAGCAGATTTAGAACCAACCATACATGCTTCTTGTAGAAAATCAAGCACATATTTGCACTTTGAGAGGCAGACACCAGAAGACGATATGGAAAATTCACTTCCTAAGAAGTAACAGAGTTTACCCAGATCTTTAGTAATAAGATGGTGTTCTAGATATCATTTTTTTGCTGCAATAGCTTTAGAATCATCACCAGACATAATGATGGCGTCCACATAAACTATAAGGATAAAAAGTCCATAGTTGGTTTTTCTAATAAAGATAGAATGATCAGAATGGGAGCGCTGAAATTGAATCTGGATAAGTATTTGACTTAATTTATGAACCAAATCTGTGGAATTTGTTTAAGGCCTATATTGCCTTCCTAAATCTGCAGACTTTGGAACACTCCCCCTGACTAGAAAAACCAGGTGGCTGTTCCATAAAAGCTTCCTCATGTAGGTCACCATACATGAAGACATTTTAAACATCAAGTTAATAAAGAGGCCAATCTTTATTAACAGCTACATAGATAAGAACTCTCACAGAGTTGAGGTGGGCCATGAGAGAGAAAGTTTCAATGTAGTCCACTCCATATGTCTATGTGTAGCCTTTGGCTATAAGTCGAGCCTTCAGCCTTACAATAGAACCATGTAGCGAACCAAAACCTAGCCTCTTTACCTTGATATTATGTCTTGGAGGATACTCTACTTGGTTCTTTGGGTTTAGCCAAACAAGGATAAAAATACACTTAATAGTAGTTAATTGTAATCCCTAATATGTTAATGCATGAACAAATTGCCCTCACATGAAAACAAATATGGCTTAATGCATAATCCTTAGATCAATAAAGGGTACATAAAATATGTCGCATGAAACAATGCTAATTAAAATTGTTGATATGATGTAATGATGTGCATAATAGGACAAGGTGTCCATAATTGAGGATAATGATACATAATTCAACCAAATAAATACACTTATATGAGATAATGGTAGAGTAGATTCATTCTAGATCATTCCTTAGTCTTTTGGAACAAGGAAGAGATAAAAGAATGAATAACAACTCATCAAACAAGATAATCAGATTAATACGAGGAATAATGTAAATATTGGATAATGGGTTAAAATTCATAAAAGGAAGACTAATTGATTAAAGATAAGTTGAGATTCGTTTTCTTTGAATATGCTTTGGCTTGGAGGCCAAGTTTCAAAAATTTAGGATAATAATCACATCTATTTTACTTAGAAAATAAAAGGTGTTTTTCCTTATAAATATGAAGTAAAATACTTAACGACTCCAAAAGTGGAAAATAATCTTAGATTCATAATCTACACATTTGAAATAGCCTTTGGGTAATTTTCAAGCAATTTGGATAATCTTTAATGTTCATGTAAATATTAGGAAAGAGAAAGTATGTAAAAGCCTAAAATATCAAATAATGAGTTAGGTGATACCAAGGAACAAAATTAATGACAAATTCATGTCCAACATGTATAAGTTTGTTTGAGGGTGAATTTTCACATTAATTGGGTAATTCTAGAAGTCTCTAATGCATTAAGAAATAAAAAATATGAATTTCTTTAAAATAGTTAAATAAAATATTTAAAACCTCCAAAAGTATAAACTAATACCAAAATCAAGTTCTACATGCCTTATTTAGCGTAGGTGCAAAATTTCATATTACTTGGATTTTGTTTAGGCCCTCAAATAGTTTGGGAAAGAAAGTTAAATAAAAAGATAACTTTAATATTTGTACTAATTCGATTTGCTTACTGTCACTATATTTAAAAGAAAGCTTTCTAAACTCCTAGTTGTATCTGATAAGGTGTGTGGTGATTTACCCCAATTTTTCATTATCCTTGATCTTCAGAGCAATCTCTAGTGTTTGCCTTCTCTTTTCTTAGACTTTTTCTTTGATCTCGGTCTTCTTGAGTTCGTGATGACCTGTCAGAGTCGTTTTGGTGGTTATACACCTAGATTTGCAATGGTTGCATGATTATTTCCTATTTTGCTTCTCACACAGAGCGGCTTGAGGTTTTGTATCTCGCACAAAAGAATGTGAGCAAGAAGATAGTTGCTAGCCTATTTCCCATTTTGCCCTTTCTGCATTTTGGTTCTTGATGCACCTCTCTGGGTATAATCACATTTCTTCCACTTAGATGAGAACCTTAGTGGGTTGTAGGTCTGGGCTAGGTGGCCAAAAGTGATTGTACAATCTTAATAGATAATGTCATGCACATGGTTTATTTGTTTTTTTCAATTGGCCAGTTGCTCTAAAATTCATAGTAATTTACTTTTAGCTCATAAAAATAAGATAAAATATGCTTTAAAATAAATAAAAAATGGGCTTTCTAATGGCACTGGTTTTGTTTCCAAAATCTAATGATGAAAATATGTGATTTTAATGGATTTTCCTAAATAAGTAATAATTTGCAAAATTTATAACTAATAATCTGTGAGCCAGAAAAATATAATAAAATATGTTTTGAACTTAGAAAAAGATAACCCAAAACATGGTGTGGTTTTGATAAGCTAATTCACTAATATTAAAAATGTGAGTTTTAGGGTTTTGAATAATTAAGGAAAAACCTAACCCTAATTCTACATATATGCATCATAGGTGCTTTGGAGACCTACTCTTGGATCTAGGACTGAATATGGACTATTTAGATTCTTGAGTGAGGTATGTTTGCATCCCCTATAATTCCTTTTGAGCAATTAACCTACTTTTGTTCTTTCTCTTGGTCCTATGGACAATAGCCTACACATTATCTTGTTCCTTTAGAAAATATGCTTCATATGAAGTACCTTATCTTGTTACTGATCTTGTGATCATATTATTTGATTTGAAATTCTCTTGGAATCATTATTATGCTTTGTTCATGGTGGAACTCTATATGATGACATGTGATGTCTTATGCACACTTGTGAGCTGGATGTACATGTTGCTCACTTTTGTGGTGACTTTTTTATATAATACGACTATACTTTCTACTTGCCTCTACATTAAACATGCTATGTGATTCAGTAGCACTAGAGTAGTGTAATTGCATTGGTTTTTGGGAAGATGTGTATTTCCTACTTGGGTAAGTATGCTCTTGTTACTTTTGGGATGGAGGTGGCCCCATACTCGGGTTTCAAATTTATGAGGTTTGGCCCACTTTATATATAATTGGGGGTTTGGTTATATGCCATTATCTATCATGTTTCAAGTTTATGAGACTTGGCTGACTTTGTCTTTATATTGTTCTAGGGCTTTGCTTATTTCACATGCATGCAGGTTGATGATGGGTTATGTGCCCTAATCTCATGATATGTGCTTATGTGGAAAAACTTTATTTTTTATTCATGGCAAGTAATTCTATTTGTTAGCTATTATTGCAAATTACTTCTTTTATGTCTGATTGGGTAGCTCTTATATTTTCTATGGGTAGCCTTTTATATTTGATGCCATTTATTTCATAATATTTCTCAATTTCATTTTTAGTATGCACATACCAACCTTTGCTAATGTCTTCTATTTTTCTATTCTTTCTGGGGTATGCTTCCAACCCTAGTTGAAGGACAAGGAGGGCATGGCATGAAATTATGGACTTAGCTTAAGGAGTTTAAAGCTTGGATACAACTTGTTATGGTCTAGATTTCCACCTACTTAGATCCTTATGTTGTATCTTACATGTAAACCCTATGTGGGAGATTATGATATACTATTGTAATCTTTTGTGAAGAATTGGATATAGTCTTTATTTTTATTCTGATGCTACACTTTCGTTGTTTTGATTATCAATAAATAAGATTTGAAAATTTTACACCCACTCAAAGATACATTATAGGTGTATTTGGACTGGAGGTTTTATTCTTCAAATTTTGAGTAGGGAGTGGATTCCATATGGGTCCCACTCCTCACAACATGGTATCAGAACCTATTATAGTTGGAATTTGACTATTTCAATATTGTCTCCTTTATAAGAACCCTTGACTTAGATAGTACCTCTAGGTGAGATGTTTTCCCTAGATCTTACCTAAGTTGTTTTTGTTGATGAAAGGTTGATATGAGCTTCACATTAGAACCGTGATGTTTAGAAACTCTAATCTGATGAGGTTTTCGGTGATCTTACCCTACCATATAAGTGAGTGATGACATGTAACTTTTGATGCAATAAGGTTTGATTTGAGGATGAAAATCAAGATTTGAGTATTGATAAATGGTAGGATAAGGAGATCTTATTATGGATAAATTGTGACTTGGTTTCCGCATTGATTTTGAGCTCATCTATGTTTCATATCGCATGATTTTTTGAAGAAAAACATATTTTCAGATATACTACTATATGTACAATTTTTTTTATAATTCATTGAAGTATTCTTGGACTAAGTCACAATAAAGATGAAACCCTAGAATTAGTTGGAATATGATCTTAACCCTAGTTTTGTCTATGAAGAAATGACTAGGAATATATGGATAATATATAGGTGTAGTGGACCTACCCTTTGTACCCTATGACTTTTAGATCTTGGGTTTTTAGGTTAGAGACACAAGGACCTAAAACTCAACCCTAGATGGTTCTGACTTGTTAGTTGGATGCATGAACCACATAAATCTCTAAAACATTCACAACTAATAGTTATGTGGGCAACCCTAAAAGTTGTTTAATTTGGCTTGATAGGTAAAACCTTTTAAGGGGTGGAGAGTAGTTGGTTGTTTGTGTTTTGATCAATAGATTTGGAGGACAAAATCCTTTTAAGGGGTGGAGTGTTGTAACGAACTGAAACCTAGCCTCTTCACCCTGATCTTATGTCTTGGAGGATAGTCAACTTGGTTCTTTGGGCTTAGCCAAACAAGGATAAAAATACACTTAATAGTAGTTAATTGTAAACCCTAATATGTTAATGCATGAACAAATCACCCTCACATGAAAACAAATATGTATTAATGCTTAATCCTTAGATCAATAAAGGGTACCTAAAATATGTCGCATGAAACAATGCTAATTAAAATTGATGATATGAGGTAATGATGTGCATAATAGGACAAGGTGTCCATAATTGTGGATAATGATACATAATTCAACCAAATAAATAAACTTATGTGATATAATGATAGAGTAGATTCATTCTAGATCATTACTTAGTCTTTTGGAACAAGGAAGAGATAAATGAATAATAATTCCTTACACAAGATAATGTTATTAATATGAGGAATAATGGTAATATCGAATAATGGGTTAAAACTCATAAAATGAATACTAATTGATTAAAGATAAGTTGAGATTCGTTTTCTTTGGATATGCTTTGGCTTGGAGGCCGAGTTTCACAAATTAGGATAATAATAAGAACATCTATTTTATTTAGATAATAAAATGCATTTTCCCTTAAAAATATGAAATAAAACACTTAATGACTCAAAAAGTGGAAAATAATCTTAGATTCATAATCTACACATTGAAAATAGCCTTTGGGTAAATTTTCAAGATATTTGGATAATCTTTAATGTTCATGTGAAGATTAGGAATGAGAAAGTATGAAAAAGCCTAAAATATCAAATAATGAGTTAAATGATACCAAGGAGCAAAATTAATGAAAAATTCATGTCCAACATGTTTAAGTTTGTTTGAGGGTGAATTTTCACATTAATTGGGTAATTCTAGAAGTGTCTAATGCATTAGAAAGAGAAAAAATGAATTTATTTAAAATAATTAAATAAATATTTAAAACCTCCAAAAGTAGAAACTAATACCAAAACCAAATTCTACATGCTGTATTTAGTCTAGGTGCAAAATTTTGTATTAATTGGATTTTGTTAAGGCCCTCAAATAGTTTGGGAAAGAAAGTTAAATAAAAGGATACTTTTAATATTTGTATTAATTCAATTTGCTTACTGTCATGCTATTTATTTGGAAACCTAGACTTTATGTATATAGGTTGGTCTTTTTGTTGCCTTCATATCAAAATCTAAGGGCTCAAAGACTATCCCCTACCTTTGGCCCCCTTATTTTCTACGCATGGTCCCATTTTCCTCACTACTTTACCGGTCGGTTTCCCTCCTCGCTAACCCTTATTCCTCACCAGTTTTTAGTGATTTTTCCACCACTGTCTTCCTTAGATCATCCTAAAACTAAGGACCCTATATAATCTAGGGTTTTGGTTCTTCTACCCTATTTCCACTAGGTAATTCCTTGTCACTCTGTTCCTCCCCTATTTCTCGCTTCTACTCTTCTCCTTGCCACCTCAGGAAATTAGACCACTGGGAACTGGTTCCCAAACCTTCAACTAGCCATCAGAATTCGTGTCCCAGCATTGGATCAGACCTGATGGAACACGAGGGTGATGTCCCTAATTCGTCAACGTTGCTAGAGGTTGTGGTTAAGGGGGACGGGATTTCCAGTTATGGCAAAGCTAAGACAAGGTATAAACATGTTCTCGTGTCCTCCTGAAGCTTTTTGAACCCCTACTTGTATCTGATAAGGTATGTGATGATTTACCCCAATTTTTCATTGTCCTTGATCTTCAAAGCAATCTTCAATATTTGCCTTATATTTTCTCAGTATTTTTCTTCAATCTCGGTCTCCTTGAGTTTGTGATGACCTGTCGGAGTCGGTTCGATGGTTCTCCACCTAGATTGGTAGTGGCTGCATCATTATTTCCTATTTTTCTTCTGGTGGAGAGTTGCTTGAGGTTATGTATCTCATGTGGAAGAATGCGAGGAAGAAGATAGTTGCTAGCCTATTTCCCATTTTCCCCTTTCTGTGTTTTGGTTCTTGACGTGCCTCTCTGGGTATAATCACATTTCTGCCACTTAGATGAGCGCCTATGTGAGAACCTATTACACTAAATGAGATTATTCAAAACATAAAGCACAATTAATGACTATAATCACATACCCAAAAACATGGGTAAATTAAAACGGATTTCAACATTAGCACCTGCTCAAAAACATTTGCGTAAGATCCCAATATCTTTCTTATATCCATATTATGCCAAGCATTTGATACAAATTGTTCTATCATCTTAGCCACAAATTATATACACAGGAGAACAATATTCTTATATGCCACACAAACAAGCATTAATATGCTAACAAAGGTTTGATTCGTTTAAAACACCATATACATATTTTTTTCTCGCCCGGATCTGAGAGTACATGGATGACTCTAGGACACACTAGAAATCTAATCAACTTTCTATAGGATTCATTACTATAGCTCCTCTTTTCTGCCACAAGTTTGTTTCCGTCTCTTCTGATTATGTAAAAAAATGTGGTGAACCACAAGGGTGAGACCCATGTCCCAGCAAGAGATATAACCTCCAATAACATTTATTGATCCCAACATTTTTAGGTAATGAAACAGTTTAAGTAGTTTAATCATATATACTAAATAAGCTCAATAGCACTGATGATTAACAAAATACATAAAGGAGTAGATAATAACTATCTTCATTAGCCAGACTATTCTCATATCCCTATTAACAGTATAAGGAGTCTATCGACATGAGCATCTCTAACACCATGAATAAGTCTAATATCATAAGCATAGCTAACAACATCAGCATGTCTAACATGTTGAACATATCAACATCATAAGAAGAGCTAATAACATAAGCACAACTATTGGGATAAGCATGATTAGTATTATATGCATCTCTAGTTACAAAGGCATGGCTAGCATGCTATATAACTGACAACATGAGATATCTAGCATCATGATTATAATCAATAGTAGCAGTATAGTTATCAATATAAGCATAGACACTGTATGTATGCATCTACAATCTTAAGCATATCCACAATCTAAGTATATCTACTATCTCTTAATTGCACTAAGCATCATATTTATGTAAAGATAACAAACAAGGTTATCATCCAACTTGAAATGTCGTGTATAACCCTAAACAAATATGCTACACTGCTACATTACATCTTTTATTAAACCCTAAGGAATTTTAGGATACCACTCAAGTTCAAACTGACCACCGCTTGGTCACAATCAGTGCCATACAAGATCTAGGAAGATCTGGACTCCTAAGATCTTCTCTGCCCCCGGTCAGTACGAGTCCGCCACAGTGACACATAAGGTCAAGCTGGTACAGCCATTCCATCCTTGGTACAGGTCACAACACTAGTGAAAGGAGGTGGGTACGCATACCCTACCATATGAGGTACAACCATAGTTGTCCTCCAATCTCATCACATATAAAATGACCAAGATACGACCACAAACGTTCTCAAACTAAGGGCTATCTATGAACGCAATCATCCTCCCTAAACACTTGAATTCAAGATGACAAGCACCCTGCATACTCATCAGTATGCGTACTGAGTATCCCATAGGAATACTCATTTCATCATCTGGAAAGTTCTGACACTCAAATGGATCTATGGCATAGGGAACTATATGATTAGAGTTTCACTTGATTAGTTATGCCAATTGGGTGAATTAAGGCTGCATCAAACAAGTGGACATACATACCCTAATTCACTTCTAGCAAGCACATAAATATCACAACTTCAAAACATATACAACATGTGAAACATAATTTCTCATATCATCATCACATGGTACTATTCACTTGCCATTCATGAGGCTACACTAGTCATCATACTATCACAAGATATAAATTGTTTTCACATTATCATAGGGTATCAACCCTTATCAACACAAGAGTATTATGCCTCATTCAGGGCTTAACCATTCCCAAAGGTCATTAAGACCATCATACTATCACATGATATAAATCATTTTTACAATATCACAGGGTATCAACCCTTATCAACACGAGGATTACACCTCATTCAGGGCTCAAACATACCCAAAGGTCATTAAGAACATTATACTATTCCCTACAAGATCATCATTATCATTCCATGCCTTATAGTAAGGCTCAACACTATCACTTACATATAATACACCATATCAACACAATATTGCATCAGTGAGCTAGGAGATATTCATAAACCATCATAGAAGGGTTATATTAGCAGTAAGAATATACCATTATTACATCAACATGCAAGGAATCTAGATATGATTAACCCTCATCGTATTCATAATGCACATGTTTAGCATAAGAAAGTATTAACCATGTGGCTATGATAACCATCAATTAACACATTAAGGTTATGATCATATTAAGGAGGTTATTTCACCATCATGCCATCATATAATAAAGTTAAACATGAATACTCATCTTTATCTATTTGCATTAGAGTTAGGTTCAACAAGATAAATTATATTAATGTTACTAATCAACACTCATACCCAAACCCTAACTCACGACATCCTCATTAGATCATGGATGAATAAGGTGAAGCATCACCATCACATTCCATAGTATTCTCAAGTATGAACCCACACATAAATCAAGGTGTAACCATCGATTTATAGCATACTAGGGCTTCAACAACAATAAGAGAATACTCCATGATTGTATTAGTTATTCAAGGACTATTTATACCCAATTACCATCATTTAGTTATATTAAAGCTAGGTATAACAAGATATATCTCATTAGGCTTCCCATTAATTCATTATGGTGATTATAAATCATAATCATACGAGGGAAAGGGTAACACTACAAGTGTAAGGCATTGAACCATCAAATTCTCATCATTAGTATCATAACATTACACTACATGCTTCACCCAAAACAATGGGAATATTGAGGCATCAACTTCTAACCATGAAATGTTGAAAAGGTAAATCCATTAATCATTTACATAAGTAAAAACCTTGAATGAATCAACTTGTGATCTATTAAAGTCACCATTTAACCCTAGACATCCTTTGATTAACAACAATAAGGGTTCTGTTGAGAGTAGGGTAAAACCCCCAATCGGCTGTTCATTTAAAACAAGCCATCCATTGTCAACAAGTAAGCTCCTTAAGTTGATCATATAAAGGAAACCATATAAATCACATTATTAGAACCAACATATTACATTAGCAATCATTCCACTTTATTGGAGGAATAAACATTAGATCTTGACCAATTGGGTCAAGTTCATATGTTAAAACCATCAATTACAGTATAGGTCCGACCATTGCATCAAGTGACACAAGAAACCATTGGTATAAGGCTTAATTGATGCTACAACTGTATGATTAACTCACCATAGGTTTTGGAGACCTGATCCACAATTATTAGTGATCATTAAGTCACCATAGGTTGTTAGATCAGCACTATATTCATTAATCAACATCAAATATCAAACTAATATCACCATTGATTGATAGCATCATTAGGGTACTTAGTTGTTAATCGCTAGGCTTCTAATTAGGACAACACCTGACCTAAGGGGTGAACGTAAGTTTACACCCTTGGTCACCACCATCAATTGTCATGAAGACAACACCCTCGATTGTTACAATGGTAACACCATCGAGTCATGTGTTTATAGAAGAAATCAACTTTAAACCCTAAAATTGACCATTGGTTGATAGGTGATTAGCACCATAGGTTGTCAAACCAACCTGATCCAAGTCATATTATACCTTCGCAATAACATACACATGATCACATGTTCATATAGAACTGAAATCAGAATAGGGAACATTATAAAAATTGAAATCCAAGTCAAGCATATTTTTTAGTGCATGGATCATCATTTTTAAGGAAAAACATGAGCTAGAAAGCTTATGGTAAGCAATAAAAGTGAAACAAGTTATAAAACTTACCTCTAATTATAAGATAAACTCCAAAACATAATAAAACATGAGAAGATAGGGTAGGAAATCGAAGCATAAGCTATGAACTTGTCCATCTAGCACCTTTGTTCATCAAATGAGCAAACCCTAAGCATAAGGAGCAAGAGAGGTAGGGTTTTAGAGCTTTAGAGAAATTTATACCATGGACCAGCAAGGTTCCAACCTGGAAAAAGGTAGGAGGAATGATAAAAAAGAAATAAATGGAGGGAATAATGGGATTCTTACTCTTTTAGGTCAAGATCACTAGAAGGAAGCTTTTCAAACCCTAAAAGGAAGTCAATTGCAACCCTAGATTCTTTTTCCAAGAAGACCCCCTCTTTCTTCTTACTTGGATAGGAAATTCACAGAAGCACAGAAGGAGAAAGAGGTTCATATAAGGAAGGAAGTGGTGGAGAGAAAATGGCTCATTTTGGTGCTTAGTGATAAGTATATGAAACTTTAAGATAAAGAAAAAGAAAAAGTTGAAGTTCTAGTATCTTTCCAAGTGTCCATGGCCTTAAACTATTAAGAATATACAAGAACACACAAAATCAGATCCCCCACCATCCATAGATACATGCTTATCCCCCATTTCTTGAATTTCCAAGAAAAACAAATAATTCATTAGTTGATAGCTACTAAAGGTAGCTCATCCATGAAGGGGTAAACCCTAAAATACCTTTGGAGAAAACACCTTCAAACCAAGGATTAAATAGGTTTACCTTGGATCAAAATCTCAATAATGATGATATAATATCCAAGTAACATAATGCAAGTGATAAATTGCAAAGAAAACCTCTCAATTGGGTAAATTGCAGAAAAGTCCAAAATGTGCATAAAATTGCATAACTTGCTCAAACAGTGTCCAAATTGGACCAAATTTGAAAATTAAGCTTATATTATGATTTAAAGCATATAAAAAGGTTACATTAGGGTTATAAGAATTAAATTATGATAATTAAGCTTATTCAACTCATAAGTAAGTTTAGGGGCCTTATAACTATAAACCCCCAACATGGATTTCGCCTCTGAAATCCAAGGTAAAAAAGATGGGTACTTCCTTTGCACCTCATCCTATTAAATTCACATGGTTACTTGCATATCATGGTGATGTCACATAATTCATACATATCTCATATTGGGTCAGCACAAAAAACCCCCACATCAGAAGACATTTGCAAATATGGAACATAGAAACTTGTTGTGCCACCTGTACAAATATAATAGTAACTTTCAAATTTAAATTCTAGATATCATCGTCAAATTATATCTATTGTATCAACAAACCATCTATCCTTGATAGTAGTCTTGCCCAACTATCACTAGACCATATAAAACATTATAGAGTCACTTTTCTTTTTCCTTCCAAACAACATTTATAGGATCATCATCAACTCTCTCTCTCTCTCTCTCTCTCTCTCTATGAGAGAGGAATACTTGGAATGTTCATTTAAATAAACATCTCCAGCCTTCACATATTTTTCATACTGTTGATGCATCTTGGATACTAGGATTCATTACCTTGGTATCCACCTCATGTGCTATAAGGAACTCACATGATTATCTCATCCACTTTTACTAACATAACAAATATCAAGAAATATAAGAGGAGTCTTCCTAATTATTGGAAGTCTCAAAAGCAAACTCATCACAAACTTTTTGATCTTGGAACCATAGTCCAAGTAACCTAATGCTATAATAAGCTATCCACCCTCATGTTTGCAGCAAATCCACACGTACCAAGTGGCAATGATCCACTTGAAAGTTCTTCCCTAGAAAGGAAAGACACAAAGGGAAACACACTTCCCATACCAAAGCAACATTGTTCAAGGGTCACTAGCAAAAAGGTAACCAATTCTATTTTCTTTATGTGAGTTGCATCTTATTATGTATCATTTTACCCTTTTCATTTAGGGCTCCTTGCCATTAGCATAGGAATCATCATAATTAACATATCTCATTACTCCTTCCTTGATGACTATTTATCACACTTGGGTATGTTCTCTTATTTTATTATGTTTTTCAACCACTTATGAACAAGTAAATCATCACATTCCACACTTTCTTCATTAAACATGGATCATCTGCCTTAATTTCTTTCACATGCTATGCTGATTTTACATTAACACTTTCTTACACACATAGGTTGGTCTGAGATTAACTCAGGTTCCACCTTATTCCTTTGTCATTGTTCCCATTTATCTTCTCATTTTGTACTTGTTATAGGAGTTCTTTCCATCTTATGTGGATTTCATACCTTGATTCACTTTATAAGCATAAATTTATTTGTCTTTTACTTTATTATATTCTTGAATCACATCTTCAAGAACTCCTCTTTTTCTAATTTGTATTTAGATTTAGACTTCATGGTGTTATATCTTTCTCTCATAGTTAACAAACATTCAAGTTTTGATAGATTATGATGCAATTCTCATCTTCTTTAAGGTAGGATTGATATAATTCCTTATTCATTATGCTCTTTAGATTGTCTCAAAATGACTACTTGATCAAAATAATCAGAAAGATAACAATCAAAGAGTTCCATACTTATGTTTCTTCAATAATTGAATACCTGGCCAGGGCACCCCAATATTGAGATTAGGCAGTATGCATCATATTTTTATGTCATATTCCTAATTTTGACATCATCCTAGTCCTAAGTCCTAGTATCCCTGTAGACTCAATGAACCTAAATCTCTGATACCAACTTGTGAGAACTCGTTACACTAAATGAGATTACTCAAAACATAAAGCGCAATCGATCACTATAATCACATACCCAAAAATATGGGTAAATTAAAATGGATTTCAATGTCAGCACCTGCTCAAAAACATTTGCATAAGAGCCCAACATCTTTCTTATATCCATACTATGCCAAGAATTTGTAAAAATTGTTCTATCGTTCGATAACTTATACACTGAGGAGAACAATATTCATATATGCCACACAAACAAGCATTAATATGAAAGTCTGATTCATTTGAAACACCATATACAATTTTTTTTCTCACCCGGACCTGAGAGTACATGGATGACTTTAGGGCACACTAGACATCTAATCAACTTTCTCAAAGTTTCATTACTATATCTCCTCTTTGCTGCCACAAGTTTGTTTTCGTTAAATTCAATTACCTAAAAAAATGTGGCAAACCACAAGGGTGAGACCCATGTCCCAACAAGAGATATAACCTTCAACAATGTTTATTAATTCTAACATTTTTAGGTAATGAGACAGTTTAAGTAGTTTAATCATATATAATAAATAAGCTTAATAGCACTAATGATGAACAAATTACATAAAGGAGCAGATAATAACTATCTTCATTTTCCAGACTATTCTCATGTCCCAATTAACATTATAAGGAGTCTATCAGCATGAGCATCTCTAACATCATGAATAAGTCTAGTATCATAAGCATAGCTAACAACATCAACATGTCTAACAGGTTGAACATATCAATATCATAAGAAGAGCTAACAACATAAGGACAACTATCTGGATAAGCATGATTAGTAGTATATGCATCTCTAGTTACAAAGGCATGGCTAGCATGCTAAACATAACTAACAACATGAGATAGCTAGCATCATGATTATAATCAGTAGTAGAAGTATAGTTATCAACATAAGCATAGCTACTATATGAACGCATCTACAATCTTAAGCATATCCACAACCCAAGTATATCTACTATCTCTTAATTGCACTAAGCATGATCTTAATGTAAAGATAACAAACAAGGGTTATCATCCAATGTGAAACGTCGTGTATAACCCTAAACAAATATGCTACATGGCTATATTACATCTTTTATTAAACCTTGAGGAATTTGAGGACACCACTCAAGTTCCAACTGACCACCGCTTGGTCACAATCAATGCCATACAAGATCTAGGAAGAGCTGAAATCCTAAGATCTTCTCTTCCCCCAGTCAGTACGGGTCCTCCACAATGACACATAAGATCAAGCTGCTACAACCTAGTCCGCCCTTGGTACATGTCACGACACTAGTGAAAGGAGGTGGGTATGCATACCCTACCATCCTAGGTACAACCGCAGTTGTCCTCCAATCTCGTCACATATAAAATCATTGAGGCATGATCACATCCGTTCTCAAACTAAGGGCTAGGTATGACCACAGTCATCCTCCCTAAACACTTGAATTTAGGATGACAATCACCCTACATACTCATCAGTATGCGTACTGAGTTTCCCTTAGGAATACTCATTTTACCATCTGGCAAGTTCTGACACTTAGATGGATCTATGGAATATGGCACTACATGATTAGAGTTTCACTTTATTAGTTATGCCAATTGGGTAAATTAAGGCTGCATCAAACAAGTGGACATACAAACCCTAATTCACTTCTAGCAAGCATATAAATATCACAACTTCAAATGATATAAAATATGTGAAACATAATTTCTCATCTGATCATCACATGGTACTATTCACTTTCCATTCATGAGGCTACACTAGTCATCATACTATCACAAGATATGAATTCTTTTCACAATATCGCAGGGTATCAACCCTTATCAACACAAGAGGATTATGCCTCATTCAGGGATCAACCATGCCCAAAGGTCATTAAGACCATCATACTATCACATGATATAAATCCTTTGACAATATCATAGGGTTTCAACCCTTATCGACACAAGAGGATTACACCTCATTCATGGCTCAACCATGCCCAAAGGTCACTAAGACCATTATACTATTCCCTACAAGATCATCATTATCATTCCATACCTTATAGCAAGGCTCAACAACATCACTTACATATAATACATCAGATCAACACAATATTGCATCAGTGAGCTAGGAGATATTCATAAACCATCATAGAAGGGTTATATTAGCATTAAGAATGTTCCTTTATTACATCAACATGTAAGGAATCTAGGTATGATTAACCCTCATCATATTCATAATGCACACGTTTAACATAAGAAAGTATCAACCATGTGGCTATGATAACCATCAGTTAACACATTAAGGTTATGAACATATTAAGGAGGTTATTTTACCATCATGCCATCATACAATAAGGTTAAACATGAATACTCATCTTTATCTATTTGCATTAGAGTTAGGTTCAACAAGATAAATTATATTAATGTTACTAATCAACACTCATACCCAAACCCTAACTCACGACATCCACATTAGATCATGGATGCATAAGGTGAAGCATCACCGTCACATTCCATAGTATTCTCAAGTATGAACCCACACATAAATCAAGGTGTAACCATCGATTTATAGCATATTAGGGTTTAAACAACAATAAGAGAGTACTCCATGATTGTATTAGTCATTCAAGGACTATTCATACCCAATTATTATCATTTAGTTATATTAAAGCTAGGTATAACAAGATATACCTCATTAGAGTTACCCATTAATTCATTATGGTGATTATAAATCAAAATAATATGAGGTAAGGGTAACACTACACGTTTAAGGCATTGAAACATCAAATTATCATCATTAGAATCATAACATTACACTACATTCTTCACCCAAAATAATGGGAATATTGAGGCATCCACTTCTAACCATGAAATTTTGAAAAGGTAAATCCATTGGTTGTTTACATAAGTAAACACCTTGAATGAATCATCTATGATGTTATTGAGTTGTGATCTATAAAAGTCACCATTTAACCCTAGACATCCTTTGATTAACAACAATAAGGGTTCTATTGAGAGTAGGGTAAAACCCACAATCGGTTGTTCATTTAAAATAAGCCATCCATTGTCTACAAGTAATCTCCTTAAGTTGATCATATAAAGGAAACCATATAAATCACATTATTAGGAACAACATATTACATTAGCCATCATTCCACTTTATTGGAGGAATAAACATTAGATCTTGACCATTGGGTCAAGTTCTTATGTTAATACCATCAATTATAGTATAGGTCCAACCATTGCATCAAGTGACCCAAGAAACCATTGGTCTAAGGCTTAATTGATGCTACAACTATATGATTAACTCACCATAGGTTTTGGAGACCTAATCCACCATCATTAGTGATCATTAAGTCACCATAGGTTGTTAGATCATCACTATATTCATTAATCAACATCAAATATCAAACTTATATCACCATTGATTGATAGCATCATTAGGGTACTTAGTTGTTAATCACTAGGCTTCTAATTAGACCAACACCTGACCTAAGGGGTGAATGTAAGTTTACACCCTTGGTCACCACCATCAGTTGTCATGAAGACAACACCCTCAGTTGTTACAATGGTACCACCATCGAGTCATGTGTTTATATAAGAAATCAGCTTTAAACCCTAAAATTGACCATTCATTGATAGGTGCTTAGCACCATAGATTGTCAAACCAACCTGATACAAGTCATATTATACCTTAGGAATAACATACACATGATCACAAGTTCATATAAAACTGAAATCAGAATAGGGAACATTATAAAAATCGAAATCCAAGTCAAGCATAGTTTTCAGTGACTACAGGCAAATCAGTACCACCTCGAACAAAGATATATCACAACAGGGGGACACCGGTCGACGACATGGCAGCTCCCGCAATGAAACCTCCTCAATTTTAATACCGATGTAGCTATGGATAAGTAGGGAATGATCGAGATAGGGGGTATCATTCGTGATGAAAGAGGTAAAGCAGTGGTTCTCTTCTCCGACAAACAAATCCTTGATGGACCGGCGGAGCTGTGTGAAGCCCAAGCACTTTTGCTTTACATTTATAAGGCGAGGGAGCATGGTCTCACTGACCTAGTGTGTGAGACAAACTCCTTGATCTTGTACAATGCCATAACTATTGGGTTTTAGGGGAGGCAGAGAAGGCAGCGGAAACAAAAAAAACTCCTCCCAAACCCAGAACAAGGAAACACGTCAACGTCTATACAATAGGAAAGGATGGTTTGTGAAATCATACCTTGTCCTGAGGCTTGCTCGGAGACAATACCTCATGGCTTGCGTGGTCTTCACCTCCGGTCTTGGACGGTGTCTGTGCAGCTCCTGGTCGCACCGGGATTGACAACTCCTGGTCTCACCGGGACTGTCGGGATTGACAGCTGTCCTCCGAGCGACAGAAATCTCCCGCCTCTGAAGTAATCCACACGGACCACCTGGAACTCCAATCTCCTTGTCCCACAAGGAATTGGAAGTAGTCACACCCTCCTGTCAGTGTACTAGTCACGACACACTCTCCTGCCACCAGTCGCTTTCTGCAGTTGTCTTTCCCTTGCTGTGCCTCCCTTATCGGGTAGCACTTGCTCGGGCTCTCTCAGTTACCAAAACCAAAGATAACGACAACTTTATAGAGCAACTGGTTTCACTATGTTGTTCTTCGATAAGCCCCCAATACCCCTATATATATAGGAGGGTCATGGGACAAGGTTCTCTATCCCGGATAATGCGGGACTAAAGCAGGAGTAGAAGGGTTCGAGATTTTCCACAAAAACAACCAACTGCGCAACCTGAACCGATCATTTCATTTCTGAAACAGTCGGTTGGGGACCTGAGCCGGTCGGTTGACTCCTCAACCGATCAGTTGGGACCCATGAAACGGTCAGTTCACTTTTGAATTGGTCGGTTCGTGGTCCTGGTCAGTTCCTGATTGACTTTTCCTATTTTGTTTCTAATTGGTATCAAATACCAATCCTTGTTCCAATCAAATTGGGCAAGTGAAACAAAAGGAAATTTCTCACCAATCCTACTTTCCCAACTTGCTCAGTTGCAATAGTTGAACCGATCGTTTCAACACTTGAAGCAATTGTTTCACCCTGTCCATGAGCCGATCGACTCACCATCTGAGCCGATCAGATCACCAAGCTGAGCCGATCGGTTCATCACATGAGCCGATCGGTTGGGAGTGCAGATTGTGCAGAAACAGTCAATTGCAGTTTCAATCAATCCGATACTGTAATCAATGTTTCCAACACCTTTAACATTATGACATTGAGCTATCAATTAATTGAGTGTTTAATTGAACTACTAAACTCCTTTACTAATCAATCTAAACATTGTTTATGGACAAAACTCCTCTTCCAGGTTAAATCCTATGTGTGTGACCCTACATGTCCATTTCACGTTGGCAGTGAAAGTCCATAACACTTATGAATTCACAAGCAAAGAGCGGTGCCTAGTCACATATCGGTGCTACCCAAGTGAAATAGAAAGTTGGAGAACAACTTTCAATCCTACAATCTGTGAATGGTGTTACAGTGAATGTATAATTCCTTTTTCACTGATATCCCGAAGAAATCGAGGCATGGAATAGTCATCCTGTCAACATTCATTCACTTTCTTGATCTCAGAGTAGATTGGAAGAGATATGTATGACATCAATATCACATATTGATTCACACATGTGTGCACGCCTTTCTCAATCCTACTCATCAAGTGGCCATGGATGTCAAACTCCCTCAGGAGGGAAAAATCCCATATCTATCACTCACCCCTCAAAAGCCCCATGTGTCAAAGCCACCCAATCATCACCTTTATAACAACCCATGTTTCAGGACTGCATTTGATGATGTCAAAGTGTGCCCAATGACATGTGTTGAGTGTAGTGATTTCAGGTCAAAGAATCACACTCACCGCCATCACTGTGAGTACTGACTGTGACTACCATGTCATGGTTCCATGTGTCAAACTCACGGTGGGTCTGTCCGGTACACTTGTTCTCTAAAAAGTACCTATGTGTTTGGTTTGATATCTCTATATCATGACTAATGTGATTCTGTCATCAACCAACACCACAATCTAGTCTTATGTGTCATTGTTGTCTCTCTACCTTCCACAATGACATCCGACTAGGGACATAATGAGAATGTACAAACTCTTAGCATTCATATGATCTCATCGTTCAGGTCCTCAACCTGAAAGCATACGTCATTGAGTATTGTCATTCTCTAGACATTCAATCTGTTCTATCACTATCTCATATGACTGAACCAGAAAGAATTGGAAGCTTGCCTTTGATGTTTATCAAATTAATCTTAATGTATCCCACCAATCATCCCATGATTGGCTCTCAGGGCATACATGCCAATAGACTCCCACTTGCACTGCGAGCCAATCACCCTTGAATCATATTCATAGTGATCTATAAACATGTCCCACATGTTACTGTGCTCTAGTGTGAACATAGTGAGTTATGGCAACACCTTGCCATAGTCAGTATAAATTGCATGTCTCACATCTCTTCACTGTACATCACACATATGAGATGGAGTTGCCATAATATGCGATCCAGTATTCCTTTGCTAACCTTTAGCCACATTGCATGATCAAGGATTCCAAACTTGTCATCAATGAGCGGAATATCTATAAGTTCATCTTATGAACTTCCAGATCCATATAGTATCCACTACTATTCTCCAACACATAGATACTCGGCATTTCCTTTTAAATGGTTTTATTGGAACACTTCCAATTATCAACAAACTTTCACTTTTGTATATCCTATATATATTGCGATTAATTTTCTGTCCTTTCAGAAGTTCACATCAATGTAACTCTTTACATTGAACTCTTCCTTATCTCCATAGAACTAGTACTTCTCAAGTACTTATCAAGTTCTCATGGTATTCCAGTAACCCTTACTGGAAGTAGACATACATCCACTCGTCATGTCTCACATATGAGTTTTCAGGATGAGCACATCATATTGCCATGTCCTACATACAAGATGATGAATGCATTTTGTTCTTGCAATGTCGATACATGCAAGATAATGGGATGATTACATACATGATAGATCCATATCTATTCTTAGTGTTCCCATTCTTCATAAGAATTGGACACTTGGCCTTGGGATACTAACTCCATGTAACATGGACAAGTTTTCTCCCACTAAATCTGTGCATACTGAACCCTTCAGTACATATTGCCAATGTATGTTTTCTCCTTTCAGGTCAAGAGGTTTTTGAGAACTATCTCTATAGATCTCTATTCCTATTACATAGGAAGCATCTCTATCTTCCTTTAAGATAATTTCCACTTTTGCATTTCCATTCTAGAATATTTCCATTTCACATCAACATGTAGAATGTGAACACGCTCCCACTAAATCACAGATCTCTTCTTTATCTTTGACATATCAATCAAACCCTTTGACTATATCATCAAAGTAAAGATCCAATTCTGAGTTTCTTGTACTCAATCAATCACATTGATTAGTCCATTGTAACTTATAGACTTCATTTGCATTAGTGGATTCATAAACCTTATAGGTTGTGTCACGTACACATCCTTGTTTTATTCCTCATAGGAATGCAGTTTTAGTATTCATATGCCAAATGTCTTAGTCATTAAGTTGCAATCAACAAGCACCATACTTCTCAAAATGTTATCCATGTGTCTTAACACTTAAGATTCATTTGCACTTATGGATTTCATCCAATGGGTGCTACCATCAAGGTCATACCTTATGGTTCACATGGATGTCATTTAGGATGTAATGGTCATAAACCATAACTCAAAATTCGGTTCCTCATATTCATCAAGATAGTTGACTCATCACATGAACAACTCATCACATAGATAAACGAGGTGTATCCGTCAAGGATATAAGAACTCACAACTCCTTGTGATTCTTAATGTCCTTTATTAGTGAGGGGTATTCTTTTATTAAGAAGAATTCAGTTATTTGATAATCATTCTCTAACTCCTTGGAGTATGATTCCTTCTTGATTTAGACATCACCATGCCTTAATCATGAGTTCACTATGATACACTATCATAATCACTCATAAGGATCTCAAACATTTGGTCCAATTATTTCATTCATTGTTCTCATCAAGAATTAACACTTTACCAAATTTGTACTTCATCTATGATAATCTTGAACACTTCAAGATATTCATATTGGTATTTCTCTAAACAACATTTGAAGTATTAGAATTTGTTCCAATAGGTATGTAAATACATCACATGTATCATACCTAATAGGATAATCATTCTCCCACTACCTTTAGTGAAGATTGATTAATCATGTCCAAGATATTCATGTCTCTTACTGGTTCTCTAACCAAAAGAGTCTAGATTTATCCATCACATGGAAACTAGAAATGAATTTCTCATGATTGATGCTAATTTGAATGTTTGAGTTATCTATAACTTTTAGGTATCATTTTATCTTATGCATATCAAATACCACAAGATAAACAAGGCATTGCCACAAAGATCATATCTTTAGAAATTGAAACATCTCTTTATTGATTGCCACCATTGTCATACAATATGAAAAAATAAAGTGTTTCTATCTTATGGCAAATATGAAATAGCAGTTCTCAACTCTATTTCGTGCCCTTTGGGCTGAAATAAACTGAAAGGTACTCCTATCTATGGAAGCAACACTTGCTCCAATGATGGGTACTCCTTTCTTGGTCCTTTCACAAAGGCCATCACTTCTTTGTGGATATTGCATATCATATATGACATATCCATATCTTGGTATCATATACCTCAGATAAAGAAGCGGTTTATTTCATGATACCTTAGGTGGATATCTCCATCCCCTACTTCATCTTCTTTTGTTCTTCCAGATATAGAGGGAAATTCCCTCATACACCCTTTCCCCATGTGCCTTGAGGCTGAAGACGGCTTGGGCTGCTGGCTAGCATCAGAACACTTCTTTGCTTTGCCTTGCCCTTGCCCTTTCCCTTAAGACTTACCTTTCATTGATCTCATCAAAGATTAGGGTTAGTCTTTCTTCATATTTGCCTCAATATGTCCAACAACTTTGTCAACGCTTGTCAAAGTTGTTCATGTTGTAGTTTATCATGAACTGTATGATTCTCGCAACATTTACAGTATCATACCAATAGCCAACTCTTGGCTCAGAGGGAATCCTTCTTAGTCAGGTCTTTCCTCATACCCAATCATATTGAGTGTGTGAATACCTTACTGGATCTCCTTCTGTCATGACATACTAGGACAATGTCTTGGAGACATCATATGTCTCATGTTGTCTCTGCAACTCATAGTTCAGAGAATACAACATCAAGCACTCCTCATCAATGTCTTCCTCGGTATGCTTCCATAAGCATACTTTCAGCTATTGATGTGGTGGGATCGAGTTCATCTGGTTCTGGTATAACTAGGACTTAGAGCTTTCACTCTTTGATTTAGAATGCTTCTCAATGTCCTAACCAATCGTGGAAGTTTGTCCCATTTAGCCTATCCTTTTCAAGGACCGATCGCAAAGAAACGTGATTGTTGTTTGTTGCCATTTGTACTACAAAAGGAAATATGCAATTTTAGTCCAAAAACTCATTTTGACTTATTTGATTGATTTGAAAAGTTGACGATATAATTAGGCCTTTAATTAATTATCGCTCGCACTATTTTAGTTCAAATTGATAGCCCTCACCATCAATTCAGAAGATTGTAGTGTACAACCTTCTAGTGGGCAAGATCCTGAAATCCTCTAAGTCATGGACCAGCTAGGGCTGTCACCCACAACTTAGATCTCTCAGGTAGGCAACTCTTGCCAATTGCATCATATGCAACTCTTGATAAGATGTCATATGCAACTCCTTGCCATGATCATCTCCATGCCTCAAGGTTCTAGATCCTATCTAGGTCACCTTGTTAAGTCCGACCCAAAGCAAACACGATGAATATGCACCCTGCTAGGGCAGACCCACATATCCATCCTTCACACTTCCACAAGATAGATGGTGCACCATGCTAGGGCGTGCCCACACTTGGTCGATTAAGCTTTTCCCGTGTGTCGCATTTGGAAGGAATCTAAAACTTAATATTTAATGAGGGATTTGGTTTTTATATACATATACATATCCAATCACCACAATATATAGTATGTATCATATACATGCTATAGCCCACAGAAAACATGCAAGACGATAAAAGTGATGATTATGACCATCCTAATGTGATTCCTCGAGCCAAGAGGAATCACGGTCATCTAGGTCTACATCACATGCAACCTGTACAAGATGAACTATGTGCTTTGCCTTTCTGGGTTTGATCAACTCATCACATGACTGATCGGCTCACCATCAGGCTGGTCGGCTGGGTGCCACCAGCTGATCGGTTGGCTCCTCCAACCGATTGGTTCACCTGGTCGTCGTGCATCTCATCATGGTCGCCACCCGCTCGTCTCGCTCCTCGAACCGGTCATCAACCGATCAGCTCACTCCTTGAACCGATCGTCTGGAACGTCAACCGATCGGTTCACACCTTGAACTGATCATCTCAGCTGTCGTTAGGATGACCTCCGTTCTTTGACATAACAGGAAATAAAATTCTATCCTGTTTTACATTGTAAAAAGAGAAACCTCGAGTTACATTCGAGGGGAGCAAAGGTATGAAAGAAATCTCAAATTATTTCGAGTTACATCAGGAATAGGAGAAGTAAGATCGGTGCACAGACCGAGATGCAAGCAACCACATACAACCATACACAAATAGGGTTTATTAGCCATAAACACACTATACATCCACCACAAAACTCATTTAAGGGCGACGCATATCGAGTGCATTCATAATACATATCATATATGTAAATTGGGATTTGTGGATTTAGGATTGGACATGCATAAAGCCAATTTTATTTGCATCGTAGGAAATAAATAAAGGCAACAAACCAAAATCGATCATATCGATAATACCTAAAGTATAGAGCAGTTGACGTGGCTCTGATACCACTATTGGGTTTTAGGGGAGGCAGAGAAGGCAGCGGAAACAAAAAAAATTCCTCCCAAACCCAGAACAAGGAAACACGTCAACGTCTATACAATAGGAAAGGATGGTTTGTGGAATCATACCTTGTCCCGAGGCTTGCTCGGTGACAATACCTCTCGGCTTGCACGGTCTTCACCTCCGGTCTTTGACGGTGTCTGTGCAACTCCTGGTCGCACTGGGATTGACAACTCCTGGTCTCACCGGGACTGTCGGGATTGACAGCTGTCCTCCAAGCGGAAAAAATCTCCTGCCTCTGAAGTAGTCCACACGAACCACCTAGAACTCCAATCTCCTTGTCCCACAAGGAATTGGAAGGAGTCACACCCTCCTGCCAGCGTACTAGTCACTGAAACACTCTACTGCCACCAGTCACTTTTTGCATTTGTCTTTCCCTTGTTGTGCCTCCCTTATCGGGTAGCACTTGCTCGGGCTCTCTCGGTTACCAAAACTAGGGAGAACGACAACTTTATAGAGAAACTGGTTGCACTGTGTTGTTCTTCGAGAATCCCCCAATACCCCTATATATAGGAGGGTCATGGGACATGGTTCTCTATCCCAGGCAATGCAGGACTAAAGTAGGAGTAGAAGGGTTCAAGATTTTCCACAAAAACAACCAACTGCGCAACCTGAACTGATCGTTTCATTTCTAAAATGGTCAGTTGGGGACCTAAGCCGGTCGGTTGACTCCTCAACCGATCGATTGGGACCCATGAAATGGTCGGTTCACTTATGAACCGATCGGTTTGTGGCCCTGGTCAGTTCCCGATTGACTTTTCCTCTTTTGTTTCTAAATGGTATCAAATACCAATCCTTGTTCCAATCAAATTGGGCAAGTGAAACGAAAGGAAATTTCTCACCAATCCTACTTTCCCAACTTGCTCGATTGCAACAGTTGAACCGATCATTTCAACACTTGCAGCGATTGTTTCACCCTGTCCATGAGTCGATCGACTCACCATCTGAGCCGATCGGTTCACCAAGCTGAGCCGATCGGTTCATCACATGAGCCGATCGGTTGGGAGTGCAGATTGTGTAGAAACAGTCAATTGCAATTTCAATCAATCTGATACTCTAATCAATGTGTCCAACACCTTGAACATTATGACATTGAGATATCAATTAATTGAGTTTTTAATTGAACTACTAAACTCCTTTAGTAATGAATCGAAACATTTTTTGTGGACAAAACTCCTCTTCCAGGTTAAATCCTATGTGTGTGACCCTGTAGGTCCATTTCACGTTGGTAGTGAAAGTCCATAACACTTATGACTTCACTAGCAAAGAGCGGTGCCTAGTCACACATCAGTGCTACCCAAGTGAAATAGAAAGTTGGAGAACAACTTTCAATCCTACAATCTGTGAATGGTGTTACAGTGAATGTATAATTCCTTTGTCACTGATATCTCGAATGAACTCGAGGCATGGAACAGTCATCCTGTCAACGTTCATTCACTTTCTTGATCTCAGAGTAGATAGGAAGAGATATGTATGACATCAATATCACATACTGATTCACACATGCGTGCACGCCTTTCTCAATCCTACTCATCAAGTGGCCATGGATATCAAACTCCCTCAGGAGGGACAAATCCCATATCTATCACTCACCCCTCAAAATCCCCATGTGTCAAAGCCACCCAATCATCACCTTTATAACAACCCATGTTTCAGGACTGTGTTTGATGATGTCAAAGTGTGCCCAACGACATGTGTTGAGTGTAGTGATTTCAGGTCAAAGAATCACACTCACCACCATCACTGTGAGTACTGACTGTGACTACCATGTCATGGTTCCATGTGTCAAACTCACGGTGGGTCTGTCCGGTACACTTGTTCTCTAAAAAGTACCTATGTGTTTGGTTTGATATCTCTATATCATGACTAATGAGATTCTGTCATCAACCAACACCACAATCTAGTCTTATGTGTCATTGTTGTCTCTCTACCTTCCACAATGACATCCGACTAGGGACATAATGAGAATGTACAAACTCTTAGCATTCATATGATCTCATCGTTCAGGTCCTCAACCTGAAAGCATACGTCATTGAGTATTGTCATTCTCTAGACATTCAATCTGTTCTATCACTATCTCATATGACTGAACTAGAAAGAATTGGAAGTTTTCCTTTGATGTTTATCAAATCAATCTTAATGTATCCCACCAATCATCCCATTATTGGCTCTCAGGGCATACATACCAGCAATAACAATGACTTCTAGCTTACCTGATCACCTGAGACTCTTAACTGATGATATTCATAGTGGAGCTAGTTCTTTCACCTCTATTTTATTTTCCTTTGTTAGTAGATCTTGTAATAAGGTGGCTCACTCCATTGCCAAACTGGCCTTGGATGGCACCATGATTGGACGTCAAGAGGAGGACAACATTCCTCCCCTAGTCGCAAGCCTTATTCTATCAGATGTTGGTGGTGAGTTTTAATGGAAAATTTGGCTTTACCCTAAAAAAAATTCGGCCAACACCTGACCTAGGGGGTGAACGTAAGTTGACACCCTTGGTTACCACCATCAGTTGTCATTGAAGACAACACCCTCAGTTGTTGCAATGGTACCACCATCAAGTCACGTGTTTATAGAAGAAATTAGCTTTAAACCCTAAAATTTTGACCATTGATTGATAGGTACTTAGCACCATAGGTTGTCAAACCAACCTGATCCAAGTCATATTATACCTTAGGAATAACGTACAGATGATCATAGGTTCATATAGAACTGAAATCAGAATAGGGAACATTATAAAAATCGAAATCCAAGTCAAGCATAGCTTTTTAGTGCATGGATCATCATTTTCAAGACAAGAACATGAGCTAGAAAGCTTATGGTAAGCAATAAATGTGGAGAAAGTTATAAAACTTTCCTATAATTAGAAGATAAACTCCCAAAATAAGAAAACACAAGAAGGTAGGGTAGGAAATCCAAGAATAAGCTGTGAACTCGTCCATGTAGCACCTTTCATCGCCAAATGATTAAACCCTAAGCATAAGGAGCAAGAGAGGTAGGGTTTTAGAGCTTTAGAGCAATTTCTACCATGGAACAGAAAGGTTCCGACCTGGGGAAAGGTAGGAGGAAGGATAAAATATAAATAAATGGAGGGAAGAAGGGTATTATTACTCTTTTAGGTCAAGATCACTAGAAGGAAGCTTTTCAAACCCTAAAAGGAATTCAATTGCAACCCTAGATTCTTTTTCCAAGAAGATCCCCTCTTTCTTCTTCATTGGACAGGAAATTCACACCAACACAGAGGGAGAACAAGGTTCATAAAAGGAGGCAAGTGGTGGAGATAAAATGGCTCGTTTTGGTGCTTAGGGATAAGTATATGAAACTTTAAGATAAAGAAAAAGAAAAAGTTGAAGTTCTAGTATCTTGCCGAGTGTCCATGGCCTTAAACTATTAAGAATATACAAGCACACACACAAGAATCTCCCCTACCATCCATAGAGGCATGATTATCCATCATTTATTGAATTTCCAAGCAAAACAAATAATTCATTAGTTGATAGCTACTAAAGGTAGCTCATCCATGAAGGGGTAAACCCTAAAATACCCTTAGAGAAAACACCTTCAAACCAAGGATTAAATAGGTGCCCCATGGCTCAAAAAGCTCAAGAATGATGAGAGAATATCCAAGGAACATAATGCAAGTGATAAGTTGCTAGGAAAACCTCTCAATTACATAAATTGCAGAAAAGTCCAAAATGTGCATAAAATTGCATAACTTGCTCAAACAGTGTCCAAATTGGACCAAATTTGAAACTTAAGCTTATCTTATGATTCCAAAGAGAATTTGGAAACTATGTTTGAACTAAGTGAAACATAAATCTAGGGAAGCATCCACATGACTCTTATGATGTTTAGATTATCAAAACCTACTGATCTAAGACCCAGTTTTATGCCTTCTTAAATCTAGGTCCCCAATGGTTTGGACCTACTCTAGAATCTACTCATGGATCATAAATTGTACTTTACTCTTAAGGTAAACTTAATCTCTTAACCCTACTATGTTATTGTCTTGTTTGTATGTATGCTTGTATGAATGCTTGGATAGGTAATTACTTGTTTGAGCTACTTGTTCCCGATGATTTGTGCATTCATTTTGCTTGAGATATGTTGAATAAACCTCAAACATAATTGAACTTGTTCATTATATGAACCTTGTATACCTGCCTGTATTCTCATGGTAAGGGCACAAGGTTGGGTGTCTTACTTGAGATGCCAAGATAAGGCATACCATGTCAATAAAGGGGTTAGCTAATCTTGAGCACCCTTACAGACCGTTCCAATGGGAAGTTGGCCAATAGCCATAATATGTTGTTAAGTATAATGAAAATGCACTTTAAACACATTTTATATAAAACAATGTCATGACGTGTTCTCGCCTTGTTTCTACTTCTCACTTTATATGATGTTTCTAGCCAAGCAACTTTTATATTATTCTAAAACTATGTTTACTTGCCCTTTCATAGTGTACTTATTACTTTTGCATTAATATGTTTTGTTAATCGAATTTGTAGTTTCCAAATGAAGATATGTTGCACTCAAGACTCTAATCTTTGAAACAAATCACAAATGGGTATACATGAATCTAGAAGTGGGTACATATCTCTTATCTCCATGTTTAGTATCTTGTTATATCTTTTTATTCCCAATTTTACATATGTATTTCTTGTGTGAAATAATTGTGCCATTCTATGGACAAGCACCCAAGTCCACTCGCCTCTGGCTTTGTAGACATTAGTAGTGTGGACCTAGGGTAACAAATAGTTTTTGACGATACTCAGTCTCGGTAATTAAAATAGCCATTGTGCTTTATTTCTTAAAGAACCAAGAAACCAAGCATGGTCCAAGAAGGAAGCAAGTGCCACCTGTGCACTTTATATCAATTAAGCACCATGCATAATCCACATAACTATAAGTAGTAAGAGTAAAGTCCCTTGACATGGGATAACATAGTCCAAAATTTTGGGTTTTATCTAGGTACCATAGAATCCTCTTAACCGCTATAAGACAATATTTTCTAGGGCTTGATTGAAATCTAGCACACAAGCCAACACTAAACATGATATCAGGTCTAGAGGTAGTTAAATATAACAAGATGCCAATAATACCTCTATAGAGCTTCTCATCTACCTTCTGACCTTCCTTACCTCTATCTAGTTTGGTAGTGTTTGACAGGGGGTGTCCATCAACTTGGTGTTCTCCATCCCAAAGAGCTTCAATAGCTCACTTGTATACTTGCCTTGGTTGATGAAGTTTCTTCCTTTGTTTGTTTAATTTGGAATCCATGGAAGAAAGTATTATCTCCCATAATGCTCGTCTCAAATTCACTCTACATAAGAGAGCTAAACTCCTTACAAAGATCAGGATTAGTTCTGCTCAAAATGATATCATCAACATATATTTGAATAATAAAAAATTGCTAGAAGTGTGTTTGAGAAAGAGGGTAGAATCAACTTTGCCCATGACATATCCTTTGTTTAGCTAAAAGTTCTTTAATTTCTCATACCAAGATCTAGGGTCTTGTTTGAGTCCATAAAGATCTTTTTCTAGCAAATATACATGGTTAGGAAGATTATCATATTCAAACATTAGATTAGATATAAACAAGAGATCATTTCTGATTTGGGGTTAGGGAAATGTAATATTTGGATTTCTACCAAGGTTTAATCATATAAAATCATGATTGATCATACTAGATGAATTTCATGAAACATAGTCACATTTCCAAGTCATAGAAGCATTAAGAAATCAAGTAGGATTTTAGTGCTACAAAAATGGTAAACCTAATGATTTTAACTAAATTGAGCAATACATCTGCATAAAGGTCGCATTTCATCAATATAGAACAAACTAGGTTAACTAGATCATTTAATACACAAAATATGTACTTGGGGTGTCAAGAGTTAGAAGTGGGCCACATAGCTTGAGATCTTAGTTCATTATGTCACTAAGCATTAAAAAGTCATTAATTTCAAGATTGTAAAATTAGATGATAGCAGTTTAAGACAAATCCCCAAACCGATCAAGTTATAGCCTACAACTTACATAAATAGGTCACCTTTAGGTCAAGGGTGAGCATAGAAGGTAAAAAGATCCTTTTAGTACTTATAGATGGTCCAAGACAACATCATAGTAAAAGGTGAGATAACATTACTGATTTGGATGATCAGTGTATCTAGGGATCCTTAAGGACACATGTATTACATGATTGAGGTTGCTTTATAATCCAAGGATCATAAAACAAGCATAATTACTAAAATAGGGAAGATTCAAGCATAACTATTAGTAGATAATATTGTCAATGAAAAACTATCATTTTTCTGATTAAAATCATATATTACATCATGATATTTGGGTAAGAGGCTAAGAAGTTGAGGAGGTTTGAAGATTAAGCACCAAATTAGGGATTTGGAGAAGATTGTTAGCCATAAGGGGACACTAAATGGGTTGAGGACTCCCTACCCTCTTGGGATCATGGGGACATCCTACACACATGTCTTTGCATGGGGAAGCAACGTCCATGGTTGATTTGTAGCATTTTGGAGTTGCGGGAAGGCAAAAGGAGTCAGGATCTGACCGCCAATAAGGGCGTGCGAGGGTTGGGGTTGATGGCTAGTGATAGATGTCGATCATGGGTTGGTCATCTGACTGGATTCAATTGGCTAAATAGAGGGAGAGGGGATAGTTTGTGAGCAAGCTAGATCTCCACACACTAGTATGGACCATCATGGTCGTACATGATCGATGGCTAGGAAATCTCCCCCCTTCTCAGGCATTGTGAGCCAGGCGTACATCTACACCCCTGAGATCTTTTCTGGAGCCACATCACTAGGGAATTAGGGACATGCATGCTGGATCTGAGCATGTCGTCTAGCTTCAATTCATCCCAATGAACCTAACCATACCATCAGGTTTTGGCCCAATGGCAGGAGGCTTGAAACCCGGCACACCATGGCGACGACGCCGCTGCTTGAAAGGGAGAAGAAGATGGCGAGTAGAGAGGGTTCTAGGGCGTGAAAAGAGGCAAAAAGAGAGGGGAAAGAGAGAGGGAGTCAAATGGGAATGAATGGGGGTATCAATTTGGAAAATTTATTGAGAAATGTGGGTGATTGGAGGAGATAATTTGAGTTAGGTGGTGGCAACATCCATTGTGTTGATAGCACGTACGAAGGTGGAGATAGAATTTCGATCGTTGGATGGGGGCACTGAATCTGCAACAACATGATCTGATGGTCATGAATTCCTTTCTCATGGATCCTAGACACCTGATTGGTCGAAGGGTTGGAGCTTTGAATTGATCCTAAGGAAAGAAAGGAGAAGGAAAGAGGGAGAGTTTGAGTGGGGTGCGTGCCTTGAATGGACCCAAAAAGGCTGACCCACAGATAAAATAAAGAGCAAATCAAATCAAAATTAGGTTTTAATGCCTATACTTGAAAAGGGCATATCTCCCTTATTCAAGCTCAAGTTTGGACAAAATTATGCACGTTGGAAACATGAGAAAGTGGTCTACACAATGAACACAATATAGGGTTGAATGAAAGACAAATATGAGGTCAATAGGGGATGAAAAATGATGATGTGTAGACATGAACATATACTTGATTTGTGTAAATTTTAGTATCACCAAGGTGATACACACATACCAAATGGATCATTTGTGTATCAAAACACATACCAAAATGAATTTGACTTTGAGAACAAGAGCAAGGTCAAAAATAGAAGTTATATTCCAAGTGTGAATTTCTGGGTTATCACATCCTCCCATATTAAAAATAAAATTTTTCCCCAAAACTAGCACAACCCATACGTCAAGGTTTGGGATTTCCTATTCAAAATCAAACTTGTCATAGTATCCCAATAAGGTATTATCACCACTTACCGAATTAACTGCATTCCAATATTGAGTAATCAAGCATCATATTCAACACATGGTCACATAGATCATCACATTGGAAGTTTCATTGCATGAGTCACAATTTGGAGAGATAATCCTACAATCACCAAATTTGACGAGATCACATTTCAAGTCAATTGGATAGAGTCCAAGAGTAAGGCATGAATTTCATCCCCAAATTTAGGGTACTAGCTTCTACATTGAATAAGTTGGGGTTATAAATCCATGGTTGACATTTCATATTTCAACAATTTGAGACCAACATAATATTTCAACATCATGATTTCATCCTAAAATCGATGGAAGGTCCCACCCTAGTCCACATGGAGCTCTCCCTTTAGTCATAAATCAATAGATTTAACATAATCATCATTTCAAATTTTGAAATTTGGAGACATGAAAGTCCTCAGTCATATAGTTGAGGATGATCTCAAGATCCAAATAGGGTGATCATAGGAGTCAAGTCAATATCAAGATCAATAATCATGAGTCAAGATTTTGCAAGTCAATGTCAAGAATCAAGTTTGGACATCAAAGTCATAGATATAACATTTTGAAGCTAGGGTTTAGTTGCCTAATTGGACTTTAGGGGTAATCATCCATCCACATACATCAATAAAAAAAACCAAGCAATATTTTATAGTACTAACATCAATTTCACTATCATGGCATTTGAGGTTGTGGAATGATCTAGACCCAGGTCTTTATGGGAAATTTACCAAAACCTATAGTCAACATCATCATGCTTCAAGATCATCATCAAAACAAGATTCAAGATCGAGTATCAATATCATCATAGATTAAACATATTAGAGACTAAGGTCAAGAAATCAAAATAGTATGAAAGGGGTTACCTTTCCAAACTCTAAATAATCCACTAGATAGAAATTTGGAGGTAGTCAAAATATAGATGTAACTTAGGTTAGGGGAGTCATAAGTCAACTACCACCCTAATCTAGCACATTAGTCTATATTAGGCATGATCCATCAAGCACATTCAAATAGGGAGAGTATCAATTAACAAGTCATTCTTCATAGAGTCATAATATCAAAGATCAAGATCATAATAGGGCAACCATATTTCAATATTTTGCAAAATCAAGGTCATAACTGTGTTTCCTTCCTTTCACAGTCAAGGTAAGTGCTTGCTTTGGAAATTGTGAAGTGAAATTGAGAACTCAAGATTTTGAGTATAATAGTGCAAGATTGAGGTCTAGGTCCATCATATTATTCATATCGAGCCTACAAAGAGGAATAACGGTCAACAAGGGATTTTACTCTTGTAACAAATCTTCACATCATGATCTAGGGTTCCAAATACATGGTCATTTTGTGGCATGATCATTGTACATATGAAGTAGGGGAAATGTTTACTTAACTGTGTTTGAGGTTTAATCAACAATAGGGAAACATAGGTTTAATCAATAGTGACCTCATCAAACATGAGGTGTAAGACAAGAGTTCCACCTTATTTCACCATATCTAGAAGTTACCTCAAAGATTGAAAGCACTTCCATCGAGTCAAGTAAAATTGAGTCTACATGATCTTAGGTTTTGCATATAAGTACATCACTTACAAAAGTGCTTTCATTCATCAAATAGGGTTTTCAATTTAAGGTCAGATCATGACATTATCACTTAATCAACTTCCATCGTTTCAAGTAAATTTTAGTTTGCCACGCATAAGCTACCCAAAATCGAGAAATCATGTGAGTAATAGTCATGAGCGAAGAATTACATGTGGAGATGAGAAATCTGACTAATCACCATCTACTTGGGTGGCTTGGGTGATCCTTAAAGAAGAGATGAGATACTAGAAGACTCTCTAAAACTTTGAGGAAAGGATTTTAGTCCTTCCTTGGTTCTTAAGATGTGTTATGCCTTAAACATATATAGAGGCCTATGTGTATAGTTGTGATCCCATTTGTCATAGAACTGCTTGTTACCCTAGGGCCACACTCTAATGGCTACAAATCCAGAGGTGAGTGGACTTGGGTGCCCGTCCGTAGAATGGCACAATTATTTCACACAAGCAATATATATGTAAAAGCAGTAACAATAAGAGATAACAAGATACTAAACATGGAGATAAGAGATATGTACCCATTTATAAATTCAAGTATATCCATTTGTGATTCATTTCAGAGCTTAGAGTCTTGAGTGCAATGGATCTTCATTTGGTGACTACAAATTCAATAAACAAAATATATTAATGCTAAAGATTTAAGTACGCTATGAAAGGGCAAGAAAACATAGTTTAAGAGTAATAGAAAAGTTGCTTGGCTAGAAACATCATATAAAGTGAGAAGTAGAAACAAGGTGAGAGCACTTAACACTGTTGTTTTATAGAAAGTGTGTTTTAAGTGCATTTTCATTATACTTAACTACATGTTATGGCCACTGACCAACTTCCCATTGCAAGGGTTTGTAAGGGTGCTCAAGATTAGCTAACCCTTTTATCGACATGGTCTGCCTTATCTTGACATCTCAAGTAAGATGCCCAACCTTGTGCCCTTACCCCGAGAATACAAGCAGATACACAAGGTTCATATAATGGACAAGTTCAATTATTTTCAAGGTTTATTCAACATATCTCAAGCAAAACAAATGTATTAATCATAGGGAATAAGTAGCTCAAACAATGAATTACCTAGCCAATCATTCATACAAGCATACATACAAACACGACAATCATTTAGTAGGGTCAAGAGATTAAGATTACCTTAAGAGTGGAGTACAATTTATGATCCATGAGTAGATCCTAGAGTGGGTCCAAACCATTGGGGACCTAGATTCAAGAAGGCATAAAAGTGGGTCTTAGATCAATAGGGTTTTGATAATCTAAACATCATAAGATTCATGTGGATGCTTCCCTAGATCTAGGTTTCACTTAGTTCAAACACAGTTTCTAAATTCCCAACATGCATGAAATGAATCCATATAGCACCGATATCAATATTACGTCCTAGATCTAAGTGAACCATCCACATTAGATTAGATATAAACAAGAGATCATTTCTGATTTGGAGTTAGGGAAACATGATATTTGGATTTCCATCAAGGTTTAATCATATAATATCATGACTAGTCATACTAGATCAATTTCATGCAACATAGTCACATTTCCAAGTCATAGAAGCATTAATTAGACCAGGTAGGATTTTAGTGCTAACAAAATGGTAAAGCTATAGATTTTAACTAGATAGAGCAAGGCATTTGCATAAAGGTCACATTTCATCAATATAGAACAAACTAGGTTAATTAGATCATTTAATGCACAAAATATGTACTTGAGGTGTCAATAGTTAGAAGTGGGCCACATAGCATGAGATCTTAGTTCATTATGTCACCAAGCATTATAAAAGTCACTGATTTCAAGATTGCAAGATTAGGTGATAGAAATTTCAGCCAACCCCCAAACTTGATCAAGTTATATCATGTAACTTATATAAATAGGTCACCTTTAGGTCAAGGATGAACATAGAAGGTAAAAAGATCCTTTGGGTACATATAGATGGTCAAAGACAACATCACAGTAAAAGGTGACCTAACATTACTGATTTGGGTGATTAGTGTAGCAAGAGATCATTAAGGATACATATAATACATGATTGAGGTTGATTAATAATCCAAGGATCATAAAAGAAGCATCTTTACTATAACATGGAAGATTTAAGCATAACTAGCAGTAGATAATAGTGTCAATGCAAAGCTAGAATTTTTATGATTGAAATTATGTATTACATCATGAAATTTGGGTAAGATGCTAAGAAGTTAAGGAGGTTTGAAGATTAAGCACCAAATTAGAGATTTTGAGAAGATTGTTACCCATAAGGGTCCACTAAATAGGCTGAGGGCTCCCTAACATGTTGGCCCCACGGGGACGTGCATCGTTGCATGGGGAAGAGACCTCCTTTGTTGATTTGTAGTGTCTCAGAGTCATGGGAATGTGACAAGAATCTAGATCTGACTACCAACGAGGGCGTGTGAGGGGTGGGGGAGATGGCTGGCGATAGGCGTCAATTATGGACTGGTCATATTTGGTCGTCTGACCAAATTTGACTGGACGAACAGAGGGAGAGGGGGCGATTCATGAGTGAGCTATCTCCACACACTGATATGGACCATCATGATCCTACACGATCAATGGCTAGGAAATCTTCAACCTACTCAGGCGTTGCAAGCTAGGCGTGTGACAACCCCCTCGAGCTCCTTGTCGGAGCCACATCACTAGGGCACTGGGGACATGCAAGCTGGCTCTGAGCATGCCGTACTGCTTCACTTTGTCCCCACAAACCTAACCATACCCTCAGGTTGTATCCCGATGGCGGGAGGTGTGAAACCCTGCACACCATGGTAGACACACCACATCTTGAAAGGGATAAAAAGATGGGGAGTGGAGTGGGGTTTTAGGATGTGAAAAGAAGCAGAAGGAGAGTGGAAAGAGAGAGGGAGTCGAATGGAAATGGAAGGGTGTATCAACTTGGAAAAACAATCAACAAATGTGGGTGATTGGAGGAGGTAATTCTATTTAGGTGGTGGCAACACCCATTGCTCTGATGGCACATACAAAGGTGAGAGATATAATTTCAATCATTGGATGGGGTGTTGAATCCACAACAACATGATTTGATGGTCACAAACCCCTTTCCCATGGATCCTAGCCACCTGATTGGTTGAAGTGAGGGAGCTCTAGATCACTTCTAAGGAAAGAAAGGAGTAGGAAAGATAGAGAGTTCGAGTGGGCCACACGCCTTGAATGGGCCCAGAAGGCCAACCCACAGACAAAAGAAAGAGTAAATCAAACCAAAATTAGGTTTTAAATGCCTATACTTGAAAAAGGCTTATCCCCCTCATTCAAGCTCGGATTTGGGTTTAATGAAACACAAAGATGAGGTCAAGAGGGGATGAGAGATGATGATGTGTAGACACAAAAGTAGACTTGATTTTTGTCAATTTGAGTATCATGAAGGTGATACACACATATTAGATGGATCACTTATGCATCAAAACACATACAAAATGAAATTGACTTTGATAACAAGAGCTCAATCAAAAGTAGAAGTTATATTCCAAGTCTTAATTGCCAGATTATCACAAGTACATTGTAGTTGGGAGTTGTTATGCAAAAGTCCTATAGATGAATCAAATGCTTCAAGAGTTTTAATGTTCATTATGATGCTTCTCTTATAATTTGTGATAATACTAGTGCAATGAATCTTTCTTACAATCCTACATTGCATAGTAGAGACAAACATATAGAGGTCTACCATCACTTCCTCTGTGACCACATTTCCAAGAAAGATATCTGTATCACTCATGTGGACAAGGAAAACCAAATTGCATACATTTTCACTAAACCTCTAGCTAGAGATCAATTTACTTTCATTAGATCAAAATTGCTTATTACTTCTCGTTATGATAATGGTATGCCTTCTAGCTGGATGATCTAATACATATATGTTCTTACTCATAAATTGCTCATCTTATGCTTCTTAGTGCTACATACGCTTAGTTTTAATGCCTTATTTTGCTTATTTTTCGCTATTTTTAGCAAATGCTTGTTTTACCATAAAATAGTAGCCAATAAAGAGTGGAAAGTACCTTAATATGTTCAAAATGCATGATAGGCTAGAAAAAAATTTAAAATAGCACTCTAGTAGCCTAGAATTAATTTCATATCCTTTGTACACACTTTCTTATTGAACGAGTTCTCTCTGGGGAAACTCGACCGATAACAAACCCAAGTATTGAAGACACAATAGTGTCAGCTGAGTTTCATAAATCTCAAACTCAACCGACAACACTATTTCATGGAAATATATATAGATTGTAGACTGATTTTCTCACTCTCAACTAGAGAAAACTTGATTGAATAGTCACTCTTTTGTTTGTCCTTGAACCATAGGTCATCCAATCCCCTTTCCTAGCCCTATCCATCATATTTTGACCTTTCCCTACCTCTAACCTAGCTTGGGAAACCTACAACTTGTGTTCTTTTTCTTGTTTGGTGCCATCTTCATCTGATTTCCTCTCTGTGGCATCTAATTGGCAAAAGAGAATAGGTCTTTTAGGTGTAATTTTGTCTCCTACAACCATTAGGCATATCTCATATAATGGTACCTCCTTTTTCTCCAATCAAGTTGTAAATCGGTATAGGGATCTATTACCTAGGAACCCTTATCCTTTTTGGCCCTTTTTGATTCCTAATAATGAGGTACTAAAATAGGTTAAGACACTCTTTTCTAACCAACACCTTGATGGTCTTTGCTACAAATGCGATACCTATAACAAATCCCTCTCGAGCAAGAAGGTGGTGCATGAATTATATGCAAATGTAACCTAAAACTACACCATATTAGTGCCTCCTCTCAACACCCAAGTTGTTTGGTCATCCATGATAGGGAGAGTCAAGTTTTCTATCTCTAAGAAATCTTTGAATAATTATCTAACATGCTCCTTTCCAAGTTGGATGACTCCCTATCCTACCTACTAAGACCTCCTTGACCCAAAATCCTTCTACAAGAGCTTTGACCCTGAGTTATCCCTTTTTGATACCCACAAAACTCTTAAGAAGCCTGGGTCCCATATAGGAAGAAATCCATCCTACCATATTCTTCTCTAGATATTAAGACACACTTGGTTTCTCTCCTAGTTAACTGTAACATCCATCCAAAAAGAGATCAAATGAATATTGCAAAAAAATTGGTTGTGATCATGTATTGTCTTCTACAAAATATCTGTGTCGAATGAGAAAGATACATTCTCCACCACATGAGTTGCTTTGACACAGATAAGAATACTAGAGTCTCCCACCCACCCTACCCCAACATAATATGTGGTGTCTTTCAAGATCACACTAGTCAATCCCTTTTCAAAGACCTTGGCTACAAAGTTAGTCAAAAAGGAGTTTATATCACTGACACCATAGTCCAGAAATCCTTTCACCCCTCCTCTTCTACCCCTGGTGCTTTGACCTTCACCCATGATCCTTCACCTCCTCCTAGACCTAACCATGCCTAATTTTCATTGTCTAAAGAAACCCTGATGGGATACATTATGCACCAACAAGCATACAACATGCAGGTCTAGGAGCACCTCCATCAAGATCTTATTTAGATAATGTTAAACATAAACTTGTCTTACATCCATCCTTACCCCACCTACCAGACCTAGCCAGCTGCTGGCTATACCTCTTATGAATATAGTTAGTTCCACCCATCTTACTAGCCTACTACTTCTGCTCTATCTCGTACCTCTAATAGTGGACCTACCTCTACTGCCTCTCAGTCACTTGCACTTCTAGTTCACCCTTCTTGTTGACTTTGATTGGAATTCTATACCCAATTATGAGAAAACTAAGGCTTTACGTGAGTGTGGCATCTCCTGGGAAGAGAAAAACCATATATGGCCCAGTCTGTGCTCTTTTGTTCTTGAGGAGGACACAAAGATGGATGATGAGGATGCCAAGGATGATGATACTGGTGATGGTGATGAGGATGATGATGATGAGGATGGAGATGATGGCTCTGATGATGATGGAGATGATGGTCAGGCTACACATGCTGCCACTAATGCACCCTCTGATGATGATGGAGACTACCATCCTGATGATGACAAGATCATTGGCATAGATTCCCTTAATGTTTAGTTCTTATTTCATAGAGTGCTCATCTATATATCTTTTTGTAGAATTTCATGTACTCAACATTTGGGCACTGAATATGAGTTTTACTATTTTTCATATCTCATTGTTTTCTTTGCTATTTTTTTAGTTTTCTTCTAGAGAGGACATATCTTTTGTTGTAATATCATTATATGTACCTTAACTCTATGCTTGGTTATATCTCATTAGTTCTAGGTATATGCTTCAATATTTTGATAATGACTCTAGTATGTTTGTTCTTTCTGGTTTGTTTGGTTGGTGCGTGCATATGGTGGTTGCTTGTATAGTTTATGCCTTGGATAATGTTAGAACCTGTTATACTAAATGAGATTACTCAAAACATAAAGCACAAACTGATTTCAACGTCAGCAACAACTCAAAAACATTTGCATCAGAGCCCAACATCTTTCTTATATCAATATTATGCCAAGAATTTGATACAAATTGTTCTATCACCTTAGCCACAACATATATACACAGGAGAACAATATTTGTATATGACACACAACAAACATAAACATGCTTACAAAATTTCAATTCATTTGAAACACCATATACACACTTTTCCTACCCATACCTGAGAGTACATGGACGACTCTAGGACACACTCAACATCTAATCAACTTTCTCAAAGATTCATTACTATAGCTCCTCTTTTCTGCCACATGTTTGTTTTCATCACTTCCAATTACCTAAAATTTTTTTGGTGATCCACAAGGGTGAGACCCATGTCCCAGCAAAAGATATAACCTCCAACAATGCTTATTGATTACAACATTTTAAATAGTAGATAACTAAGCAGTTGGAGTATTTTATAATCAATTGAATAGATTGAACAGTTAAAGTATGCTAAACAGATTAAGCAATTAATCTTAGCAACACGTATGATCATCAATTCATATATAGATAACAAATAAATCCATTTCTTAGGATAAATATCTACTCAAATATCATCAAATTGCATCTAATAACAATCATTATCATTAATATTACTATCATCATATTCCTTGCTAACAACATAAGAAATCTAGTTGCATAAGCAACCATGACATCATGAATATGTCTAGTAACATAACAGGGCTATCAATATTGGCATCTCAAATAAAGGGAACAAATATATATCATATGTAGAACTAACATCATAGCACAATTAACTGCATAAGCATGATTAGCAGTTTAAGCATTTCTAATTACATAGGAATGGCTCGCAATATTAAACATAGCTAGCAACAACATCTTATCCAACAGTGTCAGTATATTTGACAACATAAGCATGTTTACAACATGAGAATAACTACAACATAAACATATCTATTATCTCTTATTGTACTATACATGCTCTCAGTGAAAAGAAATCAAACAAGGGTTATCATCCAATATGAAGCATTGTGTATAACACTAAACATATATGCTACACGACTGTCTTACATCTTTTATTATGCCCTGAGGAATTTGAGGATACCACTCAAAATCCAATTGACCACTGCTAAGTCAAAATCAGTGCCATACAAGATCTAGGAAGAGTCAGGCTCCTAAGATCTTCTCTGCTCCAAGTCAGTATGGATCCTCCACAGTAACACATAAGGTCAAGCTGCTAACAACCTAGTCTGTCCTTAGTACAGGTCATGACACTAGTGAAAGGAGTTGGGTACTCATACCCTACCATCTGAGGTACAACCGTAGTTATCCACCAATCTCATCACATATATAATTACCGAGACACGACCATAGCCATTATCATACTAACATGACCATAGCCATTATCGTACTAAGGGCTAGGCATGACCACAATCATCCTCCCTAAATACTTGAATTCACGATGACAAGCACCCCACATACTCATCAGATGACAAGCACCATCCAGAAAGATCTGACACTCAGATGGATCTATGACACATGGCACTACATGATTAGAGGTTCAGTTAATTAATTATGCCAATTGGGTGAATTAAGGCTACATCAAACAAGTGTACATACAAACCCTAATTCACTTCTAGCAAGCATATAAATATCACAACTTCAAAAGATATAAAATATGTGAAACATAATTTAACCATGACCAAAGGTCATTAAGACCATCATACTATCACAGGATATAAAATCCTTTTCACAATATCACAGGGTATCAACTCTTATCAACATAAGAGGATTACACCTCATTTAGGGCTCAACCATGCCTAAAGGTCATTAAGACCATCATACTATTCCCTACAAGATCATCATTATCTTTGCATGCCTTATAACAAGGATCAACAAAATCACTTTATATAATACACCAGATCAACACAATATTGCATTAATGAGCTAGGAGATATTCATAAACAATCATAGTAGGGTTATATCAATATTAAGAACATTCCTTTATTACATCAACATGAAAGGAATCTAGATATGATTAACCCTCATCATATTCATAATGCACATGTTTAGCATAAGAAAGTATCAACCATGAGGCTATGATAAGCACCAATTAACATATCAAGGTTATGATCATATTAAGGAGGTTATTCCACCATCATTCCATCATATACGAAGGTTAAACATGGATACTCATTGTTATCTATTTGCATTAGAGTTAGGTTCATAAGACAAATTATATTAATGTTACTAATCAACACTCATACCCAAACCCTAACTCACAGCAACCCCATTGGATCATGGATGCATAAGGTGAAGCATCACCATCACATTCCATACCATTCTCAAGTATGAACCCACACATAAATCAAGATGTAACCATCGAGTTATAGCATACTAGGGTTTCAACAATAGTAACAGAGTACTCCATGATTGTATTAGTCATTCAAGGACTATTCATACCCAATTACCATCATTTAGTTATATTAAAGCTAGGTATAACAAGCCATACCTCATTAGGGCTACATATCAACACAATATGGTTATCATCCCTTTTATTCATATGAGTAAATAGGTAAGACTACCTTATTAAGGGTAACCCTCCATTTGTTCCATCATCATTCAACCCATATCACCATACCACAATGTCACCCAGAACCATTGGATGCTTAAAAGGTAAGACCATTGGTTGTTTACATAAGTACACACCTTTAATGAATCATATATGATGTTATTGAGTTGTGATCTATAAAAGTCACCGTTTAACCCTAGACATCCTTTGGTTAACAACAATAAGGGTTCTGTGGAGAGTAGGGGAAAACCCACAATTAACTGTTCATTTAAAACAAGCCACCCATTGTCAACAAGTAAGCTCCTTAAGTTGATCATATAAAGGAAACCATATAAAAACCAAAGTATTACATTAGCAATCATTACACTTTATTGGAGGAATACACATTAGATCTTGACCATTGCGTCAAGTTCATATGTTAAAACCTTCAATTACAGTATAGGTCCGACCATTGCATCAAGTGACCCAAGAAACCATTTGTCTAAGGCTTAATTGATGCTACAACTACAATGATTCAATCAACATTGGTTGTAGAGACCTTATACACCATCATTAGTGACCATTAAATCACCATACATTGTTAAATCAACACTATATTCATTAATCAACATCAAATATTAAGCTAATGTCATCATTGATTGATAACATCAGTAGGGTACTTAATGGTTGATCATTAAACTTCTAATTGATCCAAAACCTGACCTAAGGGGATGACCATAGGTTTTCACCATCATCTGACACCTTTGATCTCGACCATCAGTTATTATGAAGACAACACCATAGGGTTGTTGCAATGGTACCATCATCGGGTCATGGGTTTATAGAAGAAATCAGCTTTAAACCCTAAAATTGACCATTGGTTGGTAGGTTCTTAGCACCATATGTTGTCAAACCAACCTGATCCAAGTCATATTATACCTTAGGAATAATGTACAAATGATCACAGGTTCATCTATAACTGAAATCAGAATAGGGAACATTATAAAAATCAAAATCCAAGTCAAGCATAGCTTTTTAATGCATGAATCATCATTTTCAAGCAGGAACATGAGCTAGCAAGCTTATGGTAAGCAATAAACGTGGAGCAAGTGATAAAACTTACCTCTAACGAGAAGATAAACTCCCACACATAAGAAAACACGAGAAGGTAGGGTAGAAAATTCAATCATAAGCTGTGAACTCGTCCATCTAGCTCCACTCTTCATCAAATGAGCAAACCCTAAGTATAAGGAGCAAGAAAGGTAGGGTTTTAGAGCTTTAGAGCAACATCTACCATAGAAAAGCAAGGTTATGACCTGGAGAAATGTAGGAGGAAGGATAATAGATAAATAAATGGAGGAAAAAAGGGGATTCTTACTCATTTAGGTCAAGATCACTAGAAGGAAGCTTTTTAAACCCAAAAAGGAAGTCAATTGCAACCGTAGATTCTTTTTCCAAGAAGCTCCCCTCTTTCTTCTTCCTTGGACAAGAAATTCATAGAAGAACAGAGGAAGAACGAGGTTTGTAGAAGGAGGGAAGTGGTGGAGAGAAAATGGCTCATTTTGGTGCTTAGGTATAAGTATATGAAACTTTACGATAAAGAAAAAGAAAAAGTTGAAGTTCTAGTATGTTTCCAAGTGTCCATGGCCTTAAACTATCAAGAATATACAATCACACACACAAGAATCTCCACCACCGTCCATATATACATGATCATCCCTCTTTTCGTGAATTTCCAAGCAAAACAAATAACTCACTAGTTGATAGCTACTAAAGGTAGCTCATCCATGAAGGGGTAAACCCTAAAATACCCTTGGAGAAAACACCTTCAAACCAAGGTTTAAATGGGTGCCCCATGGATCAAAAATCTCAAGAATGATCAGAGAATATCCAAGGAACATAATTCAAGTGATAAATTGCAAAGAAACCCTCTCAGTTGGGTAAATTGTAGAAAAGTCCAAAATGTGCATAAAATTGCATACCTTGCTCAAATAATGCCCAAATTGGACCAAATTTGAAACTTAAGCTTGTATTATGGTTTAAAAGCATATCAAAAGATTATATTAGAGTTTTAAGAATTCAATTATGATAATTAACTTATTCAACTCATTGAGCAAGTTTAGGGGTCTTACAACTATGAACCCCTAACATGGATTTCGCCCCTAAAATCCAAGGTAAACAAAGATGGATACTTACTTTGTACCTCATCCTATTACCTTCACATGGTTACTTGAATATTATGGTGATGTCACATCATTCATACATATCTCATTTGGGTCAGCACAAAAACCCCCACATAAGAAGACATTTGCAAATATGGAACATAGAAACTTGTTGTGTCATATGTACAACTCTAGTACTAATGTTCAACTTTAACATCCAAAAAGTATATCTATTGTATCAACACATTACTCAAAAGTCATACTTGCTAGCTTTTTACCAATCATGGCATGTGTCCCATAACATTCCTTGAAGCATAAAAAAATGTGATGTATCCATCCTTCTTTTTCTTCTAGATACACTGACAATGGAACACTTATCAGTTCTTTTTCAGCATCAAAAGTAATGCTAACGCTGGCACCTATCATTACATACAAGGAAACATCATTCCTAGTCAACCTTGTTAGGGGTGAAACAAGAACACTATCTTCACCTTACTAGTATTTACACAACCTACTTAGAATACATATCATGATCCCATAAAGACATTTAATCAACCCCATCTCACTCTTATTCAACATGTCTCATAGCTATTGTTGCTTCGGAAACCCTAAGATTTTTGAAGAAATATTGATCATATTTTATACCATATTTGAAATAATTTGACATGTCATCATTCAAAGCTTGATATAACTTGTATGACATGACCGGAACACTCTGTTCCTCCTATTCATAAATTCTATTTGTACATTGGTTAGTTTAAAGGACATAACTCTAAATTCATCATGGCCATGTAACTTATGTCATCCATTATAACTCTTATGTCTAAAGGATATATTATCTTAAATAAATACGGTAGCACATGTCTACTGATCAACAAACTATCTATCCTTGATAGTGGTCTTACCCAACTATCACTGAACCATACACAATATTATAGAATCACTTTTGTTTTTCCTTCCAAACAACATTTAGAGGGTCATCATAAACTCTCTCTCTCTCTCTAAGGGAGAGGAACACTAGGATTGTTCATTTAATAAACATCTCCAACCTTCACATACCTCCCATACCGTTGATACATCTTGGATACTAGGATTCATTACCTTGGTATCCACCACATGTGCTATAAGGAACTCCCATCCTTATCTCATCTACTTTTACCCACATAATAAAATCTCAAGACATATAAGAGGAGTCTTCCTAATTATTGGAAGGCTCAAAAGCAAACTCATCACAAAATTTATGATCTTAGAACCATAGTCCAAACAACCTTATGCTATAATAATCTATCCACCCTCATGTTTACAACGAATCCACACATACAAAGTGGAAATGATCCACTTGAAAGTTGTGCCCTAGAAAGGAAAGACACAAAGGGAAACACACTTCCCACATCATCACAACATTGTTCAAGGGTCACTAGTAAAAAGGTAACCAATTCTATTTTCATTATGCAAGTTACATCTTCTTATGCATCATTTTACCCTTTTCATTTTGAGTTCCTTGTCATTATCATAGGAATCATCATGATTAACATATCTCATTAGTCCTTCCTTGATGACTATTTATCACATTTGGGTATGTTCTCTTATTTTATTATATTTTTCAACCACCTATCAACAGGTAAATCATCATATTCCACATTTTCTTCATTAAACATGGATCACCTGCCTTAATTTCTTTCAAACACCATGCTTATTTTACATTAACACTTTCTTACACACATAGGTTGGTCTGAGATTAACTCAGGTTCCACCTTATTCCTTTGTCATTGTTCGCATTTATCTTCTCATTTTATACTTATCATTGGAGTTCTCTCCATCTTATGTGGATTTCATACCTTGAATCACTTTATAAGCATAGACTTATCTGTCTTTTACTTTATTATCTTCTTGAATCACATATTCAAGAACTCCTCTTTTTCTTATTTGTATTCAGATTTATATTTCATGGTGTTGTATCTTTCTCTTGTTGTTACCAAACATTCAAGTTTTGATAGATAATGATTCAATTCTCATCTTCTTTAAGGTAGGATTGAGATATTCACACCATGATTTCTTATTCATTATTCTCTTTAGATTTTCTCAAAATGACTACTTGATCAGAGTAATAAGAAAGACAACAATCTAAGAGTTCCATACTTACCTTTTCTTCATTAATTGAATACCTGGCCAGGGCATCCAAGTACTGCGATTAGGCAGTATGCACCATATTTTTATGTCATATTCCTAATTTTGATATCATCCTAATCCTAAGTCCTAGTGTCCCTATAGACTCAATGAACCTAAAGCTCTAATACCAACTTGTTAGAACCCATCACACTAAATGAGATTACTCAAAACATAAAGCACAATCGATTACTAATTAATCACATACCCAAAAATATGGGTAAATTAAAACCGATTTCAACGTCAACACCAGCTCAGAAACATTTGCATAAGAGCCCAACATCTTTCTTATATCCATACTATGCCAAGAATTTGATACAAATTATTCTATCACCTTAACCACAACATATATACATAGGAGAACAATATTTGTATATACCACACAATAAACATTAACATGCTAACAAAATTTCGATTCGTTTGAAACACCATATACAAACTTTTCCTACCCAAACTTGAGAGCACAGGGATGACTCTAGGTCGCACTAGACATCTAATCAACTTTCTCAAAGATTCATTACTATAGCTTCTCTCTGTTGCCACATGTTTGTTTTTTTCACTTCTGATTACCTAAACAAAATGTGGCGAACCACAAGGGTGACACCCATGTCCCAGCAAGAGATATAACCTCCAACAATGCTTATTGATTACAACATTTTAAATAGTAGATAATTAAGCATTTGGAGTATTTAATAATCAATTGAACAGATTGAACAATTCAAGTATGCTAAATAGATTAAGCAATTAATCTTAGAAACAAGTATGACCATCAATACGTATATAGATAACAAATAAATCCATTTCTTTGGATAAACATCTACTCAAATATCATCAAATTGCATCTAATAACAATCATTATCATTAATTTGACTATCATCATATTCCTTGCTAACAACACCAGCAATCTAGTAGCATAAGTAACCCTGACATCATGAATATTTCTAGTAACATAACATGGTTATCAATATTGGCATCTCAAATAAAGGAACATATATATCATATGTAGAACTAACATCATTGCACAATTAGTTGCATAAGCATGATTAGCAGTTTAAGCATTTCTAATTACATAGACATGGCTAGCTATATTAAACATAGCTAGCAACAACATCTTAACCATCAATGTTAGTATATTTGACAACATAAGCATGTTTACAACATGAGCATAACTACAACATAAGCATATCTATTATCTCTTATTGTACTATACATAATCTCAGTGAAAAGAAAACAAACAAGGGTTATCGTCCAATATGAAGCATTATGTATAACCCTAAATAGATATGCTACACGATCATCTTACATCTTTTATTATGCCCTAAGGAATTTGAGGATACCACCCAAAATCCAACAGACCACTGCTAAGTCGAAATTAGTGCCATACAAGATCTAGGTAGAGTTGGACTCCTAAGATCTTCTCCGCCCCCGGTCAGTACGGGTCTGCCATAGTAACACATAAGGTCAAGCTACTAACAGCCTAGTCCGTCCTTGGTACATGTCACGACACTAGTGAACGGAGGTGGGTACATATACCCTATCATCTGAGGTACAACCACAGTTGTCCTCTAATCTTATCACATATATAATCACTGAGGCACGACCGCAACCATTCTCAAACTAAGGGCTAGGTATGACCACAGTAATCCTCCCTAAACACTTGAATTTAGGATGACAAGCACCCTGCATACTCATCAATATGCACTCCGAGTTTCCCTTAGGAATACTTGTTTCACCATCTGGCAAGTTCTGACACTCATATGGATCTATGGAATAGGGCACTACATGATTCTAGTTTCACTTGATTAGTTATGCCAATTGGGTGAATTAAGGCTGCATCAAACAAGTGGACATACAAACCCTAATTCACTTCTAACAAGCATATAAATATCACAACTTCAAAAGATATAAAACGTGTGAAACATAATTTATCATCTCATCATCATATGGTACTATTCACTTACCATTCATGGGGTTACACTAATCATCATACTATCACAAGATATAAATCCTTTTCACAATATCATAGGGTATCAACCCTTATCAACACAAGAGGATTACACCTCATTTAGGGCTCAACCATGCCCAAAGGTCATTAAGACCATCATACTATCATAGGATATAAAATCCTTTTCACAATATCATAGGGTATCAACCCTTATCAACGTAAGAGGATTACACCTCATTTAGGGCTCAATAATGTTACTAGTCATCACTCATACCCAAACCCTAACTCACAACATCCCCATTGGATCATGGATGCATAAGGTGAAGCATCACCGTCACATTCCACACCATTCTCAAGTATGAACCCACACATAACTCAAGGTGTAACCATCGGGTTATAGCATACTAGGGTTTCAACAATAGTAATAGAGTACTCCATGATTGTATTAGTCATTCAAGGACTATTCATACCCAATTACCATCATTTAGTTATACTAAAGCTAGGTATAACAAGCTATACCTCATTAGGGTTACATATTAATACAATATTGTTATCATCCCTTCTATTCATACGAGTGAATAGGTAAGACTACCTTATCAAGGGTAACCCTCCATTTGTTCCATCATCATTCAACCCATATCACCATACCACAATGTCACCAAGAACCATTGGATGTTTAAAAGGTAAGACCATTGGTTGTTTACATAAGTAAACACATTGAATGAATAATATATGATGTTATTGAGTTGTGATCTATAAAAGTCACCATTTCACCCTAGACATACTTTGGTTAACAACAATAAGGGTTATGTTGAGAGTAGGGTAAAACCCACAATCGACTATTCATTTAAAATAAGCCACCCATTGTCAACAAGTAAGCTCCTTAAGTTGATCATATAAAGGAAATCAAATAAATCAAATTATTAGGACCAACATATTACATTAGCCATAATTACACTTTATTGGAGGAATAAACATTATATCTTGACCATTGGGTCAAGTTCATATGTTAAAACCATCAATTACAGTATAGGTCCAACCATTGCATCAAGTGACCCAAGAAACCATTGGTCTAAGACTTAATTGATGCTAAAACTTCAATGCTTAGCTCAGCATAGGTTGTAGAGACCTGATCCACCATCATTAGTGACCATTAAATTACCATAGGTTGTTAGATCAATACTATATTCATTAATCAGCATCAAATATTAAGCTAATGGCATCATTGATTGATAACATCAGTAGGGTACTTAATGGTTGATCATTAAAATTCTAATTGATCCAAAACCTAACCTAAGGGGGTGACCATAGGTTGTCACCATCATCTGACACCTTTGATCTCAACCATCAGTTATCATAAAGACAACACCATAGGGTTGTTGCAATGGTACTGTCATCGAGTTATGGGTTTATAGAAGAAATCGACTTTGAACCCTAAAATTGACCATTGGTTGATAGGTGCTTAGCACCATAGGTTGTCAAACCAACCTGATCCAAGTCATATTATACCTTAGGAATAACGTATACATGATCACAAGTTAATCTAGAACTGAAATCAGAATAGGGAACATTATAAAAATCGAAATCCAAGTCAAGCATAGCTTTTTAATGCATGAATCATCATTTTCAAGAAAGAACATGAGCTAGAAAGCTTATGGTAAGCAATAAATGTGGAGCAAGTTATAAAAATTTCCTCTAATGAGAATATAAACTCCCACACATAAGAAAACACTAGCAGATAGGGTAGAAAAGCCAATCATAAGCTATGAACTCGTCCATCTAGCACCTCTCTTCATTAAATGAGCAAACCCTAAGCATAATGAGCAAGAAATGTAGGGTTTTAGAGCTTTAGAGAAATTTCATAAACGGAGGAAAGAAGGGGATTCTTACTCTTTTAGGTCAAGATCACTAGAAGGAAGCTTTTTAAACCCAAAAAGGAAGTCAATTGCAACCCTATATTCTTTTTCCAAGAAGCTCCCCTCTTTCTTCTTACTTGGACAGGAAATTCATAGAAGAACAGAGGGAGGACGGGGTTTGTAGAATGAGGGAAGTGGTGGAGAGAAAATGGCTCATTTTTGTTCTTAGGTATAAGTATATGAAACTTTATGATAAAGAAAAAGAAAAAGTTGAAGTTCTAGTATCTTTCCAAGTGTCCATGGCCTTAAACTATTAAGAATATACAAGCAAAGACACAAGAAGATCCCCCACCATACATAGAGACATTCTTATCCCTCTTTTCGTGAATTTCCAAGCAAAACAAATAACTCACTAGTTGATAGCTACTAAAGGTAGCTCATCCATGAAGGGGTAAACCCTAAAATATCCTTAGAGAAAACACCTTCAAACCAAGGTTTAAATGGATGCCCCATGGCTTAAAAAGCTCAAGAATGATGAAATAATATCCAAGAAACATAATTCAAGTGATACATTGCAAAGAAAACCTCTCAATTGGGTAAAGTGCAGAAAAGTCCAAAATGTGCATAAAATTACATAACTTGCTCAAACAATGTCCAAATTGGACCAAATTTGAAACTAAATCTTATATTATGATTTCAAAGAATATAACAAGGTTATATTAGAGTTTTAAGAATTGAATTATGATAATTAAGATTATTCAACTCATTAAGCAAGTTTAGGTGTCTTACAGATAAGACTTGTGTTTTATATCTTATATCCCCTACCTTTTTGATATGACAAAGGGGGAGATACACGTTTAGTACATATTCAATTGTGATCCTTTTCTAGTTAATTCTCTGAAACATCATGTGAATATTTAAGAGGAGTCAAATAGTAAATATGTTCTACGGTTATGCTTTTTGAAGAAACTAACCAAACATGCAAACATAAACATGAATTGAAGGGGAGAAATTGCTATTGTTCATTTATGTATCCCTTTACAATTCACAAGGTAAAAGTTTAAATTCCAACTCCTCTTAAATATTTTGAGGATTGGTTTGACATCTTCAAAAAGGGGGAGAATGTTGACCTCAGAAATTTTACATTGTCCATATCTTGATGATGACTTAACCATTCCATTCATATGTACTCAATCAATCCGTATCCATCATTTGTATTGATGTTATGACTTGTAGTTAAGATTAGAATAATTAGGAGCACTTATAATGGACATTTAAGCACTTCAATGAAAATTTATAAAATTCATTATAGGGTGTTTTGTAGTCCAAGTTTCATCTTTGATAATCTCGAACAAAACCCTTGATGGATTTTAGTAATTTCCAAGATCGGCTGAGTTTCCTCAGGACAAACTCGACCGACACCCTGCACTAATGAAAAAAAATTTAACCATCGACTGAGTTTCATATAGGAAAAACACAACATGCACTTCAAATTTGCTTTGTCACATAGTGCTTCCGGTCAGGTTTTCTTTATTGAAACTTGACTGACTGCAATATACGAAAAGTGTAGAAAAAAGTGTTTCTAACCATTAGAGTGTTGCAAACATAAAAAATAGATCTGTTGCAATACCCCAAATGACTAAAATTCATTATCATGTGCTTCTAGTGGCTAGTAGACATCCCCATATATAAATAGGGATCCTTGGGCTTCATCCCAAGTTTACTTTTTATGCTCCTAGCTATAGTCGAGTGGATTTCTCTACTAAGAGACCCTTTATCTCTCTTTCTTACTAATCAAAATGTTCATCTAAGTGAGATAGGTTGTTTGTGAGAGAGCTACTTCATTGTAATCTTGTGAACCTCTCAAATCTTCCATTTCCCAATCCCTTTCTTCAAGAAAATTTGGTGAAAGCTTCTCCTTGGTGAAGGAGAAGGTGAAGGCTGAAGATCCTTGAGAAGAGTGGGTAATTCCTTCAAGGTAGAAGACTTGTTGTAAGAGGAGATCTCCTTAGTGACGGTGTCCAACTCCTTGCAAAAGTGGTTAAGCCCTTGCAGAGGTTGAAGACTCTTACTCAAAGGATTGGTAATACCTTGTAAGGTTTATTGGCTCATTTTGATCCTTAAAATGGAAGGTTAGGTATCCTTGCCCTATAAAAGGAAAGTCTTATTGTATGTATTATAATGGAATATAAGTATTCAATGGTTGTAAAACCCTAGAGGTCAACCTCTCTAGGTAGAATATGTACACTCTCCTAGTTTGGAGTTTGGAACCACTATACATAGCTTGTTCTTGAATTTTCATTTAATCTCTCTCATCCTTGATTTGTATGTTTAGTTGCATAAAAATATCAATTTTGCAATATTATCCTTGAAGTAATTTGAATGTCTAATGACTCTTGTTTAAGTTTCTATCTCTATTCAATCCCCTATAGAGCCCATTGATCCAACACCTACAACAACAACCTCACGAAGTAGGAAACACTCAACCAAATGCACTAGTTGCTGATGGTGGAGTTACTACACTAAACGATGTTGCCATTGTCAGAAGTGTTGATGAAAAATACAGTTAATGAACATCACATGAATTCCTACCTCATAAGTGTTGTAGTAAACACTTTACATAACAAATTATGTCATACTTTATGATGTTTCTTTGATGTAATTTACTTTGTAGTTGGTAGAATGTTTATAAATGTCTAAATGTAAGTTATGTAGTAAGTAACCGTTGAACAATATTATCTTGATGTTAAACTTAGTATTGTAATTTCATTTTCTATGTGTTTAGTTTGTATTATATGGTTGTTATAATCGTGTTATAGGAAATATAAGTTTTTTTGCATTGTTTGTTGTTAGATGTCATGCTCCAAAAAGGAGAGCATGATGTCCAAGTTGCACATCTTTGACTCTAAGAAGGGAAAGGCTACATTGATCCCTTCCCTCCCCCATTCTCAATCTACTCGGTCTGCTACAATGGGTGGTATCCACATTTGGGAGAGACGTGCTATGGATGACACTATGCTCACATGTGTTCTCAATCGGATTTGCCTTGAGCTAACGAACACACAAGAACACAAGGAAAATCATGGTCATTATATGGATCTATTTCCCCTTATGTTTGACCGGATAAAAGAAAATATTGAGGAAAAGGATAGGGAAGTGGTGGAACACAACTATGGTTCTCGTGGGATGGGTACGACGAACAACTTAGGTACAAATAATGGGATGACTTCCCTACTACTTGGGACCAACATAGACCACACCAACCACCACCGCTGGGTCAACACAATAGTTGGTGGCCATTTTAGATGCTCTTTTCCTCCTAACCAGACCGTGGTGAACCATATGACAATTGTCCCTCCACCCACATTATCTTCCCTTTTCAACTTCTATCCTGCCACACACTCTATCATTTTCTATGTGTTTATCTTGCACTAGCACAAGTGTTGTTTGTGTTTGTTTCTAATTATGTTGATGTAAAAATTAGAAGATAACATTATGTACTATTTAGATTACATTGTTTGGTTGTTAAAATCATGTTATAGGTAGTATATGTTGTTTCCATTGATTTTTGTCTATTTAATAAATTATAAGTTCTTTGCATTGTCTATGGTCCATCTAGTAAATTTAATTGTGTCCTAATGGCAATTTCAAACACACATTTCTTTCAACACACACATATAAATTTCTCACACCAATATTTCTCAAACTATGTTGCAACAATTTCACAATAAAGTGAATTATTTTTAATGGGATGATGAGTTAGATGCAACACTAGGCACAATATTAGGATGACATTTCTAATAAGGTCAAATGTGTTGCCATTCATTATGCCACACTTAGTGTTCTGTACTTGGTGGATTTCAAACACTTATAGGGAGAATTGATGTGTCTATGAACATGCTTAAAATGATGTGAAAGTGTTGAAACATGTAGATGCAATTCCATGCACCTTCTGAACCAATCCATATACTTACCCACCATGCATACGGCAACGATGTCACTAAATGGAAAACTCTCAACCAAATACAACAATTGCTAACGTTGGAGTTACTACACCAAACAATACTTGTAGACAAGCTGATGTGTTTGGACATGTTTATGGTGAAGACAATGAATGAATACCACATTAATTACTACCAAAATGATGTAATGAAGACTGTGCTATTAGTTTCATAGTTGGTTGAATGTTTAACAAATTTCTAGATGTAATGTTATGTACTTCTATTATAATTTTGACAACAATATTTGATGTGAAGATTACTAGAAACCAAAGCATAATATCATCTTCTATGTGTTTAGCTTTCACTATTTGGTTGTTATAATCATGTTAGAGAATGAGGTTAAAATACTTTGCACTTGTTCATACAATAACACATGATTAATGTATTCCGCAGACAATGGAGTGTGTTATAAAAAATAGAACCTACATAGAACAACTGCAATAGGACAACATTGGCATAACTAAATGAGCAAATAACACATCAAAACAAGTGTAAATTAATATTGTTTTATATATGTACATACCAAAAGAAATAAATGTACTAGGAATTCAAATAATAATACTTAACTATTTTTTGTTTTAATACCTAGAAGTTTTTTACTATGCAAGTATACACTAGAGAACACAGTCAGATTATACTATATACTATCCAAGTAAAGTTTGTATTACAAGGCAGACCAAAAACAATCAAGACGTTGACTAGGTTGCCAAATAGTATTACACTACATCCTAATCAGTTGACTGAATCCAGAATGGCTTGTCAAACACAATTAGATTGGATCCAAATTAGACTAATCCGGATATGACTAACCTGACCAGCCCAATCCTATCTATAGAATCCCAATCATGAAACAAATAGGGACCTAGCCCCTATTTGGTTCATTACATAGTATGAATTTAAATCTGTCTTTTTGTGCAAGTTAGGCTCACTCCGGACTGGTGTCCTAGGCTGGTTTTTGGATGGGGAGAGTGAAATGGACCTTGTTTTGGGTTTTATAATACTATAACCCCACCCAAGTCAGTCCCACTTTGGTCAAGATTGTTAATCCCACAACCGATTAACCCTTATCATATTACAGAAATGGTCCTTTCTTTTCATCTTGATGGCCATGAGTTGGGGCAATCACAATAAAATGTCTTCCCCATAGTGTGATAGATCCTTCTTTCATGCTCTCTCTTCCACAATGGCCAAGCAAGGTTGCACTGCTAAGTTCTTCTCCCTATTCTCCATATTTGGTGCTTGCTTCTCCTAGACGTTGTGGCAAGTTCCCTCCTCCATTTGGTGTCATGAGCAAGGTGTCATCCACAACTATGGTTTCCTACATAAGCAACAGTAAAAGATGTAGTGTGGAATCACCCTAACCTAGCATCATAGGTGTAAAAAATGGTACACATAGTCACCCCAAGTAAGGCCTTCTAGCTCAACTTACCTTAATTCATTGGTGGTCACCCCCTTTTGACTGTTGCCCTATCGTGCATCAGAAAACACAAACCTGAAACCTAAGATCACATGAGTTGGAGACTGGATACAAAATGGTGGTCATGCTTGTGGACCTCAGCACAATGCAGTTCCTCCCTTGATCCTACAAATTGTAGCCCAATCCTTCAACGGAAATCAAAGTGGTTGCAAGGAACTATTCAATTTCATAGACAAGTACTTTTCCCCTTCTTTCCTTATGCATAACCTGGAAAATTCATCACCCCTCTTTTGATTGAATTTTTTCTTACCCCCTTCTAGTTTAATATATTTTGTTTACATATCCAGGGATACATCTTGCCTATTATAATTGCACTCACCATCCAACAAGTTGCTCCCCTCTATAAAGGCAGAACTGATTTGTTTGGAGTGGTGTTTATTGTTGTTTGTTTGCTAATTTGTGTAATGGATGTGGTCCCTTGTATGTTGCATATAGGCCAGTTTTTCCCCTTCTAAAGTTGTGTTTCTGTTTCAATTTGTCCACTATTGTGATATGTTGTTCTGAATGGTTGTTATTATTCAAGAAATATTGGTAAATAGTTTATGTATCATGTATTTACCCTACTCAAATGTAGGACTACAAAGTTGTTGTTATTCTAATACATTATCCAGAAACCTACTAGGTCCTTATCTTTCAAAATAGAACTTGGAATATCCGTGAAATACTATAACTCACCTCACCATCTCCAATAATCAATATACCATTCTAATATAATTGGAAATTATATACTTGTTATTGTGGAATAATATGTGGATTTAATAATCGAGTGGGTAACAAGCATGCATGCCAGTACTATATATATAAAAATATTCTTATGACAAGTTACAGTTAGAAACATTTCAAAGATCCTCACAAGATATTTCCAAATTGTCTTACATACTATATGAGTTTTAAAAAAAGAACAAAAATTGTTTTACTAATACCCAATAAGTATAATGTGAGAGGCAGTAAGGTAAAATTTAAGTTAATTGATTCTATCTAACATATTAAACTTTCTACATATGTGTTTATTATGACTAGTCATGAGAACGTATATAAGTAGGTTGGGTTGTTGATCACATATTTTATCACTGAATTGTACTCAAATCATTTCTACTCGTTACAATCTTGGTAAGTTTTGTGACCCGTGTGGACTTTTGCACAACATATTTATATAAATGGGAAGTTAAACCACTTTCTAAAATCTTTAGCTTGCAAAGACCAAATTGTCGTCATGGCCTAACATCCTTTACCAAACCTTGGAATTGTGGCAATGGCATGAAAATATATATCCCATGGGAGCCATGAGAAGTATTATTTCAATTTAAATTAAGGAACAACATTGTTCCTCTTGAGAATCCAACACACCACCTAATGATAATTGTAGTCATATCTTGATACAAATAAACTTTGCACCTATAAATTCACTGTCTCAATTTGTGTGTGTCATACTTGCATAGGGACCATGCCTAAATTCACTATCATCTGTTATTGTTAAATATTAGTGGTTTGAAATAAAAATTACTTCATAGATTCCAAAAAATCTTTCTCTTGGAATAACCATCAAATTATATAAATATATAAATGGTGTATTTTTAATTATCACACACATTCAGAACACCAAATGAAATGTATTTATATTAACAAGCATTTCTAAATTAAGACAAATATCTAATTAAATTAGCTTGCAGTTAGTGACAAGTATTAAATGGATGACTTGACAACTCAACATAACCATAGAAACATGAATTCCCCAATCAGTAATATCCAAGATATTTGAGTTAATATCTTAATTGTAAGTAATTTATGGAATACCTAGGTCCATGCATTATTAAGTATTAGTGCGATTGTTGGCCATATTTTTGGTCTGTCATTGGACCTACCCCTGATAGGGTCTGATTTATGTTTGGTATGGTTTTTGGTTAAGTTTGTTGGTTTCTATTTAAATTCTAGGTGATGTAGTTAGTGATTAGTGAAGTTTATTGGGTTGTCATGTTTTGCATGCTTTATATGGTTATGCAAATGTGTTTGTTTATTTCTGGTTCACATATTTACTTATATGGATTGTGCTATCACGTTTTTATGGCTCTACAAATTTTTTTATTTGTTTCTAGGTTGCACTGTCATGAATTACCTCCATTGTTTAACTCTATCATTAACAAGTGGTTTCCAATTGCAATTCATTCAAGCAGTCCCTAAATTAAAGCTACCCTAACAAACTCTTCAAATTTAATTCATAGTTTTATCCATGTACATGTAAGCCTTATTTTAGGTGTGCCCATTTATTTCACCTATGCCAATATACATTCAGCTTAGGCCTAACCACACAGTTCATTTTTAGTCAAGGTGTTTCCAAACTATGCTTATGAGTCAAATTTAGATCTAGTCCGGATAGTGTCTTCTTTCCACTTGGTCCAATACAACTGAACATGGGTCAACCAAATTGCATGTCAGACTTTACACTCATTGATACATGTATTAAGACCTCACAAGTGTTGTGGTGTCATGATGACCATGCATCAGTGATTGTTTTATGAGTATTGTTGTACACATATGTGGTATTTGTCGAGATATCTCGTATGGATTATACTATCTTGTTTTATATGGCTCTGTAGATGTGTTTATTTGCTTCTGGGTTGCACTATAACCATTTCCTCCCTGAGTTTAACCTCTATCATTAACTACTAGTTGTCTATTGCAATTTAGTCAAGCAGTCCCTATATTACACCTACCATAACAAACTCTTCAAAAGTATTCATTATTGTTATCCATGTACATGTACATCCTGTTTCAGGTGTGCCCATTTGTTTCACCTATGATCTGGATTTAGACCTATCCCTGAAAGGGTCTACTTTCAATTTGGGCTAGTACAACTGAACACGGGTCTCTCTTTTATGGGTTAATTGGGACTCATGTGTGGGATATAATCATTATGATAAGGGGTTCATGTGACATCTACTACTACATTTGTAGTTGATTTTGGGCTTAACACATTACCACTGTGGATATGTGTTTAAGTATGTCATAAATGAGTGATTGCCAATTGCACCCTATTTTAGGTGTGTCATTTCACAACCCACTAGGTTGTAATAATTTGCATGCCTACACAAATTGTTTCATTTACAAAAGTAGTAAGGCAAAATTGTTTAATTATACCTATCCCTAATAGGGTATGATTTTGATTTGGTATGCCTTATCCTCAACATAAGATCCATGTTTAGTACATGTACACATTCCTTAATGGGGGTTGTCATAAGTTGATGTAATTTAGGTGTGGCCACGTTAGTGGACCCACCTAGGACAACAAATTATGTTTCTAGTAAATCTTTGGATCATAGTTTGTATAGTGCACATGCCTAGATTTAAAAGGAGGAGGCATTGAATATATTTCTACTTAATTTGTATTAACATGTATGAGTCACCATATGGGACTAGTATTAACATGTATGCATTATAAGTGCATGTTTACCATATCTACTTCTATGAAAGGTTTCAAATTTACACCCTCACAGTTGTAATGTATTGAAACACCAATGTTGATATGTCTTCTCAAGACCCGAGGCAATATTTTGTATGGTCTGGGGAGTCCGACAAGGCTTTAGTGGATGCATTGAGACACTAGTATGATGTATAGGTGGACAATTTACTCAAGAGTCTTAGAGGGAGTCACTCCATGATTAGAAAACCAGAGTGGGGAGGCCTGATGTGATGTTGGAGCAGATCAAAACAATATGGGAAAACCTCAAAAAATAATTTGTTAAGCTAAATAAACTTTAGTGGTGTTGGTGGGATGAGACAAAGGATAAGACCATACTACTACATACCCATGAATGGAGGGATACAAGCAACCATTGGAGATTCTCTACACCACAGCATAAGAGATGCACTGTACTAGGCATCTATCAAAGTGTTGATTGTGCCATCTTCTCTAGAAGGATGTACTTAATATTCAATGCACTGTTACTTTTTTACGTTGTCTTATGTTTTATGGAATTTTGTAATACATACTATCATTGTAAACATTTTCCTACCTATTCGATGTTTTCTATTGTACTGTTTCTACATTTGAAGTTTTTTATTACATGCACGTTATCATTTTTTGCTCATCTTTTCCACTGACTAACTTTTAAGTACCCTAGTCTTTTTTTTTACACTTCTATATAAGCCTTGACAACCTTTAATTTTAGGCATCATGGATAGTAACAATTATAGAGAAACATCTGACTTGATTACAAGCACATTGGATATCATTTCATGGAAATCAAACCTAATTTCCACCTGTAATTTCAGGCATCATGGCTAGTAACAATTATAGAGAAACATCAGACTTGATTACAAGCACATTGGATATCATTTCATGGAATTCTAACCTAATTGATGCCTTAATAGTAGATTCCATCACGGACAACTACAATGTATTTGATGGAGAGTTAAGAACTCTAGTACCTAGGTCTATCAGTATAAGTAGCAACCACTAGAAGGTTCTAGAAATCAAACCCATACATGAACAGAGGGCATACAACCTATATAGAATGCAAGCTCAAACTCTACTAACCCTAGCAGACAAGCATAAGAGTTTTGGATTGTTAAAAAGTAGCAGAGGTGCTTTATTGGTCAAGATCATCTTCTACTTCCTCCATATGGTTGGGCATGGCCATACCAATTGTGCTTTAGAAGAGGACTACATCCATTTGAGTGAGACCATAAGAATAAAATTCAATAGAGCTTTGGAGGGAGTTTGTATGTCATGATGGCTACCACATCCATAATGAGACACCATTGGATCTTGGATGATCCAAGGTTCAACCCATACTTCAAGGTAGTTATTAACATGATGTTGTTATGTTGCATGTCATACAATATATGTTAATTAATTTTACAACTACATTATGTTGGGATGCCATTGGGACAATTGCCATGATACATGTTCTTGTCTTGGTGAGAAGGAACAAATAGAATCGTTGCAACAACATGGAAGGGTTTGTGTCCATTGAATGCTTTAGCTGCTGTAGACTTTGACATGGAGTTTATGAATGTTCCAACATTGAGGGAGGGTTCCAAAATAGATAGGTGGGTTCTCGATTCAGTGACCATGACCAATAGGTTCAAAGTCCCTCCAGGTAAGTATTACCTAGTCGATGTAGTATACACTAACATGTGTCTGTTTCTTGCCCCATTTCACAATACAACTTATCATAGATCGGTATAGAGGCAAAAAACATGCATACAACAATAAGGAGTTGTTCAACCACCATCATGAACAATTATAAAATATTTTTAGAAGAGCATTTGGTGTGTTGAAGAGGAGTTCCACTTACCTACATAAAGGCATGATGTACCCCTTATAGATGCAATGCTACATAATTGTATCCTCCACAATTTCATATGATGACAACAAGATGGTGATGCTCCGATGGAGGAATTCCTAGAAGATAGTTCAGCTGCTATCGTACCAAACCATGGTCCAACCTTGAGCTCCCTCTAGCAAACAACCCAAGACAATGTTCGGGAGGGTGAAGGCATAGCCCATCTCCTTTGTGATACATGTTGACTTAGATTTGTAGTTTTTCCATATAAGTACTAGAGATCGGTACAAGTCAGACAGTAAATTCCTATGCATTATGTTCTATCAGGAATAGAACATTTTTCTCCATGCACTACATCAAATGTAACTAAATTTTTTCCAAATAAAGTTGCTTTGTTAGTCATATATGTGGTTGAAGTAAATATATAATATTATTTGGGTTATACTTAGGTTTTCCTACAATGGGAAATGGAATACCCTCATATCACTATGGACTCCCCTACACCATGCAAGTTTTCATGGATGCCACAAATGTGGCTAGTGACAGATCTGAAGACAACAACCTCCATAGGACGTATTATACCTTGGAGGGGGTCTGGAACAAACCAAATGTCTTATGATGTTGCCTACATGTTGAGTTATACAGAACATGGGAACTCTAGCTGCAACTAGGGATGTAAGGATAACATAGATTGTGTTTGCATGCAACGAATAAAAGAAATGATTTGCTTCTGGGGACTTTGTATGTTCTACCAGAGCAGACACCAATGGGATAATATCATAAATTAGTACCATGAGGAGGAGGTGAGACCATCTTGATGAATGATTGCACCTCTTGACATATAATGGTTCCTCAAAAAATGAATAAGAATATAATACATCATGGTTTTAATGTACTTTGTTTGAATTGAAAAATAATGTCATTTATATGGGTTCAAATACCTTTTTCTATTGAATGTATAAATTTATAATATATGGAGGTTTAAAAATGTTTTATGTTATTAATAAATTTTCCTCTATCAGATATCAATGGATACTTCACAAGTGTAGAGGTATACGTGTGGTAGTGTTGTTGTATTGTGTATGAACATTGAGGATGTTGGGTTGTATGACCTTAGCATCCTTCGTACAAGAATGGGGGAAAATTTATTATATTTTTTTCGGCAATACATGTTCTATAAGACAACTAAAAATATATAAATGTATTTATATGTGTATTATGTTTTCCTGGTCAATAACATTATAGGGTAATGACCGGTGCCAATACTTTCATTAGGAATTTGATCTCCCCCCAACAATGTAGTGTTTGCAGGATAAAATTAAGTTACTTAATGATGAATGAAAGACGGTATGGGGCCATACAATGAACTTGAAGGACTTTGTGAAATGAAACATATAAATAAAGATATATATATATATATATATATATATATATATATATATATATATATATATATATATTACTCCTATTTTTATTTGAGTTAGTTACTTAGGGTCACTTTATGTTTCATATCTAATTATTAGATAATCATGTTCATCATGCATTTTGACTCAAAATGCAAACAAGGCAAACCCCCATAACACCTAAAACACTAAAATAATAGGATAATGAATTTTTTTACCAATCATATCAGTCTCAGTCTGATGAACTTTATGTCAAAGTGAATAAGTTGGAGGATACAAATTGTCTTTTTGAGACTCCTTCACCTCTAATGACTCCATAGGAAAAATCTATTTTTTTTAAAATAGTGAATGGAATTTAGATCGTACGAACAATCTATGTGTTTATAGTTGTCAAACTTTCATTTTGACTTGGTTGCATATTATGTATACATATTTGGATTTACATATTATGTCTCCATGTTTGTATAATACACCCTTATAATTATAATGTATTGCAGTGGTAATGGACATATGGCTTATCCAAATTGGAGGCCCCATGTTTGATGGTCTAGGGAGGCTGATGAAGCTCTACTTTATGCATTGAGACACCAAGATGATATAGGAATGTGTGTGGATGGGTGTTTCACTTAGGAGGCTTGAAGGGAGACATTACGTGATTGAAAAAACATAATGGGGAGGCATGATGTGACATTGGAGCATATCAAAACCTGATCGAAGAACCTTGAGAGAGATTTTATTAGACAAAATCACTTCTTGCTGGGTGAAGCTTCTCTAATTCAAGCAATTTCTTGACCAATCCAGACAATTACCTGCCAGGCCTACATCAACAACCTCACTAAGTAGGAAATTCTCAACCAAATGTAGAAGTTGTTGAAGCTAGAGTTACTGCACCAAACAACACTAATATTGCTAGAATCATTGATGATGAAGACAACTAATGAATGTTGTATGAATCCATACCTAATAAATGTCTTACTAAACACTTTGCACCACAACATTATGTCGTACTTTATGATGTTTCTTTAATGCAATTTACTTTTTAGTTGGTAGAACATTTATGAATCACTAAATGTAATTTTATGTAGTATTAGTAATTGATGAACAAATATTATGTTGATGCCAAACTTAATACCGTGATATCATGGTCTATGCATTTAGTTTGTATTATATGGTTGTTATAATCATCTTATAGGTATTATAAGTTGTTTGCATTGTTTATTTCTAGATGACACACTCCAAGAAGATGTCCATGTTGTACATCTTGGCTCCAAGAAGGGCAAGGCTGCAAATACCCCTTCCCTCTCCCATTATCAATATACTCAATTTGCTTCAATAGGAAGTTTCCACATTCAAGAGAGGTGTTCTATGTATGACACCATCCTCACATGTATGATCAACTAGCTCCGCCCTAAGCTGACATATGATTAAGAATACAAGGATAATCATGGTCATCTTATTGATCCATTACCCCTTAAGTTTGATTGGACAAAAGACAACATTGAGGAAAGAGCAAGGAAATGGTGGAAGAAGACTACGAGTTCTTGCGGGATGACTACTACGAAGAGCCTAGGTATAGAGACTTGTATGGCTTATCTACTACTTGGGGCCAACCTAGATCACAACAACCACCATTAGTGGGTCAACATGGAAATTAGTGGCCATTTTAGCTACTAGTTTCCTCCTTGTCAGGCCATGGTGAACCATGCAACTGTTGTCCCTCCACCCATTTTATCTTCCCATTTTGGCTACTATCCTTTCACCCACTCTATCATTTTCTATGTATTTATCATGCACTAGCATTAGTGTTTCTTGTCTTTGTTTCCAGTTATGTTGATGTTGAAATTAGAAGACAACATTCCGTACTTTTTAAACTTCATTGTTTGGTTGTTATAATCATGTTAAAGGAAATATAAGTTTTTACATTGATTCTTGTCCATCTATTAAATTGTAAGTTCCTTGCATTGTTTGTGGTCCATCTAGTAAATTTAAATTGTGTCTTAATGGCAATTTCAAACACACATTTCTTAAAAGATACACACAACAATTTCTCACATCAATGTTTTCCAAACTATGATGCAGGTATTTGGAAATAAAATGAACCTCTTTCAATAGGATGATGAGTTAGATGCAACACAAGACCTAGTATTAGTATGGTATTTCTATTTGAGTTGGATGTGTGGCCATTTGTTATGCCACGCTTGGTGTGATGAGCTTCATGAATTCAACACACTTTAGGGAGGACATATGTGTCCATGAACATGCTTAAAATGAGGTGGAAAGTGTTGAAAAATGTAGAGAAAATTCTACACATCTTTTGAAGCAATCTGCACACTTGCCCACTAGGGATAATTCAACAACCTCACTAAACATGAAACTCTCAACCAAATGTAATAGTTGCTAGTGATGGAGTTATTGCACTAAATAAAGCTAGCATACCATCTGGTATTACTGAATACGTTGACGGTGAAGACAATGAATGAATGTCACATTAATCACTACCTAAATGATGTAATGAAGATTATGCTATTGATTTCATAGTTGGCTGAAAGTTTTATGAATTTTTAGATGTAATGTTATGTACTTTTATTAGTAGTTTGACAATAGTATTTGGTATTAGGATTACTAGATGCCAAAGTGTGATATCATTTTGTGTATGTTTATCTTGCACATTTTGGTGGTTATATTCATGATTGAGAATGAGGTTAACATACTGTACACTTGTTCATACAATAACACATGATTCATGTATTCCTCAGAGAATGGAGTTTGTTACAACAAATAGATCCGACATAGTACATCTTAAACATGACACCATTGGCATAATTAAATGAACAAATTAAAATAGCAATACAAGCTTAGGTTCATTTAAATATGTACACATCAAGAAAAATAAATGTACTCAGAATTCAAATAATAAAACTTAACTTTTTTTATTTTAACACCCAAAAATGTTATACTCCACTGACATACAATATCAAACTCAGTCGTATTATACTTTAGAATATTCAAGTAGTTTCTAGATTACAAGACAGAATAGAAACAAACCACCAGATCCTAATTGGGTTTCCAAATAGAATCAAACTGCATCCTGATCAAATGATCAAAACTAGATTGAGTTTTCAAATAAAACTAGAATAGATCCAAACTAGACTAATCCAGATATTCTGACTAACTTTGAGCAACCCATTTCTGATTTTAGAATCCTAGTCCTAAACCAAACATGAGCCTAAAGTTTATAAAAACTAATTTTTTGGATCGTGAATAGTATTATATGGTCATACATAATAATTTATATACACCTACTAAGAGAGACGCTCACTAACATGTGGAGATGATTGCATTCAACCTATAAGCACACTAATAGGTTGGACCTATTTGCAAGTAGACATGCTACATGAACACACACCATGTGGGCTGATAAACACATATCCAAACTATTATAACACACACATTCAATATAACAACAACCTAAATCCTTGCAATATGTATCGTGCCATTACTAAAATTACTAAAATCTAAGATCAAAACTCTTTTCCCATTGGACTCATGATTAGTACATTGAATAAAAAATATATATACAACTCAATAAGAGAGAGTAGCTCAATTACCATGAAGGTGACTCTCTTCCACCTGAAAGCACACAAATAGGTCAAATTAACACACAAGTAGGATGCTCGAACACACAAACATGTTGAACCAATGAGCATACAAGCAGGTTGTTGGTGCTACGATTTTTTTGTCAAGCTTGTGATTAATACTACACTATCCTAAATAAAAATTCATATACAACCCACTAAGAGAGAGCAATTTTATTAATAGCAAGTTGACTCCCTCTAACATGAAAGGACACAGATGTGTGAGCTGATTAACACATAAATAAACTGTTGAGCACACATGTTAATGGGACTAGACTGTAAACCTTAACTAAAAAAGCAGATAACCAGATAAAAAAATAAAAATAAATTGTAAGCAATCGAACAAGCACCTAACTTTCTAGTGTGTCATTGATAAAACTATTCAAGTCCATGCTCTGGTCTACATATGGATGCAAGCCAATCGCCAAGTTGCATAGTTGCTTTTTGTATATAATTATTATCATTGTTTTAAAGGTATGTGCGGCTAACGTAGAATACAAATAGTTGGAATAGCAAACAAGTTTATCTCTGACTAACTTAGCACATAGATATCTGGAATACGAAACAACACCAATTTGCTATTACAAATATAAAAAAGTTCATAAGCATCAATAAAGTTATCAACATACAACTGCATGCTGATTGGTTGAGACTATAGTCTGAGCTTTGGGTAAAGTGAAATGTAAAGATAATTGTTTTTAGGCAACATGCTATTTGTGGATGTTTTTTGTAAGAGGAATAAATATGTATAGGAAAGATTATTTGTTTATAGTTAGATAGGTATGCTTTATCTTAATTTTGAATAATTAAACTTCTAAATACAAATTTTAACACCAACAAATTTTAACTTCTAAATACCAGAGTAACTAAAAGTTGCTGAAACTTTTATTAGGAATCATTTATGTTTACTCTTAGTGGATTCTATGAATCTAACTATTCACCTCCATTTTCACTTCCATTATGAAGACATACAAAACCAAAATTGTAAATTCAAATAAATTTTGAAATCTTGATCAACAATTACTATATGATACTTTAAAATTTAAGCAGAAAGTCACAAATTCATTCAAAGACAAATTATAAAACAAAATAACCAATTTAAGGAAAAGTTACAATTAGAGCATAATTCAAACTTGCCATTGAACTAGGTTGTTAAGAACATTGTTTAACATGCATACTTAGCTCACACTCAAGATGATGAAAATGAATTGTATCTCATGAACTCGTCAAATAGAAGCTAATAGTAGAAAAGTAATTGTGGTATAAAAGATGTTTGTAAGGGATGATATATTTTGCAATTACTAATGAAAAAAAATCCTCCCAATAGATTTTGTTTTCCTATTTTGCAATTATTCTTTGCCCTTCTAAAGTAATTTTAATCATTATAATAGTTTTTTTAGCAAATAAATTATTCTATATATGATGGGTAAGCACTTTTAGATAATTGAAATTGACATTGAAATTTGGGTACCCCTACAAAATTGCATTCATATCACAAAAAGGACTTCACACATCATAAAAAATGCATCTACATAGCCCAATATATTTTCTCAGTATTTAAATTAAGTGCATATAATGTTGAGTGTGTGAAGCAGTTGACTCTTACAACAACAATGATAATCATGTTGACACCAATGTTGGAGAGATTTTCCTTTAGAAAACAACAATATCTTTCTTGTGAGTCCTTATATTCTTCTTAACAATTATCACATTTTGATAATTTTCTATATGTGTTTTCCTATTACTTAATGCCTATTATAATTAGTTTGATTAATGTTTAACATACCTACTTGATATGTTTTAGGTATGGCTTCCTACGACTTAGTATGTTACAAGCCTTAATTACATGAAAATAGGATTATAGGGCTATCATGCTCCTTTAACATGTAGAAATTTGACAAAAATGTTATAACAATCACCCCATAAGTTTCCCCAGTAGTTTGAATCCATTTGGCCACAATTTGAGCTTGAGTTTGGGTATAGCTACATTGAAGTTTCTAGGTAGACCCCGTAGGGTCACTTGTAAGGCTTAGTAATCTTTTTCAAGTAACATTGTTTAATCAAACCGAATAAGTATAAGTTGTATGACTAAATCATCCTTGAAGCCACTAGTGATGTTCTTAATGTTACCCATGTTTTAGCTAACTATTTACTCATGGAACTAATGTGTTAGTTGGGCCAACAATTGAGCAATTTCCATAAACTTAGCTCATAATCAGCCTGATTAAAGGTAACTAGGTCAACTAAATCATATTACAATGAAAATAAAAGTTATTGAGTAGCTGCAATTTTCATAATGATAAAACTCCTACATATATGTTCCTATCAACCCTAGACTATGTTCATATTGTTCTAGAGATGTAGATGGTGAACCTTTTGGTGATATAGGGAATGAGTATGTTCTTGGAGGATTTATTTAAGATCTAAGGTAGGCATTGAGTCTCAACTATTTGGAGGCCTAATATTGATACAGTTTTACAATTTTCTTCATCCGATCTCTTATTTCTTATTTTTCACCATCTTGGATATAAATTTATGGATTTTTTGGTGTAAAATCTGGTTCTTTGTCTCAAGATCCATCCTTATATCATTTGACCTAGAATTAGGTCTAGTGTGATAGAATGGAGAAAAAACCCATCTTTTGAGATGATTTTGAGCCAGGGTTCATGCTCTTTGGTGCTTATAATGGTAGAACGTCCTACTAAATGCAAGTAAATGATCTAAATCTTGTCTTACAAGTTTAAAGATGTAATTTCTATCTAAATCACTTAACTTGTGTAATGTAATTCTATATGGCATGAAAATGGGACTGTAAATTGGTTCTGAGGTATATTCTAAGGAAAATAAAATTTTATCTACTTTTTAAAGTAGCCTAGAAATATATTTTGAAGATGGCTTATTTTCTTTTTGTAAATGAAACCCACATGATTTACTATGATTGGACCCCTATATAATAATTTAGGGCTAGTTTCATGTCTTGATCACCATGAGTACAAATGATGGAATCTTTATGACAAACCAAACCCACAAACCTGTAGGAATCTTGGGAGTGGAAAACACAATGGAATAAAATTTTCCCAAGAATTCTTCAAGCATGATCCATCTAATGAAACAAAACTAGATTAGAATTTACAAGTTTATACCTTATCGTGGAAGAGGTTCTAATGATCCAACTTGTATGCTCGGTGTACATTTGGACCCTCCAATCTATGCCTCTCTTGAACATCATCAGATAAACAATTGGAACTTCTTTCTGGTGTTTCTAGCACTCTGGAAGTCACCTTGAGATGCGAGCATTAATATGTTTCTCGACGGATAACTACGGAATCCACTGGTGACTTTCAATGGCATTTTATGGGAGTCTATTGACAACTTGCACAGATCGCAAAGTCACAAAGATGGACCTATTAGCCCCAAATATGACCCTGAAGTCTACTCTAGCGGATCACATTGATTGTCCAGGGACATGTTCAGCTGATCACACTATTTTTCCACAAAGATTTTTCTCCCAATTTGCATTACCTACATGGTGGATTGTAGCGTTCCACTGGTAATACCTCCTCAATTTGCATGCCCAAAGTATTGATTCATTCCACCATCTACTCTTGTGGCAGATTATGTCCTTATACCATCACTCAATTCATGTGCCATTGGTGAAGACCTTTGTCTGGAATGAATTTGTTATGTGGACTCATCTTTATGGTATCCACATGAGTGCTTGAGATGGTTAGAGTTTCTAGTATCTGCCTCTCCCTCTTTCTCTATTTAAGTTGCTTTTAGGGTTTCTCAAACTGGTTTGATCGGTCCAACCACTAATTGCCTTTTATCATGGTGACCAGTTCAGTTTTTCCAGTTCAATTTTTTTAATGTAATGCTGGCATCATTTTCGGTCCAACTGGTTCAACCATTTCAGTTGAACCTGACTCAATCCGATCTGAGTCAGTATCGGTTCGACCACTGATTCAGTTTTGAAAACATTGAGTATTACCATGTTGTATAATCCTTTTGTCACATATACCTACATTAAACTAGAGGCATGGACATGCCATCCTCCTTATGTTCAATCTAGGTTCCTTGATCACCAAGTAGACTGGCAAGATACATATGATCCTAATATCATATACAGACTCACATGAGCATGGCCATGCATTTCTCTATACTGACTTATCAAGAGGCCTTGGATACTAACCGTGTTATATGGGAGGGACAAATTCCTTCTACATCACTCACAATGTGTAAAATGATTCTCAGCATACCCAATAACTACCTTTATGTAAATATTCTTCAAGATCACGTTGGGTAGTGCCAAAGCATGATGATTGTCATATCACCATTAGTGAGTTTAGGTCAAAGGACCACAACACCACTATCACATTTGAGATTCAATTATGACTATCACGTTACGGTTCATGAATCACTCTCGAGATGGGTCTATCTAGTACACTTGTTCTCTAACAAGTACCTATAGTTCTGACTTGGTATCCAATACCTATGACCTATGAGACATGGTTATCAGTCACCACGCTAATGTGTTCACAAATTGTTACTATCTTGAATGCCTAATTTGGTTGATTTCATTTCCAATTACTCTTAATTGTATATCTTTTAATACATATTTCACCAAATTAGTATAAAATTAGTGCGCATTAGTTCTTATATTTATGCATGTAATTTACATGTATTTTACATATTTTAATTATTATAATAATTTTTTGATTTAATTCATTGCTTATATTATTATAGATAATTATTATTTACTGGATCAAAGTTGATACGACCGACATGCAACCGGTAGTACCGACATGGAATTGAAGTATAAAAAGTATTATTGTTCTAGATTGAAAAGGAAAAGGATTTCTATAGCAACTAACTCAACAATACCGACTTCTAAGTTGGTAGTACTAACATAGGTGCTGACGGCCAAGATTAAATGCATAAAATCCAACTGTTATTGTTATGGAAAATAATATTTATGTTTTCTCTTAACCTAAACATATATAATGGCTGGAAAGGGCACCATTAGAAATAGATCATCGAGATCTATCACATGGGGACAACATGAATGGTGAAAGGAAGGAGAAAAGTGAAGGAACCATGCCCGTCAGACCTCAGAGGCTTTTTGGCAGCAGAAACCGTGACAAATCTTCTCCATCTTCTCCAGATCCATTCTTTAGCCCTATATTTAATTTACTGTATCTCGAAACTCATATTTTACATCTTTTTTATTTCCAGTGATACCATATCATATATTTTCGGCTACAAACATTTTCCTTAGGATCTAGTAGTAGCCTGGATATGCATTGTTCTTTACTTTTATGCATTAATATCACTTTTATCCCTATTTTCTGAATATAAATCTATGATATTGTCTTGTTCTATTTATGCTTGATCACCATAGATAGATTTTTAGATCTTTAATCATTTCAGAAGAGAGGTTAAGGGTTGGAAAAACATAGATTTACCCATTTACTGTGCCCTTTGGGAAAGGTGGAGCGTAAACGAGAGGAGAAACCCAAAGATTATTCATAAAGTACCTAACTAATCAACTAATTACTATGGAAATGGGATTGGCATTAGAATAGGTAGTGAACTACACTGCGGGAGTGGGTAGTTCTTGCTACAGGCTCTTTATCCAGGGATAGGGGTAATAGATGTTAGTGTGTAGAGTTAATTGAATTTTTATCTGTGGTGAAACCACCATCCTAAGGAATCCGTTCCACTTTGATTCACCCATTCCTCATCATAACAACCTTAGTTAGATTTACTTTTTGTTCTTAGTTAATTAAACAACCAATCTACTCTTTTTTTAGGTATAACTAATTTAGTTTTAGTAAGTAGTACTCTTTGGTATATGATTCCCTGAGTTTGACAAATTGGGCCTGTTTTGGCCTATATTACATGACACATGCACTTACCTTTTACATGTATGTTCTACACATGTCAAGTTTTTGGCACTGTTTTCAGGGAATCAGCATCACCATCACTACTAGTGCTGAGACCAGCCACTCTAGGTCATTGTATTTATTTATTTATTTTCTTTCCATTATTTTTCATTACATAAAACTTCACTATTAATTTAGGCATTGTTCATATTCATCTAGATATTTCTTTGTAGTTAGTCTTCTTTCCTTAAAAAAAAGTAAAAAAAGCACATGGCTCCTATTTGTCCTATTTGTGGCATGCACATGTAGACTATAGGTGTCTGAGTCAACCTTCATCACGTCATGGGAAGACCTTTAAGGAAATTAATCATGAGCATATTAGGGTTATGGTTCAATATGTTTTAAATCACCAAAGTCTTATTTGTAATGGAGGTTGGGGTAGATTAGAGAAAATGGAAGAAGTTGAGTTTAAGGATAAGTGATTAGAGAGTGAGGAGAACATAATGGAAGAAATTTTAGATTGCCTCATCCACATCTTTCCATTGAAACCACACCCACACCCTCAACTCCTAGGATTGATTTTGAATATAATTGGGGATCTGATGAGGAAAATGAGGTGAATGATGGAAATAAGGTAGAAGATAATTTTGATGCATGTGTATGGTATATGAGTGGAGGAGAGGATGATCCACAATGTGCTTTATTTGATAGTGATCTTAGATAGGAGGTAGAAAGTGAGGAGGAGAATAGTGATAGTAAAAAGGAGGAGGAATTTCCCATTACCCATCACATAATTCCTTCACCACAAGGCCCATCTCTTCATTTCCTTATGGATGATCCTATATGGGATATATATCCAGATGATAATTTTGAAATTTTGTGTGTAGATATTAATGAATGTGGGGGAGTTGAATTATTAAAAGTGGAGGAGGAACACAAATTCACCTTTGATGTAATCTCTTAATTATGTGTAGATAGGAGTGATCCATTGGGGATGGTCATAGAAATTAAGGAGCAATCATCATTATACCTTTCACCTCATGGATACCTATTTCTACACATGCTCCCATGTCAAGAATTGGTTGTGATTCATGCCCATGATCACTACAACAATGATTTAATTTTGAAATGGAATGTCCACCAAACATGTTGGTCTTCTGACTATTATTTGTTTTTTACCATTGTTGCAAGGAACCAAAAGTTTAGAAGGAAGAGGTAGAGAGACCTTCACCCTCCTCCACAATCACCTGATTATTTTGATTGACATGTATCCATCCTAGGATGTTAAATAAGGGCGCTTGTGGGAGGAAGCCCACCAATCAAGTTTAATTTGTTAAACTTTTAATTCTATTTTTAAATTCATGTTTGTAGATTGTTGATATCTAGTTTTAATGTAAGTAAAAAGGGTGCCTTGATATGTGTATTTAGTGTGCAAGAATGCACTGAGTCGGTACCACTGACACTATGTCGGTGGCACCAAGTCAGTCTTTATGTGGATCCCACCCACCCTTCTTTTTCCCCAGATCTTAGCTCACATATCGGTACAGCTGTTCCATTTGTCTTCCTTTGCTTTTGACATTGGGGACAATGTCATATTCAAGCTTAGGGGGGAGGAATGGACTGGAGCTTCTACCTTTATCTCTTGCATTTTTACTTTTTATCATATATCTACATGTTTTTGTTTTTAAAAAAACAGACCTTCCTTCTTTGTTTTTAGGGTCCACTTCTATATAGCATAATTGTTGATGAAATCTAAAATTTAATTTGGATTAGCCATTTGTTGATGATGTGGTATCAATTCTGAAAATTTCTAAAATGTGAATGTTCTCTCATGCTTTGTTCTTTAAGCTAAATTTTCTATGTTTAAGAGTACATAACTGGAGGAAGTGTATGGTTTAGTCAGCTTTTGGACATCTGATATGAATGAAAATCTTAATTATCCATGTAATGTGGATGAAGATGGGGTTTGAGCCTAAATTGATCAAACAATCAATAGGATCTTAATTTGAAATTGATGAAAGAAATTCTATGTTTACCTTTTACACATGTCTTTAGAGAGGGACACATCATAGTTCAAGAAAGGCATTGTCTCTTAGTTATGTGATCACATCCATTTTCCACTCATTTTTGCCCACCACCTTAAGATGATCAAGTAACCTAGATTATTTCTTTTTTTTATTGCATTGCATGGCATAATAAGTGACATGATAGTTAGTTTCTCTTTATATGCAATAGTTACATTAAAAAAAAATTATGCCTAAAATTTTTTTGTGCATATCATTCTAGTTGCATAACAATTACATGTAGATTGCATGCATTTGTCATTATTCATTTTCACATCTTGTGGTCATATTGTTTTCTTTTGAAATAAGAGTGCAAGGATACACATCCATACCCTAAGAAAAAAAAAGAATAATGTTAGTGAATCCCAAGCATAATTTTCCATCATGGTAAAATAGAGGGCCAATGAAAAAAATGAAAGAAAGAAAAAAAATTATTAATGTTTTGAAGTAAAGAGGGAGATATGATGCCCTAAACTCTTCACAAAGAGGTGGAATCATTCATTAGTTGTAGTCTCTTCTTTAATTCATTCTCATTCATTTGTTGATATTTTTGATACATGCATAATTTCACCAATAATATTAGGCATTAGGATTCATGCATTTCTCATTATCTTCCCCATATAGTTTCATCATGTTTTATTTTTGCATAAATGATTTAGATGCTACTTGTGACTCTTCATAAGCCACCTATTTTATTCCATCCATTGCTCTTATTGGTAGGCCACATATATGATTGATCTCCTCATTCATTCTTATAAGGAGAATTGTTTCCAAGTATTTGATTGTTAGAAAAAGGGCAATGTAGAATAGGGAATCACATGATGCACAAAGAGAATGTCTAATTTTCTATGATATTAACTGCTCTCTTGATAGTGTTCACTGATCTAAGGGTGGACGTGTTTTATGGGTAATTTTGGTCACTTAATAGTAGTTGATTGTTCAGTGGTCAATGAAGGTCGGTTTGGGACCACTAGGTGGAGATAGTTGAGAATGGAAATTCATATTTTGTGTCCTTTTGTTGACTTTTTCAAACAAATCCAAGAGTAATGTTGCTCGAGGAAGAGCAATATTAAAGCTTAGGGGTGTGATGTGTGCACAAATTGTCACTATTTTGATTGCCTAATTTGGTTGATTTCATTTCCAATTGCTCTTAATTGTGTATCTTTTAATACATATTTCACCAAATTAGTATAAAATCAGTGTGCATCGGTTCTTATATTTGTGTATGTAATTTACATGTATTTTACATATTTTAATTATTATAATAATTATTTGATTTAATTCATTGCTTATATTATTGTAGATAATTATTATTTACTAGAGCAAAGTCAATACTATCAATATGCAACTTAGTAGTACCGACATGGAATCAAAGTACAAAAAGTATTATTGTTCCAGATCAAAAAGGAAAAGAATTTCGACTACAACTAACTCGGTAGTACATAATTCCAAGTCAGTAGTACTAACACAGTAGTTGACGACCTAGATTAAGTGCATTAAATCCAACTATTATTGTTATGGAAAACAATATTTAGGGTTTCTCTTAACCTAAACATATATAACGGCTGGAAAGGGCACCATTAGAAAGAGATTGTCGAGATCTATCGTATGGGGATGACACGCACGATGAAAGAGGGAGAAAGTGAAGGAAGCCAACTCGACAGACCTCGGAGGCATTTTGGCGGCAGAAGCGATGGAAAATCTTCTCCATCTTCTCCAGATCCATTCTTTAGACCCTGTCTTCAATTTACTATATCTCAAAACTCGTGTTTTACATCTTTTTAATTTACAGTGATACCATGTCATATATTTTCCGTTAAAAATATATTCCTTAGGATCTGAGAGTAGCCCAGACATGCATTGTACTTGACTTTTATGCATTAATATCACTTTTATCCCTATTTTCTGGATATAAATCTATGAGATTGTCTTGTTCTATTTATGCTTAATCACCATAGGTAGATTTTTATATCTTTAATCATTTTAGAAGAGATGTTAAGGGTTGTAAAATCATAAATTTACCAGTTTATTGCGCCCCTTGGGAAAGGTGGATTGTAAATAGGAGGACAAAACCATATATTATTTATAAAGCACCTAACTAAACCTATTACTATGGAAATGAGATTGGCATTAGAATAGGTAGTGAACCACACTGTGGGTGTGGGTAGTTCTTATTACAGGCTCTTTATCTAGGGATAGGGGTAATAGATGTTAGTGTGTATTGTTAATTGCAGTGTTATCCGTGGTGAAACCACTGTCCTAAGGAATCTTTTTTTTTGATGACTGAGAGAACCCACCCCGGGTGATGCCGACATGGTAAACTCTCGAGGCATGAGAGGGTGTGGTCCGGTCACCCCCTCCCGCACCTAATCAGCGTGAGTTACCGTTCGCAAAGTGCCTTCGGTGAGGTTTGAACCCGAGTCCTTCATTGGGACTTACCGAGCTCTTACCACCCAGGCTACTATGGCCGGACACTGTCCTAAGGAATCCGTTCCACTCTGATTCACCCATTATTGATCACAACAACCTTAGTTAGATTTACTTTTTGTTATTAGTTAATTAAACAACCAATCTGTTATAACCCCAATTTTTGGGTTCAAGTGGTGAGAAATATAATTTCTCATATTAAAGATGTTTGAACAAATAATCATATATTTTTTTTGAATATATGGATTTTGTTTACAATAGCCCTGATGTTTGTGTTCTGGGCTTTATTGACTATTGGGCCCAAATAACAAGAAAATTTAATTAGTGAATGAATAATTGAATATTTAAGAAAAGAAAAGATCAATTAAGTATTTCTTTATTGAGAAATAAATTGAAAATAAATGAAAGGAAGTTATCCTTAATTTCTAATAGAAAGAAATAGGAAAAGAAGAAAAAGGAAATAAAAGATAAAGAGAAATTCTTGAAAAGAAATCTTTCAAATAAATAGTTAAGAAAAAGAGAAAAGAAAGGGTTTATATCTAGACACTTTCAATAAGGTGGTCATACGTGTTTATGGAATACCTTACTTTTTGCACAACAAAGAATGGATAGAAGAAACGAGTAAGAGATTAGGTAAAGGAATGACCATGCATTAATGTTTTTCCAATGGGATATCTAATCGTGTCTTGAGAATTTAGTATTCCTTTTATGGTGGTATGCATATGGAAACCCCTTCCAAACTAGTAGCCTATGACTTACGATTGGAAATATAAGAGGAAAGAATCATAACTTTTGGCCATAGGGTTCCTCCGAATCCCTTTCTTTTTTCTCTTATAGTAGAGACCAATAGGGTTCTCTTATGAGGTGTATATATATATGGATATAAATTGAAGCACTCTGCCTGCATCTCGCTAGATATTTGGCTGCTTGGTCACCCCGTTCCATGTTCCTACACATCCACGACCATGAAACCAGGACGGGTGGCTAGGGCAACCCTCGAATACAACATAGACTTGCCGAGATCCTCAATGAACAACTCCTACGGTCTCAACACCAGGGGTGACGTGAGATGGCCGTCCTTTCTCCTGATCGATCTTGCAACCAGGGACCTTGTTCCACAGCTTTGGCCGCCGCCGATGAAGCAAAGGACCTGAAGAAGGTATAGAGGTCTTCATCTGACCGCCCGACGCCCAAGGGTGAGGAGCCATGAGGGCTCGGGGTGAGGCGCCATTGACCTGCTTCCACCGAGTGATGTTCAGCCGTCGAGCCGTCACACGTGGCGACCTCAACCTACTCCGCTCTGACCTAGGCAATGCCACGGTCACATCTGTGTCCGGGATCATCTCCTCTAGGCTCGTCGTTGGTGCAGTGTCCGATCTTCTCGGACTGAGGTAGGGGTGCACGTTCCTCATCGTGCTCACTACGTCGACGGGATGTCAATGGATTTGTCCGCCGGCTCAAAGGAGTCCATGAGTTTCCGGATATGGTTGGCCTGGTCCAGGAAGATCCGACGGAGGCAGTTGCACCGTGAGATAACTTCTCGATGCCCTGGAGCGGAGGCAGGAGGTATTGCGCCTCCCTCGCACACCGCTGCGTTAGGATGGAGGCACCCCGACGCGAGGAAGGGGACAGCCGTGCCAAAGGACACAGATGCCCTTGGGGCTGTGCATCGGCCAAGGGGGTAAAGAGGTAACTTTCTGCCTCATAATATTTAACTAGCCAGAATAAATAGAAATAAGTTGAACGCTGACGTGGCCGTCCTTGATTGGCCAGATTATCTTTAATTTTGCAAAAAAACGTAACTAATTGTACCTAACTCAGAATTAGACAAGTAATATATGAAAATTGATCAGCAAAACATGTAGAATCCAAAGAAAATATGATTGAGATCTAATTGGGCTTTTTGTTCTAAAAATAGGGTAACATATTGGATAAAGTGGTGATTAATGTAGTTAAACCCTAGATTTTGGGCATTAACATGTTGAATACCTTAAAAGCCCTTGTTTTATGATCTTATCTGATAGCGTTTAACAAGGTGATTGTAATAATGATAAGGATTCCAATGTGTATAATCATGCTTATAAGAATCAGGGTTTTAAATCTAACATGTGGTTAGTGAGTGTAAATGGTATCTAAGTGATCATAATTAACGAATAGTTTTGTTGGATATATTAATTAGGGTTACACATGATGTCTAATTTGGACTAATAACTCTAATAAACAACTATGCGATGGAATTAGGATTTGTACCTCTATTCCTTAACCAGACCCTAATTCCCTAGATTTGGACTGAGTAAGGTTACTTGGAATAATATGTGATGGTGACAATTTAGGATTTACATACATGCAGATTAAACGATCAAATGCTTTGTTTGCTTGCTCAGTTCTATTGATTGGTTGATTGAATCTACTTGAAGCATAACTGTATAATTTGCATGGCAAAGGTATGTGGTTACGATTATGAATAACCGCTTTAGTTTCCCGATGGATTCCCGGATGTTTAATCACATTGAATGCAACTAAACTGTTGGATGTTTATTTATTTCATGCAATTATAAAGTGACTATGATTATCACTATAAATGTGCATATATAACTGGCTAGATTCGGGTCCACCTCTGTTACTTTGAAAAGGATAAAAAAGGGGTAATCCTAGAGTAAGGTATAGGTTACCGTGAGTTAGAGACTCTTTAGCAAATCCCGAGTTAAGGAGTGGTCTACTTACGAGTAGTGCCATGTGACTCAACCCTAGAAACTGGTTCACTTATAGGTGGATCATGAGGGGTTTAATGGGGACAACACAGAGGATAGGGTACTCTTGGATCGTGGAGTTATATCTAAAATGTAATATTGGTTGTTAAATAAGTAATTGAATGATTACATTGTTATCATAGTTGCATGTTTATTGCTTTCCCCCACATACCAGCTATGGCTGACCGACATTTTGTTTGTCGGCATTTTAGGTACAATGAAAAGAACAAACAGTAAAGCTACACCTTGTGAATTCAAGAATTAAAGAACAAGGAGGAACTAGTTAGAATAGTTCAACTGAGGTTAGAAGTTTAGTTTGTTCCAAACTTTTCAAAGGTATGCAAAGAAAAAATTTATTACCATTTTTGTATAGTCTGTTAGAATTTAATAATTGTTTATGGTTATATGTCGAACCTTTGATCCGGGATTAATGGGTGCGGCTTCAACCTCTTGGTCTCCCTTAATTGGGGGTTATCGGGAGGTGGGGTCATAACATTTGGTATCAGAGCCTAGGTTCCTCATTTAACCATTAATAATTATTAAATTTTACAAACTCCATAGAACCCAAGGGAGTTATTAGAGGAGTATCCGAAAGACGGAGGTGTCTAGAAAGGGATCACGACCGGGGACTGGCAAGATTTTCCTCCGCACCGCTAGTCGGAATACGAGGACTCCCAGACCCGTGTGACCACCTGTCCAAAGTCTTAGGATATGAATCGAAATAAGATACCTTTAGGACTTCTCATCTTATTCATCTCTTCTCATCACAAAATTCTGATAAGGACATAAAGGATTAGGGTTTTCTTTCTTCTCCTCACCCTCTTGAGGAATGGGTAAGGTTAATAAGGTTTAAGGAATCCTCCACTAAATTAATAAAAAGCATGTAAATAAGATGTCATGGACATAAGCTTAATAGTGTAAGCATAAAGGAATAGATACATGCTTAGGTCGTATGACACGAGTTGTCATTTCCCTCAGGAGAGACATGAGGATAGACCTCCTTGGTAGTAGGATGAGTATAGTGAGTAGTCTTGGAGGTAGAGACCTCTATTAGAGGTAGAGACCTAGCACATCCTTTGAGGATGATGTTAACCCTAATCCTAAGTGAAGGTTAGAGGGAGATGAGTTGGACCAGGTGTTTGAAAGGACATGCCTTTGGGATGCCATACGATCCATGGGTAACCTAGCACCTTTGGCAACCCCAACCCTGGGAAGGGTCATGCATGTTAGGGTAAAGGATAGCTCTTTAGATGATGATGTTAGTGACAGACCATAGAAACCCTATGGGCTTGTACCAGTAGGGCATAGCTGGAACCTAGGGCATGTCATAGTGCTGACAATAGGATGAAACCCTGGATAAGGAATTATGATGGAGCATAAAGGGTTATGGATGATCTTGAGCAACCATAAGTTCGAACCTAGGCTTCACCCATGTAGAGTATGCCTTGGTTGATCCTTCATGAAGAAAGGACCTCTAATGGTGAGGTTGGATGTGGGGTTAGCTCTAGAGAGAGCAGGAAACCCAACAAGAAGGTTGGAAGCCTAAAACCCTGAACAATGGATGATAGTGGTTGCCTCATGATCAATTCCTGAAAGTTGATGATATCTTGGTTGCCTTTAGAGGGACCAACCCTAGAGAATGAAGATGAAGCATATGGTGCCTATGTGCCTACGGTATAAGTGGTTACCTTCCGAGGTAGGAAGAAGAGTTCCTTAGACCTAGAAAGGTTTGGTAGCAGGCTATGAGGCCTTGTACCTTGTTAGTTGTCCTTAAGGAGGACCCAACCCTAAGTGTTGATCGAGAAGAAGGATGACAGGAAGTGCACGAGATGCCTTTTGCAAGCTTGATTCATGGTTCAGAGATAGAGCGTGCAGTTGGACACCTAAAAGTGAACCTAGGGTTCCTAGGCCTAAGAGGGGAAGTGGTATACCTAGTGCTCATGATGAGAATTAAGTTTCTATAGTTTTGAGCATGGTACGCCTCATGAATAAAGGAAAAGGGAAGTCCCTTTAAGTTTAAGGTGTGTTTGATGAGCCCCTCACAGCTAGGTTGATGATAAAGAAAGGTATGATCTTGATCCAACGTCGAGGAAAGAGGACAAGCATGACCTAGCATGGTTTGGTAAGTGATCTTCTTGTGCTTTAATGGCTTGCTAGGGTTAAGTAGGATCGTGAGGATGTGAACCCTAGACCTAAGAGCTTTTGTGACCTTAGAGATAGTTTTCCTCTCATCATGGGAGAGGGACCCCTTTGGAAGGGTGTATATTAGTTTTGTTGGTTCAAGGTAACCTAAAGAGGTCTCATAGGATCTTGAGAAGCTAAGTGAAAGGTACATAGTATGAGATTGAATCTACAGACCCATAGATATTTATCTCTATGTGCATATAGATGTGTTACCATAAAGGTAACCAGTATGGGGCTTGACCAAGGTAGGCAGGTTGCCATAATGCCTATGAACAGATGGGAGTCATCCCATGAATGCAGAAAGAGAGATGATGAAGACTTGGGTAAGATTCTAAGTGAACATGTACTATAATGGAGAATCCTAAGTCTATCCTAGGGTCAGGTAGGGATAAGACCGATGAAAGTAGGAGTTGCCTAATTCCCCAGTTGCACATTACCATAGGGTTAGGAGGTAACAACTATCATTGTCTGAGGGCCATGGGTTAGGAGATTGATCACCTTCATGAACTCATGGGACCCAAAGGGCAGATGAGTAGGGCACTCTCTTGATGCATGAGGGAAGAGGGATGACCCCAAAAGAGTCGGAGCCCTATAGACCTAGAGGAGATGACCAAGGATATAAACCTCAATAGGTTCAAGACTTGTTTGATATCATGATGTCTGTGATGAAGAGACATATGTGGCACATTGCAACTTAGATTTAAAGGTGTATTGGCAAGGTGGGATGTACCATCTCTACTCTTGGAACAAGAAGAACTCTGTATTTGGACTGTAGCCAAATGCTTATTTCCTCTTGTTATGGGGGTGAGAGATAGGATATTATGCATGCCATACACTAAGGATAAGAGATGATGTAGGTTGGAACGTTTCCATGAGAGATGGTGATAGAGAAGATAACCTATCCTGGTAAAGTGAATGATACAGGGATGGCTTGCAAACACTAAGAGGAATGAGGTAGTTCCCTTATGAGGATGTTTTTATCATGAGCTATGTGGAACTTACAAGTTATACCAGGTTGAGTTTGATCACCATGATGATGGAATCAGAGAGTGTTCTTATAAAGATGAACATATAGTTTGAGGTGACATGATAAGTGAAATACATGGAAGTGTAATGTTACCTAATACCTAAGGATGTGAAGTAGTAATGGCTGCTCTGGTTGAGATACATCTGACTTGTTTGACCAGAAGCTAGAAAGGGTTGATTGGCTAACCTTAAGTTCGAAAAAGAGAGGTGTTTGGATAACACTCAGATGTAACAAGATACATTGAAAAGTTATGGTTGTTTGGTTAGCCAGTCTAGTCCTGGATGCAATGAAAGGATGGTGGTAAAACCTCAGATGTACTTCTTTGGAAGAAGAGGTGATGAAACCCCGACTAGAGTGGTTTAGGGTTTCGAAGGAATCGATCTTGAAAGAATCATGACATACAGGAAATCATGATACACCATGGGAAAATGGCAATAGCACGTTAGATGCTTAAGATAAGGTTGCATGTGGTTTATGGCCATGCAAGCCAGGAGGTAAAGGACGAACCTCAGTAACCCAGTGTATCGATATAGAGGACAAAAGAGTCCCTGAGAGGGAATGGGAGCTCAACACTATGGATGATGTGATAGGTCTTCCCTGGGCCAAAGAAGGTCGAGATACCATATGAGTTATGGTAGATCGCCTTACCTAGATGACATAAGAAATAAAGAGTTCTGTCAAGGGACAAATCTAGTTGAACTACCCATGAGAGAGATGGTTCAACTACACCATGAAGCGAGTTCAAGGGTTCTTGAGTTTGACCTAAAGGTTCACTTCCATAAAGTGGAAGTAGGTACATGAAGAACTCAATGTTAGTATAGTTTATCACCCCTAACTATGGTTAGTATGATCCAGACTAAAGGGTCTGATGAGGGCATGTGTGCTCGTTCAAGGTGATATCTAGAGACAGTTCTTGTCCTATGAAAGATGTGACAATGACCACCATAGCCAGTATCGGGTTTTATATGAAGCTCTGTAAGGGAGGTTGTGTCGGTCACCACTTCAGTAAGGTGATGTTGGTGAAAGTACCACATGATGGTTAGAAAAAGGGACCCCAATACGTGTAGATGAAGTCACTTTGATTGTGAAAGGGCTGAAAGGAGCCTAGAGACAATGAGAGTCGTGAGCAGATGCAAAGTAGACTGACATACAAGTTACTGTGGGAGAAAATGTGACATGAAAATCCGACCCCTCTAAGTTATAACTAAGAGAGCTGAGTCCCTGATACATGGGTCCATTAGAGATGGATGGGTGGAGAAGGTTAGGTTTGACCCTACCCCTCAGGATAGAGTAATGTGTGATGAGTTCCATGTGTCAAATTCAGAGCACTATGTGAGGTACCCGACCATGTGCTGAACAATGAACCGAGTGAGCCCCAAGGGAGGCTGAAATGGCCTGAGTCACCTATGTAGTTTATAGACGCCAGGATGAATGAACTCAGAGAAAAAAATATGTGATGATAAAGGTTCTTTGGAAATGCCATGAGTACGGAAAAGACACATAGGGGCCAATGAAGGACATGGGAAGTCTTATCCTGAATTGTTTGTTTGTTTGTTTGATTGATTCATAGAATTTTGAGGACAAAATTCCTATAAGAGGGGAAGGATGTTATAACCCCAATTTTTGGGTTCAAGTGGTGAGAAATATAATTTCTCATATTAAAGATGTTTGAACAAATAATCATATATTTGTTTTGAATACATGGATTTTGTTTACAATAGCCTTGATGTTTGTGTTGTGGGCTTTATTGACTATTGGGCCCAAATAACAAGAAAATTTAATTAGTGAATGAATAATTGAATATTTAAGAAAAGAAAAGATCAATTAAGTATTTCTTTATTAAGAAATAAATTGAAAATAAATGAAAGGAAGTTATTCTTGATTTTTAATAGAAAGAAATAGGAAAAGAAGAAAAAGGAAATAAAAGATAAAGAGAAATTCTTGAAAAGAAATCTTTCAAATAAATAGTTAAGAAAAAGAGAAAAGAAAGGATTTATATCTAGACACTTTCAATAAGGTGGTCATACGTGTTTATGGAATACCTTACTTTTTGCACAACAAAGAATGGATAGAAGAAACGAGTAAGAGATTAGGGAAAGGAATGACCATGCATTAATGTTTTTCCAATGGGATATCTAATCGTGTCTTGAGAATTTAGTATTCCTTTTATGGTGGTATGCATATGGAAATCCCTTCCAAACTAGTAGCCTATGACTTACGATTGGAAATATAAGAGGAAAGAATCGTATCTTTTGGCCATAGGGTTCCTCCTGATCCCTTTCCTTTTTCTCTTATCGTAGAGACCAATAGGGTTCTCTTATGAGGTGTATATATATATATGGATATAAATCGAAGCACTCTGCCTGCATCTCGCTAGATATCTGGCTGCTTGGTCACCCCGTTCCATGTTCCTACACATCCACGACCATGAAACCGGGACGGGTGGCTAGGGCAACCCTCGAATACAACATAGACTTGCCGAGATCCTCAATGAACAACTCCTACGGTCTCAACACCAGGGGTGACGTGAGATGGCCGTCCTTTCTCCTGATCGATCTTGCAACCAGGGACCTTGTTCCACAACTTTGGCCGCCGCCGATGAAGCAAAGGACCTGAAGAAGGTATAGAGGTCTTCATCTGACCACCCGACACCCAAGGGTGAGGAGCCATGAGGGCTCGGGGTGAGGCGCCGTTGACATGCTTCCACCGAGTGATGTTCAGCCGTCGAGCCATCACACGTGGTGACCTCAACCTGCTCCGCTCCGACCTAGGCAATGCCGGGGTCACGTCTGTGTCCGGGATCATCTCCTCTAGGCTCGTCGTTGGTGCAGTGTCCGATCTTCTCGGACTGAGGTAGGGGTGCACGTTCCTTGTCGTGCTCATTGCGTCGACGGGATGTCAATGGATTTGTCCGTCGGCTCAAAGGAGTCCATGAGTTTCTAGATATGCTTGGCCTGGTCCAGAAAGATCCGGTGGAGGCAGCTGCACTGTGAGATAACTTCTCGATGCCCTGGAGCAGAGGGAGGAGGTATTGCGCCTCCCTCGCGCGCCGCTGCGTCAGGCTGGAGGCACCCCGACGCGAGGAAGGGGACATCCGTGCCAAAGGACACAAATGCCCTTGGGGCTGTGCATCGGCCAAGGGGGTAAAGAGGTAACTTTCTGCCTCATAATATTTAACTAGCCAGAATAAATAGAAATAAGTTGAACGCTGATGTGGTCGTCCTTGATTGGCCAGATTATCTTTAATTTTGCAAAAAAACGTAACTAATTGTACCTAACTCAGAATTAGACAAGTAATATATGAAAATTGATCAGTAAAACATGTAGAATCCAAAGAAAATATGATTGAGATCTAATTGGGCTTTTTGTTCTAAAAATAGGGTAACATATTGGATAAAGTGGTGATTAATGTAGTTAAACCCTAGATTTTGGGCATTAACATGTTGAATACCTTAAAAGCCCTTGTTTTATGATCTTATCTGATAGCGTTTAACAAGGTGATTGTAATAATGATAAGGATTCCAATGTGTATAATCATGCTTATAAGAATCAGGGTTTTAAATCTAACATGTGGTTAGTGAGTGTAAATGGGATCTAAGTGATCATAATTAACGAATAGTTTTGTTGGATATATTAATTAGGGTTACACATGATGTCTAATTTGGACTAATAACTCTAATAAACAATTATGCGATGGAATTAGGATTTGTACCTCTATTCCTTAACCAGACCCTAATTCCCTAGATTTGGACTGAGTAATGTTACTTGGAATAATATGTGATGGTGACAATTTAGGATTTACATACATGCAGATTAAACGATCAAATGCTTGGTTTGCTTGCTCAGTTCTATTGATTGGTTGATTGAATCTACTTGAAGCATAACTGTATAATATGCATGGCAAAGGTATGTGGTTACGATTATGAATAACCGCTTTAGTTTCCCGATGGATTCCCGGATGTTTAATCACATTGAATGCAACTAAACTGTTGGATGTTTATTTATTTCATGGAATTATAAAGTGACTATGATTATCACTATAAATGTGCATATATAACTGGCTAGATTCGGGTCCACCTCTGTTACTTTGAAAAGGCTAAAAAAGGGGTAATCCTAGATTAAGGTCTAGGTTACTGTGAGTTAGGGACTCTTTAGCAAATCCCGAGTTAAGGAGTGGTCTACTTACGAGTAGTGCCATGTGACTCAACCCTAGAAACTGGTTCACTTATAGGTGGATCATGAGGGGTTTAATGGGGACAACACAGAGGATAGGGTACTCTTGGATCGCGGAGTTATATCTAAAACGTAATATTGGTTGTTAAATAAGTAATTGAATGATTACATTGTTATCATAGTTGCATGTTTATTGCTTTCCCCCACATACCAGCTATGGCTGACTGACGTTTTGTTTGTCGGCGTTTTAGGTACAATGAAAAGAACAAACAGTAAAGCTACACCTTGTGAATTCAAGAATTAAAGAACAAGGAGGAACTAGTTAGAATAGTTCAACTGAGGTTAGAAGTTTAGTTTGTTCCAAACTTTTCAAAGGTATGCAAAGAAAATTTTTATTACCATTTTCAGTATAGTCTTTTAGAATTTAATAATTGTTTATGGTTATATGTCGAACCTTTGATCCAGGATTAATGGGTGCGGCTTCAACCTCTTGGTATCCCTTAATTGGGGGTTATCAGGAGGTGGGGTCGTAACACAATCAATATTTGTCTAGGTCTAGCTGCTTTGGTTTCAGTAAGTAGTAGTCTCTGGTATATGATTCCCTGAGTTGAACAACTCGTGCCTCTTTTGGCCTATATTACATGACACATGTACTTTCATTTTACACATACGTTCTATGTGTTTCACACACGTAGTGGTCTCACATGTTTCATTGTTGTTCAATCCTAAATAATACTTGCATAGGGACATTTAAAATATTATTCTTAGCATCGATTAGGATCACATGTTCAAGTCACATACTTGAAGTTCTATAGCTTTGAATCAATCATTCTAAGGATGTCTATTATGTACATTAATATCAATGTAATTAAATGTTCATAATAAATTGGGACTGCCTTATTATTCAAATCAAAAGTACAAAATATCCTTAGAGGCATCATCTAGGATTGTCTTTGAGGGAAAATATACCGATAGTCTCCCACTTGCATTAAATCCAATCACTAAAATATCATATACCAAGTGATATAGCATGACCATCATGCTTTTAATGGGATAATTCCTTAATCAAGGGATAAAAAAACTTGATCTTTATCCGTGAGTTGTAGATCTACTCATCTCCTTGCTAAATGATTTCTCTTATGACATGGAAGCATAAAAAATATGTCTAGAATATGTATTTAATTTGGTTCTTTGGATATCACGATAACCATTGTTATCATAGTAAGATTTACAATGTCATCAATGCTAGGAACACTCTAGGTTCATCAAATGAACTTCTCGATCCATACAAATTACTTTGTAGCATCTAGTTAAACATCATATTTAGTTTATATTGTAGATTGGTCACTGTCTCTAGCTTGAAACTCCTCCAATTGACAATACCACTTTGAGAAAAAAATAGAAACAAAACAATCATCCTTGTGGGTTTAACAAATTGAATTGTGGAGCTCTTTACAAACAAATCTTCTTCACCTCTTCATCATAAGTTATATATAAATACTTTAAGATGTTTTATACTGCAATTTAGTGACCTTCACTTGAATATGCTTGGCCTGCTCGTCATGCTAAGGCATATGAGATGTCTGGATGGGTAAATAACGTTGTGTACATGAGAGATCCAATTACAGAGGCATATGGGGTCTTACTCATGTGGTCCCTTTCTTTCAAAGATTTGAGACAATTGACATTAGAAATGATTTCCCCATGAGACATAGGTAAGTTCCCTTTCTTTGACTCTTACATGTTGACCTTTTTCACCACTTTGTCAATGTATGAACTTTGACTTACGTCAAGAAGCCTTCTAGATCTATCTCTATAGATCTTGATACCAAGAATATAGGTGGCATCTCCTAAGTCTTTCATTGAGAAACTATAACCCAACCACATCTTCACCTTTTGCAAAGATGGAATGTTGTTTCCCAATAGTAGTATATCATCCACATACAATATGAGGAATGCTACAATGATCCCACTAACCTTCTCATAAGAACAATATTCATCTTCATTTTTGATGAATCCAAACTCTTTGAATGATTCATCAAAATGAAGATTCCAACTTATGGATGCTTGCTTTAATCCATATATTGACCTTTGCCACTTACATACTTTTGCAACATCCTTTAGAGATTCAAAACCCCTAGGTATTTTCATATATATACATACTCAAGAAGATTCCCATTAAGGAATGAGGTTTTGAAATCTACATGCCAGATATAATATTTATGGTATGCTATAATGGCAAGCATGATCCTAATGGATGTGACCATGGAGATTGGTGAGAAAGTTTCATTATGGTCAAAACCTTGAACTAGTTTGAAACCTTTAGCCACTAGTCACCCTTTATAGGTATGGACATTTCCATCCATATAGTCTTCTTCTTGAAGACCCATTTCCACCCAATGGGTTTTACCCCTTCAAGTGGTTCTACCAAGGTCCATACCTTGTTGGTGTGCATGGAGTTCATTATCTCATGGCCTCAAGCCATTTACTAGATTATGGACCCTACATAGCTTTCATGTAGGTGGTTGGTTCATCTTGATCCATGGCCAACACCTCACCATCTTGAGTCATAAGAGATTCAAATCTCTCTGGCTCATGGTGAGTCCTACTAGATCTATGAGGTTCCTACTTTTTTTGAGTGGGCAGCGGTGCCACAACAAATTGTGGTGCCTCCTCATGTTCCTCTTTAGGTTCATTGTCATTTTGTTTATCTCAAACTTCTTCAAATTCTATTTTCCTCCCAATGGTATTTCTAGATATGAAATCCTTATTTAAGAAGATACTAGTTCTAGAAACAAACACTTTGTTCTAGGAGGGAATATATAAATATTATCCTTTGGTTTATTTAGGATACCCCACAAGATAACATGTGTCAGATTTGGATCCCAATTTCTCAAAAAATTAATGCTTCACATAAGATTGGCAACCCCAAATCTTTATTAAAGACATATTAAGATGCTTCCAGTCCATATCTCATATGGTGTCTTTAAAACAAATTTAGATAGTATACAGTTAATTGTAAACATAGTGGTTTCTAGATCATATCCCCAAAAAGAATTAGGAAGTCTACCTTGCCTCATCATGGACCAGACCATGTCCAACTATGTGTGATTCCTTCTCTCTAAAATACCATTGTTCTTATGGAATTCTATATGGAGTCAATTATCATACAAAATCACACTCCCAAGAAGGCCCTCAAACGCTTGGCATAAATATTTATGCATCACTCTAATTGAGGAATCTTAATATTTTGCTAACTTGTTTCTATAATTCATTGTTGAATTCCTTAAACATTTCAAGTGTTTCTAATTTGTATCTCATACAATTCAACATCTACTGGAACCATCAGTCAATGGTATGAAGTGAACCATACTTCAGATATTGCACTAAAAGGATTACATATATTAATATGCATGAGTTCTAGAAGTTCAGATGCTCTCTCACTACTTTTAGTAAAAGTTAGATTTGCCATTTTTTTTTCCAAAAAACATGATTTGAATATTTGGAGAGATTCAAAACCAAAAGATTCTGAGTATCCATCCTTATGGATTTTAGAAATGTGTATCATGTATGTACGACCAAGTGGCAATGCTAAAGATAAGTCATGTTTGAGTTATGTACTTTATGCCATTTGCTGTTTATGTTATATATAAGGGTCTTAGGATCCAATATCATAAGACATCTAGAAATTTTATATATGAAGTCATCCAAGAAACCTAACAACAACGGTAAATGAATGAAGTACTCTTTCTTTTTTCAAACATGAACTTAGTGGCATATGAGTAATAGAAATTCTACAACTATTACAATTTCCAATTTGTATATATATCAATAAGTGCCATATAGGAAGTCATCAAAGTAAATCGAACAAAAATTGTCCTTTCCAAAGAATGAAGAACTCTTTCTTGTCCAAACAAGAGCTTAATGGCATCCGAGTAATAGAAATTATCTAGTTCTACTACAATCCTAATTATCTGACATAAAATATGTGTCCCTATAGTAGAAATAGAAACTCTTTCCAAACTTGCCACTTTTGTCACACATACTCCTTCTCTAAAGATATACTTATTTAATTATATTACATTAATGTAAGACTCTCATGTCGTATCCAATACACATGATTAAGAGAATGTTGAATTTACCTCAATAATGTAAATACCTAAGATGGAGAGCTCTCTCTCCTCGTACCTCTCAATTCTTCTAGGTAAGATGAGAATCATCCAATGTCCAACATTTATGAAGTTTCCTTGTGTGCCATAATATCCTTTACCTTCTTTTCAAAAGAATTTGACTTGAATTGACTTAGATCCCATTTTAGTCTTATCATTTGTAGTTACACCCCAACTTCTCATTTTTGACGTTCACTATAGAATCTAAGTACAAACTATAAGTGTTGGTCTCAATTGTTCATACATCATGATACATTCTAAAAACTAACTAACCAAATAATTCACAATAATTGGGATATAAATATTTGCAACATTTGCATATTCAAGTGCATGGTGAACTTTTGACCAAGGGAATTCACATACATGCTAGGTCCTCTTTTTATTTAACTTGTTTGAGTAGATAAGGATCCAACAGAGTGGCTCATGAAGGAAACATGATCCAAGACATTGAGCTCAAAGTCTAACTTGAGAATATTTCTCAAGTTCATGTACTAGTCCGTAATATATGACTCATCAAACATGCATTCACAAGGGTTGATTGCAATCACAAGTAGTTCATGTTTTATTTCTACAATATTATAGGAATTTTAACTTTGATTTGAAAATTTTGCATTTAAATAGGCCTTTAATTAAATATTTACTCCCAATGTTTTATTCGAATTAGTATCCTTCACTATAAATATGGAAAGTTTTAATGAATAACTTTCCAATGGGCCAAGGTCCATATTTCATTGAATCATGAGTCAACTTTGGTTGACCGCTCACAACTCAATTATTTAGGTAGACAACTTTTTCCATTACATCACATGCAACACATTTATGGATGGGGAACAATCACTCTTAAATTCCATCATATGGAACACCCATCTACATACCTCTAGGAGATTAATCCTATTAAGGTGACCTATTTAAGTTGAACCCAACCACTGATACCCATAAGACTATGTACCCTTCTTTGGTAAACCCACACATTTACCCGACACCTCACCAAGATGGACAATTCACCTCACTATGGAGAACCCACATAAATTGAGCGAGGACTTGATGCGTCTCACATGTTGTAAGGCATATTAAGATTAATATTATATGAGGGGTTTCATATTATATATATACATATCCGATCACCACATATGCATATATTATATATGATATATATAAAATATACCACAAGATATAAAATTAAAATGCAATGACTATGGGCTCCTATCACAATCCTTCCAAGATAATGGAAATTGAGGTCATCTAAGGTTTCCTACATCACATGCATAAACAAATGACAATAGACCCTCTTGGATTCTTCAATCACGAGCGACCACCATGGATGATCCATCATTTTTTATTATTATTTTTCATCCATCCTTCTTCATGTCCACCATGTCGGATATCATATATCTTATACCATGCTAAACTATGACATCATATGTAAGAGAAGCCTCTAGCTAATTTGACAGGAATAAGGTTGGAAGCCATATTTTTGGAATCATTAGAGAAGGTACGATATGCAAGTTGTATTAACAATTACAAACAATCAACCACATGCAATAAAATAAATCACAATTAGGGTTTTTCCATAATCATTCTTTACAAACCAATTAAATTTTTTTTGTGGTGTCACTTTGGATTTGCATATATATATATATATATATATATATATATATATATATATATATATAATTTTTCTAATTTATGGGAGAACCCACCTCAGGCATGGCCACTACTGGACCCACCCTGTCATGGTAAACTCCAGAGGCCTGAGAGGGTGTGGGTCGGTCAACCCCCTACTGCACCTAATCAACATGAATTGTCATTCATAGAGTGACTTTGGTGAGGTTTGAAGCCGGGTCCATCATTGGGACTTATCAAGGTCTTACCAACCAAACTACTCTGATCAGACAATATATATATATATATATATATATATATATATATATATATATTATCATATCATCATATGATCATCATGATATTAATAAGGACATCCAATTAACTGGATTCACATTAATCAAATTTCATCATATGAAATATACACCCAATGACAAAAACTTGATTCATATTAAAAAATCTAGTAAAAGAACATTAGATGTAGATCTGTTACCACCATAAGAATCTCAGGAGCAGAAAACAAAACATGGATTTTTTTTCTTCAAAATTCCTTTGAGCATGATCCATCTCATGCAACAAAAATGAATTGGGGTTTACATGTTTATACCTTATCTTGGAAGAGGTTTCAATGATTCAACTTGTAATGCTTGGTGTAGCTCTAGATCCTAAAATCTATGACTCTCTTGAATTTTACTAGGTCAGTAATATAAACTCTTTTTTAGTGTTTGTAGCACTATGGAAGTCACCTTGGGATGCATGTACAATTTGTTTTAGTGTCTAATTGTGAAAATCTGAAAGTGAATGCAGTGGAGAATAATCCATTGACAATTTGCATAGATTCCAAGTGGCTTATTGACCCCGTATCTGACCCTGAAGTCAGCTTTTACAGATCATACCAATTCACCATGCACATGTGAGGCAAATCACACTATTATATCATGGAGATTCCCACCTCTATTTGCATTCCCTAGGTGAAGGATCACAACATTCTGATGGAGAGACCTTCTACTCAATTTGCATGCTTGACGGATTGCTTCATTCAACTGTCCACCACTATGGCAAATTATGTCTTTCCACCATCACCTAAATTCACATGATGTTGATGAAGATCTTTGTCTGGAATAAATTTATAGTGTGAACTCACCTCCATAGTATCCATGCAAGTGTTTGAAGAAGGCCACAGTTGCCACCTCTTCCTCATTCTCTCTCTATGTTGATCTTAGGGTTTCTAAAACCTAGGAGGCAACAATGAGAGAATCAGAGTGCACTCCTTGAAGGCCTTCTCTCATATCATATATATAGAGGAGTCAGGAGTCAGGGTTTCCTAGACCCTATTTGGCCAGGTCGTGGACTCCCTAAGTTATGGAAACTTATTTCTTGAGTTTGGGTTCATATTTTATTCAAGTCCTCAAAACTTACTTTTAGGTCCATAGATTTATTATAACAATTATAATAAGATCCAATTCAACCTTTTTTCAAGCTATCTTTATGTGTGTGACCCTGTAGGAACCATATTACATTGGTAATGGATTAACTAATCAATATTAAGATCTATAAGCAATGAGCAATGTATAGCTACATATTATTGTTACCCAAGTAGTAAGATTAGTTAGACCATACTAAACCATCAACGACTAGTTTTTCCATGTTGTATAATCCTTTTTTTCATAGATATCTAGATTAAACTAGAGGCATGGACATGACATCCTCATCACGTTTAATATACTTGATCTCCAAGTAGACTAGAAAGATTCATATGAGCCCAATATCATACACTAACTCACACAAGAATGGCCATGCATTTCTATAGTCTCACTTATGAAGAGGCCTTGAATATCACTCTCATTATATGAGAGGTATAAATTCCTTCTATATTCTCACTAATAATCGAATGATTCTCATCACAACCAATCATTACCTTTTTGGAAGCCTTCTTCAAGATTACGTTGGGTAGTGTCAAAGCGTGATGATTTTCATTTTAAATGAAAAGTACAAAATATACTTATGGCCATCTTCAATAATTGTCTTCTAGGGCATATACACCAACATGAATAAGGTTAGACTTGTTCTAGGGGTGAGATTAAACAAGCCATTTACTTTTAATCTAATCTGAAGACTAGCCTTAAATTTCTATATCAAACACTTGGGATTTACTAGAGCAAGCATGTGACATGTAACTTGACGAAGGAAATTATCAACAATTTGGACGAAATATTACATCATATGAGAACTAGGACAAAATAAATGTGATATTTCATTACATCATCATCTATAAATACATAAAATTCTATCATCCCCACTCTCACAATCTTAGGAATAATATAAGAATAAAGTATCATTAAGCTAGATAACTACTCTGTAAATACCTTTGTTGATCTATTCTTGATGATGGTTGGCTTTTGGATACTCTTGTTGATAAATACATGCACGTAAAATTTGTTTTCGTATAGTGTGGGTTACTTGCTTAGTGCATGAAAAAAATCATCAACTAGACAAGTGATCTAGATGTAATCAATAAAATGAGTTAAACACGATAGAGTAAAAACATGATGCTAGATACTATAAATCATGCAACTAGAAAGATTACTAAATATAAGTTAAAGGAATAATAAATAAATAAAAATGTATAATATCTTGTCAATTTTATAATGAAACCCATATGAAGTATATCACAAGATGTAAATAAATTACAACAAGCTACAATCTCATTATACTGGAACTAAAGTAGACATGTGACTCTAAGCTTATTAAACTAGCTCCGGAATCGCAACGAGGCTTGTCATGTTTAACCTCAATGACTATATCATACAGATAGATAAAGTAGACTCCTCTTTAAACCTAGTAGCTCATACATAGAGTCACATCAATTGGCTTGTACCACCTACATTAGTGGTTCCAGTATGGGCAAATCATTGAGTAGTGACTAGATTAGATGTAGTATATATAAAATGGGGCACCACATGAATCTCTAGATGATGTTGGGTATCTAATTACAATAAGGAGATTGTAACATCCCCTGATTCCGTCTTCTCGAAACCTTGTGGGGTAAAGAGAACAAACTTTGAAAATGTTACTCAGTCATTCAATCTACTCCACGAGATCTAAAGGCAGTAGATGAGTAGCTCGCCATCTGATCTTCTCTTCTAGTGGATGAGATCATGCCACCTCGACAATATGAGGTCTGTGCCTAAGAAAAAGTTGGGACAAACCTCCATGACATTTAATTGTCATGACATAGCTACCGAAAAACATATGGCCAATGTTCTACAACATATAAATCATAATGTCCTCCACTTAAAACCATTATATCTCATTGCAGAGCATCCAAATATCCTAAAATTTGAACCATGGGTTCCTCATGACACAAAGGAACTTTTTACCAAGTTTAGAATCCAATATTTGGTTATATAACTCAACTCCTCAAATAACCTCATAAATAGATGCATAAACCTCGAATAAAATTCAATTGGCCATCAGATCTTGTTCAAACAAGTTAGATCCTATTGGTATGGTCATTATATATCTCAAGGGTCACTATACAACTATTCAAATTCATGAATATCAAAAAAAGATGTTTAGTATTATAAACATTTTAATTCATTAGCATGAAACATCCATCCTAATTGAACACAATTAGATGTCACAATCATCAATGGCATATACAATCAACCCTTATCAGTGGAAAGAGCCCATAATTGGGTAACTAGTTCATCAAATTGGTATCAACCACATATATATCTTTGATGGTACTCAAATACTATACTAGATATTAAAACCTTAAAATTTTGGGTCATCACATTTACCCCAACTTATATGAAATTTCATCCTCAAAATCCAGCCATATTTATTGTGATATCAAGGAGTCCAACTTCATATAGGTCACCCTTTCTAGGTGCCAAGACCATCATAATACTAGATATGACCTAAGTTGTCATCTTAGGATTCAGAGCATCTAGGGGTAACCACCCCACCTTATATAGGTCAAAGTGTCATCTGTTGCCTTAGTCATAATATGATAGTCTTTTATGTTAGGATTTTCATCCAATATTTTTCCTAAGAATTAGGGTTTGTTTGTTCATATAAAGTTAAGGAGGTATCACTTAAGGTTTCATCTTCCACCCTACTCACCTATGTAAGATGATATCAAGATATTTCATCATCTGTTGACAAAATTTTCATCCTTAACGTCATTATTGTGCTTTATAATAAACATCACTCAAGGATTTCATCATTAGAGGGAATCAATTTTCATATTTATATATTAGGAGTTTCACCCAATTGTGTAAGAATTATTATCAAACTAGAAGCTTAGAGTCAAAATATTTAAGATTAAGAACTTTATTTTTTATCATGTAACCTGTGATCCAAGATATCTTTATATCAAGTTCCTGATTTCAAACATGTATATTTCATATATGATATGAAGAGAAAGAGTATATACTAAGTTAATCTTATTATGATTTCTTACTTGGATGTAACATATATCATATAGAAGGAAGTATAATATACTAGGTCAAGCTTATCATGATTTCTTACTTAGATATATCATGTATGATATAGAAGGAAGGATAATTTACTAGGTCAATCTTAACATGTTATCATACTTGGATATAATGTGTATGATATAGAAGGAAGGATAATACACTAGGTCGAGCTTATTTGAGTGATCCTTCATCCATAATTGATGCATGGATTTTTAGTGGTTTTCAGAGGCATGTTTTCCTTGATTTTATGTGTTGATTTGTCATTTATTTGATTAATTATGCATGAAATGCTATCAATGGTCTGTTCTATCTAAATGCATCAAATTATATTATTTTTACTGTTTAAGATTGTTTAATATTTATCTCGAGCAGTTGTCTACGTTCTTGTGCAATTTCAGGTACAATCAAACTTCACAGAGTCGATACTACTGACACCAAAAGTTGATGGTACCGACTTCACATTAGTACTAAACCAAAAAAGACTCACACAGATTCGATACTATCGACTCTCAAAGTAAGTAGTACCAAAACCTTATCAGTATAACACAAAGATGATTCGCAAAAAGTCAGTACAACTGAGTTCACAAACTCGGTATTACTGAGATGGCATCAATAAAGCAGTGCTCAGGTGACCTAAAGACTCAGTGCTATCGAGCCAAGTTGATAGTACTAACATTATCATGAATCATGGCTACCCTAAGAACTTGGTACTATTGACTACCAAGTCGGTACTACCGAGTCTATCCGATTTGGCAAATATGAAGATTGTAATCTAATCCAACGACTGGCATTATTTTTGTACTGTAAGTGGGTCCTATAACCTAAGGGGAGTTTGGCCAGACCAGAGAGTAGCCATTTTGCATTGCATGACACTAGAGAGAGAGAAGAGAAGAGAAAGGAATGAAAGGCCTCACTCAGGACTATCTGAGCACCTCTGGGAGATGAATCTGTAGTCGAAAGACAATAGATTGCACACACGACGTAGGGGATCATCCAGATCAACTATTCTCCATGGGTTACTTAGTTTTTCTAATGTTCCCTACATTTTTCTCTTTCTCTACCATATATTTGTCAATGAAAATCATACGGGGCTAAACCCCTTGATTCCTTAGGACCCGGGAGTAGCCCAAATATACAATATAACTGATTTCCATGCATTAATATCATATTTGTCCCTATTTTCTAGATATAAATCTATGAAGTTGTCTTTTTATGTTTATGCACGATCAACATAGATAGATTATTAGACTCTTAATCATTTTGGGAGAGAGGTTAAGGGTTGGAAAGCATAGATTTACCCATTTATTTCACCCCTTTGGAAAGGTGGAGAATAAATGGGAGGAGAAACCCAATGTTTAATCATAAAACACCTAACTAATCAACCAATTACTATGGAAATGGGATTGGCATTAGAATAGGTAGTAAACTACACTACATGAGTGGGTAGTTCTAACTACATGCTCTTTATCTAGGGATATGGGTAATAGATATTGGTGTGTGTAATGAATTGCAATGTTATCTGTGGCAAAACCATAATCCTAAGGAATTCCCTACAATTAGAGTAACTTAATATTTAAGTTTGTTTTATTTCTACATTAGTTTTTTTTAAATCAAACCAATTCAATTATTTATACTGGCCTAGCTGATCAATCCTAATTATTAGTAGTAGTCTTTAACCTCACAACTCTATGTGTTCGATAACTCGAGGCTCATAATCCCTTATTACTTCGACACGTACACTTGCGTATTACACGCACATTATACGTGTGTCAAGTTTTTGGCACCGTTGCTGGGGAAACGTCAACATCCAACACTGCGAGTGTTGTGGTCATCCACTCTAGGCCAGCCCTTTTTATTTTTTTATTTTCTATTTCACTTAAAGCTGAATCATAAAATCATTATTGCTTCTAAGTCCACTACTGTACTCTGACAATTAATTTTCTACTCTTAGGTACTGGTGTATGGTGCATACTCGAACCCACGATTATGGAGAGCCATCTTTGCCGGGTTTTGGGCAAGTAGAACTCCTTCACACAGAGAGAGAAGTTGGAAGGTTTGTGGATAGATTCAACCGAACTCCACCACCGACACCTCCTCCTAAAAGACCAATAACACTAGAAGAACCTGAGTCAGTAGAAATAGAAGATGGAGTAGAAGAAGAGACAATATGGGAGAAGATCAGAGCATATTCCTCAATGGCTCAAAAAGGACCAATCAAAAGGCAAGCCATCAACATGGGTAGCTATAAGATTGACCCAGGGTTGATATCTTTAGTCAAATCCCAAGCTTTTCATGGCCACAGTTCTAAAGACCCGAGGGTGCACATCAGTAACTTTGTTGAGAACTATGATATGGTCAAAATAGATAGTGTCGACGACTATCATATATCTGAAGCTTTTCTCGTCATATTTGGAAAATAGTGCAAAATTGTGGTTTCATAATCTTGATGATGAATGTATCAAAATGTGGGATCAAATGATCGAAGCCTTCTTCAAGCATTACTTTCCCCCAGAAAAGACCAATGACTTGGTAAAGAAGATCCATAATTTTAGGCAGCAAGCCGATGAATCCTATTCTGAAGTATGGGAGAGATTCCATAATATACTGTGGAAAGTACCTCATAATGGTATTGATCTGTTGAGACAGGAAAAGATCTTCTATTACAATCTGCACAAGGGAGAAAGAACTACACTTGACAGTGTAGAAGCAGGGTTCTTCATCAATACCAAACCCAACTGCTATCATGAGATACTAAAGAATATGTCCAAAAATCAATCATGGGGTGAAGAGAGAGAGCTTCTGACAACTATCAAAAGCATCGACGAGTCCAAGTTCATCTCTACATTAAATGAGAAGTTGGAACTGATCACTAAAACATTATGTGATAATGATGGACCACCTTCAGAAGACAAAGATGAAGAGTGTAAGTTTGTGTGCCAACAACAACAATATAGGAGCAACAACTACACATGGAGGAAGGATCCTAACAATTTCCAACAAGACCCATCTCAGCACAACAACCCAAGCCACATTAGTTCGGTGGCCAGGCACAATATCAACAAGAACAAAAGAAGATTCACCGTATTGAAGAAATACTTGGAAAGTCGGTCAGTTAGAATGAAGTGCTTATTGTTCAAACTCAAAGAGAACTCCATAACCAAGGGGCGAGGATCCACAATATAGAAACTTAGATTTCTCAAATAGTGACTGATGTGGGTACTTTGAAGTAGCCAAACCAACAGGGGTTCCCAGCTAATACTAACGTGCCTTGTAGTAATCAACACATCAAGGCAGTCCTACTCCGCAGTGGTAAGACAATGTTGAATAAGGCACCAGAAAACTCATATGCAAGTGAAGCTACAGGAACAACAACTCAGGCTGTGATAGTAGATGCAACTAAACTAGATAATTTGGAACATGAGAAAACAACTAAAGGGCACACTGATGAGGTGAAGGATACTAGATCAAAAGCATATGTACCACCTCACCATAGGACACCACTGACTCCAGTACCCTTTCCAAACAACTTGAAGGTGACCAAAGTAGATCGACAGTTCTAGAAATTCTTAGACGGCTTTAAAAAAATATCTGTCAATATTCCACTCATTAATCCAATTGAGCAGATACCATCATATGGAAAGTTCGTGAAAGACATCATCAATAGGAAGAGAAGGATACCTGAGGTTGATGTAGTAGTGTTAAAAGAGCAAGTGAGTGATTTTATTCTGGGGACACTACCTCCTAAAAGACAAGATCCTGGTTGTTTCAACATCACATGCTTCATAGGAAAGACCAAGTTCGGTGAACCTCTATGTGACACAGGGGCCAGTATTAACCTCATGACTTTGTCAAACTTCAAGAACTAGGTCTCAAGGAGACGAGAAAAAGTACTATGACTATTGAATTGGCAGAAAACTCTATGGTCAGGCCATATGGCATTTGTGAAGATTCCCTAGTGAAAGTGGCTAGAATTGTTTTTCCTACAAATTTTGTGGTAATGGAAATACAGGAGGATAAAGGCAACAAACTCTTGCTAGGTAGGCCTTTCCAAGCCACTGCTGACATGATTCTAGAAATGGGCAGAGGACTTCTGACAATGGGCACTCCTGATGACCGGTTCAAAATTAAGATGCCTAAACACTCAAAAGAAAGAGGGGATACAACACAGTGTAACATGTTGCAGCACATGGAGGGTAAGATTTCTCTGTGTCTGGGGAAGCCATTCCTTGACATGGCTCATGTGATGACCAAGGTGGAAAATACACACTAGCAGTTGACATAATAAAAAACACTAATGTGATTTCATTAAAATAAGCAATCCATTGCCCTGATGATAGAGAAGAAGACTATGACCCATCTACCATAAAGGAGGTCACTACTGAATCCCTGATGCAAACATATCCACAGTTACCTTTAGAAGCATGCTTGATAAATAAAGTAGATGACAGTACATGCAACTGCTCTCTCGAGGAGTGTGTATTGATGTTGAAGGTGGTACCCTGCTATTATACAAGATATTTTGAAGATTTGGGACCACCTCCCCCAGCACTGGTTCCATCTCTACTGATCCCTCCTGAGTTGGAATTGAAGCCATTGCAGTGACATCTGAAGTATGTCTTCATGGCTATAGAAGAGAAGCTCCTGGTGATCATATCATTGTCCTTGAGTGGTAAAGAAGATGGGTAGTTGCTTGCTGTGTTGAAGAGCCACAAAGCTACTTTTGGGTGGTCTATAGAGGACATCAAAGGAATCTCCCTGAGTATGTGCCAACACAAGATCTGGCTGGAAGAAGGAGCTAAAGCAATAGTTCAACCTCAACAACGACTCAACCCAATCATGACTGAGGTAGTGAAGAAAGAAGTGGGCGAGCTCCTGTCGGCAGGTATCATTTATGCAATTTTAGATTCTATGTGGGTTAGTCCAACTCAGGTAGTTCCTAAGAAAGGGGGGATCACTATCACAACCAATGCATCTAATGAGGTGATTTCAACTAGGTTGGTGATAGGGTGGTGTGTGTGCATAGATTATCATCATTTGAATGCTGTCACATTAAAGGATCATTTTCCGTTACCTTTCATTGATCAGATTTTGGAATGACTCACCAATCGTTCACACTTTTGCTTCCTCAATGGGTATTCAGGTTATAATCAGATTTCAACTGAGCCAAATGATCATGAGAAATCTACTTTCACCTATCCTTATGACATGTTTGCATATATATGGATGCCATTCGGCCTTTGTAACACCCCTTCCACCTTCCAACGTTGTATGCTTGCCATCTTCTCTAATATGGTAGAGTGGTGCTTGGAGGTGTTTATGGATGATTTTTCTGTGTATGGGGAGTCATTTCGTGATTGCCTATACAATTTGGATAAGGTTTCACAAAGGTGTGAGGACACTCACTTAGTCTTGAATCGGGAGAAGTGTCATATTATGGTGAGTGGGGGCATAGTGCTTGGACATAAGGTGTCCAACAAGGGTATGGAAATAGACCTAGTTAAGATAGAAGTCATCTCCAAGATACCTCCACCTACATTGGTGAAAGGAGTAAGGATCTTTTTGGGACATGCTGGGATTTATTGTCATTTTATCAAAGATTTTTCAAAAATTGCTAAACCCTTGTCAAAACTTTTGGAAAAAGACACTAAATTTTCTTTTGATGATCGATGTTTGAATGATTTTTAAATAGTAAAGGAGAAGATAAGCTATGCACTTATTGTGTAGGATCCTAATTGGAGCCTACCGTTTGAGATGATGTGTGATGCATTAGACTATGCTGTGGTAGATGTGTTGGGCCAACACAAAGATAAAGCTCCTAAAATCATATATTATGCATCCAAAACTTTGAATGACGTGCAACTTAATTATACAACCACATAAAAAGAACTCTTAGCGGTTATTTTTGCATTTGAGAATTTCATCCAGTACTTAGTGGGGGCGAGGGACATTATTTGGGTTGACCATGCTTCCATCAAATACCTATTACAAAAGAAAGATACAAAACCTAGATTGATTAGGTGGATTTTATTGTTATAGGAATTTGACATAAAAATTAAAGATAAGGCAGGGGTGGAAATGTGGTGGTGGATCACCTATCTAGGCTAGAAAGAGTGAATGAAAAAGATGTAGACATTCCTATTGTTGAGGATTTTCCAGATGAAAAACTTTTTTCTATCAAGACTAAGGATCCTTGGTTTGCAAATTTGTTAATTATTTAGCCTGCAAAGAGATGTCTGCAGATTGGGGGTATCAATAAAAGAAGAGATTTTCCACTAATTGAGGATTTACATCTGGGATGACACGATTCTTATTAAATAATGTAGGGATGAAATTTTGAGGAAGTGAGTACCCTAGTGTGAGGTAGAGATCATTTTGTCACACTGCCATTCTTTACCTATGGGAGGGCATCGCGCTAGCTCTAGGACTGCGGCCAAAGTTTTAGAGAGTGGATTTTATTGTTCAACATTGTTTAAAGATGCATATGATTTTGATCGTCGTTGTGATGCATGTCAACGTACAGGTAACATTTCTAAGCGACATGAGATTCCATTGAATGTATTTCAAGAGGTTGAAGTTTTTGATCTTTGGGGCATTGATTTCATGGGTCCATTTGTGTTGTCTAATTCTAACTTTTACATTTTACTTACAGTTGACTATGTATCCAAGTGGGTGGAAGCAATTCCAACCCACACCAATGATGCTCAAGTTGTGTGCAGATTTATGAAGGATAACATTTTCTATAGATTTGGTGTCCCCTGACTGATCATTAGTGATGATGGATCACATTTCACCAACAGGCAATTCAGAGCCTTACTCAGCAATATGGGGTGAAACGTTGTGTGGGTACTCCTTACCACCCACAGAAACAAGGCCAAGTTGAGGTGTCCAATAGAGAAGTGAAGAAGATCTTGGAAAGGACAGTCTCGACTAATAGGACAAATTGGAGTTTCATTCTTCATGATGCTCTTTGGGCATATAGGAAGACCTATAAATCACCTATAGGGATGACACCTTTTAGGTTGGTTTATGGACATGCTTACCATTTACCAATAGAGCTTGAGCATAAGGCAAAATGGGCATTGAGAAAGTTAAACTTTGGATTGGATGAAGTAGGTAGGAAAAGACTATTAGAGATGAATGGACTAGCTGATCTTATAATGGATGCTTATGAAATTTCTAAGATTTATAAGGAGAGGACAAATAAGATTCATGATAGGCACATCTTGAATAGGGTGTTTCTTCCAGGACAAAAGGTTCTCCTTTTTAATTCTCGACTTAAGTTACATCTAGGAAAATTGAGATCCAAATGGAGTGGACCATTTTTTATTGAGTAGGTTTTTCCCCATGGTGCTGTGAAGATTTTAGATGGGACTAGGTCATTCCTTATTAATGGCCAAAGATTAAAGCACTACAATGGCGGGGAAGTAGAGCAGAGAATAGAAGAGGTACAACTTATGGAAATCCATTAGATTCTTGCTCTTAGGAACGTCTAGTCTAGGACATTAAACAATGGTGCTTGCTGGGAGGCAACCCAACCTTCATTTCCCTTTATTCATGTTCATTTTTAGCATTGTAGTTGTCTTTTTATTCCTACTTCTTAAAAAAAGGTACCTTGACTCATTTGTGGAGTGTGCAGATTTTTCCTAGGTCGGTACTACCAAGACACCAAGTCGGTAGTATTGAGATTACATCAGCAAGTCACCCACGCAAGAACGACATACTCGGTACTATCGACTCTCCCAATCGGAACTACCAAGTCTCTATAAATTTTCGAGCACTTAATTGATAAGAACTCGGTATTATCAACATCTGAGTCAGTACTACCAACTTTTTGGTGCTCCCACTGAGATGAAAATTCGAAAGTACCGAGCCAAACTTTCCAACTTGGTACTACTGACACTCAAGTCGGTAGTACTGACGCATGCTGTCAGCAATTTGTAGATGCTCAATTCAATGGCAGATGTGGTCTTCATCACACGGTGAGTAGCACCAATCCAAAACTCAAGTTGGTACTATCGACTTGAACTCGGTACTACCGACTCTGAGCGAGCTATGCTTGGGACATCATCAAACATTAGTCTTCGATACATCCAAGCCACAAATTTGTGCTTGCATCTTGGTAATACTGACACAAAAGTCGGTAGTATTGACTCTGCCTGACTCATCTATATAAGGAGGGGTGGTGAATCCATTTTCTTCACACCAGTTCCTTCACTCCTCCTATAACTCAGAGTAGAGTTGCATCGGGTGCCAACGATCTTCACTGAGTTGATGATCTTCACCGAGCCTCTCTTTCCGCATCCTCCTTCTTGCATTAGCATCATGGCACCAAGGAGACGCCCTTCTACGTCAGTAGAGTAAGGCAAGTTGGTTCCTCAACCAACACACATCCAACATCCATCTTCAGATATTAGGAAAGTATATGAAGAGCTGCAAATGAGGCTGATGGTGCCAACGTGATACGGAGATCGCGCATTGATCGAGCGAGTGGGATTCACCGAGAACATGCAATGGGTGTGTCAGAAGCAGATCGTGGAGGGAGACAATCCTTTCTTCAGTGACTGGTAGACTTACCCAAAACTCATCCTTGAGTTCTTAGAATCACTAGAGGTTCTTGTTTCCCCCGAGAAATGGCTAGAAGCTGAATGGTGGGAAGGCAGAGTCAACTTCTGCCTCTTCAAAAACAACTACTCCATCACTCTACGAGCCTTCAACAATATCTTCAACTGGGCTCATATCCCAAAACACTTGGCCCCTTCTAATTTTGACTTCAACTTGGCTTAGGAGCAGCTGACTGAGGTGCAAGAGGGTTTCACATAAACTGGCATGTCAACTCTATTACTGACACCAAGCACCCCTTTGCTCAAATCCTTCACCGCCTCTACACCAACACCATCTTTGCTCGTTCCAGTCAAACTCAAGGAAAGGTTCAACATGTGTACATCTACTTCCTCTACAGGCTATTGGAGGGATAGACCGTCAACTTTGGAGCCTTCCTTCTTCTCCACATGATCTCAGTTTGGCACAACATGACAAGGAAGTTGTCGATTGTATTTGGGGGTCCCATTACCCCCATTGTGCTGCATTTCTGCCTTGATTTGTCTTCCCTCATACTAATGGAAAATATAAAGAAGTTCAACCTCCTACACTTCTTCAAGGAGACCATCCTCGAATTCCACCACAATGTGTTGTATGTGACTTGCACACATCAAGGAAAGTTCTGGAAGTGGAGCCTCCCTGACCCCATCTTCAACCTACGAGCTGTAGCATATCTTCGATGGTCGCTGGATGAGGGAGAAGAAGAAGACGCACCCAGGGAAACAACTCAGGACAATGACAAGCAGTAAGATGATGATGACTCTGATGACATTGAGGAGGTTACTATCCCCATCACTTGGTGAGTGGTCCCACGCAAATAGGCCCGCACCTACACTGCCTCAACTTATTATGCACTACCCTATTCTCAAGAGGAGCAAGACCCGTACAACATGATGAGTACATATGGGATGTTGTAGGAGATCTAGACTGGACAACAGTAGCATCATGTGATGCTGGTAGGTGTGCAAGAAATACAAGGTTGTACCAAAACTAGCAGGCGATATACGAGAATGAACGCCTTCTCTTGGACAACCAAGAGAATGTTCACATGTTCCTACAGTAGATGAGCAGTACCAGCAGCCCTTCTTCGATCACTACTGGAGCCAGGGGTACTTTGGAGGGTACCTACAGACACCGTAGATGCCACCACTAAATCTATCTTTTCAGGGAATGTTTCCCCCTCATGACCCCAACATGCCTCAACCACCTCCTCCATTATGAGCAATGGTATTGTTGTTCCACCTCTAGAGTGCGAGTATTGACTATGTGGACATAGTCATATTCAAGCTTAGGGGGGATGTTGGGACATCATTCTATCTTAGTTTTTATTGCATTTTTAACTTAGTTGTTTAATTTTTAGCTTGGGTTATGCATTATTAGGATCCACACCTATCTAGTGTAATCATAGAGAAGTAATGCATGGTTGCATATGTCGATTCATAAGTGTTTGTGCAAATAAATGGTTATTTCTTTATAAGCTTAACTTGTGACATCTTTGTGCAACACCACTTGAGGAAGTGTTTGGTTAAGTCAGCTCTAGGATATAGGATATGAATGAACTTCTAAATCAAAATGGGAAAGTGAATGAAGATGTTGTTGAGCCTAAGCTGATCAAACCTTTAACGAGATCTTAAATGGAAATGTAAGAAAGAAACCTTTTGATTTCCCTGTGTACATGTCATTAAAGAGGGACATATCATAATCCTATGAAAGTCATTGTCTCTTAGTTATGTGATTCCATCTTTTCTTTCCATCCAATTTTGAATCGATACCTCAAGATGAATGAGTGCTCCAACTCTTTTTTTATTGCATTGCATGGCATGATAGGTGACATGGTATATTAGCTTATCCTTACTTGCATTTGAAAAAAAAAGTTGCATTTGTATGCACGAACAACCTTAGTGCATACCATCTTAGTTACATAGAAATTGCATGTAGATTACATACATTTCATCGCATTCATTCCTTTTTGTCATGTAGATTGTAGTCTCTATTTGTGAAGATTGAAGCAGGGGCATACCTCCACATCAAAAAGAAGTATGAAGTGGAAGCCCGAGCATGACCCAATCATGCCAAAGACAAGAAAAAAATTATGGGCTAGGAAAAAATGTAATCTCAAACTTTCTTAAGGAGAAACTATGCCCCTGATTCTTCTTGAAGGGATGAATTAATTCACGTGACACATTTGTTTGTTTTTGACAGTCTCAATTTCTATTATGAGATATCTTCATACATGCATCATGTCTAAAAAAAAGAGAAAAGGACAGTAGGCATTAGGATTCATGTATAACAATATTTTCACTCATGTAGGTCATCATTCTTTTTATGTAAATAAGTTGGATGTACTTGCAATTCTTCAATTGCCACCCATATCATATCATTAATTTATCTCATTAGTAGGCCACTCAAATGATTTATCTCCCCATCCATTATTATAAGGAGATCTGCTTCCAAGTAGTTGGTACTTAGGAGAGAGCAATTTAGATTACGAAATCACATAGTGCACCAAGCGAATGCCTGAATTATTATGATATTAACTGCTTTCTTAATAGTGTTCATTAATTAAAAGGTGGACATCTTCTATAGAATTTTTGGGTCACTGTAGAGAAATTATTGGTTCAGTGTTTATTAGAGGACAGTTTAGGGATTGTTCATTGGACATGATTAAGAAAAGAGTTCATGTGTTATATCCATTTGCTGATTTACATCAACCAGATCCAAGGGTAGTGTTGCTCGAGGATGAGCAACATTTAAGCTTAGGGGAGTTTGATGCATGGATTTTTAGTCATTTTCACAGGCATATTTTCCTTGACTTTATGTGTTGATTTGTCATTTTTTTGATTAATCACTACTACAAAAATGGCTTATAACCTCACATTTACAGGCGTCAGTTGTATACAAGAAACGGACACCTAAAACCTACAACGTCAGTTAAAAACACAAACCAACATCTATCTGTGAAGAGCGGTCAGACATGGATATCACTTTTTATTTAGCATCGGCTCCTCAATAAGAAACCGATGCCTAAAATTGATGGCCAAATCCAAAATTTCCAGTGAAAAAAAATTACCGTCAAAATTTAACATATGGCCTCAATTTTTAACAAATCAACCGACGACTAAAGGTTTTTCGTGAGACATAAATTGGGCCCATTTTTATCGTTATTTTATTACAATAACCGACGCCGATGTGTTTTTGCGCGCTGTCCCCACAAAAATTTTCACCCCCCTTGGCGTCGGTTTTCTACGAAAACCGACGACTATGGTCATAATTTGAGAACATTTTTTTCGGCATATATAAGAGTCAGTTGTTTTAAGAAATAATCGATGCCTATTATTAACTTAATAGTACCCGCGCGAAGTAGACTCTTCCTCTTTCTCTCTATTTCATTGTCGACTCTGCTTAGGTCTGGCAATTTGCACGATTCCTGTTGCCGCTCGTCGTCGCTACTGTTGTGCTCGTCGCCGCCACCGTCGCTGCTGCTGTACTCGCCACTCCCTTCTCCTACTCGCCTTCTCCCCTACTCATCGCCTCTATCCCTTCTCCACTACTGCTCGCCGCCACCTACCGCCAAACTACTTCCCGTCACTGCTGCTACTCACCGCTGCCTACCGCCCCTGCTGCTTGCCGCCGCCTACCACTCAGAACCTAAGCTCGCTGCCGCCGGACAAGTACCTTTCTCCACCGGGTGAGCTTGCAGCCGCCGCCGAATTCCAACCCCCTTTTATTCTGCTATGTCTCCACCTGGAATAGGTGTGTAGCCCTGTGGGTTAACACAAACCCTAAGAATAGCCAAATGTGGCTGCTATATATGAACCAGATGATTACTATTACAAAAAAAATAATAGTTCAAATCCTGATAAGAGGAAAATGAGGGATTTCACAATTACATAGATGCATATTGTGTTAGTCTTTGATACTAATTATCATAGAAGTGTTATTACATCGATCCAATCCCATTTCTTGGGTAGACAATGATAAAGTAATTTAGTGTGACTGCCCCTAAATAGCTCAAAGTTCACACACAACTTATGTAATAATTAAATATAGAGAAGAAGAAAGAAAGATAGATTTGATTTAATATAGATAAGCCACATTATCATTCCAAAATATTATTTTATCCTCATGGACTTTATATTCGGTGATTCTTGTACAACAACCAAACATTATAATCATTAAGTAGCAAGTAGTAAAAGGCAATCTAGAACCTTAGTCACTAGATGAATAATGGCCATAAATGTGTAACGAAAGATGCATGAAAAAAATGTTTGGTTGTAAAATAACGAGTTGATCTTTTGTTTATCTTGCAATGTTTAGTATTACTAAGCAATTATTTCATTATGCAGTCCATTTTTTATGATTTGTGTTTTTATTGATCTCATCTTGATTTTTCCCAATTATGGGGCATGTCAACATTATTCAAGATTGATGAGTGCTTTAAACCTAGGCATGTCAACATTCTAGGGTCATATGGGGCATGTAAAATTTTGCTTCTATTTAGGATCAATAAAATATTATGCAAGTCAGGAATGAGAACCAACAAGCTATAGTTGAGTTGACTATTCATAAGATTCATTGAGTCATCTTCAAGTGTTTATCTATTCGAAGACTCACTAATACACCAATTTGGTTTTAGTAAAAGGGAAATACTAATGCACTCACGTGACATGCTTGGAATGTAAATTATGAACTTTGCCCTAGATTGCCAATCATGCTTCTAAAGACATCAATAATCACCCTAACTTGAAGAACTAGGATATGAATGATGAAACTAGGATTGTAGGTATAAGAATGACAACACATGTATTTGTTAGCCTAGAAACCTGCCCAAGATTTACTCATTAGAAGTAAATCTTGGATAGTCCCCGGTTTGGGAATGTTCTTGAACGCCTAATCTCACTTAGGATGTAAGTGTATAATGTGTATTGGGTTTTCAAGAAAATTTCAGTAGCATTTCCCCGTTTGTTCTCTAAGTACATATGTACTTGGAGAATAGTGGGGAAATGCTGCCAAAATTTTCTTGAAAACCCAATACACATTATACACTTACTAGTGAGATTAGGTGTTCAAGAATGGTATAGGTGGTACACATTTATTATATATAAGACCTTAAACCCTAAAGTTTTAACCATAAACTCTAATCTTTTAACCCTAGACCCTAATCTTGTTCTAATAAATACTTGTTTTCTCTTTGATCATAGAATGGACATATCATGGATGTCCATTCCAAATCACTGCACCCCAGAGTTTATTTTTGGTCTTGATCAGTTTATTAGATTTTCCAAGGAACATAGGAAACAACCTGGAGATAGGTTCTACTGTCCATGTAGGCATTGCGGTAACAACTTGAAAGTCAGCATTGGTGACGAAATCAAAAGTCATGTCATATGAAACGGGATTGTACAAGGCTATATAGAATGGCACTGGCATGGAGAGATTTCAAACCTAAAATCAGTGGATGTCGATAGTAGTGCTTGTGTGGAAGAAGAAATTGCCTCCGATGACATAGATGTGAACGATCCAGTTCCAGTAGACATCATTGATGCGATGTTGGATAGTTGTGGGGTAGATCACACTGATCCACCTCCCATGTTTAGAAACATTGTGCATGATGCTAAGATACCGTTATACACAGGTTGTAAGTTTATGAAGCTTAGCGCTGTGTTGATATTTTATAAGCTGAAAGCTAACAATAGATGGAGCGACAAAATCTTCACGGCATTGTTGTCTTTGTTGAAAGAAATTCTTCCTGAAGGAAATGAGCTGCCAATCTCAACATACCGGTTAAAGAAATTGTTGTGCCCAATGGGAATGGAGGCCAAGAAGATACGCACATGCTCGAATGATTGTGTATTATTTCAAAAGGACTATGTGGATTTGAAAGATTGTCCCAAATGTGGTGCGTCAAGGTATAAATTGACGACTTCAGGGGAGTCCAAAACTAGTTCTCCTACCAAGGTGATGTGGTATCTACCTATAATACCACAGTTTCAATGCTTGTTTGCCAATCCAATAGATGTGAAGAATTTGAGGTGGCATGCAGATGTTAAGAAAAATAATGATGGGATCCTACGACATGTGTTTGATTCCCCACAGTGGAAGAAGATTGATTTATTGTACCATAAATTCAGTGAAGAAGTCAAGAATCTAAGACTTGGGCTTTGTAGAGATGGGATGAATCTATATGGGACATTGATCAGCCAACATAGCACTTGGCCATTTATGCTTGTTATATACAATCTTCCTCCCTAGTTGTGTATAAAAAATAAGTAAGTTATGTTGTCGTTGTTGATATCGGGCCCTAAACAACCTGGAAATGATATTGACATTTATCTTGAACCTTAGATTGATGACTTGAAGAAACTCTGGAGTGAAGGTGTGATGACCTATGCTGCTTCACGAAGAGAGACATTTCATTTGCACGCTATGTTGTTTTGCACTGTGAATGACTTTCCAGCATATGGGAATTTGTTTGGACATAGTGTTAAAGGATCTAAAGCGTGTCCTATATGTGAAGAGAATATTGATTCAATATGAATAAAACATGGCAGAAAGACTGTATATCTTGGTCATCGAAGGTTTCTTCCAAAATTCCATCTATATCATAGGTTGCGCAAAGCATTCAATGGACAGAATGAGGAAAGGAGTGCACCTAAACCTATACCAGGGGAGGATGTTTATGAAAGAGTAAAAGACTTTGCCAATGAATTTGGTAAGAGATCACAATGTACGATGGCCACACGGAGTGACAAATCTTTATTCAAGAAGAAGTCAATCTTTTAGAATCTTTCTTATTGGAGTTCTTTGGAAGTCAAACATTGTATCGATGTCATGCACATTGAGAAAAATGTCTGTGATAACGTCATTGGTACTCTGTTGAATATACCAAGTAAGACTAAAGATGGGTTAAAATGCAGAATGGATCTATGTGAAATGGGAATAAGGACAAAATTAACAGAAGTAGTTAGTAGCGATCAGAGAACATACTTACCTCCCGCTTGTTACACGTTGTCGAGAAAGGAAAGCTTTTTGTGAATGCTTAATTAATGTTAAGGTGCCACAGGGTTACTCATCCAACATCCGTACATTGGTATCAATGAAAGATCTGAAGTTGATAGGTCTTAAATATCATGATTATCACACTCTAATGCAACAAATATTGCCCGTGGCAATTCGATCTATATTGCTGAAGCATGTAAGGTTTGCAATCACCAGACTTTGTTTCTTTTTCAACAGTCTGTGCAGCAAAGTTATTGACCCTGATACTCTCGATAAATTGCAAAGAGAAGTGGTTGTTACCCTATGTCAGTTTGAGATGTATTTTCCTCCTTCGTTCTTTGATATCATGGTACATATTGTTGTCCACTTGACTAGGGAAGTGAAAATGTGGGACCAGTTTTCTTGCATTGGATGTATCCCTTTGAACGATACATGAGCATTTTTAAAGGTGATGTTCAAAACCGTTATCGGCCTGAAGGGAGTATTATTGAGGGTTATATGGAGAGAGAGGTTATGGATTTTTGCAATGACTTTCTGAGTGGTAATGATACTCCTATTAATGACAATAATATTGAGGAGCATTTTGGCAAAGGAATTTTGGGATCACGGATGAAAGTAATCAGCCGTGAGCAGTTGGAACAAGGTCACTTGTATGTTTTACACAACATCGATGAAGTGAGTGTTTATATCGAGGAACATACCAACTTCATCAAGAGACAATATCCTCGAGCCAATTCAATGTGGCTTGCTAGAGAGCATAACAATACATTTATTAAATGGTTTGAAGATAAAGTCTTACATCAACTATCTCAAACATCAGATAATCTTACTGAAACTATCAAATGCCTCGCCTTTAAACCAAAATTGAATGTTATGTCTTATGAAGGGTTTGACATAAATGGATTCTCATATTACACAAAGCGTCAAGATGATAAGAGTGTCATCCAAAATAGTGGGGTCACCCTTCAAGCATCTTCATTATTTTTTGCAAGTGCAAAGGATAAGAGTCGACGTGAAGCTAAAATGTCATATTACGATGTCATTGAAGACATGAGGGAGTTTGACTATGTAGATTTCAAAATTCTACTCTTTAAATGTAATTGGGTTGATAACACCAAAGGAGTTATAGTGGATGAATTGGGTTTCACATTAGTGAACTTTGAAAAGGTTGGCGAGAAGGGTGAACCATTCATATTGGCATCACAGGCGAAACAAGTATTTTATATCGATGATCTTGCAAATGATAAATGGTCGGTTGTTCTTCATGGTAAAAGACAGTTCATTGAAGATCCTATAGATGAAAAATAGTACTATGATAAGTATGATGACTCCAGTCCATTCTCAGTTGGGTTGTCAACACCACAAAATATTGAAGCTAATGATGACTTGTATGTGCACAGAGATCACAATGAAGGATTGTTAATTGATAAAAGATCGCAATATTAGAGGCATGCATGTTTATATTTTTTTATATGTTTTATTTTTCTGAATGTGAACTTTACAATATGAATGTGAACTTTACAATGTGAATGTGAACTTTACAATGTGAATTACTTTACAATGTGAACTTTACAATGTGAATGTGAACTTTCATATGGATGAGCATTCTCCTGAAGATCATGCTGATGATTACTGTGAGGGTGAGGACGTCAATGTGCCTCCGCACAATGTAAGTTTTAAAAATATATCCCTGATGTTTCTATCTATATGTTCATTTATAGTTATATCATGTAAGTATGTTCTTTTTGTCAAATTTTAGGTTGGTGATGTACCCCCTGAAGAAATTGGGGCACTTGATGAGCAACAAAAAAATTGAGAAAGTGAGGGGCATCATAATAATGAACACGTTACTACAACAAAGGGGGCAATGGACCCAAACTGGATGTGGATTTCGATCATACAGGAAATCTAGTTGGAGTGAACCACAACTCATTTATTTCATATCTTGGGGTTCTTACTCGCAGCCATTGTAGTCCTAACGTAGAATCCTGGCATAAAGTTCCTAAGGGGAAGAAAGACTTAGTATGGAAGGAACTATGCATGAGTTATTATTATTTGCAATTATATATTTGTAGATTACTAATTTTTAGGATACTAGTTAATAGAAATTCTATTTTGCAGATTATATTTGATTAGGATGAAAAGTTGCATTGTAAATGTGTGATGCAACGCTGTGGGAGGGTTCTAAGGAACTATAGGACAAATCTCACCCGATATTACACACGCGATGCTGAGAAGAGGTTCTTGATTGATTTCCAATTCTAGACATTGATCACTTTTTGACTAACTCTACACTAATAATTTTTTTTTGTATTCTCTTTAAAAAATAAATTTAGGAAGAAGGAAGCCACTGAGCAATGGAACTACCTGGACCCCAAAGCCTGGGAGGAGTTTGTTACCCAAAGAAAAATGGATGAATTCAAGGTATTAAGTGCCACTCCCAATTTAATTAATATACATTCTTATGTATTCACCTATTCAAGATTAACCTTTAGTGTTACTAACCAAATCAATGTGCTTACTAATAAGGCTATCAGCGATGCTCAAAGAGCAAGGCGTGTACTGAATGTGCATGACCACACAATGGGCCCAAGAGGCTATGTAGGCATTCGCCAAAGACTACAGGTTGAGTCTACTACTTAGTCTGTTGCTACTCAGGAGTCCTCTACTATTGGTCCCACACCTCTGCCTCGCCATGCTATGTGGATAGCTGGGAGGCAAAACAAGAAGGAAGATATAACGAATCCCACAACTGTTGAGGTCGCTGCAAAAATAGTAAAATTCAACTCTTAGAGCAATTGATCGATATTGATTATTATTATGTTTACTTACCAATGTCTGTTGATGGCGACTAGTGGGAGCTGCACGAGCAGAGGAAGGCAAGTTCATCCCTAAGGGCACAAGGGATGAATTGACAATTTATCTGGGTAACCCAGAGCATCCTGGATGAGTTAGGGGTGCAGGCACTGGTGTGGGCATCAAAGCGTTCTTTGGGCCATCACAGTGCAAACCAGTCCCAAAAGCGGGACTTTTACAAGCTGAGGTAACTTATTCTTTTTTTAGAATGTTATTGCGAAAGAGAATTCAATAATCAGAAGGTAGTGTTTATTTTGTCCATGTATAGTTAGATCCATTAATTGATAGGAGATTCGAGGAAGCATTTTATATGAGAGTCGAGGAAGAACTTGATAGGAGAGTCAAGGAAACACTTGATAAGAGACTCAATGAAGCAATTAGCAAGTGGCAGGCGTCTCAGACTGCCACTCAGACACTACATGTGGCGGGCCGCTCTTCTCCTACAATAGAGTTTGGGAGTAATCATGTAGACCCACCACCTAGCTCGTCTGCTGTAAGTATTTTTATGACATATATAGTATCAAGTCTTTTCAAGATGATATGTTTATGTATATATGTATATAACATTCTTTACGTAAATTTGTAGGGGTTGAAGTCATGTCATCTAAAAAGTCAAGAATATATCATTGCATAGGCATAGGCTTACCCAGCCCTTCCAGGGGAGATGTTTCATGGGACTCTAGTACCAGGTGGTGTGGTTCGTGTGAGCCTGATACATATACTCCCCGATTGGAGGGATCTTCCACTACCATATGCCCACCCAGATTTTGAAACGCTTGGTGAGGCAGAAGGCGGAGTGATAATGTGGCCCAAAGAGGATGTCGTCTATACTAATATTGTATGATAAATTTATATTACATTAATTTGTTAGTGTGTATATATGAGTCAATTGATTTGAAATTATATATACAGGTCAAAAGGAAGACACCCGCTACATCTCGGGCTCTACCTCCATCTCCTAAAATACCAAGTTAGCTTCCAAGGGACCTACACGCCTCGTTAGGTCCTAATTATAGGGGTATGGTAGTATGGATAGGCAAACATGATTCAAATTTCCCTATAAATGTTACTATTCCAGAGGATGTTGCAGGTCAATCATACGATAACAATCTATTTATACAAGTTTTGCATATGTATTAATGCAATGTAATACAAGTTTTACATACACATTAATGCACACATATTAATGTAGGTCAATCATACGATAACAAGGTATTTATACATGATATTTTGGAGTTGTTTCGTTATGATTGGCTGAACACATCTATGATAGAGCTGTGGATATGGTGAGATCTTGTTTATACATCCATATACCTTATTTTATATACGGTGATCTGGTTTCTTATATATTAATGCATACGTAATACAAGTTTTGCAGCCACTTACGCACGATATGTACAGATTTTGCATTTTCCCATGTGGAATTTTTGGTTCCATCTTTGATTAGTCTTGTAGATACATACCCTTCTTCAGTTACTTCATACTGTTGTGCTGCTTTTGAATATTTTGGTAAAAATAGGAAGACGGTGATAATAGCTCCATTCAATGTCGAGTAAGTTTACTTTGCTTATAATTTGGACTTAAGAAAATTACATTTTTATTGTGAATTTTGAGATATTAATTTTTAACTTTCTTAATATAGTGGTAGGCATTGGGAGTTACTATTTATTGTCCCCAAGATGTTCACTGTCTATTATTTAGATCCTGCGGGGAAGGAATTGAATAAATTATATGGACACACAACGAAAAGGCCATTATTCCCGTGAGAAATCTTTCATATTTTTATATCAGTTAACATCTATTATTACTATTTAATTATGCAATTTAATATGTTACATTAACATGTAGGGCTTTATAAGAGTTCAAAAAAGCTAGAGGAAATGTCCCCAGGAAAAAGAATCAACCACTAATTTGGGAGAATGTGAAAGTAATTTCCCGACTCCAATGTATATATTATTTATGTGAACTGTGCTTATTTGTATTTTTGAATATTTTGTATGTTTCAATTTATAGTTTGCTATACAAGACAACGGACGGGCATGTGCCTACTATGTGATGTGATTTATGGACCTAATCATCAAACATGTCACAATGGAAATCGATACTATACATAAAGTATTATATATAGTCTCATTGGATAATATGAAATATATCAATCTTATTATATATTATTAATTATATATATACATCATTCTCTTTATAGGTGTTTAAAACTGACTTACGTACAGGTGGAAAGTTATTAGATGTACATACTCCCTATACAAGGGAGGAATTAGATGTTGTAAGTGTTGGCTAAATGGACATCTATAAATCCCTTTGTTTTGATTATGACAAACATTTCATTCTTATTGAACTAACGAGCTACTTGAGTGTGCAGGATTAAGGTGGATGACAAAGCAACTAGGGAAATCCATATTCTTACATGTTTATGTTTTCATGAAATGTACTCTCCTTGTAAAAACTTGTACAAATATATAATGTACAAGTACTTAGATTTCATGTAAATCAAGCGTTAGATTCTCCCTAGCTAAACACCACATTTAGATAGGTCATCCTCTTCAAATAGGATCACATATGCACACTCATACATATAATTAGTGCCTAAATTGAAACATTGACACAGGATCAATCTCGGTCGACAAACTCCTCGACCGAGACACTCTCGGTCGACAATCTTCTCGACCGAGAAAGATCCAAAGTAGCCGTTAGACACAACTGACAAGTAGTTGGCAGTTGGAAATAAACGTTGCAAAACACTTGTTCCAGAGAGCCTGTCGGTCGACAAAAGTTCGACCGAGTAGGTGTCTCGGTCGACCATTCCTCGACCGAGATGGTCTCTGACAGCAACTGTAGAATTAATTAATTAGCCGTTGTTAAAGCAACAAACTTGTACCTAACATCTAGTTAAGCACTTAGAAACCCCTAGAAGTTGTCTAGAACGTCCTTAAGCATCCTTAGTCCATTCCTATAAATAGGACAAGCTATAGGACACGCAAACACACTTGCTACACTTGAGAAATCCTTGAGCATACTTTGAGCAATCTGTTTGTGAGCAATTTGAGCATTGTGACAATTGGCCATTTCCTTCCTTAGCTCAAAAATTCGTGTCCTATAGGCTAATATCTCCTACCCACTGCAATCACAAGTCCACACACTTGGTTAGGAGATCTATACGCTTGATCTAGGAAAATCAAGCCTTGGGCTATAAAGGATAAGTTGTAATTTCCTTTTTCCTTTCTTGTTCTCTATTACCGTTTGTACTCTCCTTGCTACTCCTAGGTTGGAGGCTGCGGATTGGAGAGGGTGAAGATCTTCTTGGTGAAGAAGGAGACTTTGGGCTACTTTAGAAGGCTGGTGCAACGGGAGGTTACTTCTAGAGAGGAAGGCTACTTCAAGGGGGAGCTTGGAGTTACTTCAAGAAGGCTACCTCAAGTTGGTGCACCTACTTCAAGTGAAGGCTGTCCAAGGGGTGTAAAGGAAAGTATTGTATTTTGTATAAATCCTTGAGAAGGTAATAAAATAAATACTTTCAAAATCCCGGTTGGGTAAGCAACTGGGTAGTGGACTGACAACTTTAGTATTTGCTAAAGTTGGAACCACTCTAAACACCTGTCTCCTTCTTCCAATTTTAATTGTGGTTGTTCGAGTTCAACAAATTGTTAAAATTATTTTAAAAACTCTATTCACCCCCCCCCTCTAGTGTTTTTTCAGTAAGAGAAGAATGGGCAAAAGCCCTACAAGTAGTGGGAATTTTTAAATATAATTGGGATGACAATGATGACGATGATGAATAAAGAATTATATTTCTAAACTTTGTTCTCATACTTATTTTTGTGTGAATGTGAATGACTTTTTCTGAATTGTCATATGTGTGAATGTGAATGACTTTTTCTGATCAAAACATGAATGTTTCTACATCTCTGAATGTGAAAAGAGATGAAATGAATGCTGATGAATCTATTAGTGAAATGTTTAAACAAAAGTTTGAACACTTTCGTATGGATCCTGATGAATCTATTAGTGAAATGTTTGCAAAATTTTCTACTATTGTTAATGGTTTAAGTGCCCTAGGAAAACCTGTCCTTGAAGAAGATCAGGTATCAAAAATCCTTCGATCACTCCCTCCAAAATATAAGCCAAAGGTGACAGCCATTGAAGAAGCAAACGACCCTACTCGACTGAAAATGGAGCAACTTATTGGAAACCTAGAAGCTCATGAAGCAACCCTAGAAGAGGAGGAAAGAAGAGCACGTGAACTTCAGCAAGGAAAGAAGAAGGATGTGGCTCTAAAAGCTTCAAAAGTCGTCACACAAGAAAGTGAGGAGTCAAGTGAAGAAGAAGGAGAAGAAGCCTTGGTCGTCAACGGTAAGAAATACAAAAGATTTAAATCTAACAAAATTTCCAGCTCTTCTTCTACCCCTCCTAGGTGCTTTGAATGTGGGAAGAAAGGGCATTTCAAAAATGAATGTCCTAAAGCAAAGAAAGGAAAGAAAAGCTCACACAAGAAGAAGGGAGAAAAAGCCTATAAAGCTGCATGGGACGAGTCAAGTGACAGTGAAAGCGGAGAAGAAACGGTGGATTGTCTAATGGCAAGAGAAGATGATGAAGACTCTCAAGAGGAATGGGTGGTTGACAGTGGATGTTCCAAACATATGACCGGGAACAAGGATGCATTTCAAACCTTTGAAGAAAAGAAAAGTGGAACGGTCACCTTTGGAGACAATGGTAAGGGCAAAATCGTTGGAATAGGTAATGTTGGTACAAACCTCGAAATAAAGAATGTTCTACTAGTTGATGGTTTGCACCATAATTTGATAAGTGTTAGTCAATTATGTCATAGTGGTTATGATGTGTTATTTAACAAAACTTGCTGCAAGTTATTGATAGAAAACACTACAAATGTTGTTTATGAAGGAAATAGAGTTGGAAATCTTTATATCCTTAAACCTAACTCTATGAAATCGGTAGTGGGAAAATGCTTGCTTGCAAATGAAAATACCTTACAACTATGGCATAAAAAGCTAGGACATGCTAGTTCACATGTTATTAAAAAGTTAGTGAAATATGATCTTGTTCGTGGATTGCCTACTTTATCTTTTGATCAAGTTGAAAACTGTGAACCATGCACAATGGGAAAGCAAACCAAAACCTCTTTTAAACCAAAACATGTACTTAGCACCAGTAGGTCCTTAGAATTAATTCATATGGATTTATTTGGACCCATGAGGACACAATCTATTGGTGGTAAAAGATACTGTTTTGTTATTGTTGATGATTATAGTAGATACACATGGGTACACTTTATTGCAACTAAAGATGATACCTTTCATGTTTTTATGCAATTTTGTTCCAAGATTGAAAATCTATTACAAAGCAAAATATGTACCATTAGAAGTGATCATGGTGGAGAATTTGAAAATCATACATTTGAGGAATTTTGTACATCTCAAGGGTACACTCATAATTTTTCTGCTCCACGCACCCCACAACAAAATGGTATAGTCGAAAGGAAAAATCGATCACTACAAGAAATGGCTAGAACTATGATGCTCGAACACAACACACCCAAAACCTTTTGGGCTGAAGCTGTAAACACTGCATGCTATGTGTTAAATAGAGTAACTATTCACTCTCACTTGAAGAAAACTGCATATGAAATAATACATTCTAAGAAACCTAGAGTTGACTATTTTCATACTTTTGGCTCCACATGCTATATTTTAAATACCAAAGATGATAGAGATAAGTTTGACTCTAAATCACACAAAGCATTCTTTTTGGGATATTCCACTTCTAGCAAAGATTTTAGAGTATATAACACTATCTCTAGAAAAGTTGAGGAATCTATTCATGTTTCTTTTCATGAAGAGACCAAATCTGAAAATCTAGAAATCATAGATCTCACTAATCAATTCGAAAACTTAAACATACCAAATGATAGTGAGAAAGTTACTACAAATTATCACCAAGCTGAACCACAACCTACACCTAGGCTTATTAAGGATCATCCTCAAGAACTTATTATTGGAGATCCTAATGATAAAGTCAAAACTCGGTCTTCCTTCAAAGATGTTGCAAACATGGCTTTTGTTTCTATCATTGAACCTAAAAAGATATCTGAAGCTCTTAAAGATGATTATTGGATAATATCCATGCAAGAAGAATTGAATCAATTCACTAAAAATGATGTATGGGATTTAGTTCCTAAACCACAAGACAAAACCATTATAGGAACTAAATGGGTTTTTAGGAACAAGCTAAATGAGGCAGGAGAAGTAATAAGGAATAAAGCTCGGTTAGTATCACAAGGATATAATCAACAAGAAGGAATAGATTTTGATGAAACGTATGCACCGGTAGCTAGACTTGAAGCTATTAGAATGTTACTAGCTATTGCTGCACATAAAAACATCAAACTCTACCAAATGGATGTAAAAAGTGCATTTCTAAATGGCATCATTCAAGAAGAAGTATATGTTGCCCAACCACCTGGTTTTGAAATACCGGAAAAAGGTGACTATGTTTATAAACTTAAGAAAGCACTTTATGGTTTAAAACAAGCACCTAGGAATTGGTATGAAAGGCTCAAGACATATCTTTTTGATAATAGTTTTTCTATTGGAAATTCAGATTCTACTTTATTTTTCAAAACATATACATCTGATTTCCTAGTAGTGCAAATATATGTTGATGACATTATTTTTGGAGCTTCTAATGATTCATTATGCACACAATTCAGAGACATTATGCAAAAAGAATTTGAAATGAGTCTCATGGGTGAACTAACTTTCTTTCTTGGTTTTCAAATTAAGCAAACACCTGTCGGAATATTTATAAGCCAAGAAAAATATACTAAAGAACTCTTAAAACATTTTGGGATGGATCAGTGCAAACATGCTACTACTCCTATGGCTACTTCTATTAAAATTGATAAGGATGAAAATGGGGAACCTATTGATGATTCCTTATATAGAGCCATGATTGGTAGTTTGCTTTACTTAACTGCTTCTAGACTGGACATTATGTTTTCCGTTGGTCTTTGTGCTCGATTTCAATCACAACCTATGCACTCTCATTTTCTAGCAGTTAAACGAATTCTTCGTTACCTAGCCGGCACTACTTGTTTTGGTTTATGGTATCCAAAAGGACAATCCTTGGATTTTAAAGCTTATACTGATGCGGATTATGCTGGTTGTCGACTTGATCGCAAGAGTACTAGTGGTGGTTGTTTCTTGTTAGGGAGAGCTTTAGTATCTTGGTTTAGCAAGAAACAAAATACAGTTGCCCTATCTACAACAGAAGCTGAATATATGGCAGCCGGGTCTTGTTGTGCTCAAGTGCTTAATATGCAACAAGTGTTAAACGAATATGGTTTTACTCTTTCATCTACGCCTATTTTTTGTGACAACACGAGCGCTATAAACTTAGCACACAATCCTATTTTACACAGCCGAGCTAAACATATTGAAATCCGTCATCACTTTTTAAGGGATCATATCTCCAAGAATCATGTTTCCCTTCATCATGTTGATACGGAAGATCAATTGGCTGATATTTTTACAAAACCGCTTCCATTAGATTAATTTAAAAAAATTAGGAAGCAACTGCTTATCACTCCTTTGGAAGATGTTTTCTTTGATATTTTTGCTTCTTAACAAAAACTTTTAAATGGACATCTTTTTCATCGAATTTGATGGGACATCAAATTAAGGGGGAGTTTTTATTCTTAACGGGTATCTTTTTGAAGTGACAAAGGGGGAGAAATAAATATAAAACTAAAACTTAGTAATTATAAAAAACTCAATCAATGAGTTTCATAAATTAACTCTTGGCTTTACATTGAAAGTTGCTATATTCCCTAGTGAATTGGATTTCATGTTCCATAATTCATGGGGAATAATAAGCACACATTTTATAAACAAGAGGAAAAGCTACAAAAGGTAATCTAAAGGTATGAAACTCATTTGTTTTATATTTCCTTTATTTATATTTTTGGAAATGTTTGTCATCTTCAAAAAGGGGGAGATTGTTGGCTAAATGGACATCTATAAATCCCTTTATTTTGATTATGACAAACATTTCATTCTTATTGATCTAACGAGCTACTTGAGTGTGCAGGATTAAGGTGGATGACAAAGCAACTAGGGAAATCCATATGCTTACATGTTTATGTTTTCATGAAATGTACTCGCCTTGTAAAAACTTGTACAAATATATAATGTACAAGTACTTAGATTTCATGTAAATCAAGCGTTAGATTCTCCCTAGCTAAACACCACATTTAGATAGGTCATCCTCTTCAAATAGGATCACATATGCACACTCATACATATAATTAGTGCCTGAATTGAAACATTGAAACAGGATCAATCTCGGTCGACAAACTCCTCGATCGAGACACTCTCGGTCGACAATCTTCTCGACCGAGAAAGATCCAAAGTAGCCGTTAGACACAACTGACAAGTAGTTGGCAGTTGGAAATAAACGTTGCAAAACACTTGTTCCAGAGAGCCTGTCGGTCGACAAAAGTTCGACCGAGTAGGTGTCTCGGTCGACCATTCCTTGACCGAGATGGTCTCTGACAACAACTGCAGAATTAATTAATTAGTCGTTGTTAAAGCAACAAACTTGTACCTAACGGCTAGTTAAGCACTTAGAAACCCCTAGAAGTTGTCTAGAACGTCCTTAAGCATCCTTAGGCCATTCCTATAAATAGGACAAGCTATAGGACACTCAAACACACTTGCTACACTTGAGAAATCCTTGAGCATACTTTGAGCAATCTGTTTGTGAGCAATTTGAGCATTGTGACAATTGGCCATTTCCTTCCTTAGCTCAAAAATTCGTGTCCTATAGGCTAGTATCTCCTACCCACTGCAATCACCAGTCCACACACTTGGTTAGGAGATCTATACGCTTGATCTAGGCAAATCAAGCCTAGGGCTATAAAGGATAAGTTGTAATTTACTTTTTCCTTTCTTGTTCTCTATTACTATTTGTACTCTCCTTGCTACTCCTAGGTTGGAGGCTGCGGATTGGAGAGGGTGAAGATCTTCTTGGTGAAGAAGGAGACTTTGGGCTACTTCAGAAGGCTGGTGCAACAGGAGGTTACTTCTAGAGAGGAAGGCTACTTCAAGGGGGAGCTTGGAGTTACTTCAAGAAGGCTACCTCAAGTTGGTGCACCTACTTCAAGTGAAGGCTGTCCAAGGGGTGAAAAGGAAAGTATTGTATTTTGTATAAATCTTTGAGAAGGTAATAAAATAAATACTTTCAAAATCCCGGTTGGGTAAGCAACCAGGTAGTGGACTGACAACTTTAGTATTTGCTAAAGTTGGAACCACTCTAAACACCTGTCTCCTTCTTCCAATTTTAATTGTGGTTGTTCGAGTTCAACAAATTGTTAAAATTATTTTAAAAACTCTATTCACCCCCCCTCTAGTGTTTTTTCAGTAAGAGAAGAATGGGCAAAAGCCCTACAAGTAGTGGGAATTTTTAAATATAATTGGGATGACAATGATGACGATGATGAATAAAGAATTATATTTCTAAACTTTGTTCTCATACTTATTTTTGTGTGAATGTGAATGACTTTTTCTGAATTGTCATATGTGTGAATGTGAATGACTTTTTCTGATCAAAACATGAATGTTTCTACATCTCTGAATGTGAAAAGAGATGAAATGAATGGAACTGAATGTGAATGCAAATGACTTTGTAGGTTTCTACATGTATCTGATCAACACATGTATCTGAATGTGAATGACTTTGCAGGTTTGTGGCATGTTGTTGGCTGATATCAATGGATGTTGTAAACCTACAGTTCAGAATTGAACTGCAGGTTCTGCATCCTGCTGACCAACCATACAGTAGGCCTATAAACTGATAAGAAAAAAATCATAAAATAGGCGTCGATTATTAGTATAAAACTAACAACAAAGACATACAATGCCAGTTATTACCAAAAACCTTACGTCTTTGTGGCTATGGGTGTCGGTTATATATAAAAACCGACGCTGATGGTGCCCTTACTGGCGCATTTTATTGGTGGCGGGAAAGGTTATATAGTGTCGATTTTTGTGAAACGCCAATGTCTTTGAACTGGATATAGTGTCAGTTTTATTAAATAACTGACGCATATAGTGCCCTTACTGGTGCATTTTTGGAGGCGGGAAGGGTTATGGCATCGGTGTTAAAACCGACGATGAAGGGTTCGACTTTTAGAGGCGCCCACTTGGGTGTCACTTTGAAACCAACGCTAAAGGCCTTAAATAACCGACACTAAAGGTTGGCTCTTTACTAGTGAATTATGCATCAAATGCTATAAATGGACTATTCTATCTAAATGCATCAAATTATATGATTTTTACTATTTAATATTGTTTAATATTTATATCGAGAATTTATCTACGTTCTTGTGCATTTTCAGGTACAATCGAACTTCACTGAGTCGATACTACCAACACCAAAATTTGGTGGTACTGACTTCACATCAGTATTAGACCAGAAAAGACTCACACAAACTCAATACTACCGATACTCAAAGTTAGTAGTACCGAAACCTCATCACTAAAGTATAAGGATAAATCATGAAAAGTCGATACTACCAAGTTCACAAACTTGGTACTATCGAGATGGCATTAGT